>JAOXNR010000022.1:12344172-12377002 GCA_028571225.1 Parsonsia alboflavescens
CTTGATCTTCTAACCTTGTATTTGAAATACAAGCTCTTGTACATAATCTCCTTTCTTTCATAAGCATCTTCATATGATGTCTTCCATGAATTATCCCATGCCATGTATGCTCCTTGATCTCCATCACCTTCCAAGGTAATCTAGGTGTCTATGACATGAATGCTCATGCAATAGTTCGATAAGGAAATTTCAGCCTCTGGATCCACAACACCTTTCCTTCCATGAATTGTATTGTAGGTCCCAGATGCATCTACCACTAGCCAATCGATGACCTTTGTAATTCCTTTGTCGTTTACATAAACTGCAGTTGGAACCCGTAGAATCAATTCAACTAAAGCTAGTTAAAGCCGTATTGGATTTTAGCCACCGCTCCTGTCTATCCCCATTTGATCGAATGCTCTCTTGTATAAGACATTCACAGTGCCTACAGTATCTACTATATTTTTCGAACCAAAAGTTCTCAAATCTGGAAAGACACTGTGAGGGGTTCTACATCTGCTCATTGCGCTCGCTTTGACCTCCTCTCAATGGCATTGATCTCCCTTACTAGAGGTCGTTGATTAGCTGCTGGAGGTAATGGATTGGCAGGACCCACGTTTTTGGCCAAGAATTCTTGCAAGTGGTCTTCGTTGATCAACCTCTCAATCCCTCATTTGAGGTCAAAACAATCCTCGGTGAGATGACCATGATCTTATGGTAGTGATAGAACTTTGTCAAGTCCCTATTTGCCAATGGAGTTTTAAGAGGTCTTGGTGGTCTCAAAAGACCTTTATTTCCATGACCACTAAAATTTTTTGAAAGTGAGGCTGTCAAGGGGGTGATCACTGGGTTGGGAATAATTTTTCTCTTCTTGTCAAAAGATCCTCCTTTAGAATGAGAGACCTTCTTATCTCGCAAAGATGTTTGAGGACTCTTTAGTGATCCTTTAGACTCCTTTCTGTGTTTGGAATGAAACCGGGAATCTTTTCTGGATTACAGTCTCCTGCGCCTTGACCGACTTTTCTAGGAGTGTCTGTAGCTCTTTGATGGTCTTTATTGGTTCCTCTACCAGTCTGAGAGCCACATACCCCCCTTGCAATCCCTGCTTGAAAGTAGTGATATAGATTGCATCATTCTTCTGCTTGATTTCCACCACTTCATCATTGAACTGGCTGTAATAACTCATGGTGCTTTCACCAACCTTCTGCTTAATGTTGAAGAGGTCGTTAATGTCTTTCTCGCACCTCTTGCTGCTTTGGTAGTTTTTCAGAAATAATTCCTTCAACTGTGTCCAGCTCGAGATGGTTTCCTCTGGGATGCTTTTGAACCATAACTGTGCTTTCTTGGTCAACGTGGACCAGAAAGCTCAGCATTTGACATGGTCAAGGTACTCAAACATCTCCATGTAAGAAACGTACTGGTATATGTGCTGCAGAGGTTCCCCTGTGCCATCATATTTCACCTCGACCTAAGAAGCTTTGATCCCTGCTAGCATTCAAGCTATCTTGATACTATGGAAAAATGGTGATGGCTCGAATAGGTCCACACTACTCGAATTTCTTGCTCTCTATTTCGTTCATGATTTTCTTGGAGAGTTGCTTTCCTCAATGGCTTTAGGGCTACCTCCTGAGCTTCATTGTCTATTCTTTCGATTAGGCTTTGCCTAATAGGTATCCTTTCTCCAAGAGGAGTTCTTAGCTGGCTCCAATGCTCATCAATACTTGTTCCATGTCACTGTCTTTTGGAAATCGTTGCTAGGTTGGGTTTATCTCGCAAGTCATAGTTGCAACCATTGCGCAAGGTCTCTCTAAGGTCTGTCACGGGTGGGACTCTTTCAACATTGTTTGTTTCCTGGATCCTCACCCCATGAGCTTCTCCTTGTGTAGGTTCTGCCCTGCAACCTTCATCATTTTGATTTTGGACCTCTGGTAGGTCTCTTCTTGCTATTGGAGGTGAGGGTGGATCCAATTGCTTGTCATTCTGCTACTCCAGATCTCTAGGTTGCTGTGTTTCCCTTCAAGATGGTGTAGGACTATGCCCAGTCGACACATAGTCCCTCCTACTTAATATGCCTTCCAATGCTACCACCAAGCATTCCAAGAGATCGGCTGGAACAGATACATGACTTCCCTTGGACCTCTATGGCCTAGGAGCGTTGTTGTTGTTGTTTGGATTCTAATGTCTTTGTTCTATTTCTCCTTGCTCAAGGGGATTGTCCATTGGATTTCTCTGAGGATGGGTCAATTAGTGCAATTATGTCATTATTTTTCTCATTACGAACTAGATCTTCCAGCACAGTTTCTCTAGTCCGTAGTTGAGTTCTTCCTAGTGGTCAACCACAACACAGTCGCTGTACACTTGTTGACTGTCATCACGTTTTCAATTTGTTTTTATGTGTTTGGAAGAAAAACTTTTGTTCGGAGAGTTCTTCCCCATAGACAGCGCCAAAAGTGATGGAGCTCGGAAACGACCTCGAGATCACCCCAAACCTTGTTGATGCCTATAATCACAACCAGAAAAAATTAGGTCACCGGTGTGGATTGTCACACTGAGAAAATCTCCAATGCTTAAGTCAATATTTGTTTTTGATGAAATTGAATAGAATTCCCCCCTTTAGTAATCTGTGTGTGATTCGATATGTATATCGAATAAGAAGTTACCATTTAGGTTTAGTTACCTTATTGGAGTGAATCTCAATCACATGAAAGTATGCATTCAGGATAATTGCGAGACAAATCGAGCCAATTGCTCCTAAAATCGTGGAGTTTCCATAATATTAGGTGCCTTACTATGCGCTTCTCCAATGTGAGGGCTATGAGCTCGTTAATAATCTTTGAATCAACTTTGCAACCTTCTAGTGAGACACGAAGGTCTCGGAGAGCTTCTTAGAGGTCTCTATGAGTGATTTTAAGGTTTATAACATATGTTAAACTTCATAAATGTTTAATCGTAGCATAGAAGGTGTTGGAGATGAATTAGAGCTCACTGGTTTGAAGGTCGGGCCCCAATGAAACCTTTACCAAGCTTTTAAAAGGTCGATGACCCAGGAGACCAATGATCCAAGAGATCGCTGACGACCTTTAGAGATATTGGATCAAATCCTTTGCATTCGGATCGATATTTGAGATTATTTGGATTGGTTATTATGAGTCGTACGCATTTTATCCATCAGTTAGAGCTGTTCAAATAGAAAAAACCAAGAAACTTGAAACTGGATTCAAGTTAATGTTCTTCTTAACAATGGTGACAAAAATCTATGCAACAGCTTAAATTCAACTGAGGGCGGCGGCTATTGGAATGGAAGCTCTGTTCTGCTAAGTGCTGCTTTTGTAGTCCCTGTTGCTGAAGAAAATTAGAGAAACACTACAACAAAGGTGAAAGCTATGAAGAATAGAATTCTAACTTTATTTCTTTGGAGTAACCCTTGGTTGGTTTTCTTGAACGATTTGAATCTCAAGCATTTGGTTCTGGAATGACGGCTTTGCTGTCCCATGCCGACGGGTATTTTATCAATTGGAATTAAAATGACTGACTACTCAATAATATGACAATCGATCATGACGATCCAAAAAAAGAAACCCATAAAATCAATTGGGATCAAATAAACTAAAAAACCCTGCTTAAAATAGATTTTAGACACAAATCTTGTCTTCTTATCTTTCCTAAAAATAAAGTTTCAAAGATGCCTCTGAAATTTTAATACGGTTCAATTGAATGAGCATTATTCTTCATTTTCCCGATGATGCCAAACAAAAATCGTACCGAGGAAAATATATATCCAACAAAGACAACTAAAAATACAAAGAAATAAATTGAAATAAAACATCCATCCTTGACTCCAGAAAAGATGCTCAAGAAAACCCGCTACAGAACCATTCTTTAGCCTCGTTTAATGCAAAAGCCAAATTCCATAAAACTGCCCAGATATCAACAAAATTAGGAACTGAAAATTTTGAGGCCTGAAAAACTTCCGATTCCATTACCAACACCATCACCTTCTCATCTGGAGTGCCTGGTAGTCCTCCTGCCTGAGCACAAATGATAAGGTAAAGAGAACCATGAGGTTAACCACCTGCTCAAAGGCAAGGAATAGAAGCACAGGTCAAAGAATGCTAGACATTCCACTTAGTTGCTGGGCGATTGTCGAACCAGAAATGTAACATGAAAAATAACAAACAGCAGTAACTTCGGGTAGAAATGAGATTGGTGATATGTGTTTCAGCTAGAAATAAGATACCTGGTAAAATACTAGAGCTGTACCAAAGCAATCTCTGAACATATCATATTTTTCCAAAATCATGAAATTTGAGGAGTATCATGCACTAGGTTGCCTTTCTGGGTTCCCGCCTTAGCCACTGGAAGAAAATAACACAATCTTACAAATACCAAGACACAAGGCACTTGACGGAAAAACTTAAATTTCAGATTCACTACGCAAAATTGCATAATGTACATTTTTGTGAAGATACATACAAAATGTCATCCCCATAGTTTCACCAGAGATCACCATGGGAATCCTTTTCCACTATGCACTATATATATACCAAAAGAAATTAGTGACTTATGATTGAAGCAAAAAGACAAAAAAGAATTTATGTTGTGGTTCCATTGTATTTCTCAACTCATCTCTTCTGCATGAGGGGTTCTTTAAGTTCTCTCTGCCACTGACACACATTCACCTCCGAGCATTGCAGCTTGAAACTGATTAAACCTTGAAAAGGCAATCTGCAAAATTATGATGGAGCAGGATTACAGCTTCAGGGATCATATGGTGCTGCCGAAGCTCCAACAGGAGAAAACAGTGTTTGCTTGCAGGACCTGGTCCGTGACTGATCAAACATGGCTAACTACTTGACACCTGAGGAGAAACCATGTCTTGGAGGAAAACCAGACTGATGCCCTCTGTAAGCCCTCCCATTGCCAAGGTGTCTGTTATCAGATGGAGCTGCACCAAGAATACCAGATGAGTTTGGATCAGGTAAGCGAGCAACATTAATAATAGATCTTTGATATGATGGCTGAATAGGCTGAGCTTGGGAGGCTTCAGCGTCAGCTCTTCTCCTCCTTTTCCAGGCCTCAAATTTTTCAGAGTCGATGCCTCTGTGCATCAGTGCAGATGCTTGATCTCCAGGATCAGAACCATTTATTTGTGAAGGCCCCACTCCTGCTGAAACCTGTTGCTCTTGTTTAAGTTTTGAATAGATCTGATGAAGCCTCTCACCAGACAGATTTGAAAAAGTCGAAACAAAATTCCACAATCTTGTTCTCATCCCTGTTGATACACCAATTCATGGATCAAATTTTAAAGATCTTAGCACAGTGATTGAGGATAAACTATTTAAATGAGAATTATTTGCATCCTCGAAAAAAAAAAAAAAAAATGTATATTATCTAGCAGGCATACTTTCTTTCTTATGTGGTCCCTCCTCATATTCTAGAACAATTTGATCAACTCTTCGCCCAAGTAGCTGCAAGTAGTTGCGAATTTTTGACAGAACCTGACAGATTTCAGAAAAAATATCAAAACATGAAAAAAATGATAATAGAAATGTGAAGGCAGGAAGGTAAAACTAAAATGAACCTTATTCTTTGGAAGATCAGCACTTGTAGACTGCAATCTTTGTAGACGTTTCAGTGTCTTTTCCTCATCAGCCATGACATCTTCACACCATTCTCTCCATTTTACCTCCTTGAACTGCTCATAAACTTCCTCTGTATCAGACATTTCACCTTCCTCCTTAACTAAAGGTTCCACCTTCTGAGATTTTAAAACTTTAGTCTTGGACACTTGTAAAGTTCCAGGAAAGCCAAGTTTCCCTTGTCTGCCCTTTCCACGAGATGCACTTGCTGTCATCCCCTTCTGTCTCTTACCCTTGCTACCAGGTTTGGTATTAGAGTTCTTTCCACCGACTGCCACAACCTCCTGGTATTGAATTTCCAAGAAGCACATTTTTGGCAACTTGCACTTAGTTAAAGAAATAGACGAAGAGAGTCATCTCAAACCAATAAATAAAAACAGAAAGCAACTTCATAGACATGAAATATCAGTACAGGGCTTCAGCACCACGAAAGCAACCCTGCTCAACTATCAATAATATAAGATAAACATGTTACTAAGCATAGAGAGTAGCAACAAACCAATCACATGCTGAAAACAAATAAAAGACAAGCTACGGACTGTCAAAAAAAGCTCCAGCCATGTTATGAGGCTGAATACATTTCAAATTGAGCTCGTGGCACACTAAAAATCAAAGTCTGATGAAGCCATTTGCAACTAGCCTAAGTCCATGTAAAGAAAAATCGAAAAGAGAAATTTGGATTGTTGAACAAAATGCATAACAGAATAGACAAGGGAATCTTATCTACCCCAATTTTGTCTAACCAGAAGCTAAATTACAAACTAAAACAAACAAACAAACCCAGAAGACTCATGAAGAATACAGCTGAAGTCATTTAGGTCAACTCCAGACTAAACAAATTTGAGTTACAACCAAATACTTTGAGGGGAAAAATATACCATCTATCCTCACCAAGCTTCCCTTTCTTTTTCTGGTTGAAGGATGTGGGGATTGGGTTGTGTTTCATTAGACATCCTTCCATTAAATTATTTCATTTACAAAGAAACTCTAACTATTTTTTTTAATAAAATGGAAGCACAACCTATTTCATCAGATATACCAAAAATGAATGTCCAGATCAAGAAAGACTAGTTTTAAATCCTAAAGACTAACTTGCAGGGCACTCTTTCACATTCATATCCATGTATATAGGTAAAGCTGTCAATTGGGGCTAAGCAAGTCTTTAAGGGGCGGGGCCGTTGAAAGCTGGCCCGGCCCAGCTCAGCCCCACGAGGGCACTTTTTTTTTTTGTTTTTTTTTAATTCTACTTCTTTATTATTGTTATTATTATTATTTTAAAAATTGCAAAAAAAAAATCATATTAAATTATAAATCAAAGGGTTAAAGTTTTCCAGTAAAAATATATTCTATTTGCAATAGAAGAAAAAGAAGTAAACCTAAACTAATAATCATATTCCAAACTAAGGAACTAAAAAACAATGCAAAATTATTACCCAAAAAAGTAAAATTTGTAATGGAAAAAATAAATTAACAATAATCATAAATTCCATTAAAAAGGAAAAAAAGAATAAAACCCTTCTTTTAAAAAAAAAATCATGGCCCCAAGGGGGCCCGGCTAAAAAACCCAGGTCTAAATTGGGGCTATAAAAATAACAGTCCAGTCCTCTTAAATTCTGGGGCCAGCCCCACCTTGACGGCTCCATAAGGCATATCCTTGCAGGCAAGAACAAGAAAAAATGAAGCAATCAAGGTCCCCTTCCAACCAATATCCCAAAGCCATCTTTGTCTTAGACAAATAACAAAAACCAACATAAGAAAGAATTGCTTCTATCAATCAAATCTTTTATTTTTCTGTTGAGTAGAGAAGCATAACAGAAGTAACAGAAGTATTGAGGCTTGGCAGAGGAATAAGGCAACAATCAAACCTTATGGGATATTCAAAATCAATCTCCATTGACAGTGAAGACAATAATGATGAATTCACATGTAGGAACTGTTTAATCTAGGATGCAAATGCAAAAACCCACCATTTGTAGGAGTTGGGACCCTCGTTCTTTCAGCTGGGGAGCTCGTGGTAGGAATGTTTCATGGTGCTGAAGCTCCACCGGAGCAATCTTCTTTGACAGACCGAGTTTTTCATCTAATCTTATCTTCTCCCAGTTGCCAAATCCATGATAATGAATTCCAAGGAGCAGCTTTGCATCATCCTCTGACAATACCAACATGCATGCATAAACTACCAGGCAGAAAGCACAGGACTAACAAACCCCTGATGACCTGAATAACTAAGATCTTCCAGATTGAAAATAAACTAAGAAAGAATTTAGCTTACTTTGGTTCCAACCACACCCCTTAGACCATGTGGCAGGTTTAAGATATGCCAATGATCGAAACTGGATAACTGGATCTTCATACCGACTAATGCGCTTTGCTAACAGTTGAAGCTCTTCGACACGGCTTAGCAATTCATCAGCCTTTACAGGGACTCCAAAGAAATCCAACAGAGGCCCCTAAAGATAAATAGCATGACACTTGTTATCTTACCTCATCTCTAGAGAACAAAAAGACATAACAAATAAATGCATAGTCTAACACAGATGTTTAAAATTGGGTGATAGTAAAGGAACCAACTTTGGTATCAGGACTTTCCACTTTAACAGCTTCCCTGCAACCATCAATAAGAGCATCATACAGCTCAATCTGTGCTTCTGTTGGAGCAGCTTCAACTGCTCCACCGACTTCTGAGGCTATTAGACTAATTTGGCTGTCATTCCCAAACTTCTTAACCTAGTCCAAGAACAGATGTGCAAAATTTATAGTTCAATAAGCATTACTACTTTTGGAGAAATACATCATCTCAAACAGAGAGGGACACCAAACGAGGAAAAACAGCATGAGGCACGTCCTAACAGTTATATATGCATAGTGCAAGAGATTCAATAAATGAAAATAATATTTAAGATGAAAAATTAATGTGATTGGTTGATTTTTCCTGACTGTTCATGCATTCTGTAAAGACCTTGATTAAAGAATAATTTAGGTGCCATTCCGACGATTGTTACTTGACAATTCCATAAAACATGAAAATGCTATGTTGATACAATAGTGAATGAACGCGGCATGACCAAGATAATAATAATAATAAAGTAAAATTTTAACATTATATATGGTCAAAATATCTACCCAATTGACAACAATCCAAGCATAGACATAAGAAAGGTTTTCTAGTAAGAAAAACTCTACAATATTGAAGAGACACCATAGTATTTTAACAACATTCAAGCAAAATTATGTCACCAAAAAAAGGTAGCAACAGCACATCCAGAACCATTAAGAGCAAGAATGTAGTATCACAATCATAACTACAGGAAACTAAAATAAAGAAAAAATAAAAACAACCTCAGCATACTAACAGGAGATCAAGATATTAAAAATGGCATTGAACAATTCCAATGTGCAGTTCACGTTGGAAATCCAAAACTCAATGCACATTTTACAAATACAAGAATTCTTCTACCACATCCATCAGACAGTAATATAACATCGATATACAACCAAAGCTTACCGCACGGAAAAATCGTGTGGCATCTCTCTTTGACAAGTTTCCGTAGGACCACCCTCTCGCTTGAGCAGTAGCACCATCAATCATGGGTAATGAGTAGCCTGTATCTGGCTTCCGACGCTTTGAGAGCCTTTCCTGTGAATCTATTCCCTTCTTTTTCCTTTTATTAGTATTCTCCGGTGGGTTGGCCTCTGCATAACTTTTGATATTTCGAGCAGCACGAGGAGCTAGTGCTTCCTATTTTTCCAAATAGTTAAGTTTTAGAAAAATACTTTCAAAGAATAAATACAGTAACCATATACCAAAATTAAAATGTGTGCTCAAGGAATCAGTTGAATACTTCAGCTTGAGTAATAGCATCAGGTTTTATCATGCGGCTCCAAAAGCTTCCATCATCTTCAGCATTGCAGAAATTCGCTACCTAAATCCAGTTAAAAAGAGGAATGAATTGTGCAGAAACAGACCATAAAACATTAAGAGACAACAAAAAATATATTTTGCTAAAAGTAAATGGAACTGGAAAAGAATTTCAATGAATAACAAAAAAGAAGGCATTTAACGGTACTTGGCAAAATCAGTAAAATGGCAGGGAAAGGATAGAAGAACTTCCCACTAAAAAAACAACTGAAATATAGCAAGGAGTATATAACTTCTTGTAAGAGATTGAAAGGGAAACTCTAATCTAGCCCTCAGGGAAGCATACTCACCGTAAAACCACGAAGCAGATTATGTGCTTTATCATCAGTGCTTTCTTTCTCTTCAACCTTTTCAGCTCTTTCAAGAATTTCATCAATATTCATATTTAGAAGCCTTTTTTTGCTTTCTTCATCATTCCCATCTTCCTTAAATAGTTCCTCTGCACCAAACCTCAAGATAGCCGAAAGCTCATTCTAGAATGACAAAGACAGAAGCATTACTTCAACAGATCAACAACTATCGTCTCCAAGACGAATTTCTTGTCCTCCATTTTCCTAAGGATATTGGAGTGCCAGGCATCTTGTGGCATCAATAAGGGGATATCTTTTGTTCAAAGTGGAAATTATAAGGAACACAATACCAAAAATAAAATAACATCCCATGAAACCTGTCACTTACTTTATCAAAGGAACTTCCCTTTGTTGCTTCTTTCTTCTCTAATCTACCTTCAGCATTTAGTTTCTGAATGACTAAATGGTCAAGCACCTAACATAGGAGAAAATGTCATTATTACATAATACCATCTAGAAAAGTAAATATCATTAGGTTTAGAGAAAGAGCAAAAACAATTTTCTATATTTTGTTTATGTAACTGATTCACTGTAGAAAAAAGCTTAAGCAGATGGCATCTGTGCCCAACAGAAATTTGAACTTGAGAAAACAGGAGACTATTAAGGTTAAAGTTGGTGTACCATCTTTTGCTTAGCTCGCTCCAAGATATCTTCCTCAACACTCTTGCTTGTAACGAACCGGTAGATATTAACAACCTCTTGCTGCCCAATCCTGTGAGCTCTACTCATTGCCTAACCAAAGTACACAGGACAAATATCAACTAAAGACAGTACCTCAAAAACGTCACTAAAAAGGCTTTCAAATCAACTCCTCCAATTGAAACCTGTAAATCATTCTGAGGATTCCAATCTGAATCAAATATAATAACCGTATCTGCAGTTGCCAGATTGATACCCAAGCCTCCAGCACGTGTCGAAAGAAGGAAACAGAAATCATCACTCCCCACAGCATTAAAATGGTCCATAGCCTGCTGACGCAACTCAGCCTTTGTACTACCATCAAGCCTTTGGAATTGAAATCCTTTAAGTGACAAATATTCTGCCAGTAAATCCAACATTCGAACCATCTGTTTTGAAAGATACCTGAGTAAGCTAATTGTGCCAGACACAAAAGATCATAACTGCCATACAAGGTTTAAGAAAATTAAAACCTAGTAAGGTAAAATCAGCTGAACCTCAGTCTTTTCTATGGGAGGGTAGACCAGGTATACACATTAGCACTGAAAAATACTAAAAAGTATAGCACAAAGCAAAGACAACTTTGTTTCAACAAAAAAATGGTGGTTTATTTATTCATTTATTGTTGAAACATCAGGAGGTTAAAGGATGTGAATCAAACCCAAACTTGTCGCTTATCAAGGGACTCTTCTAACCAATTGTGTATCACCTCAGGTGCAATAGAGGTTAAACCAGTTATAACACAATAAACGAAAGAAAGCAAGTGCAAATGTACTAAATATGCAAATAATGCGATACTAAATCCAAATTTTGACTCATTTCCCACAATTACAGGAATGATCATATTTCAGATGGTCCACAGTCCACTGAGTCAACCACATTTTACCATCTTAGATGTTTGAAAATAAAAGCTTGAGAAACCAACAAAAAGATTTTTGTGCTCTCATTTTTAGTTATTATCTCTTCCTGGCAATAGAAAAACTCCAGATCCTACCAAGAATTAATCCTTTTAGAAATTTCCAAATAGTGTTGATGAGCAAAAGGAGACTACCAAGTTTCATCCATATTTACAGGCTAATACTTTCAGCAAAAGCCAACTTGGGACATATAAATCTCCCAATGGGCAAATAGAAGACAGTCAAATTCTATCGAAGTTCAACTAATAACATTTCAAGAATCAAAATCCCAGTCAGGTTTTACAAAATTCATCCTTCATATCAAAAACTAGCATCAAAGACAAAACTACCTGAGAAAAAATTAATACACGGTGATTTGTTGCATGTAACCTATTGAGCAGCTTATCAAGTATAACTAGCTTCCCACTGCTGAGTATTATCCTCTCCAGCTTAGTGCTACCTAGGAAATTTGTGTCCCCACCATAACCATGGTCGGCACTTTCGAACAAAAATGGATGATTGCAGCATTTCTTCAACTCCACCACAATATTTAAAAGTGAAACCTGCAAATTGAAAAATAAATTCAATGCAACTAGTCAAATTTAAAAGAACAACAATGCATAGTCAAATTTACAGCCAACAAAGCATAAAACATGCAGAGTCCTCTAGTTGTATTCTGTATTTGCAACTCACTTCAGTGTCAGCAGGCCAAAAATGTCCAGGCACATAAATTCATTCATCATATTGTGCTTAAATAACAAGATTCCAACACAATAATCATACAAATCTCAAGTAAATTTTTCCACAAAAAATAATTTTATTTTTGTACAAAAAGGAATTCAAGGAGGAGCTCCAAACAAAAAGGAAAAGAGAGAGAAAAAAAGAATAACTAAACCTGATTCCCACGAACACCCTTATTCAAATCATGGAAGTTGCGCTCCAAAATCCACTTATAGTACCTTCATAAATTAGGAAAATGAAAAAATAATAATTATTATTATTATTATTAGAAAAGAAAGCTGAAATACACTTGATAAAATAGCGTAAAATAGAACCAAAAAAATTACTGTTTCTGAAGTGGCGACATCTCAACCCTAAGAATACGCTCAATCTTGGGAGGCAAAGACTTCTCAACATCCTTGATAACTCTCCTGAGAATATGAGGCCTCAATTCCATGTGAAGATTTGCAAGCTATGATAATTTCAAACACACTATGGTCAATTTCAAGTTAACAAAATAATCATCCAAAGCTGGAATAATCAAGCAACGTAGAAGACAGGAATTTAAGGAAATGTGAGCAAATTCCTACCTCAGTTTCATTGAATGAACCAAGATTATTGTAGTTCTGAACAAAGTAATCCTTACTGCTAAATTTAACAGGATCAAGAAAGTGAAGCAGAGCCCTGTTGTTAATAGAAAAAAATAAATACAGAATTCAGCAACACACAATAATCAGATGCCGAATGAAAAATTTAAGGTCCCAAAGAGATGAAGTTTGAACAAATATAAAAACTAGAATAATAATAGACAGTAAAAAGAGTTCCTTGTTTTCTAGAAAGGTAAACCAATGGTATCTTCCAATCATGCACCAAGGTAGTCTACAACTATTTATAAAATGAAATAAGTACATTTTTACAATCATGCAGAGTCCACTCAAGATGAATGTCAGTAGCAACCAGTGTTGTTAAACAGAAGCCATTGCGAATGCTGGTGACGGATGTTCTCAAGAAGCCATAGAAGACTACAACAGTTCATGGAGGTCATGGCAAATTTTATGAGATTTTATGTTTTTCAAATGCTTTATTTAATAATTTATTTTCCTGAAACCTTCATATTCATCTATTATCATTTTGTAAGAATTATGTTCTAGTTTTACAATCATTACAATGTTGATTTTTTATATTTTAAATGTTTTCATGTTGACAGCCATTTCCGCCATCCACTATCGTCAACTCTGGCGGCAACATATTTTTATGCCACACCCCAGCTGATCGTTGATATGTAGTTCTGCTGATGCTTTCAGAATCTCTACAGATTTTTTATACTCAACAAACCATTACTCAGCTTAAACATAACATACATATCTCACCTTCCATAAATACCTCTGTTAACAAACAATCAGTAAAAAATTTATATGCTTATACTATATAAGTAAGTTTTTCCCATAAGCATTAGGGATCAGAAACTTGACCCAAAAAAATGTCAGATTGACAGCTAAATCTATAATGTCCTAAACCCCACATCAATTCTTGAATTAGTCCTCAGCCATAAGACAAGAATTACAAAAAAAATTAATTCGCATGTCCTCATTATCTCAAGTGAAACATCCAAGTTCCAAATTGTACTGTACACCCTATGCAGCCATATTAGTTCTAAAAGAACTCACGCATTAAGATTCCTTCCATTGTCCTTCCAAACAAGAACATGAGTAATGCTTAACAGGATCCACCTTATATCAGTTTCCTCTTCACACACATAGTTCTCAAGGCCTAATAACACATAGTAATATGAAAGGGATTCTTTATATGAGCATTTATAAGCAATGGCTTGGACTTAAAATGTTAATTACCACAACTCATAAACATTGTTTTGCAATGGGGTTCCCGTAATCAGCAACTTGTTCTTGGTGCTGAATTCCTGTAAAATCAAAGAATTTCAAATTAAAAAATAAAAAATAGACACTAAAAGCAAATAAATTAGATGTAAAAACAGAGCAATTCAATTCCAAATCTTATAGTACCAGCAGTGTTGTATACAGACATGCTTCACTGTTCTTTAGCCTATGAGCTTCATCAACCATAAGGTAGCTCCACTTGAGTTTTGAAAGCACAGCCTTATCCTTCAGCAATACCTCATAGGTAGTCAACAAAGTATCAAATTTGGTAATCCTTCCAGTTTTCTTCTCATTATAAAACTCGTATTGCTGACAAACCTGCACATCACAAATTACAGACAGCCTAAATAATAAATCTTTTGGGGTTGAAGGAAATTCCAGCACCAATATTTTCAATATAGTTCCAACTTCCAGGTAATGCCTTTCGAGATATTTCCTAGTAAAGCATAGATCTCTTGATGAAAAGGATTAATGCATGATGAATGAAATACAAAATAATTGTAGGTGCTGCCATGCAGGTATTTATAGAAAGAAATATAGCAACTCAACTATCAGTAAACTGTATCCAAAAGAATACCCTTATAGGACAAAAATGCTTGTCAGTTTACCTATCCAATTTTTTTAAAAAAGAAAAAGATATTAGTTTATCAAGCTATTAAATATCCAAAGGAATATCAGCTCAGTTCAATGAACAAAAATATGCTTATAATACATGTCCTTCGGAAGTCAAAGTAGAATAAAGAAAAGAGATCAGTTATGATGAATGTATTTCAACATGAACATAAAAGGAACCACAGAGGGAAGAGGTACTGGAATATACCTCACGGCTAGCACGAGTTCCAACATATACAATAACATTCATGTTAGGGAGCCACTTTCTGAATTCTTTTGCCCAATTAGACAATGTTGACAATGGAACAACAACCAGAAATGGGCCATGAATTTGCTGTGCATTCTGCAGGAAAAAACAATAGCATGTGTAACAAAAGAACCAGAAGATATTTAACTAGAGATCAGGAAAAAGAATGAGACCTGTAAAAAGCCTAGCATGGAAACTGACTGCACCGTTTTACCAAGGCCCATTTCATCAGCTAATATAACGTTTGTATCATTTCTCCAGCTGTGCAATAAAGATGACAGCATTTGAGGAAATATTCATACAGCCTATAACTAAAAAAAGGGATAGAGCTTACCTATTAACAAGAAAATTTAAACCTTCAAGCTGATAGTCTCGAAGCTTTCCACCCGTTAGCCACTCAGGCTGCTCATCAAGCTTCCGCAAACTTCCTAATTGTTTAACCATCATCTTTGGAAATAAGAACAATTTAAATAAAATAGATATGCACCCAGAGTCTGTTTCTTTTTTCACGAAACAAGAAAAGACAGGATAATGCAGTTGCACCGAAAAGGAAAGCCAGCCAAAATGGTAGAATAAATGGTTATTCTTACTTCATAATGTTAAATAGTCACTACCTATGCATTGTCTCGGAAAGGAAGTAACAGTAGAATAATCACATTAAGGTATCGAATGCACAAAGTACCAATCCTCTCTAACAACTGTATCTTTGAAATAATGTGGTAATTTAACGAAGCAACATGCTAACAAGTCTCAATATGTTGAGTTAGGAGCAAAAGGTGGATCTTTCCACCATGGTGACACACATAAGAATGCACTTTACAGTTTACACACATTTTTTTAAAACTTCCGCTTGATGGAAACTTGACATATCCCCAATAGATAGTCTCACTAGTAAGTAGCCCAAACTAATTATGTAGGTTATATAATACATCTATGCATCTATATAATATGCAAACCTACACATATATCCATTTGACTGGTATTGTCCCTGTACCAGTTGGTAGCCCAAACTCTATCCCACAGTGGAATCAAAAAGGAGGCATAGTATGCTGAGAGATCTTCCAAAGAGAGACAGGTCAAGGATATAGTTATATATTTATACTTAAAAGAGAGATCAAAAGCTGGATAAAGATGCCCAAGAACCCATAGACAGGATTAGGGGTGTTCACAGTTTGGATTGGATCGATTTTGCCGATTTTTCTAACCAAACCAATTGTTTTGGTTTGAAAAATCTTAAACATAAACAAAACCATTTAAGATCAGTTTGGTTTCATACGATTTGCATAAAAGTCGGTTTGAATCGATTTGGTTTGGTCAGTTTCAAAAAAATTATTTTTAGGTTTTTTTTTTTCTATCTTCATTAGATATGAAATTTTCACCTACTTCAAAAGATAACACGATTTTATTTAACTTTTTATACAATAAAAATCTCCATCAAGTGCTTTTTTTCTTGCTTTTTTAGATTTTCTATAATAAAAATATCACTTAATAAGGCTTTGTTATTTTATGAGATGTGAAAGACAAGTACTGAACTATGCATTATTCCATAGATAATTCAAATGATGATACGAAAGAAAAAAATAACTCCACATTTAAAGAGAAAATCACTTCAAATTACAAGAATTCAAATGCTAATTCAAAAATAAATAAACTAAAGAGACAAATGTTACTCACAAGTCATGTAATTAAATTGATTTAAATTTTATACAAACCCTAAAAACATTAATAAACTCATACAAAACATACATATAAAAAATTAAAGAAATGCAAATTGATATTTTTCTCAAATGTTTAGGATAGGAAAATGGAAATAATTAGAAGTTATCATATAAGTAAGATAATAAATATAATTTAATATAAATGATCGATTTGGTTTCATTTCGAAAGTACAAAATTAGTAACCAAACCAAGTTGTTGATTTGAAAATTTTTCAATCCAAAACCAAACCAATCCAAACTAAAAACCCTAAATTTGGTTTGATTTGGTCGATTGGATCGATTTTGAAAAAAAAATTGAACACCCCTAGACTGGATAGGAGAGGCCCTCTCTAGTTTGTCTGATAATTGATGGGAAAGGTTCTCTCCATGTCATATAATAACTAGATATTAATGAAAACTATCCAATATTTTTTTTTCAACAACCATCAGAAAAAAGCAATGATTCTTTAATCCTGAAACCAAGCCACGCATAATCAGGTCTTATCCCTAATGAACTAGATCAATAAAATTCTTCTAATCAGGGTTTCTGTATTGACACAGCTTTTACTGAACTTGGCTCACATATATTCTTCTCTTCACCCACAAGAGATTTGAGAGAGATATCAGCCAAAGTCCAACTCGTAGAGAACCAAAAAATCCCAATGTAATTATGTAGGCTAAACTGGAGTCTAACGATGCACATGCAGGGAAACCACCAAAACTTGGGGAAGTTGGTGCTTCTTTCAGTCAGATTATGGAGTTTTAGTAGACCAGATGCAACCTTTGGGCTCACCAAAACCGGATCAGCTTATTGCTTCTTACCACTGACCTTGGGGAGATTTGTATTAGTCGTGAAATATGCTGTTTAAATTAGAAGACAAGATCTTCCAGTATTCAGATAGACTGGGAAGCCCTTTTGAGACAAGACAAGTAAAAGCAGAAAACAGAAACAATTATTTGATATCCAGATATAATCATTAGGGAGGAAATTTTGGATTTTATTGCGATATTTGGAAAACCAAAATGAAGAAGCTCCTAAAATGTAACCAAAAAAGTGATGCTTCATAAGGCAAACCGAAGTCTAGCTATTGGAGTAAAAGGGATAAAACCCACCAAATGTAAGAAAGTCATAACTATCCATGACGAAATATTAAAAAGATGAGACCGGATGACACACATATACTCTGCATAGCTACAAGAATCAATAAAACAATATGCATGCCAGTAACAAAATCAATCAGACCTTTGATCTTTTTGCGCTGGAGATCCACAGTTGCACCTTGTACCATATTTGCAGCCTCACGGGCCTGTAAAGCACCAGCACTTCTAATCACTCTAAACCAAAAAAAAAAATATAGAAACAAATAAAGTAGGGGAAAGAAATAGAGAGAATGACCAATAGGAACTCATTTCACCAGATAGACATATGAATATGACAATCATCAGAGTCAGAAGATCACGGTGCATATACCAAGTAAAAAATTTCACTCACCTTCCCAGATCTCTATTCTAGTATGTAAAATCAAATAAAAACTCAAGTTTTAAGCCTTCAAGTGATTAAATAAAGCACACATAGATTCATAGAACTGGTAAAAGACTAAAGAAACTACATTCAGATGCATTTTAGGAAATCATATTTCAACAGGAAGAAGGGTTGAAAGGAGTATGACTTTTTTGTTTATTAAATTTTCACTTCATCTCAATGTGGGATTATAAAAAATTCTCCAATAAAAGCCCAATACATGGTCCACAACAAATGGAAAAGAACTATACAAACTTTTGTCAATAGAAGTCAAGCACAGACCTCCAAATGTTAAATTTCCACCTCATCTAAAAACTCAAAAGGGTTGAATTGAACCACTAAACATTTATTGATAATCTTTCTTGAAACAAGGGAATACTCTTTGAATAACATTACTAAGACGATTAAATTCTGCGGCCATACTTGGTTTTTTATTGCAAGAGTCGTTTGGGTAATAAATATTGCTCTCCATTGGTCAATGCAATTCGTATCTTATTTCCTAAAATTTTGGAATGAAAGACACCAAAGGCAAACTCTACTATAGATAGATATCAAATTTCCAAAATTTAAAAGCCCTGAGAGGAGCATCTTGGCACTTATAACAGGAGAAAACTGTTTCAAGACACTTCTACAAGATCCCTTCTCTTTCCCCAGAACCTCTCATTCTCTTATCTTTTTTCTCTTTCTCCTCTCATCCTTTGAACCAATGCCACCTGATGAAGAACAAAAAAGTGCTTAAAAAAGAATTTAGATCAAGCATTGAATTCTCTGGACATTTGTACTTTTGGTCTTGAATATTAATATCCGGAGAAGTTCACACAACCATAAATTTCAAGATTTCCAATAATACAGATTCATCCATATAATAAGCCTTTTGCCAGCCAGTTCCAAACAGATGGCACCCATTCCACTAGAAGTATGTCAATTCAGAATAGATATCATGAGGGAGATAATAGGTGAAACATAACATTAATTGAATAGTCTAACCCTGAACAACTTAGGAATTTTTAGTGCTCAACCACTGAAAGAGCATGCGAAAGAAAATGCAATGAACAATGGTTACCTTGTATTCATCAATGGCATCTTGAGCAAATACAATATGGATATCCTTCTCCCTGGCAAAGTTACAGATTGAATATGATGAAATAGAGACCTCATATTAATTAGCAAAAAGGGAAGAAACAAAAAAGGACTGTTCTTTTTATCAACGCTGCCTTCTACAGAAAATACATAATATGTCAATAAAATACACAATACAATAAGAAATATAGATAAAAGCTAAACAAAAATATAGAGAATAAAATATTATAAGAAAACATATTATCAAAAAATACTATACTGAGGAAAATTGGATCTGTTGTATACCAAGTTGCTTCGGCATATGAGAGTCCTTGCCATTTGACTAAATACTCGGGCCCCACACCACCAGAGATATCTGTGCTGATTCTTTCAGAAATTATTCTCTCCACCTTAATTAGCATTTTGCAAAATACCATCATTAGATGATTAAATATAGGAAAAGAATGAAAAATCTGAAAACACAACATCATGAATAGCCCAAAGAACCAATATACAACCTGACTGTTTTGCTTGATAATATCCAAGTCCATTTCCTTGCTCACATCATTAACTTCAATCTAACAAATCAATTGAATAAAAGAGTTAGTGTACAATAGAGTAACCAGAATTTAAGAGGAAATGGTTTTCTCATGAAACATGGAACATGGAACAAAAACAATTAGTAGGATACAGATTCACATTGACTACAAAGCCATAGGCCAACAAACCAGTGTCTACCAAGTCAATATCAATTTTTGTCCACTGGAGCAGCTCTAGTCCTACTATGGCAATGTCAATGCAACTTTAGAAGCCAACCAGAAAGGCCATGCTGAATAGAAACTCCGGAATATATAAGTTTCAACTACACTTTTCAATAGCAGAAACACATTCAAGCATGTTTCTGCATTTGCAGAATTGTGTAAATGAAGCAGCTACGTTGTCCCACAGATTATTTTCCATGCACTCATATGAAGGAATAATAGTTGTTGGTACAAAGGATTACCTCTTCACGAGTAACTGTCCTCCGATATTTGACATCTTCTGTTACTTTTTTTGTATAATTCAACACCTTTTTAAAACCACTCAGCTGTGAATATGCAGTTTAAGATTGATCACATATTTGATAAATAGAAAAAACAAATAGCATTAGAGTAAATAACTCTAATTAATACAGCTTACAAACCATAATAACTACTTGACTAAATGCTGCTACAACTTACATTCTGTAGTTCAGCAAATGATTTCCATTGGCAGTGCAAATGTGACTGGCCCTTCCATTTTATTAAAAACTCCATTTCGTTCCAATCTGGTTCTGAGTCAAACAAGTGGCTTAACAGCACAGGATCTGTTGATCTCTTGTTCCTAAAAGCTTCTTCAGCTGTGCCCTTTGGCTGATGCCATAAGACCCTTTCAATTATGTCACCATCTTCTTCTTCAAACTCCTCCTTATTGTTTTGTTCCAGGGAAAGTTTCAAAAAATAATAATAATAAAATCAGTTTAGCTGCTAGTAGAAGAACTAGAACTACAATCAGAGGACTATAGCAGGGAAACAAACATGAAAAATCTCCAATGCATCGCAACACAAGAATATGCAAGTATCTCCTTAATATCCCAAAAATATCATATAAATGAGCAATGATGAAGATATCTGATAAATAGGGATGAATGTCTATAGTGCCACTCTCATCATTTTTGAAGTTTCTCATATGAGTGTTTCTTAAATATTTCTCAGTCCTTTCGACTCATGTGGTACTGCTTTTCATCACTTGAAGAATAAACAAATAAAGGATCTCAATGGGCCCCTCCTTCCTCCATCTCCTATCAAGTCAAAAATTATTTCTGCATTAGTTTACAAAGAGAATGCAGTTCATACTTCTAACCTTGCCACACTCTACAATGCTGAAAACTGAGGCTCTATGTTTTCCCTTACCAGGAGAACCGTTTTTATTCAAACCACAAAAGAGATATACTGTCATGAAGAGCAGTGGCAGTCAAGGAATTTCTAAACAAAACAGAATACAAGCCTTGACATGTAAAACTATATACATATCTGCATAAGAAAGTCTAGCAAGTGAATTCTTTACAAGATAATACAAGTTCCATAACAAAAGAAATTATTAAAACAAAGAGAGTCTACAAGTTTAATGGTGCATCCTCACCTTATGGAACTTCTTTTTCTTGCCTTCATCAACTTCTTCACTCTCTTCACTTTCAGCATAAGACACTTTTCGAACTGATCGAGTGGAACTCCGAAGTTCACTGTTCTTAGAAGAAATGCTTGTGGGCACCAATCGACGACCATTCTTTCTCCAATTCTGTGCACCTCTCCTTGCATTTCTGGAATACACATCACTATCATCCTCTGAGTCATTATTTTCAGATGATGAATCATTTTCAAGTGTGGTTCTTCCTCTTTTCTGTCTCCCAGATGATTTGGCTAATTTAACTTGTCGAGCTGTAGGCTTTGGACTTCGACGACTCCTGCCCTTTTGTTTACCCTTTAGTTTCCCATAAAATGCATCATCTTCATCTGAAATATTCATATCATCATCATTATCAGTGTTATCATCTTCATCAGACTCTTCAACATCCCAGTCTTCATCCTTTTCCTACAGACAAATGCAAAAGCTAAGTAAACTAACATTCACAAGTCTTAGCATGCATTGTACCAAAAACCTCAAGGCCAGTATAGAACTTTCTTTGAGGGGGAAAAAACAAGAAGACAAACAGAGGAAATTGGATAGAGGCTAAATTAACTTATATCTATGTAGGGTCCAAATCAAGAGGAATTCTTTCAGTTTTATTAGGGTCAAACAAATTGCAGTATATCGGGATACCGTAAGAACAGTTAAACACCTAAGTCACACACCACCATTCTATTGCTGAAGGAAAACTAATATCAAAGACAAGATGTTACCAAAGGAACACAAACATCCATGAAAAAATATATATATCAACAGAACGTTAAATGGAAACAACTTGATCAAAAAAAAAAAACACATTGATCACGAGAAAATATCAGCGTATGCAAAGGGCATATACAATTGATAGATCTCTAGCATTTGATGAGAATGCTTTGGACTATATACAAATAAATTATGGGCTTTAATATATATTTATATTATTTATGTTAGGGATCTCGACTAATTATGCTTCAATAGTCAAACAAATTTTGGTCAATTATTTGATTGCTCAATTTTCAGAAATCTAATCTCAGAACTTTTGTTTAATTACTTATAGTGTTTGGTTCATTCTGGGAGTTCTATTATTTCGGTATACTAAAAAGGTCATCATCTATTATTAAGGTGTCCTTGTTCTAGTTTTGCAAATATTAGGAATGAGGGAGAATTCTTAAAAATTATAAATACTTATGTACTCCCTCCACTACAACCAAATGACATACTTGGCAGACATACCTAAATATTAAACACTTTCCCTAAAAGGAAAGCCTTTAATATACTATGTATCAAACAAAGATAACGTTTCATGACAAATTACTATTGTATCG
Source organism: Parsonsia alboflavescens (assembly GCA_028571225.1). Lineage (NCBI taxonomy): Eukaryota > Viridiplantae > Streptophyta > Magnoliopsida > Gentianales > Apocynaceae > Parsonsia > Parsonsia alboflavescens. The sequence goes on from JAOXNR010000022.1 coordinate 12,366,895, forward strand.
TTCTTTCTCTTATCCTATTCTTTTACTCCCTCCAAATGATAATCAAGTTTCCTTTTTTCCGTAGATTAAGAAACGTTAGTTAATTGTGCTAGTTTAATTATTTCTAAGGGTAATTTTATACAATTTATTGTCAATATTGGGAAACTTAATCCTTCAATGAGTTGTATTGGAATATTAAACAGAAAATAACATCATGGAAACACTTAAAGTTGATCGATCGAGAATGAATAGGAGAGAGAATTAATTGGATTCTCTAATAAAGTTAATTTAATCTTTTACCTAGAAATCGGTCTGTAATTTGGTACAAGGAAAAAACGAAACAAGGACCATTTTTGTGGGGAGAATATTGCAACCACTAGGCGAGCTGCTTGCTATATCCCAAAGGTGCAGAGGAGGTGCACTATGTAGTCAATGACAATTGAGTTATGAATTGTAAGGGAAAAGGAGTTCCCTTTTATTTTTCAAGTAAGAATCTCTTTACTAACAAATGAAGACATCATATAGTAACAAGTAAAACCACATCCTCTGTGAATAAAATACAACATAAAATTTCACAGCAATTCAAAATCAATAGACAGCTTCTAATTTCCAGTTATTTTTGGAATAGCGCCAAGAATCAATTCAACAATGCATATACTAGAAAAATCAATGACAACTTCCTGTAGAAATTTAGATGCTTTGGAAATAGATTCTGAAAATTTTGTTGGAACCATAATATGTGGAATAGGAAAGGCAAGCTTAGCTTATTGGCACCATATGAGGCACAGAATGAAGGTGTTTAACAAGACCTTCGGCCTTCCCAAGCTAGGAAACATGGTGTAACAATCAAATTAACCTAAACTTCTAGTAATACCAACTAAAGAATGTATAGGAAAATATAGATGACAAGAAAATGACCCTTCATTGCCAATTGGTTCTGCCACAAGAATGACAATATAAATCAACATAACCCAACAGGAACATGAGAAAGATTAAGAGAAGAAAAGATCAATATGGAATGGGTGAGTATTTCTATTATGAAGCAAGGAACTCATTTATATTGAGCTAACAAGAAGAAATAATTATCTATGAACACACAACATCGCATACCTTTATAGTAGATATTACATATTTCAAGTTTTACATAGGCTCAAAATTGATAGGAGCCATTTCAAGTGGGACAAAAGGGAGTATGACTTATGTCACAGAGTAGATTGTCTTTTGGCATGTCCAGAATTTGATTTAACCTCAGTACAGCTATACTAAAGAGTTCTAGGTAAAGCACCTATTGCCTTCTCCTTCTCTAGCTATTACCCATAGGATACTACTGTTCACAGCCACAGACAAATGCAGAATTCAGTGGTAATAACCAATCTCCAAATTGATACTTCAAAATTATCACAGTTGATCTTATTGATGCCACAGACAGAACACAGAACTTTCAATACACTGTGGATAATTTCCTAAAATCTTATCCTCCCAAAAGATTCTGAACAACATTTGATAATAGATATGTTCTTTTTCTCTTCTTTCATTTTCAAGAGTGCTACAGTCATGACAAATCTTTCATTACTGTCTTATTTGGAGCATAGACTTGCAAGATTGTTTTTGTAGACTTGCATTGAGAGATTTACAAAGCAATGGGAAGACTGATCTCAGGTAGTTTTTAGTTTGCTTTATGCTTATCCTCTTTCATGTTATCTCTTTCATTAGTAAGACCTCATCTTTTAACTTATAGCATTTATTGCAATTGACAAGCTTGAGGAAATACAAAATAAACTAATGGAACAACTGCACCCAGGAACCTACAAATATTTATACTGATAAAAAACACTAGTTTTTATATAGATTTTCCACCAAGCTCTTGAGATGCATGTTTTCTAACAAAGTCTAATTTTTAATAAAAGAACTACCTTGCTTCCCCTGCGGCCACTTGTGGCACTACAATGTGGATCAAAATCTGCATCGTCCGGATCATCTTCTGTAATAACGAGATAATTGGGTCATATTTAGATTGGCAGACATGGAAGATGGGTTATACAACCTATTAGGAAAACATTAAATGGCATTCAACATAAACCTCAAATGGTGGCCAGGAAAAATGCAGGCAAAAAATATTTACATACCATCGCCTTCGTCGCCATCATCCTCGTAATCAGCATCATCATCATTATTATCATCGTGATAGTCAGATGTTGAAGTTTTTTCTTTCCTGGATGCACTTTTGGTAGCAGCAATAGGGCTTGGTGATAGCTTTGAACTAAAACTAATTGACCGGTTTACCACCCTACGATGCAACAATTCGCCATGATCATTGTCATCCTGTTCATAATATTCATCAGACAACTCATCCAAAGGTACACTCCGACTCTTACCCACTTCTTTCCCCCTATCCTCATCTTCTGACATAACTCTATCCTCTTCCCCACAATCAGAAGTCTCATCTTCCGATCCTTCTTCATTCTTGTACTCTGAACCACTCTTGGATTCATAACCTGACCCAGAAGCCCCATGGGGGTCCATGGGTGGGCGCTCCTTCCAAAAATTAGAACCTATTTTCCCCTCGGAAGCCGTTCTCCTTGAGGATGGTGGCAAATTGCCTAACCTACAATTATCTTCAATATCTACCTCGTTATCACTGGAAGTGGCCTCCACTTCCCCATTATACCCTACTGCTTTGTCCAAATTCTGTCCTTTCTCATTGAAATTGCTCTGCCCAACCACTTCATTTGAATAATTTCTACAAAAAGCCATTCCCACCTTATTACATTTAAGGCCCCTCTAGTGTGCTCCAGAATCAGAGTCGGGGAAAGGAAAGTGTTCTGAATGACCAACCACAAAGGAAGACCCTTATTTGAGCACTGAAACAGAAATGAATACCTTAACGGTCAAAAGCTGCACTATTTGCAATGTAGCAAATAGAAAAACAATAAGAAACGGACTTGAGCAACTCGACTATAATTTGAAGTGAGAAACAAAATCCATTTCAAATACTCAGCATTGGAATAATTTAAAATTTAAATTAAAAAAAAAAAAAAGGAAGTCAAAAAAATCAACGCTTGAACACCATTTAAAGTGGTAAGCAGGCAATAAACAACAAAAAGAATGGAGTCATATCGAAAACATTGGATCGGTAACTCAAAACAACGTTTCATGCAAAATCATTTGAAAACTCTTCGTTGCAAAGGAGTCCACCTAAATTTCGTGAAAACCCTAAATCCAAACCACCCGACCCCAACAGAAAACCCTAATTATACCCGGCAATATTGGTCAGTAGAGAATGATAGAAATTCACACGAAAGAAGCCAGCCCCCATGAACTGATTTCATTCACAAACGCTCACCTATATATAAATTTTCCTACGGATTGGAGGGAAAGGACGATAGAAGGAGCAGGCCGGTAAACAATCGTACGCACGTCGGAGAGTGACGTAAGCAGAAACGGGTACGGCGGCGGAGAAGGAAGCAAAGGCAACCAGAAACGACGTCGTAAGACGTGGATGGGGTTTACTTTTACTACCCGTACCCTCTTTCTGATTCTTATTGCAATTATATAATTAATATCCGGAAGAAGATAGAATGGAAGGCTAATCGGCTTTGGGCTTTTGGAAGATAAAGAAAAATCCTTCCAATCGGTAATCGAAGAAAAAGAAAAGGAAAGAGGGGGTGAAGAAGTTTGTTTAGATTTACCAAATTCCAGTTTCGATGATGTCCAGAAATAAAAAATAATAAGAAAATCAGCAGGGGAGAGAGAAATTCATAGAGAGAGAAAGGGGAAAATTCCGAGTATTCATAATTATTAATGTATGACCATACTAGCACCTGTATGGCTACGTTGGTATCAATGTTGTCTCTTCTTTCATTGGTCGTGGGATTGAGGGATTATACGCTGACTTTGGGTTTTGATTGAAGAAACTTCTATGCATTCAAATACAATAATATAATATATATATTATCCATTTAGATAAAGTATTTATATGATTTTTTTTAAAAAAAAAAATATATATATATATATATATCTTAATAAAATATATCTATATAAAAACATACATGTAAATCTATCATTGATGGTATATAAATGATATGGAAGAAGTGTTAAAAGATTCAAAGTCCAACTACGATATTATTGCCCCAAACTTAAAAATAAAAATTTTAGATATATTGTTGGTTGTTTATAATATGTTGCATCCAAATATCCTTTTTTTTTTTTCATGACATTAATAACATACGAAAAAAATATTTACACATGCAGTATCCTTAATGTATACTTCGTATATTGAAATTTTTCATTGACTTTCTATTTAGAAAAAGAAAGGGCATAAGATACATACAATTTCTGTTAATTCTTATATTGGCGCACAATTTATAATCGATACACGTAAGACAAGTACGAGCTCATGACATAAATATGATCTACGTTCATTGACTCTTACAACAATATATATTATCCATCATTAGGCACAAACAATCAAAGAAAGATTAGTCATCAAATATAGCCACCTACTACGCAATTAATGTCTCTTACACAAGTATAGGATAATAAAGAACTTTAAAGATATCTCTTGACTTGACTTTTGAGATTCTCCATGCAAAAAAAACCATTAACATGCCTCCCAACGGTAGGATGCCTGTTGTCACTCTTATTTAATACCTTTTTTACCCTTTCACTTATTGACTTAAGTATCAAAAGGAGTATTCTGACTATTGTTATGCAGATCAACTTGTGAAGATTACCTATTTATGTCAACTGATTCACAACCCAATCATCCCACTCACATCATATTAGCTCCCATTATGGTCTTCTAGCATATCATCTTGATACAACATGAGCACTAGATCAAATGTTCCGACACCTTCTAAACAACTAGTGACGAAAAATCACACAAAGGTCTCTCCACAAGATCCTAAAGATACCAAAGACGCATAAAAGGATCAGACTCAGCTTCCACCAGGAGTGGTAGCCGATCCTAAGGCTATTGGGATATCATGATAACCGAAGTTCTTGGATCCCTGACGATTAATTACTTTAAGTCAGCAAAAAGAGGTCGAATATTCAAAATCAAAAAAAAACACCCACCAGCTTGGTGACGATACCTTTGATAAAGACATGCTCACACAAACTCCAAGACATCTATGGAGAAGATGTGGTTAGCCATTGAGTATCATTAAGAAGATATCTCTTGACATGACTTTTAAGATTCTCCATATAAATAAATCATTTTCATGCTCTCAAAGGCAGGATGCCTATAGTCCCTCTTATAAAATATCTTTTTTACCCTTCCACTTATTGACTTAAACATCAAAAGGACTATTCCCCATTTCTTCAAACTAAAGTTTTGCAGATCAACCAATGAAGATTACCTATTCATGTCAACCAATTCACAACCCAATCGTTCCACTCGCATCATATTGGCTCCCATCGTGGTCTTCTAGCATATCATATTGATACAACATGAGCACTAAATCAAATGTCCTGACATCTTCTAAACAACAAACGACGAACAATCACACAAATTTCTCTCCACAAGATAATAAAGACACATTAAAGGATCAGACCCAACTTCTGCCAAGAGTGGTAGCCAATCCTAAGGCCGTCTAGACATCACTATACCCGAAGTTCTTAGATCCCAAACGATTGATTACTTTAAGTCAACAAACAGAGGCCGAACATTCAAAATAAAAAACGAACACCCACCAACTTGGTGACGATACCTTTGATAAAGACATGCTCACGCAAACATCAAGACACCTATGGAGACAATGCGGTTAGCTATTGAGCATCGTCAAGAAGATATCTCTTGACATGACTTTTGAGATTCTCCTTGTCAATAAATCATTTTCATACCTCCCAAAGGTAGGACGCCGACAGTCCCTCTTATTAAATACCTTTTTTACCCTTGCACTTATTGACTTAAGCATTAAAGGGACTATTCCCAATTTCTGCTGACTATTGTTTTGCAAATCAACCCATGAAGATTACCTATTTATGTCAACCAATTCACAACCAGATCGTTGCACTCGCACCATATTGGCAACTGGTGTGGTCTTCTAGCATATCATATTGATACATCATGAGCACTAGATTAAATGTTCTGACATCTTCTAACCAACTAGCAGAGTACAATCACACAAAGGTCTCTCCTCATGATCCTAAAGATCCCAAAGACACATAAAAGGATCAGACTTACCTTCCACCAGGAGTGATAACCAATCCTAAGGCTATTGGGATATCACGATACTCGAAGTTCTTGAATCCCTAACGATTGATTACTTTGAGTCAGCAAAAAGAGGCTAAACATTCAAAATAAAAAACGAACACCCACCAGCTTGGTGATGATACCATTGATAAAGACATGCTCACACAAAGTCCAAGACACCTATGGAGAAGATGTGGTTAGCCATTCAGCATCATGATGCAAGTATCTCTTGACATGACTTTTGGGATTCTCCTTGTAAATAAATCACTTTCATGCATCCCAAAGGTAGGACACCGATAGTCCGTTTTATTAAATACCTTTTTTACCCTTCCACTTATTTACTTAAGCATCAAAGGGACTATTCCCAAATTCTTCTGACTATTGTTCTGCAAATCAACCCATGAAGACTACCTATTTATGTTAATCGATTCACAAACTGATCGTTCCACTCGCATCATATTAGCACCCATCGTGGTCTTCTGGCATATCATATTGATACATCATGAGCACTAGATCAAATGTTTCGACATCTTCTAAACAACCAGTGATGAACAATCACACAAAGGTCTCTCCACAAGATCCTAAAGACACATTTAAAGATCAGACTTAGCTTCCGCCAAGAGTGGTAGCTGATCCTAAGGCCGTCGGGATATCACGATACCCGAAGCTCTTGGATTCCAAATGATTGATTACATTGATTTAGCAAAAATAGGCCAAACATTCAAAATAAAAAGGAACACGCACCAGCTTGGTGATGATACCTTTGATAAAGACATGCTCACACAAACACCAAGACACCAATGGAGAAGATGTGGTTAGCTATTGAGCATCATTAAGTAGATATCTCTTGACATGACTTTTGAGATTCTCCTTGTAAATAAATAAATTTCCTGCCTCCCAAAGGTAGGACGTCGATAGTCCCTTTTATTAAATACCTTTTTTACCCTTCCACTTATTGACTTAAGCATCAAAGGGAATACTCCCAATTTCTTCTGACTATTGTTTTGCATATCAACCCATGAAGAATGCCTTATCTATGTCAACCGATTCACAATCGATTTGTTCCACTCTCATCATATTGGCACCCATCATGGGCTTCTAGCATATCATATTGATACATCATGAGCACTAGATTAAATGTTCCGACATCTTCTAAACAACTAGCAGCAAACAATCACACAAAGGTCTCTCCACAAGATCCTAAAGATCCCGAAGACACATAAAAGGATCAGACTCAGCTCAAACTAAAAGTGGTAGCCAATCCTAAGGCTGTCGGGACATCATGATACTCGAAGTTCTTGAATCCCTAACGATTGATTACCTTGAGTCAACAAAAAGAGGCTAAACATTAAAAATAAAAAATGCACACCCACTAGCATGGTGACGATACCATCGATAAAGACATGCACACAAAAATTCCAAGACACTGACGTAGTTGAAAGATAGAACATGAAGATTCGTTCTTGTTTAGAAACTTGCAAAACAAGAAAAGAAAAAGAACCCGATTCAATTTTCCTTCTAATAAAACATCAACGCAAGATTAAAATCAAGCAAAAAACGAATTTTCGAATTAATCGAAAATCGAAAAGTGGCAACTTTAATTCATCAAAGAAAACTGTCGAAAAACTAGCAGAAAACAATTCTTAAAGCAAAAACAAACCCTAACCCTAATCGGAAGCAAAAAGTAAAGAAATTTTTAAAATACCCCTAGAAGTAAATAAATTACGAAATTGTCTCTTAAAACTATAAAATTATGACAATGCCACTAAAAACAGAAAATTGCCCAAAACTCCATCCAAACAACTCCAGATGGCCGAAAAACTTCTTGCATCACAGCAAAGCACTAAATTTGCTTCATTGGGCCGTTCCGGGTCACCCAGTCAGATTTGAGCCCAATCTAAGCTCGTTTCAATCTCATCGAGAATTGTGCCCGGTATCAATTCTGTGTTTCAGACAGCTCACGTCCGCTTCTTCAAACGTTATGAGTGTCGTGGAGCTGATTGTGGAACTGACACTTGCTGAACCGACACCTGCCCCGCATCTGAACTACCTTGATCAGCAACCAACTCTACGTCAGACACCTATAGAGATGATGTGGTTAGCCATTGAGCATCATGAAGCAGGTATGTCTTGACATGGCTATTGAGATTACTTATTTAAATCACAGATCACCTATTTAAATCAATTTGGACCTTGTTGCATGTTATGCTAATATGTAAAAAATTACTTATTTAGATTGTAGTATTTTACACTTTTTCTCAGAAAATGATAACCTTTTTGGGCATAAATCCCAACAGAATTATGTGTTCATAAAAATTTCGATCTTTTATTGGGTCGCTATTGAAGACGTAGTTTCCCTTCAAATAAGAATTAGGAAGACGTACTATTATTTCTATGCTGAGCTTCCTTCCTTCTTGTCTTATTGTGTTTCTTTCATCCAAGCTTTCAAGTGATTGTTGAATCATTCCTTTCGTCTTCTTTCAATTTTGTCTTCTTCTTTCTTTAAGTATTCAACCGATTTTCTTCAAATTTAGTCTTCTTGTCAAATGTTCAAGTGTTGTCTTGATCATTCAATTTGTGAATAATTCCTCCCCATTGATTCGATCCATTTCTTTGTCGGCAGTGTCACCATGTATGGTAGTTCGTGTGATTGCAGAAATTACTTTGAGATAATCCATTAAAGATTGATTTTCTTTAAGGATATAAAAAAAGGGAGTGACTATTCTTTTGTAATGTGGGATGAACACCTTTATATTTTTGTCACAGTAAGCTAAGGTATCATACCAAAGATCTGTAGGATGTTCTAGAATTGCTGCTCGATAGAATTCCAGTTGCTCTCCGAATAGATGAGGTGGAGTTCTGCAAATTTCTTCAAAAACAAGCTTCTTGTATCTCTTATGATCTACTAACATGACTGTTTTTGCATCTTCTAGATGTGAAGGAAAGAAACTGGGTGGGATAGAGAATATTTAAATATTTACATACCCATGAGTATCCCATCCTTTGAGCATGCCTTCATGTATGATCCAATCTACTACTCTATGTCCTGTTATTTTTTCAAATTTTTGCTTGGGAATCGTGAGTCTAGAAATTACACCATATTCCAATACAAAAGGACGATTTGCAAGACAAATTCGGTTGACCTTTGCAAAAGAATGACAAGATCTCACTAAGAAATTATTTGAAGCATTTAGTGACTAAAGAATGAAATTTCGGTAAAACCCATTTGAAGTCTTGAAGAAGAAAACAAAGTGATGTCACATCATCTTAAGGATAAGAAGACTGCTAGCCAAAATAATTGAACATGGTAGAAAACTTTATTAACGTCGGTGGTCGACTTTAGTAAAGGTATTTGTTTCATTTGCAATAATTGTACTTTACTTTTCAGAAAGTAGATAGAATTATTTGAATGTACTGTTCCAGACTTGAAAGAATCATTTTAAAGTCCGCCAGAAATCTGTATAAATAGGACATCATGTAAGGTGTTGAGCACGGCTCATTCACCTCTCACTTTTCACTCTCTGCAAAAGATTTCCTTGCCAACTTTGTACTCTCTCTTGCTTGCACGAAAATTTGAATAAAATTCAGTAGAAGTTGAAGCTCAAAGAGTTCTTTATTTGTAAGTTTTATTTTATAAAACTATTTTGAAGATATTTTATACAGATGTTTTAAAAGAAAATACACGCTTTTGGAAACGATCCTTCCCCCATTGGTATCAGAGAAAAGTAAACAGAAACCCTTCTTGATTTGAAATCTTAAGGATGAAAGCTTGAACAAGTTTTATTCTTTCTTCCTTAAGTGAGTTCATGAGATAATCTTCAAATCTCTCTTTCTTACATATTCCTTTTCTTCGTTGGAACCTCTCTGCCGAGAATAGGGAAGAGTTAGAACTGTGTGTTCAGACTCAGGTGTATGCCTAGGTTGAGTATCAGG
>JAOXNR010000022.1:12377102-12405658 GCA_028571225.1 Parsonsia alboflavescens
TAAAGATAGATATATTTATATATATATATAAAACCCTAGCTCCGGCACGACTTCTGTCCAATGCTTAATCAAATGTGTTGTTCACTTACGTTTTTTAAAAATCATAAGTAGGGTTTTTCGATATAGAGAAAGATAACCGTAATGCCGTTGAATTATCAAATTTATTCTTCCATGAGTATTAGGGCTCAAATTAGGTTTGAATTGTAAATGAAATTGGAGATGATTTCAGTAATTTTAATGGAAGATTGTAGTTAAAATGCCTTTTTGTTTAAGAATTTCAAAATTTTTTGTAGATAAATGATGGGTTTTGGCTGCTAGGGAAGGAAGAGAGAAAGGAGAAGAAGTGCAGGAAGAAGGAGGAAGGGAAAAAAACGTAGGAGAGAGGTATTGAAGGAAGGAAGAGAGATACAAAGATCAATATTTCAAGCTTAAGCATTTAAGTTTGATGATGAAAGTAGCAAGGTTGGTATTGAAGCTAGACCATGAAGAACAACTTGAAACAACTTGAAGTTCTTGACAAGATTGAAGAAGTTATGCTTGAAGATGATTGGCAAGTTGAAGAACCTTGTAATGTATTCAAGTATGAAGACTTATATAGGGGATTAGAAGACATTGTAAGGTTGGAAATTGAATGAACAAGGCTGAAACTTTCAGCAAATGTGTTGGGACTTTGTTAGACTTTACAACATTGTTTGACACACAACCGTCAATGGAGGCTGAACCAAGGAAAGAGCTCAACTTGTGGATGATAGACGACATCACGGAGGAGTGTTTAATGAAGAAAACAAGAATTTTGAAGCATGAGAAGTCAGGCTGAACAGCCTACCGAAATGCTACCAGAAATTTGCTGTTTTGGTCTTCTTCTTTTACTGCTTTGTTATCTTGACTTTAGTTATACTTTTCCACTTATTGTTAGCTGCTATCTTTATGTTCTAAGCTAGCTTAAGAGGCCTAATTAAGTAACTAATCATGTTTGGGGCTACGCCTATAAACAGTCCATCATTTGTATTGCATTAGAAGAGTTAACTTAACAAACACTTTTCAGAAATTTGATTAAATTCCAAATGGATTCAAATGGTTCCTTGACAGAGAGTTCACTAAGGCTCTTCTTGGGTTCTTAGTAAACTTTAGGATTCATCAATACTTGGCTAGGGTAATTGATTTGGGTTGAAGAAATCCAAACTAATAGATCATATTGGAAGACAATCATGGTCATTAGTCACTAGCTTGAATCTCTTGTTGAAGTCTTGGATAAAATTTCAGGTTATGAGTGACCTTGGGTTTCGATAGATGGATGTTGAAATTCCAACCATAACTCAAGAATCACATCACACCAGATTAGCACACACACTACAATCTGAATTAGTTAAATAGAGCATTAGGTATAGATTATATTCTAACAGTATTTATTCTTTTCGAAATTAGCAAGAGTAGATGATAGGTGGTAGACAGGATGCAGATCCACCTGCTTTGGTCGTGGTCGACCCTACCGGTGCAGTTTGTTCAAATTTATAATAGTTCTATTTCTTTGTAGTTAATATTTATGTAAATTTTCATAGTTAGTTATGTTAATTATGAATGGTTAATTTATTTTAACTAACAAGAGGGGGGGGGGGGATATTAGAGGGAGGATGCAGATTCACCTGCTCCAATTGTGGTCCACATTACCCTTCAGATTAGTTTAAACATCTCTCTATATTTTAATATTTCATATTTAAACTGATTTTCGTAGTTAGTTATTTTAATTAAAAAATGTTAATTTATTTTAAATAACAACCGGAGGGGGATGTTCGTCAGAGGAAGGTTACACCAACTCCATATAGTACTGTTGTATCTGCCCTATTGTTTAGGTAAGTCTAGTACTGTTGTATCTGCCCTGTTGTTCAGGTAAGACACAACATTATTAGCTAAGTTAATTATTAATTTTTTTTATTTCATATTTATATGTCTTGTTCAAGTGTCTTTAATTTAATTTTATTATGTTTTAATAGTTGGATTTTAAATTATTTCAGGAGGGAGGACTCGCAATTCGGACCAAGGTCTGGGCTGCAAGCCTCATGTCACCTTTCACAGACCCCCCTCACCACATGGATTATGGAGTTCCAAAGAAGAAGTCCAGAATGATGAAAGGGAGATAGGCAAGTCTGGTAGGGGTGGTAGAGAAAGGCTCTGAGGCATTTCCGGTGGACACTCCAGAAACCTGGACGCTCTTGGATACGTTCTGCTCTTCAGAGGAATTAGAAAGGTATTTATATTAATTCCATTAATATAATATAGCTTAATTCATAATTACGTTTATATGTCTTTTTTAGTATGTTAGACTTATTATTTATATTTTCTTTCAATTGTGTTTTTTATGTGGAAGCCGCTTGATGGCTGAAATCCACTCCTTTGATGGGAACTTTCTAAAAATAGTTCGGGATTGCACATAGGAGCTGGAGGGCCCTCATATCAATCAGTTCATCTGAGGGCTCCGACTAGAAGCTAGAGGGCGCTCGGAGGCCTACCCTATGGTGCAAAGGTTAGACATTACCCCGCCTTATATCTACTTAAATATAGAATTTATTTTTATCAAATGTTTTATCTTGATGCTTATTATAGAATATCAATTTTAACTAACTCAAATTGCAGAGTATGCTCCAAGGCGCTTTCCTCTCTACTTCCGTTGTCGGGAACCTTGAGATGTATAGGTTCAATAATGGCTCTATCAAGTGAGTCAAGGGAGTTGGAGAAGATGATGAGGTCGCTTGGTAGGGGTTCGAGGAGATAATAAATATAGTTATTATTTAAGGTTTTATTTTAAGTTAGATTTTATATTAATATTTACAATGTATTTGTAGATCCTGATGCCATGTTGCCACTAGAATACTGGGTATTGCTGCGGAACTCACCAAAGGGGGCAAAGATCATTCTATATAATCCATTGCCATCTCTAGATCCAATTGTGAGGGTGCTCAGTGATGATGGAGCCGGTCTATAGGATGCTGCTGCACTTTCTAGTACAAGACGACTATTATTCCATGAAGGGAGTTGCTGCAGCTCCACCTGCCAGGTTCAACTATGAATTTATTAGCATTAAATCCCTCTCTAGTCTGTTTGATTTGACTAGCGGTGCAGTCTACATTGCACATTATATGGCATAACTGTTGAGGGGGCATCTTAGGAAGATGCCCTTACTGGATGGTATTTAGATACACCCCAGCGCATCAGGGACGAGATGGCTTGGATCACTCTTTCATATAGCAACACGATGTAGTTTTTAGTCCTTGTGATTTTTTTTATTTATATTATATAATATTTTCACAATGTAAATTATATAAATAAAAAAGAATTATGTAGATGTTTTATTTATATTATGTAAATATTTTGCACATAATGTAAATTATATAAATGAAAATGACTTACGTAGTTGTTTTATTTATATTATGTAATTAAAAAGAATATGAAGATAATTACAAGTCATGAATCATCTCAACACCAGCATTACCTTCAAAAAAATCCACACTCTCATCGAAGATACTGACATTAACATTAACAAACTGTCATGCTTCATTTGTAGCTTCCAACGTTTCTCCAGAAACTCGAGATTGTTGGGTAGATATTGGATTAGATATGTGCACTTCTTGAGGATGATCATTTGATATTGTAACCTCTATTTCAAGAGGTGGGGCTTCTGTATTGACTGTGTTTGGACAAGTCAGTTTCTTTTGCATATTTTTGAAACCTTTCTTTTGTCGGTGTTCTTCACTTCGAGAGAGGAACGGACCTACTTATGGTCTGCCTACCTTCCTTCTATCAAACGGTGCATTGACAACCACATATGTCTTCCTCAATATTTCTATGTCAATTGAATTTCCATGGCATAGAGTATCATATAGTAGTGAGCCCCAATTTCCCTATAAAGACAATTTTGAACCGACCTTCCGGCCTTCACTGGATACCCAATTTGTATGAATATTAGGTTAATCCAATTTGAAACATATAATCAAATAGAAAAGAAAAAACTGCCCTCAAGTCACTTTTTTAAACTAGAAAACTTTCTTCTTTCTAAACCCTTCCAATTGTGGGAAAAATTGAACACTTTCTACCCCACTGTCCATCTTCTGCTAGCATCGCCATTGCCAGGGAAGAAGTATGCAAGTCACCTTTGCAGCCACCGTCACCTTCGAACTTCGACAACGCAGCTACAGGTAAGTTTCCAGTGCATCCATTTAATTTTTTCTTTTTCTTTTATTATTCCATTAGTTTCTGAAGATTTTTTTTTTTTTGGTCTTTTTCTTTAGTTTTCTTGTATACTTTACTTTTTTTTTCTTAAGTGAAAGGATATTTAGGTGGTTTTTTTTTCCTAATCTATTTGTTCTAATTTTTTCCCCCAATTTCATGACTGCAGAAGAAGAAGAAGACATGTGGCCAAGAATGGAGTTGAAAGAAATATTGTCAATCTTCCCATTGAATCGTTAGAATTGATTGTTTCGAAGCTCTTCATTTTTTATGCAGAAACCTTCCAATTAGTATGTTCTTCATGAAACAATGCAAAGAAGGCACATGCACCTTTTCGTTTTAGAGTAGAAAGGACTTAGTTTGTTGGTTTTGCTATCTATGTTTTGAAGTAGCAGTATGCCTTTGAAATGAAGATATGAAGTAGAGATATACTATATTATTATTGATTCTCTTCCAAATTTGAAACTTTTTTGTTGGAATCATTATTGTTATTTTGTTAGATTTTGTTGCAAATGGTGTTTGATATAGCCATGAAGCCTGGAAAATGTTTTTTTTACAAGGGGAACTCTGTAAAAAAAATTTTAAAAATTTGAAGTCTCTTCCAATTACTGGTGAATTAAAAATTATTTAAATATTTTCAAATCAAGTTTTCTTTCTTTTTAAAAGTGTACATAAATAAATAATAAATTTGATTATTTACAATATGGTAAGATAACTGAAAATTTTACACACAATGTAAATTATATAAATGAAAATAACTTATGTAGTTGTTTTATTTATATTATGTGATTAAAAAGAATATGAAAATAATTACAAGTCATGAATCATTTCAGCATCGACATCACCTTCGAAAAAATCCACTCTCATTGAAAACATTTACATTAACTTTAACAAACTCTCCCGCTTCATTTGATCCCTCCAACGTTTCTCTAGAAACTTGAGATTGTTAGGTAAATACTGGATTAGATATGTGTACTTCTTGAGGATGATCATTTGATATTGTAACTTCTACTTCGGAAGGTTGGGCTTCGGTATTGACTATGTTCGGACAAGTTAGAAGATTGTGTCATTTTCTTTTGCATATTTTGCAACTTTTCTTCCATCGGTGTTGTTCACTTCAAGAGAGGAACCTACCAACTTTCTTGTGCTAAAACTTTAGCTCCAAAACACAAAAGTATTGTACTGGCTTTTTTGAAAAGATTAAGGTCGGCATTTTTAGAAGAATTTTTCATGTCGGAAAAGAAGTACTTTCATTGACCTTCTTCTACCTCCCTTCTATAAAATGGGGCATTGACAATCATATCTTCCAAACTTGCAATTTTGGTTAAACTCGAACACAACGGAACAGGCCGTATCAAAGGTGCATATGTTATCCTCAATATTTCTATGTCAAATGAATTTTCTCGACAAAGAGTATAGTATAGTAGTGAGCCCCAATTTCCCTATAAAGATTTAAAGATGACTAAATTAGGATTATGATTTTAAATTTATTTTCTAAACAATACTGAGAATATAGAAAAGACTATCCAAAAGGTCACACATACCTTCCATAAGGTCTAACAACCTTATAGAATGTCAAACATACCTTCCTGCCTTTCGGAATGTCCGTTAAAATTATATCAAGGTTTTTCAATACTTGGTGACAACGATAACATATTTAAGCGGAATTCCTTCTAGTTCCCATCTCCGACATCCACAAGTCCTCCAAATGATATGCAACAACATTTACTTCTTATGGGGGATTTTCGACGACATACTCCTCCCTTGCTCGAATGGATGTATTATGCAGTCTTTCTTAATCAACCTTCACAGCTTCCTTCTCAATTTGTTCCATGGCACATTTGGTAATAATATTAAGCATTGTAGCAGCTGCTTCTTGGCGTTTATTGAACCAACTCTGACACGTACCCCTGTAAAACTCGTGAGCAAACCTAATAGGAAACTTCTAAGCTTTCTTGATTGTTTTATTGCAAGACTCCACAAGATTGCTTGTCATTTGGTTGTATAGATTATTCAGATAGTAAGCACATGACCAACCCGATCGCCCTATCTCAACATCTAACCACATATGAACTCTCGAGTGCATATGTTGAATGTCCTCAAAGTAGTGGTCGCATTTTTACTTATCATAGGTATTTGCAGCACTTTTGAAAATCATTGCAACATGAGGATCTTTGCATTTTGTTTTTAAGCTTTCCTTCAAATGTCGAAAACAAAAGCCATGTGGAACCTCGGGATACACTTTTCGTATTATACTTGTGTGTCGATCAGATATAATTACCAAATCATTCCAAGATTCGTATGCAGTTCTTAGTCTTCTTAAGAACCACTCTCATGAATCATTGCCCTCATCTTCACCAAATCCAAATGCCAGGGAAGAAGTTTGTCTGTTTCCATCCACACAGACAACTACATTAATTTTACCCTTGTATGCACATATCAAATGTGTTGCATCTATAATAATGATGGGTCTCATGTCCTTGAAACCATCGATCGAAGGACTAAGTTGATGTAGAGTTGGATAAGGAGAATGACCAAGGGGAATAGGGGCCAGTTATACCAACTAAGCCCATGATGGGTAGTCTACGTAGGTCCAAGCGACTATAGGGAATACGGGCCTGATTCAGCCTGTTCGATGATGTCGTACATGATGCTCGAGGTGACTGGCCCGAGCTCGGATTGGGCTTAGATTTGATTGGGAACGATCCAACGAACAATACACACTACTATGTTGTGATGCAGGGCTTTTTTCGGCCATCTGGAGTCTTCTTGATGGAGTTTCGGGCGTTTTTGTGTTTTTAGGGGCATTTTCATAATTTGTTGTTTTCAGGGGTTTTTTTTTTTGTAATATCATTATTTTTTTTTTCCAAATAAGACTAGGTTTAATTTTTCGAATAGTTTTAGGTTTTGATTAGGTTGTTTAAGGGCGATTTTCTCTTTTGAAGAAGCAGCTTTTGTTATTTTGACATTATTTAATAAGAATTCTCTTTCTGAGTTTCTTCAGGAACATTGTTGTTTTGTTTTTGAATTTTTTTTCCTGCGACTACTTTCAGTGAAGTTTATTACATGGAAGAATCATTAGCCTTCCATAATCCTGTTTGCGTCATAAGTGCACAAAATGACCTTAGAAAATGCTACTCCTACAATGCTATGTTAGTCATTGTGCCGGGCATTATACTCTCCAAGAGATAGAAGTATGATGGGAGCTATCTAAATGAGCCTTTTGGTGTTCGATAAGCTATGTCTTTTGCAAGTTGTAAAGATCTTCGAACTTTGGTGTATCCTAACTTCATCCCATAATTCTCCTGCATGTCTTGAATCACATTTTTGGTTGTGTAATTCTCACAGATGATTTTACCAGCATTAAAATGACCTATTGTTGATGCACTTACATCCCTGTTTTGACTTTGCTATACAGTTTGAATGTAAATATGAGTTGGGACAAACTTGTGAATATATCTAGCATGTAATTCTACACTATGCACTTATAATGAAGGTGCAATATTTTTTTTTTCTGCATCACACCTCGAATCTTGCCTTATCCAAACGTACCACATGATAAGAAAACTTGTTCTTGAGTGAATATTGATCGATTGCTGCTGTCAATCATCCTTACTATTAAAAATTGCATCCTTCCTTATCAAACCCACAAGTGAAATGCTTTCGTCTTTGGAATAATGAACCTCTTCATCCTCACCCAATCCATGTTTGTGAATTGAGTAAAAGAGTCCGATATAAATTGCTCTAAAGAAACTAAGTGTCTGACCCTAACGTCGAAGTTGACAGGAACGTCATCATCAATATTACGGATATATTCTTCTTCAAAATCATCATCATTGTCGTTGCAAAAATTTTCGGATGGCCCAGGTTCATCATTTAAAAATGGAAATTTCCTATTCGAATTCCTTTTGTATGCATTAACAAAATCATCCCTTGCATGATCACCACCACACTGATGTAATCTTTCGATTTTGTTAACGACCACTATTTAAGATTAGCTTCCCCCTTCAAATACATGATCCTGTATATAGCTTCAATTTCCATTAATTTAATACTTCCATCAGATAATTTGGATGCAATTGAATTTGTATGTTAAATTGTTTTAAATCAATCTTCATGCAATCTGCCATAGTTCTCCTAAAATCTTCATAACTGGCGTCGTTTGGTATGACTATCGGACGTGCCCTTCCATTTAGATAACCATTGTGAATAGCAAGTCTGATATAATTCATTTTTGCAAGAATCCAAAGAAAAATATATTCAGAAAAATGTACAAGCAAAGAAATAAAAATTGAGAAATATCTTAATAAAAAAAAATCAGAGAGAAAGAAGGGTCTAAACATTGTTTTTTAACAAAAAAAAAAACCCTAAAAAAAGGCTTGATGGTCGATATAATCTATTTGAAGGTCTAATTGACCTCTTGGAAGGTCGACTGAACTTTTTTTTTTTAAAAAAAATTTGCTTGAAGGCCAATATAATCCTTCAAGGGTCAAATTGATCTTCTCGAAGGTCGATTCATCTAAAAAAATATAATTCTCGAAGGTCGGCTGTCAAATCCCGAAGTCTTTTTGACCTTCAACAGTTTTGGAGTCAAATCTAACATAAATCAATGCCAAGACACTCTTGCAACTTTTTTCTCTCATTTCTTGTACCAAACAAACAATACAAAACGGATCAATATAGTACCCAAAGACACTTATGAATCAAAACACAAGCATCAATAACCATAAAGCAAAAAAGAACAATAAATCGACCTTTCCAAACATCCAACAATGCTACCTTGATCTTGTGAAGAAAAAAGAAAAACATTTCTCCCAAACTCAACTCAATCACTGACTATTTTCTTTTCCTTCAATAGGAAAAATGGATTCGTTTCAAGTTTAACTTCCACAAGAGGAAACTTCATCAATGATGTAGTAGTTGTATTCTTTTAAATTCGGTTTTAGTTTAGTTTTTTTTTTTAAAGGAAAAAGTTAAAATGGTTTAGAGTGAAAAATTAATTTTAGAGATAAATAAATTATGAAATGTTATATAGATTTGAATAAAATAAAAAAATTAAGTAGATATAAAAACAGCCCCGTAAAAGCCTGTACTAACTTGGGTGGAAGCTTTTTCTAGAGGGTAGAACCACATTTCCGTCATGGCGAATTCGTCGGCTCTCTCAAGGCTGGGTAGCATCCAAAGACACTTCAATCCGGCTCAGAAGGTAGCAGACATGTTTGTGTTGCAATTAATTCGAAATATTCGTTGTGCATGGTAGAGTCTTGTGATTGTTTCTTCAATCTTGTTTCAGTTTACTTGTTACCTTTTTGATTTTCCATCTGCAATACGATTGTATGATATCAAATTTTGTTTTAAGGTTGTGGTTAGGGATCTTCCATTTCAAGTGAATGATTAACGCAATTCGCGGTTGAATTGCATAATTACTTTATTCCACAGGTTGTTTTTGATGGTGGTTTTGCTGGACGGCTTAAGATATCATCTGAAGTTTCTAATGCTTTAAAGAGTGGAGAAGCAGTTGTTGCTCTTGAATCCACTGTGATAACTCATGGTATGCAGCATATTCATTATCTGTTTTTTTTTGGAATTTAGTTGTCTAAACTACTGGAGAATCTTATGATTTTATTTCCTTTTTTTTCTGGGATGTTACCTGATTGAAAAGGCTGATTCTCCTGAATTCAAATTAATACCTATATATATATATATATATATATATATATATATATATCCACGTTAGACAGCAAATGCTCTCCTCAGAAGTATTTAGAAATAATAATAATAATAATAATGAATACAAAACGAATTCAAAGTTAGAATTACATTTGATGCATAAACAATCCTCACATGTATTGAAGGCCCTGTGTATGAAAAGAGTTCCGAAAATCCTTTTAGCTGAACATGATGACATAAATATTTATTGGAAAATCAGTCTATTTTAAGAAAGCATACACTATTTGAGAATCTCAAATAAGAACGGAAGGAAACTACTTTACACGTTGAACTTGTGTTCTGAATTTTTGGATCTTGCATGGAACAACCAAATAATTTGGCGTGATTGGTACCTTCTTGCATGATTATTTGCTTCAATTTCTCTTAGTGCTTGATGGAAATAAAGGGTTAGCTCACAGTTTTGCACATTTGCTCTATGTTCTGATTGGAAATATTACTTCTAGTGATTACTACTGGTATTTTCTTAGCTTGCTTGGTGCTTTTTGTCCATGGTGAAGCAAGTATTGCCTTTATCAGTATATTTGAAGCTTCAATCTTGAACTGCTGTCTCAGGCATATGAAATACCTACAGAAAATAAAATGGGAATTTAGTTAAAATTACTGGTAGAGAAATATCACTTTCATCTTGTCATTTATTGGTGTAACTTATCAATTCCTTTGACTAAATGTCACTGTTTGACAGCAGAATTTGATGGCTCATAGTGTTGAGAATATCTTTATGACTACTTGCAATAATAGAATTGCATCTTTTATGTTTTTGTGGCTTGCACTTCGTAGTAAAATGGTACCTGACAGAAGATATACTCGATTCTTTAGTATATCTTATACAGTGAACTCATGTCTAGGTAAACTCATATCATTGTGATACATGGAGTTCAGATAAATGGTCAATATGCAGAATGATGATCTAGAGTAAAGGACTACAAGAGAGAAAAAATTAATTCAGGAAAGTGAAACAAAATTACAAAATAATTGGCAAGAGATAGTAAACTTCACTTTCTTTTGTATGAATTTTTTAATTTGGTTTCTTGATTCTTCACTGTTTGACTCCCCATATCTAGGAATGCCCTATCCTCAGAATTTGGAGATAGCTAAAGACATGATGTCTGTTGTGAGGGAGAATGGAGCTATTCCTGCAACAATTGCAATTTTGGATGGGGTACCATGCATAGGTATGTTTCCTTTATGCTAGAGACTTCTATGTTAAAAAATATTGCGTCAATATCACACATCTTTGACTATTGTACAACTTTATTTGCATCTGATCAAGATACAGAATTTGTGAGATCAAGGAATGCAAGATATGCACCTTTGCATAGGTTGTTGAGGCATATGATTGATTAATAGTAGGCATGAATAAATCAGGTAAATGGGAAGGCATTCTAGGGCTATAAAAAGGATACTGCCGGAGTACATAGATTGTTAAGTTATAGAGTTGCATAAGGATTATATTAGAGAATTATCTTAGTTTGTAATAGGTTTCCTAGTTTTAGTTTATTTAGGATACAGTAATCTAAGTTTGTATTATCTATATAAGTGGTATATATGAATAAAGACAGAAGATCTTTTGGTTTTAACATGTAATCAGAGCCTGGTTGGGCATAATTTTCATCATAGTTGCCTAACCTTAGAAAAACCAGCCAAAACCCACCGACCAAAAGATCAGACTGCTCATCCATATTCCTATGACGGAGGGGAGAATAGCAAGCTAGCTGTGGAGTTGGTGTCCTTTACTATAAGTATTATATGGATCATAACATTTCGTTCCTCCAATTACACATTTGTTGTATTTTGCCTGTTTCTTGACCATGTGATGGGCCTTTATTAAGAATTTTTTTTTGGCCCACATGTGAGGGGGCATATTAAGAGGTGTGGGCAACCATCTGGTTTTCGTTGCTCATGGGGGTATGAGAAGGTTTACATCTTTGAACCGGTGCTCTCTGCACCTTTTGGATTCTGTTACATCTTTTGGTTTCTGGTTAGCCAGTGTGTTTCTTCTGTCGATGGATTTGGCCTGTTTAGCCATAGGTTTTTCTTTAGTTTGAAGTTATGCTTGAGAAGTATTCCTGTGTCTTGGTTCTTGGCATCGATAGCAAGGTTTTGGTTCTGATCTGCATGAGAGGGGTCTTTTATTCTTGCTTCTACATTTTGTATGCTGATGATATTATCATCACTTTATGTGATGTTGTTGGAATCTCATCCATCAAATCAATGCACACTTAGTATTGGAGAATTGACGTACTTAGGATTTGTTATATTTGTAACAAGCTGAGCATGATTAATATCAATGCTTCAGCTTGAGGGGGAGTGTTAAGATATATAGTTGCATAAGGATTATATTAGAGAATTATCTTAGTTCTAGTAGGTTAAGGTTTCCTAGATGGTTAAGGATTTGGTAATACGTTTCCTAGTTTTAGTTTATTTAGGATAAGGTAATCTAAGTTCGTATTATCTCTATATATGCGGTATTTATGAATAAAGACAGAAGATCTTTTGATTTTAACATAGATAAAGGTGGTTGAGGCATATGATTGATTAACATGAATAAATCAGGTAAATGGGAAGGCATTTTAGGGCCAGAAAGCGTACTGCCTAAGTAGATAGATTAAGGTGGTCAGAAGAGGGCACTCTGTGTAAATTGGATAATGGTAAGAACAAAAGAAAATGAATTTAAAGCGGAGGCTGGAGCTGAATGTGAGGATTTTAGCTAGTGCATAAACTATAAAAGGACAAGAAATAAGAAAATTGCAGGGCACAAACAAGGGTTGGATTCTGATAGGGCATCTTAATCTTGCAGCGGACAACTGTTCTCAAGTTTCTGGGCCAGTCCTTGGATCCTATAGTTAGATACTGAAATTGGGTCATAGAGATAAGATGAATGCGTCAATCTTAGATGTCAAATTCTGTCCAAATGCTATATGTCTATCTGAGGCTTGTGAACAGACAAATTTATTGATATTAGTGTCATCTAATTCAGTGTGGAGAGATATTTATCCATAAATAAGGTGATTGCTTGATAGTAATAGTGATCCTTGCCAATCTTTTCCTTGTTCCACTATTGAAAGAAACATAATTAGAGAGAGGCTTTGTATCTTTATACACATACGCACTCCTTTTTGTTATTACCCCTTTTTTCCTCCTCTCATGTTATGAACTGCATATTGTAGTTTCCTTTCTTGTATCAATAAAAAGAGAAAGTTCTTCGAAAAGCAATGTCAACCGATGAAATTATATTAGACATTATTATTCATTGTTATTAATAAATTTGATCAAGAAATTAATTCTGCTAAAAAGAAAAGGAACACTAAGGATAAATAACGTGTTATAGCAGCTGCCAGCTCGCTAAATTGGGAAGGAAAGTTCAAAAGACAGCTGGCAAAGCAAAAAGCATCGTGTTGCCTTCTTTATACTCTTT
The DNA here is from genome assembly GCA_028571225.1 of Parsonsia alboflavescens. Classification (NCBI taxonomy): domain Eukaryota; kingdom Viridiplantae; phylum Streptophyta; class Magnoliopsida; order Gentianales; family Apocynaceae; genus Parsonsia; species Parsonsia alboflavescens. The sequence goes on from JAOXNR010000022.1 coordinate 12,390,469, forward strand.
TATGATTTAAAAATTGATAATCTCTAAGGAAATGGACAAAATTTTTGCGTTACCGTATCATTTTGGACATATTCCTGTTTGCTTATGCTTCTTTTAAATTGGTGAAATCAGTGCTCATTGAAACCTTCCTTGAAAATTAATTTAAGCAGAGGAGATTTTTCCAAAATATGTTTCTTAGGTTTCGTTAACGTAAACTGATTTGGCAAACTATATTTTAAAGTAACTTATTTTTATGAAATTCAGATTGGCCATTTGCTTGTAGGTTTAAGTGTAGAAGAACTTGAAAGGCTGGCTAAATTGGGAAGGAAAGTGCGAAAGACAGCTCGACGGGACATTGCACATGTTGTAAGTGAATTTGAAGCTAGCTAATATCGGTACCATGTGCGGCCTTTTGTGGATTTCAGACACAGCTCTCTATATAAAATATTTTGCGTTACCTTTTAGCATGTCTACGTAAAATCCACTGTCATCTTTTATTTGAAAACATTAGCAAGTACATTTTTCTCTTTCTCTCTCTCTCTTTGTTTCTTGCATTCATTTTCCGCTCTGTGTGTTGGGCTGGGGAAGGCCTGAACTAGAGGATATGATTAGGGCCCAACTCCATTTCTCTATTGGGAAGAGAATGTGAATAAAATTTAAGCATCCTGTCTAGTTGTCAGAACAAAAATAGAGCAGAAGCACAGAAGATAGTAACCAAACTAGTGCTTTGGATCTGAATGTTGAATGCTTCCTTGCAAGCCTGATTATTCTGTGAAAGAATATGAATAACTATGTACTTTGAGCTCTGAATGATATAGATAACAATTTTCTTTTCTTTTCTTTTCTTCCTTCCTTCCTTTCTTTTTTTTAATGTTTTGGGAAAGCATTGTTTTACTTTGTTCACATCTTCAATTAAAGTTCATCATGCGGATAAATACTTCACGAGGATCCAATCATCTAAACACACACACACACATTTCTTCCTTCGAGATGGAAACCCAATAAATGCATTAGAACCTATAAGTAAAATTTGGATTTCAGGTTAGTTTGAGGAGTGTTTCTAGTTATAGTTTATTTACCTATTTCTTGCCATCTAATTATGGAGCTTTCCTGGCTTTGCATCAACATTGATGTTGTATCTGAGCCATCTAATTGTGAAGCTATATGAGTCTTGTTTACCTCCATATTGCCATCTAATAGTGAAGTTATAAGACTCCTTCATTTAAATATGCCTTTCACCATCTGCATATAAATTTTTTGTTCTTATTTTCTGTGCTGCACCATCATTAAGGATTTTGTGGGTGGAACTTATTTTACTTTTTGACATGTATGACTTGCTGTTTAAATTTCATGCAAAAATGTAGATGGTGTTGTGAACATATTTTGTGTGTGTTTGTAGGCTTGCAAATGTTTAGTGTTGATATTAGTGTAGAACCTTATTGTTTACTTGATTTATTGGTCTTTCTACTTGCTTCACTCTTTTAGGTGGCCACTCGAGGGAATGGTGCAACCACAGTTTCAGCAACTATGGTTTTTGCTTCTATGGTGATTTGAGATTTCTCCTTGTCCCAATTTTCTTATCCTCCCAATTCCGTAGATAGACCAAATCTCTGTCTAAAAAAAATAATGTGTTAGGCCTCAAGGTTCAAACTGACAAAATTTCTGCAGGTTGGCATCCCAATATTTTCTACTGGAGGTATTGGAGGAGTTCATAGGCATGGAGAGAACAGTAAGTATATTCTTTAAATATTACATGAGCTGTTTTCATTGATCTCTCTTTTCCTTTCTGTATAGAAATTCAACCTTTAGAATATAACTTTGAGTGAAACAAATAATGAGGATTGATTCTCCTGTATGTTTCCACTAGAGCTGTCATATTGTCTTCGCATCTTAATATTGGGTAAAATATTATGGAAAAGAAGGCAAGAAGAGTATGTGTTTAACTCCAGTATGAACAATTGGTGTGTAAATGTGTCATTCTCAATTTCTTTTCCATTGGTTTTGGTATTTGAAGAGCTTTCAAACCCTTCTATTCACGTGATTCTTTTGGTTTTTGAATCGAGTCAAATGAACTTTCATCAACCCATGTTTTACTTGAGATTGAGTTATATAGGTATTTGAATGCAGAATTATTAGTTTTCTATTGACGGTCAACTCAAATTTCATGAAATGTATCAATAATAAAAAGTGTCCAAAACAGTTACTAGTTTTATAGCTTGAGTTGAACTTTGTTTAGCTTTCTCAATCTTCAACTGTAAACCACTTTGTGGGTGAAGGTTGGTTACATAAGTGATGCAGACGGAAACAAACTTGCGTGGCTTGAGTTTTGGATGAGATGCGGAAATCTCAGTTTCGGAGATTCAACGAAAACTTGAGGATTCTTTTTTGTTCATAAACTTGCAAAATAAGAAACGGAAAAAAAACCTGATTCAAAATTCCTTCCGTGGCAAGCACATAATTATCTTCTTACTATCAACCATTCCCTCTCGCATGGGCTGAAGTATCACCTTCTTTGGCCCTCGATTGATAGTATAACAATGTGTGAACCCATCATAGGTCACATGATTGTCGTATTGCCATGGCCTGCCGAGTAGTAAATGAGAATCATCCATTGGGACGATATCACAGAAGATAGTGCTAGAATACTGAGGTCCAAACGAGAATTCCACCCGGCATCGCTCTGAAACCTTGACTTCGGTATCATTATTTAGCCACCCCAACCAGTATGGCATTGTATGAGGTTATGTTTTCAACTGAAGCTTTTGCACTCCCGTTTGTGAGATTACATTCTCACAGCTCCCCGTATCAATTATCACACCGCATACCTTCCCTTTTATTATGCACTGGGTTGTGAAGATGTTTCTCCGTTTCCAATCTTCATCGGCTTTGGGAGCTAAACAAATCCTCCTCAAAACCAAACTATCTCCTCGGATATCCTCTGGTGCAACATAACACGTATTGTCCTCTTCATACACATCTTCACCAACATACTCTACAGATTTATCTCTAGCGCTTTCCTGAATCAGTAATTGCGATCTTAGTCTCGGACACTCATTCACATAGTGCCCTAGTTGCTGACATCTGTGGCACTTCACATTAGCTTTATTATTAGTGGTGGACTTATTTGAAGCATTACCTAACCCTTGGCCGAGTTGTGCACTACCTCGTCCGAACTGATTTTGGGCGGAAGAACTAACCACATGTGTCGACGAAGAGCTACTTGCTGGAGAAACACGAGGTGGAGGGAAGCCTCTTCCAAATCTAACACTTCTACTGCTAGCCCTCGCTAGACTCTTCTCCGCGACTTGTGCCTTTGTTTGCACGTCTGTGATAGTGGTAAAGGTATGGACCTGTAAGGCATCCTGAACAGCAGGTCGTAACCCATGGTGAGAACATGCCACTAGTTGTTCTTGAGTTTTGTGCAATTGGTTCCTCTCCACCATTTGATAAAACTCAAGTGTGTATTCTTCGATGCTCCAAGAACCCTGCATCAAGCTTTGTAGATTCTGGAACATAGTCTGTCGATAATTGAAAGGCAGAAACTCCTTGCGCATCTCTCTCTTGAATTCCCCCTAATTGTCCAAAACTGGAAGTCCATCCAGGTATCTCTGATATCTGAAAGATTGCCACCATGCAGCAACCCTATCCTTGAACCTCATCGCCACCAATGATACTTTCTTCCCCATCGGAACCTCCTTCAAAGAAAAGAGTTCATCTACTGAGCTCATCCAATCTAAAGAACTCTTCAGGTGCTAACCCTCCTGAAAATTTCGGGACCTCCATCTTAAACCCTAGATCCTAATGAGGAACGACAGGATCATGTTCACTATCTCTAGGTGGTTGGTAGCCGCCCCTCATTCCCCTCGGACAAACCCTAGGTTGCTCCCAAAGCAGCCTCCCAAAATCTTCCTCAACATCGACATGCACCCATGTCGCAATCCATCAAGTTCAGGCTGCTCTGGTTGTCGGTCTAACGCTAGCGCTGCACCATCTGTGTTAAATCTTGTATTTGTCGATCACGGCTCTCCTTCTCTAGCCGAATCTCCCTTCTCAACTCTTCCCTGTTGCGCTGAGACTCTTCCCGATCCTGTTATATTGCTTTGACTGATGCAGCAAGATTCTGTTCGAGGTTACTGCCTGCCATGGTGGATCTGAGCTCCAATACCAACTGACGCAGACGGAAACAAACTTGCGCGGCTTGAGTTTGGGATGAGATGCGGAAATCTCAAGTTTCAGAGATTCAATGAAAACTTGAGGGTTTGTTTTTGTTCAGAAACTTGCAAAACAAGAAACAAAAAAAAACCTGATTCAAAATTCCTTCTAATCAAACTTGAATTCAAGTAGTTAGAAGCCAAAAAATTAAATCAAGTGAAGAACAATTTTTCGAAGTTGTCGAAAAATCTGGGTAAGTCAAAAATTGGCAACTATAATTGATCAAAATCTGCGCAAACCATCAGAGAAACAATTCTTTAAAGCCAAAACCAAACCCTAAACCTAATCGGAATCGAAAAGTAAAGAAATTGCTAAAATACCCCTAGAAAACAGTATATTATGAAACTCACTTAAAAACTGAAAAGTTATTACAATGCCACTGAAAACAGAAAAATGTCCAAAACTCCATCAAGATGACTCTGGATGGCCGAAAAACGCCTTGCATCACGGCATAGAGGTGGCTTTTGATCGTTGGGCTGTTCTGGGTCATCCAGTTAAATTTGAGCCCAATCCGAGTTAGGACCAGTCGCCTTAGGAATCGTGCCCAGCATCATGTTGGTACTTCAGGCAGCCCACGTCCTCTTCTTCAAACATTCTGACTGTCGTGGAGCTGTGGTGGAACCGAAACTTGCTGAACCGAAGCATCTGAATCATGCCCCACATCCGAACCATCTTGAGTCGAACCAGCTTGATCTGAAACCAGCTCTACGTAAGTAAGCAACCTGTTGCCTTGAGCAAATGGTGAGCCACTTTTGATGAGGGTGATGCTATTGGTGAACTGGTGAATCCACTGCCAGGGTTGTACATATGTAATTGGTTTGTAACCTCATGGCGAAATGATTAGTATCAATGGAGAGATGTGAGGGTTCTCTAGGAAATCTACAGTTCGTGAAGACCAAAACACGTCTAGGGCATTGAATCGGACAGGGGAATGGGTGTTTATTTTTATATAAAATTATTGCCATTCTTTGGCTTTTTTTTTTTTTTTTTGAGATTTTCACAGCTGAAAATTATGATTAATGCTCACAGAAGAGCATAGTCAAAATTAATGTGGCAATCAGTGGTTTAGCAATTGCATAAAGCATTCTACAAGAATTGAAACATGAAGATGAATTTGCAAAGAAAGATCTAATTGGAAACATAAGTTGGTCAAGACAAAACTATAGCTTCGAGTGCATTTGTATGTTCTAAGGCCTTATGCTGATCTGCTAGATGGCTTACTTTATTTGGGCTTTTTGCACTTGAAATTTTTTTAGTAATCCCTCCGTCCAACATTGAGTATCCCTTTTTCGACACGGTGTAAAAATTAACGAGTTAAAAACTTAAAATGAGTAATTGCATCACCTTGATATTACTCTATTTAGTGGTGGAAATCATGTGTTAGTCGGATATGAAGGTTAGATGGAGAGAGCAAAAAATCTGTCATGGGGTATTGATCAATTTTGGAATGTAGAATGTGACATTATGTTATTAATCTAAAGAACAAAAAAGTGAACATGTAGCCTTGTTTGTGGATCCATAAAGTATTCCCAAAGGATTTCATTTTCTGGTGGAGTCTTTTATGTAATGTAAAGATGAGTACAATATTGATAGATGAATAATGACCATGTCTTTTCTTTGGTCGGAATATCGGGTCTACTAAACCCCAAGTTCTTCCATTAATTGATAGTCCTTGTAGTGAAGTAGGTTGTTGAAAGGAATTGAACTGTTTGCTGGTTGGAGCTTTTTGTGATTTAGGAAGAGAGCTCTCTAGACTTTAGTTTTAAGTTATTTACTCTCTTCATGATGTTGTTTGTTTCTAATTCTGAATAGGAGAATTAGGGTAAGTTGGTTTTTACTCAAACCTCAATAATGACAAATTATTTGTGCGGTAGGGCTTTATCGGCTATATGCTTGGGGATTCCACTTTGGGGCAACTGGTCAAGGCTGGGCCTAAGCAGACATAGTATAAGGGGGAATAGATTGTAAGTACCATTGTTGAGAAAGCCGTATGTTATTTAGTGTGTTAGATTCTTCTTTTTTTTGGGGGGGTAGGGTGGGGGGGGGTGAGTGTATTTGTGGGGTTATTGAATTGCCTCAGTAAGTGTTGTGATTAATGTCTAATTGTCTGGCTTGTGATGATAGTATCTTGTACTTGAACTAGATTGGTCATTTAGAGTATGCGGTGATGAATCTGCTTCCCGAGCCTTGTACTCATTCGGTATCCTCTTTGGGAGTATGGACATTAGTTGGTGCATGGCTACCGTTAACTCGTGTCATAAGGTGTTAGGTTAAGTCCCAAAATAAATAAAAAGGGAAATCTATCTATGGTACAAGCTAGACTCACTAATGTTGAGTTAATTGAACTAATTTGGTGTTTTAATCTTTTCAAGGACTACGTTCGATGTTTCTTAATGCTGTAAAACCTTTTCAAATTTCATTTGGTTAATTGCATTGGAGAATGAAGAAAATGTGTGTTTTCATTGAAGTGTCTTTTTACATAAATAATACTATCAGTTAATGGGTTCCTTGTCATACTATAAGTTGTTCGGCTAGGGGTCATAGAATGCCTATAGAGAGGAATCCTAGTTCTATGCTTTTGTTTTTTTCCCATTCACTTTCAGTAAGAGATAGGGATGGCGCAGTTTCTTCCCTTGAGGGAAGTAAAAAGGGCTTCAAACAAATTAAGTATTCAGGATGCAGTTAAACTTGCCGCTTAGGGGGTCTTCATGTCAATGTCGAAAAAGGAGCTCCACTTATCTTTCTAGCAGCCACAAAGACAAAACACAGAGAATGAGATCTGGATGGACTAGGAAAACTCATTGTCACCGAGTCCTCTGATTATTTGATTGGTAAAAGAGGACAGGTTTTGCTCACTATTAAATTTGGAGGGTGGTAGTGGGGAATTTATAAGAGTTGAATGCTGGTATTGCTTTAGAATGTGTTTGGAGATTTCTTACTCTGACAGAAACCACTTCAGCTGAATAACTACCTCCGTAAATTGAATGCCCACTTTGGCTTTAAATAAAAGTTAAGGAGTCTTTGATTTGAATTTAAGTTAGTAAATTATCGGCTTAAGTATCAATTTGACCACTAAACTTGTATTTTTTTTTTCAATTTAACAACTGAACTTCTAATTGAGTTAATTTAACCATTTTACTTTGCGGAAATGGTCAATTTGGCATCACACGGCAGTTCGGATAGGATTGGCTTCTACGCACCACTCTTGACAGTGAAATATGTTTTAAATTACAGCTTGACATCCAACAATATAAAAATTAAATGACATGGAAAAAACAAAAGAAATGAAAATATAAGAAAATAATGACATGTTAGATTTAATTATATGGATATCGAGTCTTCAGACATTATTTTCCTTTATTTTGATTTTTCCATGTCATTTAATTTTTGCTTTGTTGGATGCCAAGCTGTAATTTAAAACATATTTCACCTTTAAGAGTGGTGTGTGGAAGCCAATCTTATTCGAACTGCTGTGTGATGGCCAAATTGATCATTTATGCAAAGTAAAATGGTTAAAATTAGAAGTTCAGTGGTTAAATTGACCATTCCTGCAAAGCAAAATGGTTAAATTGAAAAAAAAAGAAGTGCAAGTTTAGTGGCCAAATCGGTATCTAACCCGTAAATTATCCTTGTAAATAGTATGCATAAGGTTAGGACCATTAGTTTTTTGGGATATCAATCTCTTAAATTAAGGAGTTAGTGAGATGTAATTCAATTAAATTAAAGAGGGTGTTAGTGCAATTTTAAATTAAAACTACGTTTATTGGAAAGTGAACATTCAATTTATGGATTGAGCATTAAATTTGGTTCAGGGGTTGACTGACCATGAACATTATTGAGCTGCTGAAAACTATTCTTCTAGGAAAAGCTGCTTCAGAAATTGGTTTAATATCTTTATTTTAAATAGCATCAATAAATGAAGTTAAAGTTGCTTTCAAATAGAATCCCTAGGATCGGTTTTCTAAATCATCTTTCTTCAGACTTTTTCTTCCTCTTTTTGAGCCAAAATTTGAAGGAGAAAGGTAACTCAAAACAACTCCTGGTTGAAGAAAAAGCTATTTCTTATTTTAAGCAATTGGGAGCAGGCCCTTGATAAATTCCCAAAAGAAACACAGACCTTGTGTTAACATCCATGATATTTTCTAAGCATGTTGGGGAACAATTTTTTCTATGGTGTTAGAACCTTTTTTCTTTTTTAACTTCTTTAAAAATGTGTTTTTGAATGCCTCATTCAACAAAGTAACAACATTTCTGTAGTCCTGCAAAGAATTGTGATTAGATGTTCATAGACATGATTTTATTACAATGTGGAAGCAGCTGGTTAATTAAAGAAATGGTCTCTATTGGAAGAGAAGTTACTAATGCAGCTTAAGGATGGGTGGAAATGTAGAGTAAATGTTGTTGCTATTGCAGCTATCTTGGTGTATAAGATGTCATCCTAGACTTAATAAGATTCACTTCAAGATTAACTTTACTAAAAATCTGCAGATGCTTCTTTTGGTTATCTCATATGCATTTATTTGTGCAGCAATGGACATATCTTCTGATCTTACTGAGCTAGGAAAGACTTCAGTCACGGTTATCTGTGCTGGTGCAAAGTCAATATTAGATATCCGAAGAACTCTCGAATATTTGGTGACTTCGGCTTTATTATAAATATCATTATCTTTGAAAGATTGATCTATAAAATTGTCAGATCTCATTTTTTCTTATACTATAGGAAACTCAAGGAGTTTGTGTTGCAGCTTATAAGACTGATGAATTCCCAGCCTTCTTCATCCGTTCTAGTGGCTTCAAGGTCAAATATCAATGCATCATTCCCTTGTTTGATTGTTATTTGATTTGTCGAAATCATTATCTTGATTTTGTGCTTTTAAGAGGAAACTAATGTCAATTATGTGATCATAGTAGTTATCCAGTTGAATAAAATTCTTTAACTATGAGCTATATGCAACATTCCATCTGTTTATCAAAATATTCTACCTAAGGTGTAAATAATCAAAAGGAGATGGAACATGACCTTTTATCCTGTTTGAAAGCATGAAACATGCATGTAACACATTTTCTGCTTTTCAAACTGTAACAAATTTTATGTAAAGATATTCATAGAAACTATGATAAAATGAGGAGTAATACCTCTCAGGAAACTAATGAACTCTATGTACTTGCACTAGACTTCCATGAAGTTAAGAATTTGACTTGTCGTTATAATATGTAATGTATATACTAGTCGACATGTAAAGTCCAAATACCTTTTCATCTGTGTTTCGTGGGTATTAGAGATCCTGCTTTTCCATTCAAGTGCTATCTTCATATGTCCATTTATCATATTTATACCCATGGCTGATTCTATTTTTTATTTATTTATTTCTGTCTATGCTTCTTTGGAAAAGACTCTGCATATATGGCAAAAAGAAAAGAAGTGAAGGTAGAAATTATTTTTAATCCTCATATTTGTCAGCCTAGGATTATTTGTGTGATTCAACTTGTTGGATACACTTGGGGTAATATTGTTATGCCATTTTCTCTATTTTGTTTGTTCTTTTAAATGTATGCCATGTGATTGTACTGATAATGTGTAAGTTGATGTGCAACTTTGTTATTTTCCCCACTTGAAGTTGGTACTTATAACATTTTTATCATGCGGAAGACAATAAATCAAGGCTGAGTTCATGCTAATAACGCAAATACCATTTCATAATTCTGCATGATTTGAACCTAGGTGTTAAAAGAACATTCTTTTTTGGCAAACTGTCTTACTCAAATTGTAGCTTCCAATTCAAGAACATTCTAACCACTCATGCATGTGAATGTACTAATTATTTCATTTAGTCGTCAATAAATTGATGAGTTTCCCCTGTAATTGTTGAACTTTTTATATACAAGTGTTGACACGATTGATTTGTATTAACATATTTTAGTAAAGTGGATTATTATATAGGATACTATGAATCTTAGATTGATAGGATAGATAGATTGATTGAGTTGGGAACTAGTTTTGGTATCTTAAGCATGTATATATACATGTAATTATTTATAAATAATACACTAGAAATTATTCTCCTAAAATCTACATGGGATCAGAGCCATTGCTACCTATTTGAGGCAAGTCATGTATTCTCCCTCACAACATTCAGTTTTGTTTTTTCTGAAACTTTCTTTGACCACCAAAAGGTTGAGTTTTCTTCCTCTCCTTGCTGTCACCACCTGTATCAACAGATAGACCATACATTTACCCGGAGTCCAGTGACTGTCCGAGAGCGCGTGAGTTCACATGCACCCAAACACATTGTATTCTGTCTCCGATGCTAAGTTGTATGATGTGTATGGAAGTTTTTCCGGTGATTTTTTTCCCCGTCCATTATCACACAGATTTGGTTGCTTCCTTGCTCTAGTCCAGTGCTACCTAGCGTGTTTTGTCTCCAGTCACTTCTCAACGGGTTTGGATATGGATATGGATATGCTTTTTAGTTCCTGCTCCTTGCCTAATTGTTGGTGTCCTGTTTGTTTGGGTTTCTTCAATGACCATGACTATGGAGGACCATAAAGCAGATGTAGATACGCTCGGGTGAATCCTTGTCTTTAATGAAATTCATCATATTTACTGACTACTGACTGAGCTTGACACCTTCATTGTTGCCACATCCAATTATATGTAATTAGGTACTTCCTTTAATACTCACATGTATTGAGTTTAGTGCCAATAGACACATGACAGATTCTTCCAAAGACTTTCAAACCTACTCTCCATCTCTTAATGGAGATACTATCAAAATAGTAGATGGGGATCCTTCACCCTTAACCAGCACGTTTTGTTTCCAGTTACTAACAAGTTCGGTTATGTTTTTTAGTTCGTGCTCCTTCCCTAATTGTTGGTGCCCTGTTTTTTTTTGGTTTCTTTGTTCATGATTATGGGGACCATCAAGCAGATGTACATAAGCTCGGGTGAATCCTTGTCTTTTAGATGAAATTCACCATATTCATCGACCACTGACTGAGCTTGACACCTTCATTGTTACCACATCCAATTGTATGTAATTAGGTACTTCCATTAATACTCACATGCATTCTTGGATTATTGAGTCTAGTGCTAATAGACATATGACAGGCTCTTCTAAAGACTTTCAAACCTACTCCCCATCTCTTAATGGGCATACTATCAAAATAGTAGATGGATCCTTCACCCTTGCCTCTGGAGTGGGTTCTATTGTTTGTGTACCTAATCTTCAATCTTTTTCTGTTCTCCATGTGCCAAAGTTTTCTATTAATCTTTTATTTGTTCTATCACCAAATCTCTAACTGTAAAATCATTTTCTTCCCTGAACATTGTGTTTTTCAAGATTTTCGAATAGGGAAGAGGATTGGTAGTGGTTGATCTCATGATGGCTTATACATGCTTGATGGACCTTGTGACTCATTTTTTGGTTTGATAAATTTAGGAAAGCCATAATCTTCTTTGGCTATCGATAGAGTAATGCTGATCACACCCTCTTATTTGACATAATAAGTTTAAAACTACCCTTCTCATTATTTATTCATGTATTTATGTGGATGACATAGTAATGGCAGACAATGACAAAGAGGTGATCTCCCGATTGAAGAAGCTACTAGCTCCGGAGTTTGAAATAAAAGAGTAGGAAAAACTGCACTACTTGGGAATTAAAGTTGTCAGAGAAGCAAAATGGATTTTTATTTCTCAACAAAAGAATATTTTTTATTTCATGAAAGAGATTGGCATGACAGGTTTCAAACAATCACCCATTGAAAATAATCATAAGTTACCAATGGGAGCCAAAGAGCCAATGGATAAAGGGAGATATCGGAGGTTGGTTGGAAAGCTAATTTATCTTTCTCACACTAAGCTAGATGTAGCCTATGCATCAATTCACAAGTTACAAATGTGGTCAGAGAGCCGGTTGATAAGGGGAGATATCTTAGGTTGATTAGAAGATTAATTCATCTCTGACACCAAGCTAGATATAGCCAATGCTGCCAGCTTGGTGAGTCAATTCATGCATGATCCTTTAGATCTTCATATGTAGGTTGCCTTCTGTATTTTACAATATGTAGAGTGGTGCTCTACAGAAAGGTCTACTCTACAGATGATGATGGGCTAATCTCAAGGAGATAGATGATCTCATTTGGTTATTGTATGTTTGTTGGAGGAAACTTGGTTACTTAGATTGGCAAGAAGCTAATCATGGCTGCTAGATCCAGTGTAGAAGATGATACAGAGCCATTGCTCAAGGTGTCTATAAAGATTCTGGGTCCAGAAATTGCTGGTGGATTTGAAATTGTATAAAATTGAAGAATTCTATTATCCTGTGTCAATGAGGTTGCTGTTAGCATAGCACAAGACCCAATTCAGCTTGACAGAACTAATGACATTGAAATCTATCGGCATTCCATCCAAGAGAAGGTTACAAGTTGTGTCTTGGATTTAGTTCATGTGTTACAAAAAAGGCTGCTACTTGACGTATTTGCAGAAGACCTCAATAAATGATTATTTTATAGTTGGGCATGTGTGGCATCTTTGCATCAACTTAAGGGGACTGTTGACATGATTGATTTGTATTGACCTATTTCAAAAATGTATTACTGTATAGGATACTTCGAATCTTAAATTGATAGGGTAGATTATAGCTTGATTGATTTGGGAACTAGTTTTCTTATCATATACATTTTATATACATATACATCTTTATAAATAATACACGAGAATATTTTCCTAAAATCCACAATAAGAAAGATCCGATAATCTGGGTCTTCATGGCAGAGACATCATATATATATAAAATTTTCCTACAAGAAATTGTAAAGTCACTTGGTCAAGTCTTTTACTTATGCATAATCCTTCTTGAAATTTCATTTTTTTCTTTATTACCTATGCTTGGTTTTTGTTTTCAATCCCTTGTTTTTGCTAGCTATAGATTTCTTTTTGAGAAGGGATTGGGTATGACTGTAAATCCTGATTCCTTAGTCTTGGTAACACTACTTAACTGTGCATCCCTTTGTATTTCTGCTCCAGTTAATGAATCATGCAGGAAATATATCCCACACACACACACATATATATATATATATGCACACAAACAAAGATCAACTTACCTAACATAATTGTAACCAACTAAAACTAAAATAACCTTTCTATACAATTCCCCTTATACAATTACATTTGTTAACCCTTTCCGTCAAGTTGGAGTATAGACTTTGTTATAAATGTGTCTTTGTTCTAAGCCTCGTTCAATGCTTTGGTAAATATATCTCCAAATTGTTCACCACTTTTGACATGTCTTCGGGCTATGCACTTTTCCTGAATCTTTTCTAAATAAAATGACAATCAATCTCAATATGTTTAGTCATTTTATGAAGAACAGGATCAAAGCGTAGAGTAAGTATCACACTATAATGTAGTTGACATAGTAATCTTAAACACAATTGTTGATGCCATATGGCAGATTGAGCTAATGTCTTTTCCTTAAGTTCTGTTCTCGAACTGGAGATAATATTTTACTTTCTTACTCTCAAGACACTAAGTTTCCCCAACGAAAAACAAAATACTTAGTAGTAGACTTGCCATCAATCTTAGCACCCCCATATTTGCATATGAGAAGCACTCAATATCCATACAACTATGATTTTTGTATATCATACCTAGTCCTGGAGTTCCTTTTTACAAAGAATCTGCTCAACTTCCTTCTAGTGATTAACTAAAGAAGAAGTCATGAATTGACTTACAATGCTCATATGATATTCGGTAGTAGGATGAGCTAGTAATTCAATTTTCCTAGAAACCGTTTGAATGTTTCCAGATCTCCAATTGTTCTCCATCATCTTCATTGAGTTTACTCTTGCAAACATTTGTTTAATGCAACGTTTTGCACCCAATTTCCCTGATTCTTTCAAGAAAGTCTGAGACGTACTTCCTTTGAGTATATAAGATACCTTCTTAACTCCTCCTCAGCTCAATGCCCCCCCAAAACTAATCTTTTGTCTAAAACTAAGTGTGCAGAGTAGCTTTGATGGACGAGATTCAACCCCATCATATTTAACTATGATAATATCATCAACATACACCAAATAAAACTAGCTTCAGACTGTTTGTACACAAAATGATCCCACTTGCACTGCCTTATTCTAAAATCCTGAACAACTTTCTAAATTTCTCAAAATCAAACCCGAGATCTTGTTTCCAATTGTAATACAATTTCCGGGGTTGATAGATCTTTGCATACTCCCTCTGAGCAACAAAATCAGGTGGTTTCTCCATATGTACCTTCTCCTGAAGATCATGAAGAAAAAGCATTCTTGATATCGAATTGATAGAGAGGCCAAACATGAACTATTGCCAGAGAGAGAAATATCAGAACAGAGGTCAGGTTTGCAATGTGAGAGATTGTATCAGAGTAATCTACTCAATATGTCCGAGCTTTGGCCCTTAGCCACAAAATGAGCTTTAAGACATGCAAAACAGCTATAAGGTTTCACCTTGATTGCACTTGCATCCAACAGCCCTTTCACTATTATGCATTTAGGCAGCGTGTGGACCTCATATGGTAATGGGGATGGGTTGGTTTTTCGAGCAGTAGATTCCGGCCTGTCTCGGGGTCTATTTGGGGATCAGCTGGATAGCTCTGATTACCATGTAACCATAAAGAGATTTGAGAACTTATGACATCTTGTTTGCAGAAAACGCACACACCCACAAATGTACCAATCTTAGTTTACCAAATCCTTAATCAACTTAACTAAGAAACAATAACTTCCTAGCGGATATCTTATTATGTTGCTTCTGAAGCACGTAAAAATGTGCCATTAGTACTGAACTTCCCATCTTCTAGGCTGCTGATCTTCTCATCTTTTCTGTTGCTGATGTCCAGATGGCTTTTACAAAACAATTGAGCACCAAATTCAGGGATCTGCATTACAATATCAATTTTTGTTTTCTTTTAGTGTGCGTTGTGTGTTGGGTGGGGGGGGGGGGGGGAGGCACATGGGG
>JAOXNR010000022.1:12405758-12424972 GCA_028571225.1 Parsonsia alboflavescens
AAATAAACTAATATATAGATGTCTATACGAATATTTATTTATAATATTAAACATAGTCTAATTTATATCTAAATAAAAATAGCAAATAAATATCCATTCTCTGTATTAATGTAATATTTTTAAGTTGAGCATAATAATATGCCTTTTTCATCACAAAATTCATTTTGAATAACATTTAGATTTAAATTATCAACCAACAGTTCATATCTTTGATTTTTGTAAGTTAAAGAAAACATTTAATTTAATACTTGTTAGATTTTTTTTTTAGGTTTAAGCTAGAAAAGAAAAGCACTTCCTCGAGCTCTAAGTAGCCATTACCTAAGGCTATTTGAGCTTTAATTGACAAGGAAAATAAATTTGTTGCAATATTAGACCATTTCAGAGAGATAGGGGTCGGAAGAAAAAGGAAAAAAAAAGAGTGAAGATCTCACTGATCAAGATTGAGCATTGCATATACAATACTGTAGGAAGCAAATCTCAAAATCAAAAAGAATAAGTCATGATAATAAGAAAGAACAAAATTAAAACAAGTGGCCGTGCCAAACTAGAGTATCTGGAAATCAAAGTTAAATTCACCTTTGCAATAATGAGCCAATCTTGCCGGCCACAAAGCATTTATAGAAGCAAAATATAAATCAAAATGACCTAAATTACCCTAAAAGTTAACATGTATAGACGTAACAACTGTTGCTCTGAATAAGCAACAAACTTATCCTAAAATGATAACAACTATTTTTCAGCTAACTCCCTGGATTGAGCAAGTTAGAATCACAAAATAGGGCACCTGCGAAACAAAGCAATGGGAAGTTAAAAAGGATTGTTGGGTCAAAAAAATGGAAAAACAAATCAATATTGTTTGCAACATTAACCTATAGAATGCAATATATCAACCTTATGCTCATTCAAGCATTAAATTACAATGCATCGCCAACTTTCTTAACTTAAAACAATAGAACACAAACTACAGTAGCCATACTTACATTTGTTAAAATCTCAATTAAAAAAAATGCAACACCATAGCTATTACTCACAGGTATGGCTAACACCAAACTAAACAAAGATAGCCACACTTATCTTACTATTCCTCATGGCCTTTTGCTTCATGTCCAAAATACAAAAACAACAACATAACAAGTGAAATGTCAATTGCAATATTGATTAACCATCCATGTGTCTTTATTTCTCATGGGATTGAATTTGAAGCCACTAGCAGTATACTGCCACATTACAAAATGAAAAATTAAAGTCATGCCAATTTTTTATACTTGCAAACACATTTATCACCAAAGAACATTTAAGGCAAGGAAAGCAGCCACTACCTGCAAGTCTTCACATGCACATTAAACAATACCAAAGCCCCTTAATTTCCTTATCCTATTGATTACATATATCTTGACAAATCTTTTGCTCCAATTTCTCCTTAAATTGCTGCTGCTCGTGTTGGAGTTCCTCTCTTGGCATTTTCGTCTCATGCTACAAATTTCATGTAAATTGATGGTGCATTCGCTCAACATCAAAGTGTCTTACTTTGGCTGCAAAAATCCTTCAATGATGTCACAGAGGATCCCTTTCAAACGTACTTTACACGACACTATCTCTCCATTCTAGAAGTTAAAAAGTATAAGAATTTAATATATAATATATTATCACATTTTTCAATTCCTAATCAATGCCACTCATTGCTAAAGCAACAATAACCACAAAAAAACTACAAGTTCTAAAAGCCTCGAACTTAGAGATCTGTTCTTACAATAGCTCAATCCTAGTGAAAAGAAAATATTCAATTATGGGAAATACAAAGAATAACAAGAGAAACGACTAGATAAAAAATAGTTATGAAAAAGATGCTTCTTGCCTGCTTCCAAAATTATCTGAGATCACTACAAGTCCAAGCAATTTAGAGAACCCTTACTCAAAAGGAAGCAAGGCCGATACAAAGAGTTTCAAATTACTCTGTTCAGAACTTTGATTTTTTGAATATTTGATTTAATCTCAAGAAATAACGTTCCTTCCGATCATCATAAATTGTGAGTGTTCATGACATCTTTGCTATATGTGATTTCATTCAAATTATGAGGAAGCCTACCCATTTAACTACCTATTTACAAGCTCAAAGCCCATTTTAAGTAAGTCTTAGTTAAAAGATTAGGGCCCAAAATTTTCCAATTGAAAATGTAGAGCTGTAGATGCACAGAACATGATAGATAGAAGTTATATTTAGAATATGCCAAAAGAGGAAACCGCTCAAACACATACATCGCTAAAATTTTGAACCCATTCTAGTCCTAACAACAAATTCACAAATATTTCACACCTCTAATTTATATAAATATCTAACTTATTTAGTGTGATAAAAGAGCAATTTTTTCACCAGGAGCTCACACCCTTGGCACTAGATGTGATGTACACTTCAATCTTGGTTCCAGAATGGAGAAATGCAACACAACACTGTTGAGAGAGCCACGAGTGGGATGAAAATGGAGTGGCCTAGACTGTCTGTTGGCTTCGATTTTTGTTAAAAAGTACTCCTTCAAGCAAGCATTAGGGATTAGAGATTGCAAGGTTCTATTTTTTAGATTTCTTAGCTTATGAAGTTGAAAGTCCTTTTTAGTTTCACTTCAATAGGCAATTGATCACTGAAAACATATCGCACAATGGAACATTTGTAATATTTGGACCAGCCTCATGGTTCTTTTCTCTTATGACTCCATATCCATTTACTCAGAAGCCAATGGTATGTTTCCTTTTTTTGTTTTTTCTATTAGTTTCATTCCTTGACCTCATTCTTGTATGCATAATTATTATTTCACCTCGTAGGATGAGTATCAAAGTGCTTACATGAGCTAGAGTTCACGATAGGTGGTACACACGGGAACTAAAGCATACAAGAAAGCAATGGAGCTAAAAGAAATGTTTGGAGGGTTTGCAGAGCACCAAGTTGGGCTTCACAAGAGATTAGCCTCTGAAGAGGCTAATGTTCTCTCCAAGTAATGTTGCATATAAATGTATATTCACAAGGGATTAGTTTCAAATAAATGTTGCAAATAAATGATGCATTATGGATGAGTGGAATAATGTCTTTAAATTTCAAATTGATTTCTTGATTTCAGAAGAGTTGTCTGCGACATGCTCTGTTCTTAGCATTTTTGAATTATTAGTCTTTCCTTTCTGGCTTTAAATGTTAATTTAGTTATTGTTGGGTGATTGATTGTTGTTGTTGGCGTAATTTGGATGGGTATGAATTAGTGATTGGTCAGGAAAGAAGTTCCATTTTATTCCTTGAGATGTTAGTGGGCTGCAGGTGATGGGTTTGATTTTGAAACTTCTAGGTTTGGTTAGAGTGTGGAGGATACAGAAATTGGGATATTTTGAAGAGTTGATGATGGAGTCTCGGTGATTGATTGATTGTTGAATAATTTTCCTTCCAGGATTTCTGTTCATTTTCAGCAAGTCCTCTGAACTTTTGGCTACTTAGTGCAAACGGGTTTAAGTTTAAATAAAATATTTTCATTGTTGTCTTTGAACTGTGTATGAGTGACTTCTTCCAGATGATCATGGTGTTGTTGCATATAAGGAAATAGTTTCTGGTTCCTTTGATCTTACATGGATAGTTTCCGTAGTGTAGCTTATGTCTTTCATTAATCCTTTGTGCTTTAGAATAAATTTTGAACAATTCATCTTGATATCATTTTTCTTTTCTTCCTTTTTTTCTTGGCGAAGAGAATGAAAGTTTATTATATTTTCTTAGACTTTGGGAGTTTGTAACACCTTTATTGACATTTTTTCTCCTTTGTGTTCTCATCTACAACAGTTAGGAATCTGGGGCTATTGCTGCATAGGATAGTTTCCAAATGTTTCTGGATATTTTGGATAGTTTCTAAAACAAGATATTTTGAATAGTAATTGAACAAGATATTTTTCCCTTTACTTTTTTTTTTGGATAGTTTTTGGATATTTGTCACCCTTTTTTTTTCCCGTCCTTTTTGTTAAATTTTCTATGAATACTATATCAATTTTGGAGTTGCAATTGGGAATTTTATTAATTGATCAACTACTTTTGGATTTGTTTGGACCATTCACAATCTAGAATTGTCCAAAAATCTAAAAAATAGTAAATGTTATTTTCTTTTGCAATGGCTTCGGACCGTTGTAATTAATCATACTAATCTAGCCGGAAAAATTTTATATAACAGCTATAGAATCGTAGTAAAAGATTTGATACATTGCTGAAAAAGATTTGCTTCATCATTTATATACGGCGGCCACAATGCTGTTGAAAATATGACAACTTATATACCATGGCTTTTTATGCAATGGTAATCCTGTCGTATATATTTCTTATGCATTGCTGCCGTATAAAGTAGTTTATACCACTTCAAAAATAGGATAGTAGATTATAGCGTTGTTAAAAGTATATACGACGGCTTTTCTTCCATCGGACCTTTTTTGCCATGACTGTTTTTGCAACGACACAAAAACCATCGCATGGAAATTGTAAATGACATATGCAAAAGCTTCCTTTATATATATGGTGGCGTATATATCCCCGTTTTATATAGTGTGTTTTCTTTCAACATCAACCAATATGTTGAGTTTGGTAAACAAATCAACACCCCAGAAAAGTTGCTAAAGAACACTCATGATAGAATAGGTTTGATCCAAAATGGATTCTCTCAATTTGATTAAGTTGTTTGTAAAGAAGCTCCTTCAAATTACAAATGAGGTCTTATTTATAGTCCAAGACCTAAATTAACCCAATAAATTCGTGGATAAGACTTACACTTAATATGAAGTCAAAAATATCTAGAAAAGACTCAGGAAACATCAAAATTGCATTAGGGCGTCAACTATGTTCGGTACTATTTGGCACCGGCTGGCATGCTAGAGGCACTGGTGGACATAACTAGTAAATTGATTGTTTCATCCGAATTGCAACCTTCACCGGTAACAATCCTATTTGGCACTGATCAGGTGTTTCTCTCTCTTTTTGGTTTGTTCTTTCATCCCTTGTTAAAGCCCTTCATTGCTTAGACTTTGCTCACTTCTTGGACTTGATCTTGGGTCTTTTATGTTCGATTTCAAGCCTTCAAACTGTTTAAATAACAAAACCACTTTTTGTACATTATATAACTTCTTTGGTATTTCATCTTCAACAAGTATTGTCCCTTCCAACAAAGCTTCAAAATCAAATAGCACTTTCTTCATTTAAATGAATGCCTTCTTCATCTTTGAAGCTCTTGACCTTGTGAGTGGTCCGGAAGGCATTGTAGGAACTTGATTACCATAATTTCTCCTCTTCTCAAATGGATTCATCCTCCGATCGACTTCATCTATATGACAAGGAGAAAGATCACTAATATTGAAGGTAGCACTAGCTTGATACTTGCCTTTAGGATTAACTTTGTAAGCATTGTCATTGATTCTTTCTACAATTTGCTATGGACCATCCCCTCTTGGATCAAGCTTTGTCTTCCTTAGTTAGGGAAAGCATTCTTTCTGGAAATGTACCCACACCCAATTACCAACTTCAAACTTCACTTCCTTCCCACCCTTATTATGTTTGTTAGCATAATGTTGGTTTTGCATTTGAATATTCTCTCTAGATTTGGCATGCATTTTATTCACCAAGTCCTCATTCTTTTTGCCATCGGGACTATGAAATTCATTCAAAGGTAGAGGAGTCAAATCTAGAGGTGTTAAAGGATTAAAGCCATAAACCTATTCAAATGGAGAAAATGAGTAGAAGAATGCACACATCAATTATAGGCAAATTCAATGAAAGATAAATATTCTTCCCAAGACTTCAAGTTCTTTTTTATTATGGCCCTTAACAATGTCCCCAAAGTTTCTATTAACTACCTTCGTTCGATCATCTATTTGTGGGAGACAAGTGGTTGAAAACAACAATTTCATTCCCAATTTTTCCTTGTCACCAACAGTTGTTTTCGGGACACCATGCAATCTAACCATTTCCTTGAAGAACAAATTAGCAACAATAGGAGCATCATCAACTTTAGAGCAAGCAATAAAGTGTGTCATCTTTGAAAACTATCAACAACCACAAGTATAAAATCTTTACCTCTCCTAGACCTAGGAACCAAGCACAAAGTCCATCGATACATTTTCCCAAGGTGCATGAGGAATAGGGAAAGACATATATAGACTATGTAGTTTAATGGTAGATTTAGCTTTTTTACACACAATGTAGCTTTCACACACTTTAACAACATCCTTTTCATGTGAGACCAATATAAATGTTCTTTTAGGGTATCTAAGGTCTTGTAAATGCCAACATGACCCATTAAGTCACCCCATGACTTTCAATAATAAGCAATTTCATCAAAGAACATTTTGGCACACACAATTTATCCTATCGAAACAAGAATCCATCATGTAAATAATACTTCTCATGAGCTATTTTTCACATGCAACAAACATCACCTTAAAATCATCATCATCCTTATACAAGTCTTTAATCAGCTCAAAACCAAGAAATTTTGCACCAAGGGTTGAGATTACGGTATACCTGCTTTAAAGTGCATTTGCCACCGTATTTTCCTTACCTTTCTTGTATTTGATGACATATGGAAACTTTTCAATAAACTCTACCCACTTTTCTTGCCTTTTACTTAGCTTGGCTTAGCCCTTTAACTGCTTGAGTGACTTGTGATCCACGTGGATGACAAACTTCTTTAGCCATCGATAATATTGCCAATGCTCTAAGACCTAACCAAAACAAACAACTCTTTGTCATAAGTGGAATAATTTAAGGTAGCACGATCTAATTTCTCACGAAAATAGACAATAGATCTATCCTCTTGCATAAGGACCCTCTCCAATACCCACCCTCGATGCATTACATTCAATTTCAAACACTTTTGAAAAATCGAGAAGGGATAGAATAGGGGAACATGCAAGTTTGGATTTAAGGAATTGAAACCTTTTTCTTGTTCACTCTCCCACTTAAACTTAACATTTGCTTTGATGACTTCCGGGGGAAGGGGAGCGGGGTGGCTACTATAGTACTAAAATTAGGAACAGACATTCGACAGAACGAAATTAGCCCATGGAAACTCCTTACCTCACTCAAACTTTTAGGAGTTGTCCAATGTTTGATTGCCTTTACCCTTTCTTCATCCACATGAATTCCACTAGAAGAGACAATATATCCAGGAAATGTAACCTTTGGTAAGCAAAAAGAGCATTTCTTCAAATTAGCATATAATTGATCACTTCTAAGGATTCAAAGACAAATCTCAAATGTTTTGCTTGCTCATCAATGCCTCTACTATAAATCAAAATGTCATCAAAGAAAGCTAGCCACAAATTTTCCTATACACTCTCTAAGTAAATGATTCATAAATTTCATGAAAGTTAACACAAAAGACATGACAAGACACTCATATAAACCATATTTAGTCTTAAAGGAAATTTTCTATTCATGTCCTTCATTCGCATTTGGTGGTAACTACTTTTCAAATCAATTTTAGAGAAACGTTGGCTTCCACTTAATTCATCTAACATGTCATCTAAATGAGGAATGACAAACGATACTTTATAGTAATTTTATTGATTGATCTACAATCAATGCACATCCTCCAGGTCTCATCCTTCTTAGGCACTAGCAAGACCAAGACCGCATAAAGAGCTGTCAAAATAGATTAGGTCCTTGGGGCCGACCCGTTCCTATCCCACATTTTTGAATGGTTAGGTTTAAAAAACCTAACCCCAATTGCAACAAGGCCTTTTTAGCCTGACCATTAAGGGCCAAGGGGTCAACAAGGGTTTAGAGAGGACTAGCCCTTAGGACCAAAGATATTAAAAATATACATATAATTTTTTTATTTTATAATTTTTATTACCTTTTTTTTCTATGAGTCTCATGTCTAATTTCTTTTTCTATTTTTAGAAAGAATCTTGGTTTCTTTTCTTACACACATTTACAATCTTAGGTTTTTTTTTTTGGACCGTAATGAGTATTAAATATTGAAATTGAAATTTTCATTTTTATGTTTGGTTTGTATACCATTTTCTACATTTTTCTCTAATTTTCTATTCACTTTTTTTTTACTATGTTTTGCAATTTTTTTTTTTTTTATAATTGGAGTGAAAATGGAATTGTTTTATTTTAAGGAATGGCTCAGCCCGGCCCTTGTTAGGTTGGGTTGGGATGAGTTAAGATTTTGATAGCCCTTCAGAAAATGGAGCCGGCCTGTCCCAGCCCAGCCCTTGTGAGGTTGGGTTGGGTTAGGATTTTGATGACCCATCAGAAAATGGAGTCGGCTTGTCCCGACCCTTTAAATTTTCCGACCCTTGAGGGCCAGCCCCAATTGACAACTCTAACTGCATATGGATTCGTACTTTCTCTTACATAGATTGTTGAAAGAAGTTCCTCCACTTCTCTTTGTAGCTCCTTGGTTTTTTTCGGATTAATTAGACCATAGACTTTAGATTCATACAAGCATTCTTAATATCTCTCTCCTTTGCAAAGAAACTCATTTTCTTGTTACTCTTTTCATTTTCTCCTTTCTTTTCTCTCTCATTTCCTTTTGACTTCCCGCTAATTTTCCTTTCTTTCTCAATCTCTCTTTCTTTTGTTTCACTCTCTCTTGTTTTTGATCCATTCAATTTTGCTTTTTTCTCGTTCTTTTTTTTTTTCCCTCCTAATCCTCATAATATATTCTCTTGTTTTCCATAAGTATCTTTTGATCCATATATGCTTTATGGGGCTTCAATGAATTGAATCTCCTTCCTAAAGGAATTCCACAAACAGGGAAGATATGCCATAGAGTCTGATCTCCCTTGGAAGATACACTGAAATCTTCTTATTTTGTCATTCTCGCTCAATTTTCTAAATTGAGTAGGGAAAATTCTCAAGCCTTCAGGTGAAAAAAATCCTTCTTTTCTTTTGATTGGTAGAGTAGCCTACAACTCTTGAAGAACCAGAAAAAGGAGATGATAATCTATTTCTAGATTCCTTCCACAAAGTGGACATTCTGTAACTCTTAATCTCCTCTAGGTTTTTATCAGAGGGAATCCTAGAGAGGAAGATGATTAATAGAATCGTCGTTTGCAGTCACCAACAAAGATGTCCAAACTTTGCCTCTATTTCATTCACACAAATGGTCGCCCTTAGATCGTCACATGAACCAAGAAGAGGGACCTAGCAGGATTGAATTGCTTGACTCAATAATGTTAGTATTTTTTTTAATCTCTCTGAAAACGTTTCATTTTACTCTATACAGACACTCTGACTGAAGAACAACAAAACAAAAAGAGGGATGCGTAAAATATATGAAAAACCCTAGAAGACTTTTTATCACGAAGACTTCTGGATAAATCAATCCCATTTTTGAATTCAAAATGAGCGGCTTATCAGAGAGTAACTAAATTAAAATCTATCCAAGTTCAACAAACCTGAAAAATTACAATTCAGTCACCTAATTAACTCTTAATTATATTTTAGGTTTATTCCTATTTGTAAATTAGCCTAAAGAACTTTAGCTCATTATGTTTAGGTCCCAAATGAGATATTACCCATTAAGTGATACGTTCTGAATGTGTGACCTAATAGGTCCTCATAAAATTGGCATGTGACATAAATAACTTTTAATATCATGTACAATAAACAATGTCTAGTAACACATTATTGTAATCTAAGTAACAAGAATGTTGGTGACAAGACAAAACCTTCCATGATAAAAACACATGCCTTAATCTCTTTGTTCGGAAAGTCAAAATGGAACACGAGTCATGGAAGTGTCATACTTGTAAAGTTCAATATCTCAATTCTCAACCCAAGTAGACTAATTAAACAAAATAAGATAAATATCTCATATCTACTTATTCGAGTATGGCCATGCATTTCATAGTCTCACTTTACCAAGAATGCCGGACATCTATCTCTTGTTATATAAGAGGGACAAATCCTATATTGATCATTCAACATTCCATAGCATAAATTAGGACATACTCAATATATGCCTTTATTTTTCACTCAATTAAGAGTGACGTTTAACAATATCAAAGTATGAAATCTTTCAAGCAAGAATCTCTTATGGCCTCAAGTCAAAAGATTACACATAATTATCACAATGAAATCACTCATATAACGATCCAGTAAGTGATTTCAAGGCGGATCACTCCAGTACACAACACTCTACATGTACTTATGTGATGATTTGATATCCTATATCCATGACACTAGTCATCAACCAGCACATATTAGCCTCAACTCGTTATTGATATCCTAGCTTCAACAATGCTTGACTAGGGATGTTTAAAAATGAAAATAAACTATTTTAAAGACAGTACAAAATTTACTAAATAAAAGGTAAATATTTCATGCAAATTATATAATGATGCCAACTAAGTAAATCATCACATGATCAGACTACATATCCAACATTTCCTTCCATCTCAAGAGTGTACTTGTTCTTGTACCCATCAAAGATCACCTTCCTATCATGTTGCTATGGTCTTCCAAGCAACAAATCTGTGGCTTGCATAGGTAAAGCACCTCATCTTTATACTTTTCTATGGAGACAGTAATCCTCACTTGTTTGCCAACTTTAACTTCTCCATAACCATTCAATCATTGCAATTTATAAGGTTTAGGATGTTCAATATATGGAAGTCTTAACCTCTCAACCATATATTTTCTTGCCATGTTTACAAAACTCCCACTATCAGTAATCAAGCTACAATTGTTCCCATTGATAGTACACCTTGCATGAAATAAGTTTTCCCTATATGCATCATCCTCTCTATCTTACTTAGTTTGTGTATTAAGCACTCTTCTCACCACTATGTCCAAATGACCTTCAACAATGTTTCTAGGTTCACTATCATCACAATCCTCTTCAATTTATTCTTGCACCACACATTCCTCTTCTTCATCTTCACTAGAGGACTCAAGTATGCCTATATCCATGTGAATGTTTATCTTGTTAGGACATTAATTGGCATAATATCTATATCCTTGGCACTTGTGACATTTGATATCCTGAGCTCTGTAAAGTGCAGTTGAACCTTTCCTTTGTCACCTTGGGGAGTCTTGCCTTCGTGAAATTTAGGCTTGTTGGCCTCTTCTTTAGGTGGAAACTTGGCAACCCCTTTGGTGCCTTCTTGGCTAAGCATTTGAGGACTTCGGTATTGAAGTGACATAGCTAGATGTCCAATATGCCTTCCTATAAGAGCCCCTCTTTGTCCTCACTTGTTTCTCAATTTTCAATGCCATGTTCACTAATTCTTGAAGAGAAAGATGGTGAAGCTCAACTCTATCTGCAATCTCCCTATCCAATTCACAAAAGAAATCTAGCCATGGTAGCTTTTTTTGTCTTTGATGAGGACATCATCAAAGATGAACAGGATGGTTAGGATCAGCAGGCTACACTGGTCAGGCCCATGCCATGGAGTCCACGCAGGTCCAAGTGACTGTAGAAAAAAGGGCCTAATTTGGACTGATGCCGACCTACTGTCTTGGAATGGGTTGAAACTTAACTGGACGATTGGAAACGGCCCAACGTTCAAAACCCATCACGTCACCATTGCCTAAGACAGTTTTGGGCCATCCGGGATCGTTTTCATGGAGTTTTGGGCCTTCTTTCTTTTTTTTTCGTTAGGATTTCTTTTAGCAATTACTTTTATTATTGTTTTAGGGTTTTATTGAAGTAGTTTTTCTGATGTATTAATTTTTTTAATCAGACGAATTCCTTTTCCTTTTTCGACTTTGTTTTTGGTTTTTGAATTGCAATTCAAATTAGGCCAAAATCGTGAGTGATCACGCAAAACATCCTTTCTTGTTTTCCTGTTCTTATTTGTTGTTCGGGAAATTGTGAAAGATTCAAATTGTCCTGCATCAATCTTCTACAATGTTCATCCTCATCATAGCTACTTCCATTTCTTTGTAATAGTTATCAACACTCTTGGAGCCTTGTGATAAAGTTTGAAGCCTTTGGTTGTAAGCGGGTACAAATCTCTTTCTCATAGTGCCTTTGAGTTCATTCTAAGTACCAATAGGTGCTTCATTGGCTCTCCTCTAAGATATCATCAATTGATCCCACCAAGTTAAAGCATAATCCATGAATTCCACAATTACTAGCTTAACCTTCTTGGAATCCGTATAATCATAGCAATCAAATTCATGTTCCACTTTACTCTCCCAAGCTAGATAAGACTCCGGGTCATGTCCTCCTTGAATGGTGGTATGTCAACTTGATTGATCCCAAACTTACATCCTTTCTCCTTGCTCCCTTGGTTCTTCTTCCTCTTGATCCAATAGTCTTCATCATTAGCAACTTCATCTAATTGATCTTGGATCATCCTCCCTCTAGGTTGACCTCTTGGAACTTGTCCTCCCTCTACCTCTTTGTGGCACTTGATTTCTCAAAGGTGGAAGAGGAGGTGTCTCCCAAGTGTTTACACTTTCTTCAACTCTATCTATTCTTTTACACTAAGATACCTTCTCATTTCTACCATGTTGTTTGACATATCCCTTGACAATTGTTCTATCTTCTTAACAAGTGAAGCATACTAGCATTGTCGTCTAATATATTACATGCATGACGTGAAGAAGTAGGTCCTTCAGTCATGTTTTCACCTATAAAAACAACAAACAAAAACAGGGGAAATACGTCCTCACCTTTTCACTCATGTTTCACATTTTAAAATTGGCTTTTTCTTGCTCAAATGTACTCATGCACTTTTGCCTTTTTCCACTCTAACTCTTCTTTAAATTCTAATTAACTCAAATGAGCAATGCAATCAACTCAAGATAGGAATGCCAAAGTATCCACAAAGACTCAATCAACTAGTCAACCATTGATCAACAACAAGAACCAAAGAAATATGAGTTTCATAGGATTAGGTCAATGAGCACAAAGTAATTGATGAAACACTTGGAATTCAAAGAAATAGCTGAACAGCCTTTTGTTAAACATCTTGAGGCCAAAGATTTGAGATTCAAAATTTTGATGTATACTCAACAATTCAAAGCCCTTGATCTCAATTTGGCACAACAATAGGCAATTCAATGTCATTAATTCAACAATCAACTTCAATTCAATCAATAGATCTCAACTTAAATAAAGGATCTCAATGAGAATTCTTCTTTTTTTTCTTTGCACTTTTCTTTTGATATTTTTGTTTTTCTCAAACAACAAACTCTTGATCTTTCTTTTTCTTCTATAATTTTTGTAAAGATAGAAGAACAATTACCAAACAAATAGAATTTGTCCTTGTTTTGGCCTTAGACACAATTCTCACAAACACAATAGAATCACAAGAGAAAAACCAAGATAGATGCAGACGTAAAAAACACAAAACAATCATAAAATCATAAGAGTTTCAAAGATGCAAATATGATCTTAATACTAAACACAAATAAGATAGTCCAACCTTGTGATGAAAACCTGGGCTCCAATACCAATAGATGGTTTGATCTTGAAAGGAACCCTTCATTTATCAATCTCAATCATACCAATTGAAGCATCCCAAAGACTCATCATAAGATCATAGCTAGTATAGCGACCTATGTTGTCTTTCAACATCAACAAATGTCTTGATTTTGGTAAACAAACCAACACCCTCGCCAAGTGATGAAAAGCCCTTAAAAAGCTAATAAAGAACCCTAGAAGAGTTGTTGAAGAGCATTCATGATAGAACAAGTTTGATCTAAAATGGATTCTCTTAATTTGATTAAGTTAATTGTAAAGAAGCTCCTTTAAATTACAAATGAGCTCCTATTTATAGTCCAAGACCCAAATTAACCTAACAAATTTGTGGAATAGGTATTAAGACTTAAATACTCTTAATACAAAGTCAAAAATATCAATAAAAGACCAAGAAAAGATCAAAGTTTGATGCTGGTTGGCATGCTGGAGGCACTGCCGGACATAACTAGTAAATTGATCATTTCATTCGGACTGCAACCTTCACCAGTTATAGTCCTGCCTGGCACTGGTAAAGTGTTTCTCATTCCTTTTGGTTTGTTCTTTCATCCTTTGTTCAAGTCCTTCATTGTCTAGACTTTGCTCACTTCGTGGACTTGATCTTAGGTCTTTTATTCTCGTTTTCAAGCCTTCAAACTATTCAAATAAGTCCACCACTTTATGTCCACTATATAACTTCTTTGGTGGTTCATCTTCAACAAGTGTTGTCCCTTCCAACAAAGCTTCAAAACCGAATAGCTCTTCCTATTAATGTCTTCTTCATCTTTGAAGCTCTTGACCTTGTGATTGGTTTGAAAGGCATTGTAGGAACTTGATTACCATCAATTTTGATATATTATTATGCGATGTAGAGGGATTATGAAAAGTCGGGACCGACGACCACCACAACAATGGTTGTTTGGTTGATGGAGTAAGGCGACCTACATGGGTTGATTGGATCTAATCGGAAAAGATATGGGTTGGAGAAGCTATGACTGGATCTATTTATTCGTTCTAAAAGATCTGAGCAAATCTTCCCACCTAGACCGAACCTTCTTTATCCTCCATTCACTGACACCTCCTCGACCAGCTAGTCAACCACCCAACCCTCATTGTCTTCAAAAATCCATAGCCCAACCCTTGCCATTAACTGCCTACTCCTAGATCTACTAGATCAATTGTACTCTATAGCTTGGAATGTGAAACCCACCACCACCTAAAGGTCCACCTTCCTCATCCCTAGATCTGCCCCTGTCGCCTTCCAAACTTCCTATGTCGAAACCCTCCTTCACGAAGTGGTGGTCCTTGTTCTCCGAACCCCCAAACCCATCTTACATTCTCTTATTAGCCCATAAAAGTCCTTCCGTGATCATGCTCCCATCCAACCAGTCTATCCAGATTGAACCTAAACAATTACTGTGTTTTGTAGCACGAATGAACAGGGAGAAAAGATAGGGCTTAAGTACCAATTTAGCCACTATACTTGCATTTTTTTTTCCAATTTAACCACTAAACTTTTAATTAAGTTAATTTAACAATTTTACTTTGCGAGAACAATCAATTTGACCATTTTTTTTATTTTGTTCGTCTTGGTATCAATCGTGTCATCCATTGGCTCATTAGGATTGCTTGTACCCATGAGAACCGGGATAGCAACATTATTTTTCGGAGAACTTTGACGCTACAGTAAAGGTTATGAAAGGAAAGAATGAAAGGGTACAGACTGCGAGTTGGAAATGGGTCATCTCGATTAACTTCGAGAACATGGTTTTCACCAGTATTGGTGGAGTCCTCTACTCAACGGCAGGAGCTCACCTAGTGTGGATGACAAGCTGCGCTTCGATTTTCTACTATATTCCTGAAGCTTCATAACTTGTCCAGGACCTAAAAATGGAAGGTCACTAGCCGACGACAAGCTTTCAACTCCGAAGATAGACATGATATGACGATATTTTGGTTCCTTCCAATTCTAATTGGAAAGAAGGAAAGTTGGTAAAAACATAGAAATATAACGAGAAATCTTTCTTTATTTTAAGATTGAAGGTGGATTAACTTTTTTATATAATGATAAAAATGAAAGCTACGATGAAGAAATTTTGGGTGCTTCATTTGTGGAAAAGCCATGTCATTTGATTTTTTCTTGATTGGATGTGAAATTATAATTTAAAACATATTTCATATTCAAGACTGGTGTGTGGAGCCAATCTTGTTCGAACTGCCTTGTGATGGCCAAATTGACCATTTTCGTAAAGTAAAATTTTTAAATTAACTCAATTAGGAGTTCAGTGGTCAAATTGACCATTCCCGCAAAGTAAAATAGTTAAATTGACTCAATTAGAAGTTCAATGGTTAAATTGAAAAAAATGTACAAGTTTAGTAGCCAAATTAGTACTTAAACCGAAAAGATAGGATAAAAGGAGAAAAAAAAAAAGGAACTTTTCTTGACAAAATTGTCTCACGTTCCATTAGGGTTAGTGTCCCAAATGGAAGGAAGGGCAACTTTCGATAAGTTATGCTAGTTGGTGGGAAAGAATTGATATCAAAATAGTTGGTGAGCAATAACCAAAATCTATGAAAGTTCAAGTCAACCGATGTTTTTTGCCCTCATTAATGCATAATTTTGTTATTTTGTTTAGAGTCCTCTATTAATATTCCCTTTAATTTATTGTATTAAAAAAAATTGTAATTAGTACTGAGAGAAGAGAGATATTTAGTAATTGTATTTAAGAGTCCTTAATTAATTCAAAAAGAAAAAAAAGACTTGTACCCTGATACGGGGAGATGGAAAATTGTTAGCCTTGTACATTGCCATTAAATTACTGTTACTGCATCAATCGAATTTACTTCTTCACCTTTGTATTTGTCTCACAAGTGAAGCAAGACGGAGTACAGCATTAATAATTGTGTTTGTCATTGAATATAAGATCATTTTATGTAACCTTTCTAATTAGTAATTATAAATTATTATTGTTAGTTAATTAGATATTTAAAAATATTTTTTTATAATATTTCTTTAATGATATAATCATGAAATGCTATTAAAACTTTTAAAAGGGTGATTAGAGAATATTTTTTAAAAAAGAATTATTTTGATTTTCTTTACAAAATGATTGAGGAATGATTTATATTTAATGATAAGAAGGAGTAATTAATTTGGAAGACGGAGAAAGTAGGGAAGCGAATTCGAGGACTGGGAGGCAATCAATTTCTTTTCTCCTTTGTTTGTTGTTGGGGATCTCAGACAAAATTGACAATTTGGGTTTTCTAGAGAGAGAAAGAGACAAGAAATGAATCTAGACAGAGAGGGACGTGGAAAGAAAAGACAGGTGTAGTAGAGAGAGATAGAAATCCAGTACGAAAGTAGAGGGCTCTTCTTCTCGCAAATTCCATGTTTCCTCAGCAAGCCAAAATTCACAAGGAACCCGAAACAGTAACGACAAAAACTACCCCCACGCATTGTCGACACCATACCCATGAAGAAAGTCCTTCAAGAACCGACCGAAGCCTCCTCCTCTCCCCCTCCTAAACAACTTTAATTTCCAATCTAACCGAAACGCCTTTCTCTATTCTTCTTCCCTATTATCTAGAGAAAACCCACCCTAATCTGAGAACCGTTTCCTGAATCAGAGAGAAAAAAAAAAAAATATAGAGGCTTTTTCTGGGTCTTTGGTTAATTGGAAATCCCAGTAAAGAAATTATTTCTTCCTGTTTAGGTGTTTGCTCTGTATTTCAAGGTAATTGATCTCTTCATTTGTTCTTGTTTTATTATTTTCAGATATACTCTTCTCCTCCGGTACCAGTTTCCAGTTGATTATTAAGGGCAAAAATTGCAC
Source organism: Parsonsia alboflavescens (assembly GCA_028571225.1). NCBI lineage: Eukaryota > Viridiplantae > Streptophyta > Magnoliopsida > Gentianales > Apocynaceae > Parsonsia > Parsonsia alboflavescens. The sequence goes on from JAOXNR010000022.1 coordinate 12,423,022, forward strand.
ACTTCAACTGTGTCTAACTGAATTTTGAAGTTACCTGTATCTTTTGTAGTTGAGTTGTTCTTCTCTGCTTTATAATTGTTGAGTATTCTCACCTATGTCCCTGCCTGGACCAATTTAGAATCACTAGGATCTAGTTCCACTCTTTCGTCTTCTTGCTTAAAAATTAGGGAGCATTTTGCATAGTATTTAGTTTCTATTTGTTGGGGGGGAAAAAAGGGACAAAAAAATTGTTTCTTGATTGAAGAGTTATCCATTTGAGTTTGGTGTCTGCTTTGAGGAACTTGGATTTTCTTGAGACCCCATTACTGGAAATTGTTCTTCTGCACCAATGTTTCAGGATGATGGATCATCATCTGTGACTTCATCCCCACTCCAAATATTTCCCATGATACCACTTTCACCTGGCCTCGGATCACCGTATCCATGGCTTAAAGAGCTAAAATCTGAAGAGAGAGGGCTTTATTTGATTCATCTATTGCTTACTTGCGCAAGTCACGTTGCCACTGGTAGCCTTGAAAATGCAAATATGGCACTTGACCAAATCTCTCATCTTGCTTCTCCTGATGGCGATACTGTGCAGCGCATTGCTTCATATTTTACTGAGGCTCTTGCTGATAGGATCCTTAAAACTTGGCCTGGTCTTTACAAGGCTCTACACTCCACTAGAATATCAATTGTTTCTGAGGACATTCTTGTGCGGAAAATGTTTTTTGAGTTCTTCCCTTTCCTTAAGGTGGCTTTTGTGATCGCAAACCAAGCAATTATAGAAGCCATGGAAGGTGAAAAGATGGTTCATGTGATTGATCTTAATGCTGCAGAGCCTGCACAATGGCGGGCACTTCTTCAAGATTTGAGTGCAAGGCCGGAAGGTCCACCTCATTTGAGAATAACAGGGATTCATCAGCAGAAAGAAGTGTTGGATCAAATGGCCCACATGTTGACCGAAGATGCAGAGAAACTGGATATTCCATTTCAGTTCAATCCAATAGTTAGCAAGCTAGAGAATCTTGATGTTGAAAAATTGCGTGTTAAAACTGGGGAAGCTCTGGCTATTAGTTCAGTTCTACAGCTACATACTCTGTTGTCTTTTGCTGATGATAGTCAGAATCAGAAGAGGTCTCCTTTGGTCTCAAAAAATTCAAATGGCCATCATTTGCATCGGGTAGTACAGATGAATCAAGGTACTTTAGGGGATTTGCTTGAAAAAGATTTGGTCAATGGCTATAGCCCAAGCAGTGATTCGGCTTCATCAGCCCCTCTATTATCCACTGCTACAGCAAAGCTGGATAGCTTCCTTAATGCTTTGTGGGGTTTGTCACCGAAAGTAATGGTTGTAGCAGAGCAGGATTCTAACCATAATGGGGTAACCCTGATGGAGAGATTATCAGAGTCTTTGTATTTCTATGCTGCATTATTTGACTGTTTGGAGTCTACGCTTCCAAGAACTTCATTAGAGAGGTTGAAGGTGGAGAAGATGTTGTTTGGCGAGGAGATCAAAAACATTATAGCTTGCGAAGGAACAGAGAGGAAGGAAAGACACGAAAAACTTGAAAAATGGATACAAAGATTCGACTTAGCTTGCTTTCGAAATGTATCTTTGAGCTACTATGCCATGCTGCAGGCGAAGAGATTATTGCAAACTCTTAGTTGTGAGGGTTACAAGATCAAGGAAGAGAATGGATGTGTAGTTATTTGCTGGCAAGATCGACCTCTGTTCTCAGTATCAGCTTGGAGATGTAGGAGATGAGATTCACAGAAGGGTTTATTATTATTTATTTATTTTTATGATCTCTTGCAAAACCGTTAATCAAAAAACTAAGTTGTATGAGAAATTGATCCTGAAATCAAGTTTGAAGTTTCACATTTCTCTTTTCTCGATTCATGTCATGGGTTGATTTTAAAAAAAAAAAAAAAAAAATATATATATATATATATATATATATATATAAAA
>JAOXNR010000022.1:12425072-12459857 GCA_028571225.1 Parsonsia alboflavescens
AGGGTGAGGAACTGAGGATTCTCTCGGAGAGATCAGAGAACAGAACAGAACAAATTAACAGAAGACAATGGTTACTGCTGGGTAGCTTTTTGACATTGAGGATTCTCTCGGAGAGATCAGAGAACAGAACAGAACAAATTAACAGAAGACAATGGTTACTGCTGGGTAGGTTTTTGACATTTCGATTTTGTATGTGGACTGTCGCGAATAAGGGCTAATAGAAGGAAAAAAACCGACGGTTAACCGTCGGTTTTTCTGAAATATCATAACCCAATCGAACCGAACCCAAGTATAAGTTGGGTTCGGTTTAAAACCGACCCATTAACCGAAAAACCCAACCCATTTCAGATCGGGTTGGGTCGGGTTGGGCTATTACCCGACCCAATGCTAACCCCTACTTATAATAGATGTGTGCAATCTTCTACTCATTATTCTCCATTTGAATTGGTTTATGGATATAATCCTTTAACACCTCCAGATTTAACCCCTCTACCTTTGAATGAAGTTGATAGCTTAGATGGAAAAAAGGAAGGAGGAATTGGTTAAGAAAATGCAAGCCAAAGCAAGGGAGAACATTCAATTGCAAAATGAAAGATATGCCAAGCAACACAATAGAGGTAGAAGGGAAATGAGATTCAATTCTGGTGATTGGTTATGGATTCACTTAAGGAAGGGAAGATTTCCTCAATCTAGAAAGACAAAGTTTGAACCAAGAGGAGATGGAACATTTCAAATCATAGGGAAGATCAATGATAATGCTTACAAAGTGAATCTTCAAGGTAAGTATAATGTCAGTTCAACATTCAATGTCAATGATCTCTCTCCTTTCGATGTAGATGAATCCAATTCAAGGGCGAATCCTTTCGAGGTGAGGGGTAACGATGGTGATCCAACTCCAAAGATACCTTCCAGCCCTATCACTAGGTCAAGAGCTTCAAAGTTGAGGTAAGCATTGGTGCAATTTGCTCAAGGAAAAAAGGCTTTAATTGACTTTGAAGCCAACTTTGAAAAGATGACTCTTGATGCAGAAGAGCAACCGAGGAAGGAATTCAACTTATGGATGATAGAAGACATCATAGAAGATGTTGAGAAGTGTACAAGTGAAGAACAAGCCCTTGGAAACCATGGGAATCAAATTGGGAAAAGTAGGAAGGCGTAGGACGAAGTTGGCACGATGCAAAATGAGTGTGGAGTGGAGATGGCATGAGAAAGCACCGGATGGCACTACAAAGCCCCATCCGGCACTCCACAATACACCCGTTGGAGCCGGATCAATGCACCGAATCGCTACTAGAATTTCCAATGCTCAATCTGATGCCCTTCTAATCTAAGTCGGTGTCGGATCCCGTGATGTTTTTTTATGTTTTTCTTGACTTTTCTTTGCATCTTTTGGTCATTTAACTTGTTTAGTATGGGCAATATGGTCCTTTGACCTTTTTTAAGACTTAATTAGGGCTTCTTACTAGTGGAACTATAAATAGTTCCTTATTTGTAATTGAAAGATCAACTTTTGGACAAACAACTTATTTCAATTGAAAAAAATCCTTATGTATCAAATTCATCTTTCTTGAATGTTCTTCTAATAACTCTTTTAGGATTCTTAGTCTAAACTCTTGAGATCTTCAATGTTTAGCTAGAGTAATTGAATTAAATTGATCAAATTCAAATTAATTGAATATATTAAAAGACAATTGGTTAATTGGTATCTAAATTGATCTTAATAAAGTCTTGGGTTGATTTCAAATGAATGTATCTTTGATTGACTTGCATAAAAAATCTATTTCAATCTTGAGATCACGTCACCCAAGAATATTGATCTAAACTCCAAAGGATACGTTCCATGTCTTGCATTGCAATTTATCCATCTTATACATTTTGAAAGGGTTCTGACCAACTGGACTGCCCAATGCTCCGCCCTTTATTAAATTTTCCTCTTGTAAAGGATAAGCTTCTGAGTTTGTAAATAGAATTGTTTTAATAATCCCTATAAAAATAAAAATAAAAATTATCACAAAAAAGACGACCACAGGTGGAATTGTTGTATGATAAGAATTGAAATGTAGACGTCATAAAAGTTTGGGATAAAAAAAAGTTTTTAAAAACTGAAAATGATATTATTGAGTACACTAAGGTTCACGGATAAGCTTCGACAATTGTTAAGAATCTGCAATTATACTGATTTTTTCCTCAAAAAGAAGTAGCGAATCCCCACAACAATCTGAAATCTAGGAGGAAGCTACAAAATCATACTGCAAATAATCCATCAGCAAGAACCCAATAATATATGTAGGGTCATACATGTTCTTATAGATATGTGTGTGTGTGCAAACAAACAAACCCATATAGTCCACTATTAAACCTGTGAAACTAAATGGTCATCCCACCAATTCCCTCTAACTCAATAACCTGAGAAACAAAGGGAGAGATGAACTACGCCTCCTCCTCCTCCTCCTCAGGTCGGCGTAGACCTGCATATATCACCTTCCGCAACAAAGGATGTACATCCTTTGTCAATACCTCAGTGTCCAACTTCTCCATGTGTGGCCATATCTGTCAAAATAAACCAAGAGGAGAAATTACAACTGCCTTACACATTGTATAATATGATAAAGATCGCAAAAATCTACTGGAAAAAAAAAAAATCAAAAGCTCCTCTCCTCCCTTCATGGATCTAAAATCTCAATAGAGTAGGACTGACCTCCAAAGCATATTGCCTTGTAAAAGACTTGACATAACCCAAAGTAGATGAGCACCATTGTTTCCTTTCGTTGAGGTTAGAGCCATTGCCAATTCTTTTCCCATTTGAATGACTGCAATAATGCACTCAACCAAAAAAAAAGAGCACGTTTACAAAAAAGGCAAGCTAGGGATACAGGTTCCAAATGGCTACTTATGACATGGAAGAAGGAGAAGCACCTTATCTTTTGTTTTTCATTCTCGTTATCCAATTCCATTGCAGATGAGCCTTCAAGATCAATAGCCATCTCATCTGCCTGGTCAGAAGACTGCAAGGTTCCATCTTTATATGCTTCACGAAGAGGTTCTGACAGAACATTCACAAAGTTCCTATACAATGAAAGGAACAATACCTGTACATGGCATTTCCATTCAATAACAAGAAAAAATTGCCAGAGATATTTGTAGGGAGAGATGTGATGAAAGAAGCTATACTTTTCACCAATTGCATTTCACTCTGTTCCTACAAAATAATCCTATACTTTAGCATGATAAGTACCTCATTTTCACCAATTGCACGGGAAAAGAGAGCTTCCTTAGCCTCTAAAGATTCTTGAGCAATAAACTCTTTTTCTTTTGCTTTATCAACATTTGATTTCAATCGCTTCATTCTTACAGGGTTTTCACCAAGAACAGGTTCACCATCCATGAGGATAAGCTTTGACTCAGCCTCCTCTAACTCTGATCTAGCTTTGCATGAAGCTTCTTCAGCTAATATTAAATTACTCTTGAGAGAGGAAATCTCTTTCCTTAGATCAGATATCCGATTATATGTCTTACTGACTGCATTCCTTAGAATCTAGGAGGAAAAAAGTTATACGATCCATCAGAAGAATTTAAAATAAGTGGAATATTCAAATTGTAAGGCAGTCACTCAAGAGTGGATATATCATACTGCTGAATTAAAGATGTTGTGGTTCAAGAAAGGCCCAAAAACTGTCAAAGATCAAATTTATTTTTTCAATTCATGCTATACATTTTACGATCATCTTTTATATTATTTAATTCCAACAGTTAAGAGTTACTCATAGTTGATAGATTATATCTGGAGGCTGAAAAGCTGACTTGGCTGAAAATATAATATCTGTTACAAAAGCATCACAGTAGAATAAAAACCACACCTCAAATTTTTCAGCACTAACCATAGTGGAGATTGCGAATGGCTTACTACATCATGAGGTGTCTTCTCAAGTGAATAAATAAAGTGAAATACAACCAGAAATTTGTGAATTCCTTGGCATATTGAAATGAGTAATGCACAGTGCAGGACCACTCAAGACAAAAAATTGATTTTCCAGAAGTAGCATTTACAACTATGAATAATCTAGAGGGAGTTAGTTTGTAGTAAAAATCTTTTACGATGTCCCAAAAGCACCTCTGGTATTTCCTGCTTGATATTTACTTAGCTCTTCATATACAGTTGGTAGCACTAAATCATTATCAATAGTCCTCTGCAGCTATATACTATTGTCTTGTATACATGCACACATAATCGTTAACTACCAAAAAAGGCAACCTTCCCTAATACCCAGAACACAAAAGCCCAACCCAAAAGAAAAGTAAGGGCTTCAGAAAGATCCCTAGAAAATATTTGAAGTAAACGAGCATATCATAAGCAGCTTTGACATATTCTGCTCATTACAGGTTAAGAGTGTTACCTCCCATGGACGATCAGAGATATGAAATTGATCAACATTTGATGAGGAGAAAACCCATCTCACTATGGCCAAATTAGACAGGAGACGGTAACCCATCATTCTATCAATGGTAATAGCAGTCATCTGAGTGTTGTTTGTCCAGTAAGAACTCACTTCAGTTATAAGCATGACTTGCTTTTCCTGATCGGTGCAGATCTTTGCAATGACTTGACCATATCTCTCCAAAACAGTTATCAGATGGGTAAAGCTTTTTGATCCAATATGAAGAAGGGTTTGAACAACCACCCTGAGTGCAACATCTATACCATGAAGAGGAAGTATACTTTCTTCAACCCATGAATTAATTTCACGGGCCGTTTGCCTTGCCTTCACCATAGTATTGAGTTCTCTTGAAAGATCCAATTCAGCTTTGTCTCCATCTTCTGTGCCATATCTAAAGTTCGGCCCACCTTTCGGTGGAAGTAACTCTTCCAAAGCAGATGCATTCTCAATGCTCTACGTGAAAAACACATGAAAAGGTGGAACAAGTTAGAACATTGTCAAGTATTAGAATAAAAATTTATTAAAGAAAACTGGCTACATCAATCAAAAACTGACATTATCCAACTAAAAGAAAAGTTGATATACCAACTAAAGACAACCATTATCCAAATTAAAAAATTACATAATCTTACCAGCTTGCTTGATTATTGTTCGAATTCAATGTCACAAACCGATAAAAACATGTAATTTCCAAATACTATACAAGTTAATAAAAAACCTCATTAGAGCCTACCGCAATAAGAGTAATAAAAATCCTACTCCTTCCTGGACTCAGATACTAGCTCAGCATGTGGCTTTCGCACCAACTCAAAAATAAATAAAATCACTAGTAAAAGTCTAAAGATATTTTATCGCCAAATGATTATATTACAGCCATCAAAAAGAATACCTGCTTAATTTTCTCCCAATAGGACAAGCGTACTTCCCTTTCCAAAACCTCTCGAACAAAAACTCTCTGTGGAGCCCAGTTTGGAAGGTCTAATACATAAGCCCATTCTTCCCATGGCCAAATAAATTGAAAGTTTGAGCTGCAGCAAAAAGAACCAAAAAAAAGGGAGAATTAATGCTTCCTATGTCATCAAATCCCAAGTAAATCTAGTTAGCTAAAACATGAACTTATGCAAATAAAGACTAAAATGGATGATCTGGAATTGTTAGGTCTAATGGCCTAAGCCGAAAAGCACAAGCTACTCTTTCCATGCATCTCAATATAAAAGCATCTTCGCATTAAAAGAGGATCTCACAGATTGAACCAAAAACAACTGCTTAGGTCCTAATCATTCATAGAACAGCAAATGCTCTGAGAAAAATATACAATGCAGAGTTCGGGCGAAACAGAATGTTTCAGATCATTAACAAGTATTCTTGCATGTACATATTACTAGTCCCGAGGAAAATGCTACAAACAGGAAATTTGAAAAAACTTTCAGCAAGAAATCACTTTTTGTTATATATCTCAAGGTTGTTTTTCATCATCTGCACTTTCTTAGTTTCTTTTGAGAGTTAATAGCAGAAGTGAAACTAAGCATTCAAGGGTATCCACAGTTTTTGACTAAAAGAACCTGGAATTGGCTTGTACTTCATGAAATCTCAGTGAATCATGACAATAACAGGGGAAACGTAAAACTATTTATTCTAAACAAAATATTTCTCAAATTTAAGATTCACGACAGTCAACCAATAATTGTATTTTGCTCAATCCACGGAGAAGAAAAATGGCTGACTAGAGCTATTGAACAAGTTGAGTCAGACTTAAGCTAGAAAAGCATCACTTACATAAAAAAAGGCTGCATTCTACCCAAAGCTTTGAACTTGAGCTCAGCTTGAGTTATAAATAAATCTTGACTCAAGCATGAGCTGTCAAATAATATAATACACACATAAACATAGATAAGAAGGGTCACTAATTCAGACAACACTATCTTATTCATTACTGAAATTGAACCACACCACTCTGAACCTGATAAGCACACAATCCAAACTCCAGAACAGGATTATTGAATCAAACTCTAAAAGAATATTATTGGATCGACATTGGCCAGCGAGAATTGTTTGCAATTTCAGAGATCTTGCTTTTCGATGATGAAGAAGGATCATGGTTAGGAAATATCAGATGTACAATATTCTCATGAGTAATGATCCAAATGAATAGCTGTATGATTAATCGGGGATTGGAAAGTTATAATTGATGCACTACAAAGAAAGAAGTGCAAATACAAACTGTAGCATGTCCCACATCCTAACACATCGGGGAACTTCCTCGACATTCTTGCACATATATGCAATAGTAGTTAAAATTTAGAAGAAAAAAACAGCCATAATAATACAATCTGAAATATAATGAATCGCCTAAGATTTACTTTATTGGAATGTACAACTCGTCACTTTCTACAACGAATTTTCTTAGCCAAAAAGATTACTGCAGGAATTAATGAATGTGCTCTCTGGTAGAATAGAAATTTCAACTTCCTTTTTTTGTATTATTTATATAATCTGCACTCCGTATTTCACATTTTCAATCAAATACTCAAGTCTAAAATTCTATGCCTCACTTGAATGCGAAGGATAGACGGATGGAAGGTATTGAAAAGTGTTGACTATGTAAGGTATTGAAGCACATTAACATCCTGACCAATCCCTTAAAACATTAGGTTAACATAGCACCAGCTCATCTGTGAAGAGGTGCATTCATCCTGTAACAACAGGATTTACTAGATTTAGTAGTTACTGGGATTCTCGTAATCAATGAATTCTTGTAGATAGGAGATATTGCACACAATATAAGCAAGGAGTGATAGAATTACTCTCAAACATTCAACTCATCTCTATAGGCTGTGACCTGTAATATATTCTCTTTCAGTCAAAGGATCATTTCTCTCTCCTCTCCTCAGTTCTCCTTTTGTGCTTAAATTGCAACTATTGAATCTTAATTGGTGTATGATTTTGTTCCCTCATTTGTCATGTTCATTGACAGCCTTGTGATTTACCTAACTATTTTCCTATTTTTGTAGTTTAATGAGTGTTCCCTCATGTGAATTGGAGGTGATATAACCTGATTTATGTACATGATTTGAACTAGTTTATATATTTATATGGATTTGCTGGAAATATTGGAGCCTCAAGGCTATTCTAAAAGGAGAGATGGAAATTAGAATTCCAGGAAGGCCCTTTTTTCTAGAAGGATTTGGAGACGTGGGATGCTTTGAAAAGAATCTGGACAGTCAGTTCCGCATGCATTCTCACAGTCTGTGTTCGAGGTTCACATGCATGACAAGATCTGAAAGATTCTGAAGACACCTTTCTAAAAGGGTTTAGGACACTTCTTTAGAACCATATCTCTGCAGACAATCCAAAATACAAGGGCTTAAGAAATTTGAAACAGCCAACTACCTTTTATTTATGTTTAATGAAACAAAAACTCAAATCCAATCAACATCTTTCATATCTAATGAATACAACTTTTGAATGAACATAATCTTTCGTATTTCTAAAAAATTTAAAAAAAAAATCTTATTAATTTTTCTTAAATTATTACAATAATAAAAAGATCCATCTATTATTTGAAGTAGAGAATGTGCTCAAAAAATTTAAAATCTTGCAATTTCAATCCGTCACTAGTTTTTGTTAAAAAATTAAATATTTATGAAAAAAAAATTATACAAATCTAATGAAAATAATTGTTAATGAATATAACTTTTATATTTAACGAGTATATCTTTCATTTTTTTTTAAATAAAAACTTTTATTAATTTCTCTTAAATTATTACAATTAAAAATTTTTATTTATGTTCAATAAATATATTCTTCTATAATTAATAATTTATATTTTTTTAATTGATTTTTTTTAATTTATATTCAATGAACATAATCTTTCATAAACTATAGAACTAAAACAAAAAATTTAATATTTAATGAATATAATCTTTGATAATCGATTATATATATATATATATATATATATAAAGTACATACACTCACATCAATCAGGGCAGACGAATATTGAACGTGCACTTTAAACATCTCATGTAATTTTATTAAAAAAAATTTAAATAATTAATAAAAAATCTTTATTATGTTCAATGATAGTAATCCTTCATATTTTTCATAATAATTAGATTTTAAAAAATTAATTATATTTACTAAATATAATCTTTCATAAATTATTAAAATAATTTTTTTTATTAATCTTTCATAATTTTTTAAAATAAAACTTAATTTAATTGTCTTTCATAAATAACTTTGCGATAAACATGTAAGAATTGTTATTATTATTTTTTTAATAACTTAATGATTAATTTACAATTACCAAAAAGAGTCACATCTCATCTGAATAGCCTATATCACTCAATAAATAGAAATATCATACTGACAAAAAAAAATTTTTTTTTAAATCATGATAACCTATTTTTAGTGGAGAAAAAACCATTGCAATTTCTTTGAAAGTGTTAGAATATTATATTATGAAAAATGCCCATGCGGCACTGAAGCAAGTTTCCAAATATACTAGAACTTATTTAGATAATTTCTTTATCTAATAATTCCTTTTCTACTGAGACTTGGAACACTTCTAAAAGCTAGCTTTTAATGATTAGAGGACTTGAGAAGTCACATTATTTATACTTTGTTCACACCAAGACTTGGGTACTCAACTACAACTTTTCCAATTAAAGATTCAATTTCTCTTCCTCAGAACACTTGTGCTTTAAATCCAGTTATAAACTAAAATTTTCTTGTAGGATAATTTTTTAATTTAACCTAAACATATATCAGATTTCTTGGCTAAATCTGATTTTTTATTATTAAAATTATTCGTAACTATGCTTATGCTTTCAATTAATTAGCCAAACCTGATTCCAAATTTTTTCACGCAAATTGGATAAGTATAGAAATAACTAGGAAAGTGAAGTTGGATAACAATTACCTTTTAGATATTAATTACATTTATTTTGGACTAGTGCGTGTTCTTGCGTGCATACACACCAGATCTGTGTGTCTCTTCATGGGAAATAAAAGTAGATAAAGTTCCTCTAAAGAATTATCACTATCTCAGACGTTCCTTGCTAGAATGAACTTTCCTAAACTATTAGCACATGCTTTTCAATCAACAGGAATAATAAGAGGTCAGATGAAAGTATACTCTCCAAAGTATAACAGGATCTACTTACAGATGGTGTGAGAACCAAAGGATAAGTCGAGTTCTACATTCCATATCCAAATCAGAAATCCTCTCAAAAAGGGCACGGACGGCACCAGCAACAACTGCAGGAAAGGCCCCTGGAAGAGCCTAAAGTATTATTGTAGAGTCAGATCATGAATACAGACCATATTAAACACCAAAAACTCTACAATAAGTGAGGTCAAAGTTTTCCAGATGTGAATGTGATAAATACCTTACATAGGTCGATAATAACCAACGTGTAACATATGCACTTGAATGGGGGTTCTGGCAACAGAAGAAGCTGCAAAGAAATCGCGATTTCAGAAACCTAGGGAGACAGAAGTCAAAATGCAAAGACAAGGATAAACCTCAGCATCAGAGGTTGCCACTCAAAACAGAAGCCTAAATATAAAAGAAACTGGTCAAAATATTTCATTAGATTTTCAAATTCTAGATTATGACAAAATTAATTATGCAATACATATCCTAAAGAATGTTAGTTTGACACACATCCCAAAGAACATGTTTGATTTTCAGGCATTTACAAACAAAAAAGGAATTGCAGTCAGCTAATATAAAATGCCTTCTGAGATTAGATCTTTATTTTGGGTGAAAAAGGATCACAATAGCATAACACAGAAAATCTAGATACAACAGGTTGGAGGTTTTCTCCACATCCATTAAGACTAATACCAGAAACCTCAGAAGCACCAGACAAGATTTGCTTCACTGTAATGCCTGGAAGCGGAATTTGAAAAGCTAAATCTTCATGAAATAACACAGGCTAAGGAAAATATACAATTTATTGTGTCACTGTCTGCAGTTGACAAACAAACTACTAAAAAACCCTTCAATATGAAAATCTTTGGGCTATAGAGGGAAGTAAGCACACGATAGATCAGGGCAAGCAAAATATTTTGACAATTTACCAACTAATTTGTCCATCCTATGCTTCCTAAACTCCAAGATATAAAGAAATAGTCAACTCTTTCCTGATTACCATCTAAATTCTACATAACAATCTACTCCTACTCTTCCCAATGAATTCACTTTTCCATGATTTATGCGAAAGCTTAAAAGAAATAGGCATCTTATTATCTTCCTTGTTCATGTAGAATGAGTCAATATTCACCAAAATGTTTTAACATGTCCCTAGATTCTGATCCTTCATAAAAAATTAGAGCTACCTGAATGCACACTACTTTTGCACTGGAGGTGTCTTCTTTATATTCTTTCAGGGGCAATGACTCATAATATCATTCAACTTCTTGATTTATTTCATCTTTTCTCTACACTATTAACTATTTACGTGCACTTAGGTTTTTACCAAATCCAGTTGACACGGCAGTCTTCGACTGAATATATCATGTGAACTTCACATGGTTAATTAAAGGTTGATGAGAAGTCAAGCTAAAGACTGCCTGCAGCTGAACAGTGACTGAATAGAAATAAGAGAACATAAACAGTTGGGAGTATATAAAATGATGAAACAGAAGTTTGAGAATACTTATAGTAGGGGAATATGAGCGACTTAACCTTTATTTTCTTTTTTCTTCCCCACTCTTTGTGGTTGTGTCTATAGGTTATCATATAAAATGTTCATGGTTCAATGCCATTTCAAAACTTTAAAGCACTAATAGAAAGAAGAGATATCCAAGGTGAAACTGAGAAATGTTCGAATGTCACCTAGACAATTGTTTCTTACCTGAGAGAATATTGTCTCTGCCATCAGATACTCATATCTGAAAGGCACAGGTAGTCCAACCATGTAAGAGGCACATTCCTTTCGACTAGCTTTGCATTAACCAAATTGAAAATAGTAAGTCAAACAAATAAAACTACATAAGACAGTCATTCTTTGCCATAAATAGAAGATATCCACACCGGACTTCAGAGAGAGAGAGAGCAGGGAACCTCAACGTTAGAGAGTGTAAACCTATATTATAAGCAATCAGAATTCTAGAAACACAACAACAATAACAAATTTTAGTGATAAACCTGATTCAATTTTTGAGAATCCTGTTTTCTTACTAATTAGGAGTGACTTAAATGTGCTTCCTTCATTATATAGAACCCAGGCATGGACTCCACTGCTACTGAGATACAGAAATTCTTTGAAGGTCATGTTTTGATTTCCATAAGTATGGACATAAGATAAAGGCATCAATTACAAACACCCATTTCCTAATCCACGTAGAATAAGGCCAGAACAAATGTACAATATATACAGAATTAAAGTGGACTAATGAAAGGACACAGCCCCCAGAGAAGCAAAATAATGCAATATGGAAAATTCAAAGCTGAATGAGGCTAAGCAATTCTAATCAAATGCATATAGCCCTCATTTAATTGTTTTAAAATGAGTTCTTGATTTCAAAACAAAAATGCCCAGAAATTTTTTCTCCAGTAATTGAACTCCTACACCAAGACCCAATTCAAATGAGAAAAAGGCTTCAGACCAAACACTACAATCTTTTTTCTGGTAATGGTTCACCTATTAATGGAGCTTCAAAAATACAGAACAAGTAGGATAAGATATATTCATGCAAGATACAAACATGACAACATCAGCACCAAGATGCAAGATACAAACATGACCTCAACAACTGAAATATATGCTATATTCCAATCACCCAATTAATTAAACCAGAACACTGATATCAATATTCAATGACCAAGGATGATGCTAAGGAAGAGTGTCAGCTACTTAACAATAAAAAGCCAAGTAGACTACAAACCAGCCATTCAAGAAGAAAAGCACATCCAACAAATACTCCTCCACAACGAAGCGGTCTATAGGTTGTAGATCCTGCCATTAACATAAGTGAAAAACATCATATGCAAATCAAAGGAAAGTTAATAGTCAAAGAGTAATCCTACATAAGAAAAGATGGTCCCAAGCAAAACACAAAATTCCCAGCTGATCCTTCTGGACCTTCTCCTAACTTGACCCTTGTTTTACATAGAAGACATTTATTTAGAAAAAGAAGGAATACAACAAAAAAGAGGATGAGGCATCGTTAAGAAAGTAAATAAAGATCAATGCAGCCTCAACACTCTCTGCACTATGTCTTAAATACACCAAATGCTATTGCCCAAATGGGGCTGATTCTTAAATTTGATGTACACTTTCAAAACCTTGGGGAGCCAAGACTAAGATGATATGAGAAGAGAAGATATGACTTCAAAACAAACTCAAAGACCAAGGAGATCTGGTTCCATATGATATTGGAGTTGCAGATAATTTCTCAATGAATTGTCTTGCAACAGTAGTAGTGCTTGTGTCCAGCATTTCAGTTTCCAAGTTATTTTCACAATTTCAGACTTGCAATAAAGCCAGTTATTTTGATCTTCTCCAGGTCCTGAAAGGTTACATACAGCTTGATTAACTGCAGCCACTGTTGGTCAACAATTTCACTAGAAGGTTTTAAGTTTACTTGGGGTAAGAGTTTTCATACTTGACAAATATCGTGGGTCTCTGGGGTCCCTATAAAAACCTAGTGGTGAGGATTTGCATTTTTTCCATTATTCTCTTGAAAATTCTCTCCTTCCCTTTATACATTTATCTTTTCTTCTAAATTTCAAGAAGAAATTTCATCACACTCTCCTAATTAAAGCAACACTACATCCAAGAATCTACAGCAGCACTGGTGACATCAATGTGGGAAATACAAGTACCAACGTGTTTGGGCAGTATTTCAACCTAGAAAGGCAGCAAGTGAGCAAGTGCACAAACTGTCACTTCTAAAATGTAAAAACAGGAAAAAGACATCAATTACTTCATCCAAATCCCAGAGAACTTAAAATTTGTTGCAGAAAACAACAGAAATATTTGCAATTGGATAAATTACCTCAGTTTTACTTGATGGAAATATGTTAAGCCTTCGAATTCTCTGGGGGTATTTCAACTCTGCTTCATGCCTTTGTCTACCATAAGCAATTCCTGAGGCTCCAGAAGGATTTGGTGGCTCCGGACAGATGATAGGACCAAATTCATGAGTCTTTCCAGCTACAAGCTGAGCTTCAAAAAAGAGATGTGGTCTTGGAACTACAAAGAAAATGGGACTCAAAATTCAATATAAGATCATCAAGAATTTTCCTAGATGAAATGCAAACAACTTCTTAAAAGACTTATGAGGACCCCTTTGTGTAAAAGCCACTACTATAGAGACCAATAGAAATGTGCTCTAAAGCCTGACACAACATTTGTAAAAATTTTTTAAATAATATTAATAGCAATTACAAAAAGGAAGAAAATGTAAGAGATAGATAACCAAAGTGAATGCACCAATCACAATATTATTGGTGATCAAACAAATTAGTTGAGGACAACCACTACATGTGCATTTCACCAGCTTCAACAATAAACATTTTGAATAGTTTGTACAATTATAAAATACTTGTTCACAATTGGTTATACTGAAAAATAAAGCAAAGAAAATCATTGGAAAACATATAATCTCTATAAAACACATTCACGCACTCAGATGCCTGCACGTATAAGAGATAAATAAATTTTCTTTATGCACCCTACACCTAACTTAAAACAAATCTGTCCTGCCATATAACTCAAAGGATAGGAGATAGAGGAGATTCCGCTATAACTATACCAAAACTTGAGGTAAATTTTGCCCAAAATATTGAATAGAATAGGGCATACAAATTTAGTCACATATTTCCTTTTTCTTACAAGTGGTCTCTTGTACATCACTTCTGACATTCCTATTCATCAGGCATACTCCTTTCAGCTATACTTCACAAGCACAACAAGAACCAAGTCCTAGTATTATCTTGACAGAGAAGAGAAATTTACATCATTGATGGAAGGCATGGTAAAAAGAAAAAGAAGTACTGGAGGAAGCAGAGTAAATTAATGCACTTGAAGATGGAATAAGGGCAACAACAGACAAGGCAAAGAACAGTAAGGGAAAGAGACTGTTCAAAGGTAAGTTGACTATGATGAGCCAATATGGACTCTTTTGCATGCTAAATATGTCAGCATCAAATTCTATGTCTAAGGAAATGATCTGTTGTCACGGAACATGCAACTGAATGATGTGAGGTAGGATCCCACAAAATACGAAGTAATGTTTCAGTTTCTTTTTTCATCTGCCTTTTATGTATGAATCCTGAAGTCATGACTATACCCGTTTGTTAGTGAGTTGACATATTAATATGTGATTCTTTTAGTCAAAAAAAAATTGTGCAATTTGCATAACCTTTTTTTGTCCTATAACAATATCCATCCAGAAGTATGTCTGGGTGAGTATGTTTATGTAACTGCACCTTGCCCTTTAGCCAGTGGAGAGTTTCTTTAACCAGTGGTATAATTTGAATCCACATAAAGAGCCTTAATAACTTAGAATAGTCTATTTTGGGAAATGTTCTATCTGTTGTTTATAATTAATAGAATGTTCTTAATCTTTTTGGAGGCAATTTTTTTGTGTAGCATATAGTACAGGCAAATAATCGAAATAAAATAAAGGACAGAAAAAGAAAGAAAAGAAAAAATCATTATCAATTGGGAAAAGAAACCCAACATAAAGAAATCAGTACCGCTTGCAGCTTTCCACCCAGCATTGGAAAGGTCTCGAATCCGACCCCATAAATCCTCCAAGAAATCCTGTGCATGTAACAATTACCGGTGACAACAAAAGGAGAAGTGTATATTCAATATGTGAATATTTTAGAAACATTTCAGACAGCAATTCAAACCAAGTTTCATCTGATTTAAAAATAAGCTCATGTGCAGATATACAACTAAGAACAAGCAATTATTCAATGTTTGTCATCTTCCAACTTTATCCTTGGATTGGCTAGCCACACATTTTCTTATTTTGACTACAGTTTTTGAAGTCATGCACTATCTATTACAATTAGTAACTTGTACAATATCTCCGGATTAATCACATCCCCTCTAGCTAATACCAAATATCCCATCTTGATTTTCGCAAATAATAAAAATAAGAAGATATTAAGGAGAGTGTTTGAACATAAATAAATTACTAAATTGTCATTGTTCATAATGTGGTTAGTAGTAAGACTAGTGGAAAATGAATCCTTAGGAGGCAGTGCAATTAAACGTCAGTATGTCTTTGTTAGCATTAAAGAATGGCAGTCAGTTTCAATTCAAAGCCAAATATCTGAAATTTCAAATAGGGAATGTTATCTTCACCTTTCAAATCCTCATCATGCCATAAACTCTAAAGATTACGAATGCCCAAAATTGAAGTTGATTATCAAAAGTCATACATGTCAAAAACCCAATATCCAGAGGTCAAAGAGACAAGTATCCTCCCTTTGCCAAAAAAGGAATCATTGAGAGGTAATGATAATCAAAGAATTTACTAAAATTCCATATCAGCTAGGATTGTGGACAAAATGTTTCCTTTTTTACAAGGCTGGAACCATTATCCCCTCATGAGGTGCCTTTTTGGGTAGAATTAGGACCCAAGTCAAGAAATTCTGCATAATCAATGGGAATCTTTCTTTGGTTTTTCAAATAGAACAATTTTTAAGAGAAATGACAAACCTCGCTTTTCAGCCTACAAATGCAGAAAATTTAAAAGAAGCCACTTTTCACATGTCAGAAGACTGAAATCTAATCTCATTCACAGGCATCACAATAATGGCGGGACCATTTCAATGATGGAATTTTTGAAGACTAAAGCTGCTTTAGATAGTTTTTTTTTTTTTTTTGTGGGGATGTGGGGCAAACCATGAACGGGAATTAAAAATTCAGCCACAGAATAGAGGTAAACAAAGCAAACCTAACAACAATTAATCCTGTTGAGTAGATATATCATATTTTAGGAAGGAAAGACTATGATTGTATTGAAAGTGCAGATCTTAGATTGATTGATAAGGGTACAAGTTTTGAAATCCTAAACTTTGTATACATATATGTAACTACTTGTGATTAAAACACCAGAGGGAAATGCTTCCCCTAAAATCCACAAATTCCTATTTCATAATGCAATGACAATATCCCATTTAGAACCATTATATATATACACACAACATAGACATTAAAAACAATGAATAAAATTACTTAAGACCTAAGAAAACTTCAAAGCTAACGCATTCTGAAGCAAACTTAAAATCTCAATGGATATATTAAAAGCATAGTTATATTATTTGCATTCTGTAAGCATTTCTAGCACGTGGTTCCATGTATCAAAGGGATTAAGGATTCAGTTGTCCAAAAAGGAAACTTGAGCCTTGAGCTGAAAGGTAAAGCATCAGAAATTATACCTTTTCACCTTGAGCTCCCTCACTTTCACCAACATTCTCAAATGCAGCAAAACCAGCATCAGAAACATGTCTTCTAATGCTAAAATAGGCTTCTATCCCAACCATAACTCTATCAATCTCCTCTGGAACTTGCTGCACATGCAAAAAATATTTCAAATTTAATCAAGAACAGTCAAAGGTATAAAGGAGCAACTTGGCTTTAGATAAATCACAAATAGGAAATAGCATAAAACACATGACATTCGAAGAAAGGTACTTTGAAAATATGAAAAATTTAATGCTTATTAAGACACTTCGTACACAACATTAGAGCCACCAGCAAGTGCACGCCCAAAACCAATATAACGCAGCAGAACATATTTTGAATGTCAAAGTCACCAGATGGTTGTTATTTATAATAAGAATAATACAGACCACATGCCCATATTTAACGTATGGTAACGAACAGCTACCAGTTCACACCCTCACATAATAGAGTCAAGGCATGAGGCTCCTTCTGTAAAAGCAAAGATCAGATAACCCTAAAAAGAGAGTATTATAACATCAGGAATGGTTACTCAACAACAAAATCAAATATCAGCCTTGCCATGACAAAGCTTAATTGAGGTTTCATTACATTCATAATGACATGAAAGGGAAATAAATCATTTTGTCTGACAAGATACAAGAACAATTCTCCTTTCACATCTTAACAATAAGATTTTATGCTATTTGTCAAGTTAATTATCTCTTGACTGCAAGAAAACAAGAGAAGAATAAGATTGTGTACTGGGTGAGGGAGTGGTCAGGGCAACTCAACATGAGACCAATTACTCTGTATTGGAGTTGGCAAATTAAATCCGCAACAGCAATTTGTCATAATCATATATTATGATTAAAAGTATAGTTTCTACCATTCTAAAATCAAAGAAGAAACCAGTGACCATAAAGCACGAAAAAGTCCTCTGATTCCTCTTAATGTGCTTGAGAGCTAAAAAGCAGTACAAAGGAGGAAGAAGAAAAATAATTATAAAAGTGATTGTGATTGGATGTATAGGGGCATTTGGATAAGGCAAAATATACCTCGGTAAGTTCAGCTCCCCCCAAAGGGAGACATGACAATATACATGTTATGTAGAAGTCAGCACAGGCTTGCCAAGAGGGATTTCCTTTGTCCTCATCCACAGTAGTTGCAGCAGATGACAAAAATGTCTCAAACACAAAGATCAAAGAACTAGGCTGAATAACTTTGCTGCACATCTGTAGCAGAAACGAATATCATGTCTAAAGAAATTTACATGGAGAACCTACAAGACTATTTAAGAGCAAAACAAGGAAATATTCCACCATCTTTAAATCTTAAAACTAAGCCAAAATATGCAGAGATACAAAGAGGAAACAGCACCCAATTAAATTTTACGTCAAAACAATCATGAAAACATCAAAAGAGAACCTAAAAGAGATCAAAAACTTTTGAAGATATATGAAGATACTATTCCATTAGTTTACAACAAGAGACTCACTAAAACTCACAATCAAATGGCCCGTAACGTTTCAATAAGCAACTTCAAGTCTTTCCTTTAATTCTTGTGTATAATCATTTCATGCTCTTTTTTCTTAATTTCCCCCCACCTTTTGGTCTCTTGATGGATGAATGGGAATAAGGTAATAAGCAACATGTTCAAAAGTTTAGTTGCCATCAGATACAATCAATTAAAAAATAGATTGTGACAGAGACAAAATGGTAGCAGAAATTAATGTTTACAAAAGATGTGGAAAATATTCTTGTAAAGCCAAACCTTAATTTGGTTAAAGGATCGGCAGTGCATATGAGAGTCAGAAAAGGTTTGGTCAGGCTTTAATCTTGTCTTTAGTTTCTTTTAATTGATTAATCCGTTGTTATAAGTTTAGGGATGTTAGAAAATGTCTACACATCTATTTTGAAATGTCCAAATTGAATATCCACTAATATAGTAAACATATTTTCCATCTAAAATTTTATAAGCACCCTAATTTAAGGAATTGATATCTTTCTAATACCAATAATAAGACCTTAGTGACAAAGATAATATAATTAAACATATTGTAAGAATGAACATTCAAAAACGGAGATGGTATAAATTTATTTATTAGCAAAGGATTAAAGAAGTTCAAGAATACACCAGTACAAACCAGACTTACACCTTACAAAAGCAGTTAAAATGAACCTAAAGATGTAACTGATACTAGCTGCAGGAACAGAATAAACACATATTCCACAGTAGAATAAGTCAATTGGAACATAAAACCGGATTCATACTCAGACTTCAAGATTTGAAGTACATATCATGGACCTTAACTCATTTTCCAATTTAAAGGACCCTGAGTTTAGGTCCATAAGTTTTCAAGCTTTTCTTGACCCCTAAATCTTAAGTTATGAGGTCACCATCATCCATCTCACTCTCAAACACTTACCTTTCATATCTAGTTCCAACTGCCTGAAGCTTTCTTTATCCAATTTCTCACTTTCTTCTAAGCCACTATAAACATAAAGAAAACCACAGAAGTACTGCCCTATTCTGTTTTCTGCCATAAGAAGAATCAGTCATAAGTCTATCTACATCACCAAGGGCATGTTTGACAACTCAATTAGTCCTCAAAATAATTATCTAAGCACTTTTTTTTTATAACAAATTCTGTTTGTAGTAGACTAAACTAAAATCCCATGATAAATATTAAGTGCAATAAAAGTTACTCACTGCTGGATGCTGAGATACAGAACAGTAGGTTACCAATCAAATATTCCTGCTTTTTTCTATTAAAATCAATTTGATATAAACACCAACATGAAAAGATATATAAACATAAATAACCTTTTATATGAAAATGTTTTGTAAATTAAAAAATATTTCATTTGTAATAAAAATCCTTATTATTTTTTATACATGAACTAAAATATTGTTGTTATTATTATGAAGTTAAAATTTAAAATAAATTGAGTGCCAATTTTTTGACGAATGATATCAATATAATTTTTCAATTTTTCGTCAATGAAAAATTTATTTTTAAAATTTTCAATGGTATCAAAGCCATCTTTATCATTGTTATAATGTTAAGGAGTGTAAATAAACATATTGATATTGATTAGCTTTTCTTGAGACAGTGAGAAAAGTTTAAAATTCTTAATTTTTCAGACATTCAATCATCTATCATCGTCAAACACAAACTAATGAGGTCTTCAGATTCAGACTTCATATTTCAGGTTCAGCATTCAGAATTCATATCTTAGTGTTCAAACTTCATATTCAACATTCAGAGTTTCATTTTCTCAAATAACCCCAAGATGTTCATATACATTGCTCCTTCACACACCAGTAGACTACCTCCTCTCTGATGATTACTTGATTAGACATCACACCAGTTGCAAAGTCCTGAAATCTGATATATTTTAGATTAATGGTTATATAGATGGACCTTTGGCGAAGGACACGCATGCTGCGTATTAATTACTCATTTTCTTTTGACTTAATTTGGGAAACCAGTAGTAACATGCAAGAACAAACCAATTTTAATATGAAATATTACTCTAATGAATTCCCTAGCAGAGTTGTTAAAATTCCGCCATTGGCAGAAATCAAAGAAATGCCATGTAGGGTTCTATAGGGTGGAGGAAATCGATGGCGATCATGATGGTATGGCAGCATGGCATCTTATGGCTGTATGGCATTTTCCAGCAGCATAAATTATCCAAAATTGCATAAATATATATATATATATATATAATGGAGTGAGTACATTTATATTTTGATCTATTTAGTAAGTTGACTCTTAGGAAGACATAACCTTACAAATTGGTCTGAATTATCCCAATTACACTTTGTACCGCTACTGCTACCTCTACTCTCTCTAGATTTTTCAAGGTTTTTATTTTCAAATTCCTTCCTCCTCTACTCTTCCGTTCCTCCATCCTTCTCCCTTCTCTTCTCCACTTCCACTGATTTGTCCTTTTTTGATTTTATTCCTATACTCTTCTGTTTATGTTTTTTTACTTGCCATCTAACTGATCTTTTTCTTCAAGAAATTGAAATTTTAACAAAAAAAAAAAAAAAAAAAAAATTCCTTCCCTAATGATTTATTGAACATATTTCTGAATTTTTTATAAAAGGAAAAACAAGAAAAGAAAATTCTCCAGTGTTCGCTAATGTAGAAAGAAATTTTTTTTAATCTTATTTTTCTTAAGCAATGATGGAATTTTTTCCCTCTGAAATCTTCATAATTATTTCATGGTTAGTTTTATTATGATTAGTGTTATATTATAATTTTTTTTATTGACCGGCATCCATTTGCAATAGCGGTTTTTAGGCAAGTAAAACGACATTCACTATTGAAAATGTTCCCTAGGAAGTTCAAAATAAATGGAAGGCAAATTGTTATATTTAATCCCTAAACTATTTTCAACTCTCAACGTAAGTCCTTAATCTTTTAGGTCCCTAAACTTTTTCTTAACGATCTAATTGTTCCTTCTGACCGGAATGACTTTTCAGTAATATCAATGAATTTTCCTTTTTTATCAGTCAAAGGAAAAGGCAATATGGTATAATTCTATTCACAATATTAAAATTTTAAATTTATTTATAAAAAATTTAAAAATTTTAAATAAATAAATAAAAAATCTTCTCAAATGAAACTCAAATTCAACCAACCACACCTTGCTATTCTCCTCTTGTATCCAAACAAAAACCCATCTTCAGGGAATACAACCAAAACAGTGAATTCTCAAAATAAACAAAGAAATGGAGAGGAAAGAAGGTCAAGACTATTCTGCCAACGAAGAATGAACTTGATTCTAAAATTGGGAACTTGGATGAAGATAAATTAAGCTGGAGATTGTTTTGATTTAATTTTTTAATTCAAATAAGAAACTTTTCTACAAAATTTAAAAAGATTTTTTTTTTTTTAATATTGCGAATAATGTTATACCATATTTATTCTTATTTATTACCGTTTGAAAGGAGAAAAAAAAAAGTGAGCCCTTTTAGGTCAAAAGACCTATTATACAATTAGAAAGGAAAAAAAAAATTGAGGACCTATAAAATTAAAATAAAAGAATACAGACCTACGTTGAAAGTTGAAAATTTTAAAAATAAGATTTGCCTAAATGGAACACATAGAACTATGATGAATAAAATATTGCAATGGCAAATCATTTATCACCGGTTAGAGTTGAACCCTAGAAGAATGTTTGGCCTATACGTGCACCATAATAGCATCTGGAAGATCAGAACTAGAAATTGATAGAAACGCAAGAATAGGGGCTCATGAGTAAGAACCAAGAAACATATTTTCTAGTTCCATAATCAGCTATGGGCTCAAATCCAAGAGAAAGCCTAGAGAATGTTTGCTGTCATTGAAAATTTTTTTGCCTTTCCTGAATGACGAGAGTAAAAGGAAATGGGTCAAAAGAAAATGCAACGTTGTAGGCCCTTCAGTTCATGTTGAAGCTAGATTTTCACAGGAAAATGAGAACAAAATCCCCCTTCTTGGCTAATTTAGCAAACCCTAGGTTCATAAAGAAGAACACAGTCAACGGCAGATCCATATAATTCTCAAAATAGCCAAAAACTCATTTCATGAAGACTGAAAAATAGAATTATAGCAATTTTGTTCAGTATTAAAAACTTCAATAGCAGATGCATACCAAAACAGTCAGAAATCGGGTCAATATTCGGATTCTGTTACAGTTTCCACAGTTCAAAGCATCCTGCAGGTAACCCATGAGCCATAATTATTTCAAACATTTCAGGATTACTAGTAATGAACTTGTGACATTAACAATTTATCAGAGTATATATTTTGTTAATCCCTAAACAAATGCACTGCTGTAGAATTCCAACACTTTCTTGGCCCAAGAATTCAATCAATTTCAAGCACTTCAAAATGTAATGAATAAGTAAATTCTTCGACCAGCTGGTCTTCATGGAACAAATGCATTTCAGAGGTTGTCCCACAAAGATTGCATATTGTATCTTCTAAAATGATAAAAAAAATTTAAAGCACATGGTCGTTGACAGGCAGGTTCATGTAAGAACTTCCCAAACAATACAAACTAACAAGACTTTTCCCTTAAGCTTTTCATCGTAAATTCTTGATATTAAAGCTACACCATTTATCCATACAGAAAAATAATGTTGTACATTCATTTTGCAATTAAAATCACAAACCTGTTATGCATAGAGTAGTAACAGATTCTTTGCTTCGTAGTAAGATATAGTACTATGAATCTATAATCACTTATCA
The DNA here is from genome assembly GCA_028571225.1 of Parsonsia alboflavescens. Taxonomy (NCBI): domain Eukaryota; kingdom Viridiplantae; phylum Streptophyta; class Magnoliopsida; order Gentianales; family Apocynaceae; genus Parsonsia; species Parsonsia alboflavescens. The sequence continues at coordinate 12,448,176 of JAOXNR010000022.1, forward strand.
CACCATTATGACGCAGCAACAAAAGAAACTAAAATAGAAACTAGAAATGGCAGAATTTGCTCAGTTTTTTTTTTCTTTTTCTTTTTCTTTTTTTTTTTTTTTTTTTTTTTTTGTTTGTGTGTGAGAGAGAGAGAGAGAGGAGTGACAGGGCAATTAAAACAATTCATTTTCAGATGATGCTTTTTAATACCAACACAGAGGAACCAAAGAACATAAGTGCCCAGAGAACACAAGAAATGACACGTGCAAAAACCACTTTAATACAGATCACTCCCAGCAAATGTTGAATGCATCAGGCTTATCTCACCTGCAAATTAATTTGAGTATTCTCTACCACTTTCCTGACGAACTCCTCATTTTCCAAATTCAGAAGGCCAACCTATAGGAAAAAAGAGCAAAATAGGAGTACATAAAGACCTTCTCGTTCTTAGTAAATGTCATAAAAATGACCACCAAAGACTGAGACGAAGCAGATATAATTCCAAAGTTTAGAGTGTTCCAGAGTACCATGTGGATTCCAACACACAAGAATAAAAATATCAATAAAGAAGCGCTCAACAAAGACAAGAAATAGGTAAATGAAGAATTATCACTAGAAAAACCACTACAAGAGCAAAGAAAAGCAACGAGGAAATCGAAGCACTTTTCATAATGAGAATTTTACCTTCTATCCGCCAAATTGCTTAACAGGAGCACATGAAAAGGAATTGATGATTATGCAAATTTTCATCCTATAGGGGCAAAACCAAAACGGAAGAATGTTTCACTATTTTGCTTTATTCTATTTGAAACTAAGTTGCATTGAGGTTGGGAGGGTTGAAAAGTGAGTTGGCCAATCTCCTTCACCCTCTGCAAACTTCTGCAGACCTTTTTACCATCTACAAACCATTCACTTGTTCCTGTTGAAATGAATAGGTACAATCTCTGCATCTTGTTCTGTTTCAGGGCCTATGTATAATTATTGCACATATTCATCTACGCCTTTTAGAAAACAAGCCTACAAACTGTCTAAATCCAAAACTTCCATAGGTTTATCATCCTCAAAATACACCATATACAAACCCTGTTTCCAATCACTGAAGCTCTAAGCTTTACCTTTTTGGGGTTGAAAAGAAAAACCATATAGCTTGCATGGGAATTACTTATTAATAAATCCAGCCAGCCATAACGTTAATGGATTAAACATAGCCACGTACAAATAAATATTTTGGAAGAAATAGATATCGGACAAACATCAAAATAATACAAAAATATAAGTTCAACAGATAAAGACATGCAGAATCTTTCCTACCAGTGTTCCATACAAAGTAATTTTGTGCGGCAATTGTTCAGCACACTGAAGCAGAAACTGCAGAAAACAATTTTTGAAATTAGAGAACATTGGGCATAAATTTATTAACCTATACAATAAAACCTACAGTGAAAGAGCATTAGAAAAAAGAATTCAGTCACTATGCTCTCAATCTATTTTTCTCCTTTTTAGAGTTATTAATATATTGTAAAAGACTCTAGAGTCATGTTGACTGGAGTGAAGAGTGAGAAGTTTACATCTTCGTATAGCTTAAAACTCTTTCAAATCCTACCCTATTTTTAAAACCTAATAAGATCTTCATTCTGCTGAATTTAATATACCCTTTTAATCCTATTTTTAAATCCTAGTGCAGCCACGTCAAGAATTTACTAGCCCTAGTTTAACTACTCTAACATGTAGGGTTGCATAAAACTTAAGAGTAGCATTTTAAAAATGGAACAAGATAATTTTATCATAACACATTCTTTAACTCTTTGTCATTTTCAAATGAAAAACTTCACAATTACAAAAATAAACTCCAACAGAAAATACACTCTGGGTTTCCTATCAAAGATCAATGGGGCCTCAAATGGAATTATTGACGAAATTGGAGAACTTTCATAGTTTTTAAGGGGCAGAGATATCTAGGATAGTCTATTTGATTATTCAAATGCACAATTTGGGAAGAAGTGTGGAGTGCACCAACTACAACAACTACATTTTGAACATACAACCTTTCCTAAAGTCTACAAGTATCCAGTAACCTCTCCTCGAGTCTTCCAAGTGATAACTGACCCTTTCACTTACTCTATGAAATTCTTGCTATTGGATATTTCACTTATTCATGGTTCCACTTTGTGTTAACTTATGGAAGAATTCTTAATAATTCTGTAAATAAAGTTGGTAATTCATGACAATACAAAAATGGTTAAAATACATTTCATTTAGCAATTAACCCACGGTTTCAAAGGAGAAAGAAATATTAAAAAGTAAATGAAATAGGGTCGGGTAGGGTAAAGGAATCAGCAAGTTAATGGGAGGGATAAGAAGGCATCAAACACTTACTGGCAGGATATCGTTTGAAGAGTGCTCCAATTCCCTACGCACCGCACCAAAACATGTGTCCTGCATTTCCAGACAGAATTTAGTTTAATTGAATGACAATAAGTATTTATTATTACCCATGAACGAAAGCAAAGCTGGACCTATAAGAAAAACTTACTATGTGGTCTTTGAAATCCTCGTTTCCACCGTACTCAGTGCACTTCTCCCCAATACGTAACAGAAAACTCTTCCAGCTGCTCATTTGTATACCTTCGCCGGGCGCTAGGACCCGTTGAAAGAAATATTTGGAGAAACCGTAGGTGGTGTAGCTAGGGTTTAGGGAAAAATAGAGTAGGATTGGGAACTACAGGACGTAAAGAAGCAGTGGCACTTTTGTGTCGGTGGGCGGCGGCAGCGGCAGCGGCGGTCGAGAGAGAGAGGGGGAAAAATGAAAGGTTTCTTCTCAAAAGATATTAGTTTAAGCAGCGAATGTCCGTTATCGTTCGACTACTTTTGATTTGGCTAAAAATTTCAACTTTCTCCCCCAAAAGAATACCCAATTAAAAAGTTTCTAATCTACAATTCAATAGTTTTTTTTTCCCCCTTTTTTGGGGAGCAGGGAGATTGTTATTACTCCCTCTATTCGGGATTTAATATTCCTATTTCTATTTTAAAATAGTATAGTTATTCATGCAATTTATAAGTCATAGATCGAGGAAGTGAAATAGATAATAGTCTCATTCTCTTTTTTGCCTCTTCCTACTCATATAACCCTAACACGTTAATCAGATAATAGCCCAACTTTCTTTCAATAAAGGCTCAACTGAATCGATGGTAGTTATCTACGTCCACTAGAGTGGTGAATGAAAAGCATATTTTTCCTATTGCAATAGTGCCTGCGGAGGTTCTTACTTAGATGAGAGTGGAGTAGGGATGTAAATGAGCAGAAATTATTTGCTAATAGTTCGGACTCGACTCGATAAAAGTTCGAATTCGACTAATTTTAAACTAGCTCGGGTTCGACTCTCTTATTAAAAGAGTCGAATCGAACCTATATGTATTTAGTTATTTATTTAGGCTTGTGAACATAAAAGATCTTTTAATATATATAATAATAATTTATTTATTTATTTATTATACAATATAATTTATTTGTTATATAATTTATTTATCATGAATTGGAAAATAGCTTCATTGTAGGCCTAGGCCTACAGATTGGTGAGTGAGAGAGTGCAAAGCACTCTGGCCCCATCTCATTAGGTATGTCATCTTTGTGCTTTGTTTATGGTCTCGCAGATCCGTTCTTTCAAGACGCGTCGCCTTGAAACTTCTTCTTTTCTTTTAATTATTTGTCTCACATCAGAGATCTTTACATTGGGAAAGTCTAATTCCTTCTATATTTAGAAGAGAAAGTGCAACCCAAGAATGCAAAATACACAATCAATAAGATATGGTTGTTTGGTTCAATACTAATTGAATTGACCGATTAGATTGATACTTTTTATGGTTTGATCCAAAAATTATTTGTATATTTTAATTTTATTTAGAATTTTAAATACTTTTGTTGTAAAAATTTAACTTTAATAAATGAGCTTGATTTTAAGTCAAGTTTAAATTAGCTTATTCACGCGTGAAGGTTAAACTTAAATTTTTGATTTTTTTAGACGAGTTCGAGCCTTTCTTATTCTTCACGAGCCGAACTCGAGCCTATATATTTAGTCTCTTGAGAACCCAATCCTGAATCAAAGCTTGATAAAATATAAATGAGGCAAGCTTGAGTTTAGGAGATTTGGACTTGACTCGACTCGGTCTGTCTCGTTTACACCCCTATAGTGGAGTTCCTTCACCTCCAACGGCTTTCTTTCCTCTCAACTTCGAAGAGCGTCCACCCCTGCACTTCTCCGTCTCATATTTGCTATTGAGCGTAAGTGATCTAACGCCAGGTAGAAATTTTCTAAAAGAATTAAAATAATAATTGTTTAATATTTGTATAATAATATGTTGATAACATATTTTTTATTATATTAAATTTTCTTTATAATATCAAAATAATGTTATGTTATTTACTTTTATCAATAAAACTTCCAAAAAATTATATATTTCCTTGTCATTTTTATCATATTAGGTTTTATTTTGTTAAACTTTAACAAATGAGAAATTCAATTTCTTAGGGGCTATCCACTTTCTTATTTGATATATAAATATATCAAATATCCTTTAAAAATATAATACTTATAACAATAAAGGAATATGAAAAGTATCTTTACATAAATTCATTCTTTAATATATAATTTATTTAATTATTTTTTGAAAAAAAAAATTAAGTTTATTTATTTATTTATTTAATTAATTATTTTTTGAAAAATGAAAGGTTAGGTGAATTCATTTATTTCAAAATATTTGTCATATAATTTATTGAATTTTTTAATAAAAAAATTTTTTTAAAAAAAAACAAGGGTGATGTGTCATGCCTTAGAGATTTGAAAACTTACTTTAAGTATATAGAATAGGTTGTCCAAAAATAAATATTTCATTTCTTAAATTTGTTAAAATTTTGTTAAAAAATTAATAGAGTAAAGTTTAAAATAAATTAAGTCAACTAATTTTTTAAAATGTGTGCAAGTAAAATTTGGACATTCAATTCTGGAACGAGAGAGTATTATCTTTTTAAATTGAGTTGGAGAAAAGAAAAGTAATTTAAAAAAAAAGTCAGTATTTATGATTTTTGAGAAGATATAGATTTGAAATTGTCATTATCTTATTTCATTGATGATAACTTAATTAACTTTATGTGAAATGGTTATTATTGGTCAACGAAATCTTTTTCAATTTCAAAATTTTATACTCCCTCCTTCAATGAGCAAAAACTCATCAGTAGTATTTACATTAATGTATAAATATAATAAATTTAAAAGCAAATACACTAACCTATTCGCACGTCGAACTTGAGATAGCTTATCACTACGTTAACAAAGTTTGACTTGTATATAGTTTATTTTATTAACCATGAAGGAGTCATATCTTCTTGGATTTCATATCCTAGGATTCGTAGTGGAATTATCCTAGGCATGACCCAATTCCATACCAAAGACTTCGTGTGGAGCATTGATAACTTAATTCAAAATGTATGGAATAAATCCTTTTTTATTGAGCTCTTATTCAAAAGTGAGTTTAACTCGTTTCAAATAAGACTGAAAGGTCTACATGACTTTTGTAAATCTCAAATCTCGAAAATGGAGAACATTTTCTTGGAGTTGGATTTATAACCTTAAAATCCGTTCTTTTAAAGAAAGGTTTAATTGGACCAAGAAAGGTTGTAAGGTTTCATAACAATTCATACGAAATGTTATTCTAATCATGATTATTTAAAAATGCTAGAGGAGTTTGAACTTGGGATTAAATTCATGCCTTACAGAGTTTTTAACATCCTTGAAAAGATTTTATCCAAATTCACCTAAAAATAAGAAGTCACTTTCATATAATTTGAAGTTTTCCAGTTATTTAAGTGGGAAAATTGATTTCATGGATGATGGGCTCAAAATTGAACACCGGGTCACTCCAAAATAGTGATGACGTCAATCGACTACAACTTGAGAAGAAAATAAAGATTAGTCACCGGAGGTTGACTGTGGCCGGGGAAGAGTTTCGATGCCTAAGTCAATATTTTGAGAGTAATTAGGAGTAATTATTCCTCAGAGAGACTGTCTCTTGTGTGTTTTGTATCTTGTCCGCAGATTGTGTATGATTCGATTATTTAAAAAAGAGATTAGTTACCTTCCTGATTTAGGCTTTGCTATTACGTGACAGTAGGCAATTAGGATAGTTGTGGGATCATGGAAACCCGATAAATTGCTCCTAGAATCGTGGAGTTTCCCTAGATTGAGATATCCTACCATTCATGTCTCTATTGAGAGCTGCAAGCTCGCTAATCGACCTCTGGACCAACTTCGCGACCTGCCCATATACATCGAGGGTCTCAGCTATCTCTTTTGGGAGGTAAAAAATTGGGAAATTTTGATAGAGCGAAAGGTGGCATAATATGATGACGACTAATGTCAAGTTTTGCTAGGTGTCTTGACTTGGTTACCATATATATCTTGCCCCCCTTATATAGAGTGAGTGGAGGTTAGATGGGTAGTTGGGAAAAATGTCATGATATCTTAATTAAACTGACAGTAATTTTGAACTAATATTTTTGACTAATTCCTCAAGTATTTTCCAAAATCAAATTCGCCACTATTATTCTAAGATTTAAGTATCAATTTGGTCACTAAATTTGGACCCTTTTTTCAATTTAACCACTGAACTTCTAATTGAATCAATTTAACCATTTTACTTTGTTGGAATGGTCAATTTGACCACTAAACTTCTAATTGAGTCAATTTAATCATTTTATTTTGTGAGAATAGTCAATTTGATCTATAAACTTCTAATTTAAGCTAAAAGAAATTTTGAATTTTTTTTATGTAAATTTAAAAGGTACAACTTTGGTTTTGAATAAAAATATATATTATACATTTATTTCATTCAAAATTTAATGTTCTTATTTCTTCACGGTCGAACAAAATGCTTTACTTTTAAATTAATTAAAATTTTATTTTAAAAAAATAACATTTTTAAGTAAAAAATAAATTAAATCAAACCTTTTTTTTTTTTGTAAGAAAAAGACTATAACAAAAGTGAAAATGAGACACAAATGAATTATAGTCATAGGAATATTGTGAGCATAATTTCACCTTTTACAAAAAAAATTTCAAAGATTTGTTTAGCTTAAATTAGAAGTTCAATGGTCAAATTGATCATTCTAGCAAAGTAAAATGATTAAATTAACTTAATTAGAAGCTCAGTAGTTAAATTGAAAAAAGGTACAAATTTAATGACCAAATTGGTACTTAAGCCATTATTCTAATAAGAAAGAGATTTTCATTAGATATAAATTTTGGCTCAATCTAAATAAGAATTGGCCACTCAAATTGATATCTTAAGATCCAAGACTAAATTGTCCAAAATCCTTCAAAAAATTAATTTCTAGGCAAAAATCTCCAAAATTCTAAATATCTCTTATTTAAATCATGCCATGATGCTATCAAATCTTATACACCACAATTAAAATGCAATTTAAAAATCATAAATCATGCAAGAATAAAACTTCAAAATTCGTTTTAAAGAAACGGTTCCATTTCTATGATTTACATAGTACATTGCCTTACGAGTTTTTGGATGTTACACCTTTGATCCTAATCCATATATGTGCAAATAAAATTCACATGTTGAAGAACCCTAATTGGACATATACAAAAGAAATTATGGATTGCAAAATAGGTTACTTTTGAACATAATAATCAACGGAGTGACTTATAAAACAACATGGCATGAATTTAAGTAAAAATCAAATCAAATATAATCACACCAAATAGTCATGAAGCTTCGTTGTCCCTCCGATTTTCCAAATTTCTTCATCAATTCAATTCTACATTTGAGTAATCAAACTCCATTCTCTATCAATAATCCAAAACCTCGACCATAATCCATGAATTTTGTACTTAAAGAAACGTACTCACAAATATCAAGTTTAAGAAGGAAAAAGGGATGGAGTGTTATAGCAATTCAAATCTTTGATTGCTTCCTCAAGTCTTGGCTTAAATTTTCTCCCCCACTTCTCTAGATTGATCAATTGACCTACCCTCCAACTCCCCTATTTTATGTTCTATTTTCGTAGAGTGAAAATGACTCCAAGGTGTCTTATTGATGGGTGAAATGGGTACAACACCGATAAGTCAATATAGACGGTAGGACCCGGACGAAAGTCAACCCCAAATGGGCCAAAGGTCCCATGCGCTCAATACCAGAAAGCCAGCTTCACTGAGTTAACGAGAAAAGGTGGGCAGCAACTTGCTATCATTGACCTCCCACGTCATCAACCTAGAGGTTATATGAGCTCAAGAGAGGTACAACCAAAGCTCGGCCCATGGCATGGTAACTCCCAACTTGTCTCATAAATCTTCCATGCTTTGACCAATAGTGCATAACTCCTAATCACTCCCCACAAGCCAAGGACTACTCGGAGCAACCTCACTTGAAGAGATGTTCGAGATACTTAACATCCACGGGGGGGTCGCGAAGTTGGTCTGAAGGTCGGTTAGTGATCTCTTGACTCTCAAGTAGAGACATGAATGACAAGATCTCTCGTCCCAGGGAAACTCCATGATTCTAGGAGAAATTAGGGGGATTCAATGAAGTCCCACAATTATCCTAATTGAATATAGTTACGTAATGTAGGGCTGCGATCTAAGAGGTAATAGACTTTCTCTTTTTACTACTCAATCAAAACACATAATGGGTCTAGGGACCAAGAGAAAAAAAAGAGACTCTGAACAACTTTCCGAGAATAATCTTTATCTTCAACTATCTCTCTCATAACACTAACTTAGGCATCAGAGCTCTTCCCCGGACAACAGCCCCCTTTGGTGACAGTTTTTCTCATTTTCTCAGGCTGCTGACCGCGGAGCTCTATCAGGATCTGTGGGGTGACCCGGAGTCCATTTTCGACCCATCACTTCTGGCACCATCTATGGGAATCTGAAACAAAAAGCTTAACCCTTTTTTTCCTACAAACCAATACAAACAATCCTGATGGCTTAGTTTCAACCCTAACATGTTCAACCGCCACACCATGGCAGGTTGCCTACCAGAAAGCAATTGCACACCAGAGAAATGGTGCTCGAAATGCTGCCATAGGAGTAGGCTGCTGTCAATAATAATCCACCACCTAGGGCAAAGTAGGATCACCAAGAGCCAACATCGTCTGGTCCGTCCCAAAGGATCCCAGTCAACTCCCTGAATGGACAAGAAAGGCTACAATTGGGGCACCTTGGTCCTGTTGTCAACAGCTACAATTCTAGACCGCAGAGATCTGGGAGAACATGGATCTCAATTTTAGCATCTCTCTTGGAACAAATGGTGGTGGCTCTAGAAAGAGTTTCCTGTAGACTAGATTATGTATCCATTGGGCACACTTTGGAACCCCCAAAGAGATTCATAGCCACTCGAAGGCCCAGCTAGATGCCCCCAGCCAAGTCCGTTTCAGCCTTCCATGGCGAGGACCGACCCCCTTTGTAACGAGGCAAGTCAGGAAGCAAGTCAAGCAGAAGCAAGGTCGCAGAAAGGGAGAACTTAACTTGTGACTGACCTCAGAGAAACCCTCAACCATGAAAAGGGGTACGACTTGAGAGACTGGCTCAATCGAGTAGCCATTGGCAGAATACGGACTTTGGAGAGCAAGGGAGCTCATGAACTCCTCTTGGAGCAAGGATACCACCTCGTCATAGCCTGATTGAAATGACAGGCGAAAATGCTCGAGGGGTAGCCCTCAATCCATCGAGGAGAGCAACTCTCCCTTGCAATAAAAATTGTAGAGCATTGTGGACCTCACCCCAACCAAGTCAATTGCAGAGCATTTCGGTTAACATTGACCAAAAAAGCCCAGTCATGGTTCATGGGCATTCTTGAGGCAAGCATCTCAATTTGGACACAGCTAAAGGAACGACCTATTCCTCATAAAACAGATGGTTGGGGAAAGCACCCGAAGCTACTATAGTCATTTCAAAGATGAAGTAGTAGAAATTGAACAAAAAAAAATGATGCTAGATACATCACTGCTTTCAAGTAAGGGTTGCAAGGAGAGTACGTAGCCCTCAGGCTAGTCGAAGAACCAGTAAAAACAATCAAGGAGCTACAGACACTATTAGAAAAACTGATCAAGGCTGAGGAAACAATGATCTAGAAGAAGATCCCTGGCTTCACCCCAGCCATCGAAAAAGATAACAGAGGACATCCGAAGAGTCCTCAAAAATCAAAGCGGGATAGGAAAGACCCTCACCCAAAAGGAGGGACCTCAGAAAAAAGGTGAAAAACCATACCCAACCTTGTGACCACTCCAGTTAAAGCATCACAAGCAGAAATCATGGTGGTTATGGAGAAAAGAGGCCTCTTGAAGCCACCTAGGCCTATCAAGAGTCTTGTGGCCAAAAGAGATCCCACAAAATTTTGCCACTACCATAAGGATCATGGCCACCTCACGGACTATCGCTTCGACTTCAAACATGAGATTGAAAAGTTGATAAAGGAAGGTCACCTGCAAGAGTTTTTGGCCAAGAACGCAGGCCCTGCACATCTGTTACCAGCAGTACAACGCAATCCGAGACTTCTAGTCAGCGAGATAACTGCCATTGAAAGGAGGTTCAAGCGAGCTCATTGGGGTTAATTTAGAACACCTGATAGTGTCAATCCAGATTGGCGACTTCCTAGTGATAAATATTCTGGTGGACACTGGCAGTGCTATCAATATCTTGTATAGCAAAGCATTCAATCAGATGGGAATTGATAGAAGCTCACTAATGAAGTCAGACACGGCTTTGACTAGCTTCAATGGCAGCACAACTTATGTCAATGGAGTCCTACGGGACCCAACCATGGTTCGAGTGGACAACCGAGAAATCACCAAGATGATGGACTAGATGGTTGTGGATGCCCCAGGAACTTACCACGCCATCCTTGGTGGAAGGGAGGTCATGGACCTGAGAGCAAAAATCTCCCTGCTCAATTACAATATCAAAATCTAGTTTAGAGACACCTGGGTTGTCCTAGAAGGAGATAGACAAGCTGCCTCCGAGTGTTACCTAGCTGAGGGTAATGAAGAAAGCTCGCCAGAGGTCATGCATGAGGAATGCATTGACCTACCAAGGGAGGACGATCACCTAAGAATCTAGGCAGCAGGAAGAGGAGAGAAAGTCTTCCTTAACCCTGAATTCCCCCAAAAAGGGATATAGATTGCAGAGCTCTTACCTCCAAGGATCAAAAGGAAATTGGTGGATGCCCTTGAAGAAAACTTGAAGGTCTTCGCTTGGCAACCAAGCAACCTCGAAGGGGTCGACCAAGCGATTGCTGAACATCTAGTCCGGCTCAGGCCAGGAGTCAAACCAGTGAAACAAAAGAAGAGGACCTTCTCCCTGAGAGCAAAGAGGTCATGGCTTGGGAAGTCCAAGCCCTTCTCGATGTTGGGATTCTGAAGGAAGTAGTGTACCCTGTATGGCTGGCAAACCTGGTTTTGGTCTTGAAGAAGGAAGGGACATGGAGGATGTGCGTGGACTTCACCACACTCAATAGGTACTGCCAGAAGGATTCCTACCCCCTTCCGAGCATAGATCATACGGTGGTTGGGATTTATGTCCAAAAAAGGCTATCATTTTCTGAGAAAAAGTGTAAAAGACTATAATCTCAATAAGTAATTTTATACATATTAGCATAACATGCAATAAGGTCCAAATTGATTTAAATAGGTGATCTGT
>JAOXNR010000022.1:12459957-12526472 GCA_028571225.1 Parsonsia alboflavescens
CCAATCTAAGAATTCTTCAGGCGACAACCCTCCTGAAAATTCCGGAACCTCCATCTTAAACCCTAGATCCCAACGGGGAACGAATGATTCTCTTTCGTTGTCTCTTGGTGGTTGGTAGCCGCCCCTCATTCCTCTCGACCAAACCCTAGGTTGTTCACGCGGTGGCCTCTCGGGTTCGTCTTCAATATCTTCGTCCACCCCTTGACGCAATCCGTCAACTTTGGCCTGTTCTAGTTGTCGGCCTGGCACCAGCTGCTGTACCATCTATGTCAAATCCCATATCTGGCGTTCACGGCTCTCTCTCTCTAGCCACATCTCTCTTCGCAACTCTTCCCGATTCTGTTGCATTGCTTCGATTAACGCAGCAATGTTCTATTCGAGATTACCTCTTGCCATGGCGCTCGAAATGACTGATTTGGATGGACGGATCTGGACGGACTGATTCTGTGCGGATCTATTCTCTGATACCAACTGACGTAGTCGGAAATAGAATCTGAAGATTCGTTCTTGTTCAGAAACTTGCAAAACAAGAAACGAAAATAAAACCGGATCCAATTTTCCTTCTAATCAAACTTCAACGCAAGTAGTTAGAAGATGAAAATTAAAATCAAGCGAAAACGAATTTTCGAAGTAGTCAAAAATCGCAAAGCCGAAAAGTTGCAACTTTTATTCATCAAAATTGTCTGAAAAACATTTAGCCGAAAAATGAAATTTATAGGCAAAACAAATCCTAAGCCTAATCGGAAACCCTAACCCAGATTGGAAAGGAAAAACAAACCCTAACCCTAATCGGAAATCCAAACCCAAATCGGAAAGGAAAAGTAAAGAAATTGCAAAAAAAAAAACCTGTAGAAAAACATTAAATTACAAAACTGTCACTAAAAACTATAAAATTCCGACAATGCCACTGAAAACATAAAATTGCCCAAAACACCATCGAAACGACTTCGGATGGCCGAAAAATGCCTTGCATCACAGCATAGTAGTGTCTTTGGTTCGTTAGGTCGTTCCGGGTCACCCAGTCAGCTTTCAACCCGATTCGAGCTCATTTCAGTTGCCTCGGGAATGATGCCCGACATCAATTCGATGTTTCAAATAGTTCCTGTCCTTTTCTTCAAACGTTCTGAACGCCGTGGAGCCGATTGTGGAACCAAAAATTGCCCCACATCTGAATCGCCTTGATCAGCAACCAGCTCTGCGTCACTTCGTCAGTCCATTAGTTTGCGGATGAGCTATAGAGGTCAATCTCTGCTTAATGTTCAAGTTTTCACAGAAAGTCTTGAATGGGTCGCCAATGAATTGTCGTTCATTATCTAAAATAATAGCTCGACTCCATACAATGTTTCTCCACACAAAGGACTAGACTTTTGGCGATGAAATTTTGGCCTTTCGTGAAGTACTCAACAGCAACAATCAGGAACTGGATAGCCCCTATTCCTTTTGGGAAGGTCCTGATATGTCAATACCCCAGATGTCGAAAGGTAATGATGCATTAATGGATTGATACCTTGTTGGTGGCACATGTGATTTGTTTCTATGCAACTGGCAGCTTGTGATTTTCTGTATGATCTTCTCAATGTCTGAAACCATTGAAGGCTAATAATATCCCGTCCTCAGTATTTTCTTTGTGACGGTTTTTGCTCCTATGTGCGATACCCATATTCCACTATGTATGATGGATATCAAAGAGCTATCACGACATTGGAGAACTCATGGAAGCGACCATATGAGAAGAAGAGAAGATTCAAGTTCAATTCTAAAGAAGATGGAGTTAGAGCTTCAAGGAGAGATGCAATGAATGGATTGAAGATTCATACATATAAAGACTTATACTTCAAGTCTAAGAATGATACTTTGAAGATGAAAGACACATTGATCGCATTTGTGCGAAGGAGGGAAGAGTTGCTTGATTTCCCAACAATCTTTGAAGAACAACCACTAGTGGATGAAGAGCAACCAAGGAAGGATGAGTGTGGTGTGGAGATGGCATGAGCAAGCACCGGATGGCACAAAAGAGCACCATTCGGAGCTCTACAGTAACCAAGTAGCATCGAACAGCAGCACCGAATGGCCAATAGAAAATTCTAGTAGCTATCTGGCTATACATCCGGTGTTGGTCATTTTCTGATCAGGCGCCTTACAGCAGCAACCCTGTTTTACCTCAATGCGATCTTGACTCTTTTTGGATGATACCACTTGATTTTAATGACTTTTCTTTGTGTTTTAGTTTAGATGGTTAGACAAGTCTCCAGTCATTCTTCGGGCTTCTTAGTGTTTAGACTATAAATAGTCTCTTTTGTAACAGTTAGACAACCAACTTATTCTACAAACACATTTCAAACAATTGAGAGAATCCTTTTGGATTAAATAACACTTTTCTTGAGTGTTCATCTAAAGGCTCTTCTAGGGTTCTTAGTGAAACTCTAGAGATCTTCAATACTTGGCTATTGTAATTGAGTTGAATTGGGAATTCAATCCATTAGATCATATTGTGGGACATTGTGGTCAATCGTTCTAGCTTGAACCTCTTGTATGAAGTCTTAGGTTGATCTCAAATTGGGTGTTCTGATTTTGATTGAAAAAGGAAGGTTTTCTTTCAAATTTGAGATCACGTCAATGTACCTCTTCAATGACATACTCGCTTTCTCCCTTGCTTAGGCATTTTAGGAATGGCCATGTGTATGACCTTCTGTACACCTTGTCATCTCCTATCAATATGTAGCAATGTGCCCACTTCCGCACTTAGCGAGCTTCTTTGGGATCTTTTGGGAGGTCACCATTTTTGAGGAATTTATAGATTGGATATCTCCAGTCTACCTGATCCTCGATAACTAAGTTCTCTTCTTGGTTTATGCTAGGACAGTATAATTGTTCCACTAATAATTTTGCTTTTGTCCCGACTATCTCTCAATAGACCTTAGATGGTGCATCTGCTTCTACATTTTGCTCTCTCAGTATTTGCTCGATGAGGAAATGCTCAAGTTTTGATGCTATATCCCTTACTCTTTGAGACATTTGATCATGTTCTCCTCTCTACCTTTGTATTCCCCAGCGACCCAACTGGCTATAACTTGCGAATCAGTTTTAAAGTTCAATTTTTGCACTTTTAGAGCTCTTACAAGGCTTAGACCTGCTAAGAGAGCTTCATATTCAGATTCATTATTCGAGGTTGGGAAGTTGTACTTCACAGAGTAAGGGATTCTCACTCCCTCAAGGCTGATCAGTATAATTCCCATACCTAAATTTTCCTTTTCTGAGGAGCCATCTGTGTTCATGGTCTAGATATTATTTTCATAAGCACTTGTGTGCTCTAGTGGAGCTTTTGTGCATTTTTATACAAAGTGTGATAGATCTCGAGCTTGGATTGCTTTCCTTGGCTTAAATTCAATTTGATATCCCGAGAGCTCAAGAAACCACTTCACTGTTCTACCTGATGGCTAGGGCTTCGCCAAAGCTTGTTTTAGTGGTAAATTAGATAACACTCTTATCGGGTAAGGTTCAAAGTATGGCTTTAGCTTCCTTGAGGTAATAATAATAAGGTACAAAAATTTTTTTAGGTCGGAATATCTAATTTCAGGATCTCTGAGTAATCGGCTTACATAATAAATGGGAAATCGCAAACTTCACCTTTCTACTAGCAATACTGAGCTAAGTGCCTTGTCTGTCGCAATTAAGTATATCAAAATTTCCTCTCCCGATCTTAGAGAGACAAGCTGTGGGGGCTTTCCCAGAAAGTCTTTTAATGTGCCAAAAGCTTTTTGACAACCTTCAGTCCACCGAAAGTCTTTCTACTTCTTCATGACGTCGTAGAACCTTTCCTTTTTATCAGCCATTTTGCAAATGAAGCGCCCCAATGCTGCCATCTTTCCTGTCAGACTTTGAACTCTTTAATGTTCTTGGGAGGTTCAATGTATAACAACGCTTTTATTTTATCGGGTTTGGCATCAATGCCTCATTCTGATATCATGAAGCCTAGGAAATTTCTTGCTGAGACCCCACAGGTACACTTTTCAGGGTGGAGCTACATGTGGGCAGCTTTCAATGTTTGGAAAGTCTCCCTGACATCTTCAATGAAGTCCTTAGAGGTCTTAGACTTGATCACAATGTTGTCCACATAGACCTCGATATTCCTCCCAAGCTGGTTCTTGAACACCTTGTGCATAGCTTGTTGGAATTCTGCCCTTGCATTTTGCAGGCTGAATGACATTTTGGTGTTGTAATAGGTCCCGACCTCAATGATGAATGAGTCTTTTCCATGTCTTCTATTGCCATTGGAATTTCGTGGTACCGCTTGTAGGCAACTAGAAAACACAACCACTGATAGCTGACTGTTGAGTCTACCATCTGATCGATGGTTGGGAGTGGGTAGGAATCCTTCTGGTAGTATTTGTTTAGTGTGGTGAGATCCACACACATCCTCCACGTCCCTTCTTTTTTCAGCACAACCATCGGATTGGTGAGCCATTCTAGTACGCTACCTCCTTTAAAATTCCAGCGTTGAGAAGAGCTTGACTTCTTAGGCTATGACCTTTTTTCGTTCAGGAGCAAAGGTCCTTCTCTTTTGTTTCACTAGCTCAACGCCTGGTCCTAGTTTGACCTTGTGCTTTGCAATCTTTTTATCTACCGCCTTGAGGTCACTATCTCACCTGGTGAAAACTTCAAGTATTCTTGTAGGAAATCAACGAGCTTTAATTTAATTTTGGAAGGCAAAAGTTCGCCTATCTTTATCCCTTTCTCACAGAATTCTAGATTAGGGAAGATTTTTTCTCCTCTACTGGCTGCTTGAATTCTAAATCATCATTCTCCCTTGGGAGGTCTATGAAATCTTCCTGCTTGAGCTCTGCCGAGCTTTTTGTATTACCTTCAACGAGTGGCCTATCTCTTTCCATTGTGACCCATGCTCCTTTGACCTAGATCTTTTTGTAATAGTTTAGCAACGAGATCTCTGCTTTTAGGTCCATGCCCTACTTCTCCCCAAGATTACGTTATAGGTTTTGGGAGAACCCCCTGCCATTCACGCAAACCGTAGTTGGAACACATAGAATTCCTTCCGCTTTGGTCGTGTTACCATTGAAGCTGGTTAGGGCGGTGTTTGACTCTATCAGCAAGCTTCTCTATCTATCCCCATTTGATCAAGTGCCTTTTTGTATAAGACATTTACTACACTCCTGGTGTTCACCTGTATCTTGCGTACAAGGAAATCCCTAATCTAGAATGACATTGTTAGAGGTTCTAAATCCCCCCCCTTCGGGCTCGTTTCGACCTCCTCTCTATGGCATTTATTTTGCCAACCAGAGGTTGCTGATTGTGTGGAGTTACCAAAGGCAGATTTGTGGGACCCATGTTCCTTGCTAGGAACTCTTGCAAGTGGAACTCCTTTACTAACCTCTCAATCTCGTTTTTGAGGTCAAAGAAGTCCTTCGCGAGGTGGCCATGATCCTTGTTGTAGCTGTAAAATTTTGCTGGGTCTCTTTTAGCCAAAGGAGTTTTGAGAGGCCTTGGTAGCTTGAGGAGACCCTTCTTCTCCATGACCACCAGTATTTTTGCTCGTGATGTTAGTGGTCACCAGGTCTGGAATAGTCCTTCTCTTCTTGTCTAAGGACCCTCCCTTTGAGTGAGAGTCCTTCCTGTCTCTTTTTGAGGTCTGAGGGCTTTTTGGACGCCTTTTATTTACTTTCTCGACAGTTGAGGCAAAACTAAAAATCTTCTTCTGGATTGCCATTTCTTTAGCCTTTATCAATTTCTCTGGGAATGATTGTAGCTCCATTATGGTTGTTACTAGCTCTTTTGCCAGTTTGAGGGCTACATAGCTCCCTTGCAATCCTTGCTTGAAGGCAGCGATGTAGATGGCATCGTTCTTTCGCTGGATCTTTACTGCCTCGTCATTGAAGTGACTGTAGTAGCTTCTCGTGCTCTCACCAAACTTTTGTTTGATGTTGAACAAATCATTGATGTCTTTTTCACATCTCTTGCTGCTCTGATAAGTTTCAGGAACAGCTCCTTTAGCTGATTCCAGCTTGAGATATTTGCTTCTGGAATGCCTTTGAACCAAAATTGTGCCTTCTTGGTTAGCATAGACTGGGAGGCTTGGCATTTAACATGGTTAGGGTATCCAAACATCTCCTTATAGGACACATACTCGTTTATGTGCTGCAATGGTTCCCCTGTGTTGTCATATTTTGCTTCCACTAGTGGTGCTTTAAATCCCGATAGCATTTAAGCAGTTCTAATGTTGTGGACAAATAGCAAAGGCTCCGATAGTTCCACTATGCTCTGTATCTCTTGGTTCCCATTTCTCTCCTGATTGGCTGGGAGAGTCGCTCTTCTCAGTGGAGTTAGGGCTACCCCTTAAGCATTGTTGCCTGTCTTTTTAATCAGGTCTCATCGTGTGGGTATCCTTTCCCCAAGAGGAGTTCTTAACAAGCTCTCCTACTCTTCAGGACTAGTCTCTTGTCTCTGACCTGGTGATATGGCGACTTGGTTGAGCCTGTCTCGTAGGTCATATAACCCGTTCCGTTGCTTAGGGTTTCTCTGAGGTCGGTTATAGGTGGAGGTCGTTCCTTACCTCTGAAGGCAGGGGCTGGTTGGACTGCCCGTGACTAGCCTCCGACCAGCCTAATTTCAGGATAGCTGTAGCCCCCTCTAAGATGGCTTAGGAGTACACTGTTGACATATAATCTTGTCTGTCCAGGATTCTCTCTAGGGCAGCCACCATGGGTTCTACGAGGTCCGTTGGCATGGACACCTAGCTCCTCCCTGATCTCTGTGGTCTAGGATTATTACTATTCTCGATCTGGTCAGGATGTCTTTGTTCAAGCCTCTTTTGCTCAGGTAGAAGGTTCATCTGGACCCTCTGGGATGGCCCAGACCATGTTGGTCTTACTTGTTCTTGTTGATTGGTTGGCCTTGGATTATTGTTAGCATCCTCCATTAGGGCGGGCCCTCCAACATTGCTTCTCCGATGCGTAGTTGCATTCTGAAGGGAAGGCCACAAACAGACCTCCTCCAGGCATCGATCGGAGGGAGTCTAGAGAGGGTACATACATTACCTTTCCAATTTTTTTCAGATGGAAAATCGGGATCTGTAGTCACCAGCAAAAGTCTCCGACCTCTGCCTCTACTTCGTCACACGAACGTTTGCTTCTAGTGCACGTCTCATGAACACAGCAATGGGACAAACACGATTGAACTGCTAGATTCAATCTTGAATATTGTTTTTCTCGTTTTTGGTTTCTCTAAACTCTCTGTTTTTTTTCCTCTATGCAGACATTCTGACAAAAAAAAGGAAGCTACTGAAAAGAGAGAGGCGTAATCTCTTTGAAAAACCTAGAAGACTTTGTGATAAGAAGTCTTCTGGATAAATCAATATTTTATTTTTGAATTCTGATTTGAATTAAAAAACGAGAGGCCTATCAAAGCGTGATTGAAAAAGATTTGTCCAGGTTCAACGAACCTGAAAAAATACAATTCAATCACATAATTAAATCTTAATTATATTTTGGTTAATTCCTATTCGTGAATTAGCCTAAACAACTTTAGCTAATTACGTTTAGGTCCCAAATGAGATTCTACCCATTAAGCAATACGTTTTGAATGTGTGACCCAATAGGTTCTCGTAAAATTGGCATTTGACATTAACGATATTTAATGTCATTTATTTTATACTTTATATAATGATTATTAATGACTTACCTCATATTATGTGTTTTTTTATATTTATATTTTTAATTTTATAATTTTTTATTTTATGCAACTATAGATAAATAAAAAATTTAGAAAATTAATTTTTAAATAGGTTGTAAGTGACACTTTAAATTATTTTTTATTCATATTTATAATTTTTTAATTTATACAACAATAAATAATAAAATACACAGACATTTTTAATCCTAATATTATTATAAATTATAGTATTAATTTATTTTTTCATCAAATCTTATTCATTTATTCCCGTGGTTAAAATGGTCCAAACCAAACAACAATATTGGCATTCTAGTACTCAGTCCAGCATTGAGGCAGTCACGGCCAAAATTAGGTGAAAAGCAGGAGGGGCCTCAAACTAAAATAACAATAAACAAACACCCATGGGAGGGGGAAAGGCTCCTAAAACATTACCGTTCTTGACAACCACTATTTCCTCACACTCTACCTAATCAGAACACACTTAATAAAACATTCTAGAGAGAGAGAGACTCGGACCTTTGCTTGGTTGCTGCTTTTCCTCATTCTCTATCCATTTGCAGAAACCCTCTCCAAAAGCCAACCAAGGAAAAAGGTAAATTTGAGAGAAAAATAGAAGTTTGCTCCCTTCTATATATACGTTGCAGATCTCCCGAGTTAATTCTTTTCGGTGTTTTCTTTTCTCTGATCCGAAGTGAGTAAGTGGAGATTTACCAATTCGAACCTCTGAAATGTGAATGTCTATATTTTTGAGGTTCATTGAGTTCTGGATAAGACGACAAAGAAGGAGAAGAGAATGTCTGCATCAGTGACTGCATTTGAGCGTCCTCGTATAGGGACTGCAAATACGGTATTTTATCATTTATTTTCTATTGAAAGAAAATTTATAATGTAAAAGATTTATTTGATTTTTTTTTTTATGATCTTAATTTGAAGATTTATTTGCTTTTTTTGAGTGGAAAATGTTCTTGATGAAGTCAAGTGAAGTCAAAGATGAAGATTATGAAGTCAAAACTCAATAATTCATTTGGACTAATTGCTAATGCGAACTGTATATGTGAGTAATGGTAGCAAATCTTGAATTAGGTCCTGGAATTTTTTTGGGTTAGTAATTGTTGCTGCTGTGTAAAACTCTGACTTGTCTTATGTAGAATAAGATGGATCTAAGTCATTACGAACGTAATGCTCTTACTTGATTGACAGTTTCATCCAAAGTGGTGGTATGTTGTGCCCCATCACCAATTCTTTCACGATATCTGTTATTAGTTTTTCTTCCATGTGACAAAATAATATTTGGGTTGTGTGTTTGGAGTCATGATGGAGAATGAATTAATTGATATGATCGAGAAGTTAGAATGCTGTAGAAGAATCTGCATAATGAAAAGACTTTTTTTTTTCAGCAATAGAAGTTGGAAGCTTTTTGCCTTTTCATTAGAGTGTAAAAATTTCTTTTTGAATTGTTTTTGTTCACAGTTTGTTTCTTCTTTTGCTCTGTTCTTGGTTAAACATTTCAGACTTCTAGGAGGAAGGCAGACCCAACAAAAAAAATCCCACGAAGATACCTTTAATTCTATCAGGTTATAGATATTAAACTAGGCCGAAGAAGATGTTAAATGATAAGAAATTTCAAGGTAGAGAGGTTCTCAGTGCAGAAGCTCTAATTCAAGCAAATTTAATCAGGAAGAAAGTAGAATGGAAGCAAAAGGAGAACTCTTAATTGTCACACAAAGTGGGAGGCTTAAACCTTGGTGGTATTGGGACTTCAAAGTGTTGCACTTACACTTAGGTTTGACTGTTCCAATCAGACTTGAACACAGTGAAGATGTTTTAGACTCTTTATTGAGTGAATAAAAGGAAATACTATATCTAGCTAAACTTCTACAACTTTTAACCAACAAGAATTAGATAAGCTAGGATTTAAAAAGTGAAGCTCTAAAAATGCATTGATTAAATGAAAGATAATAAATTACAGAATACCCTTCACCTCTAAAATACTCAATAAACAAAAATTTCCAAAATTAAGGATATTTTGAAGAATCCTTACTTGAATAAGAAATTTCCAACTTTTAAGCCCTTTTTGGTTCCCAATCAATCTAGTCATCTGTAATTCTCTTTCTTTTTCCATTTTTTTTAAAAAAAGGAAAAGAGAAAAAGATAGGTTTTGCTCATTGTAGATGAATCAATAAGCCATTATCTGTTTTGTATTTTTCAGCAACTACTATGGGAGCACAAGGGGATAGACTTGTTTCTTTGGTTTATTGGGAAGGGCAAGATGAATTGTTTACTACACTTAAACACAATGGCCATTGCAGTTTTCTTTTTGTTCTGAGTAATATAGATTATATTCTGATCTCATGATGCTAAGCCTTGGAGAGATAAAAAGTCTTCTTGTTTTTTTGTTTATGTTTGTTGATTATACTTCTCTTAAGTCTGAGAGTTTTTACTTAATGGGCTGCAGGTCTTCAAGAGTGGGCCACTTTTCATTTCCTCAAAAGGTTAGTAGATAATTAACTATCATGCATCTTCTGCTAGCTGCCCCCCTCTTTCCTTTTTTTTTTTCCTTCCCTTTTCTCCTAGCAGTTCCATATGCCCATTGAATCATGGTTCTCATGTGTGAATGCACTAGTGCTTCTCACAATAAAGAAGAAATTTAGAAAGAATGGAAATGAAAATCAAAATGCAAAGTGTGTTCAATTTTCTGTTTAGTGCTTCATAACTGCAACATGATATACTGCTTGTAAGCCTTGTTGGATATTTTAGTGTCGGGGTTCCTATTACTTGAGCTGTTTGCACAGATCATTTATCAGAATCTTGATATTATAATTGTATTTTATTTTGAACTTTTGAAAGAAATAGGGTAATCCAAATATTACATTCCTCTTAGTAATAGAGTTGTTAATTTTGCCATGGAATGGTAGTTTAATTAGAAAAAATGCCAGGTAGGGGTCTGTTTTGTGTTGGAAATGAATGGTAGCGTGGCATTTTATGGCTGTTATGGCAGCTGATGGGACCTAAATTACCCAAAATTCCAATAAACCCTTCCTTAAATTGAGTGGGTATGTTTTTATTTTGGCCTGTTCAGTAAATTGACTCTTAGAAGACAAAAAACCCTACCTATTTGTCTGAATTAATCCCAATTGTGCTTTGCTACTGCTGCTGCCGAGTCTACTCTCTTTTGGTATTTTTTTTCCTTTTCTAAGTTCTTTCCTCCTCTACTTTTTGATCCTTCCTTCCTTCTTCTTCCTCCTTCCTCTTCACTTCTATTGATTCCTTTTTTTACTTTTCCAGATTTTCCACCTTTTTCTCTTCTGCTGATTTTCTTTTTCCTTGTCATCTAACTGATCTTTTTCTTTTGGAATTTGGCTTTTTATCTAATTTTTGTCCTTCCCTAATGATTTCACAGATTTCTGGATTTTTTAAATTGTTTTTTTTTGCATTGTCTCTACTAATCTGTAAAATGTTTTGAACTATTTTATTTTGATTATACTTTTTAATCTTATTTTTCTTAAGTAGAGATGGATTTTTTTCACTTGAAATCTTCATAAATATTCTGTCGCCATCTGATGTTGACAACTTTGCTTAGCAACCTGCTCCTAGCCAAGAATATGGTTAACTCAGTTTGGTGTTAGAGGTAGAAGTACTTCCATGTTGTTTAATTTCTCAACAAAGATTAACTCGTTTCCAGAGTTCAATTATGTTTTGCGTTTTGACAATACAGAAAATTTTGATGTTTTAGACTTTGGCCGTAGAGGTTAAATTATTATTATTTTTTTTCTTGCATCCCCTCAAAAAGCCACTTACCATGGTGGTGGTTTGTCATTAACCTCTACCTCTCTACTAAATCAAGAAATGCAAAAGTTCAAATACAGTGCTTTTGACATGGATATAAATGGGGAGTGTGTTGTTCTTTCACAAATCTTACTCAAGTTGACACTTTGTAGGGTATCTTATCAGATATACCTCTATTTCATAGTCAATAGCACATTCTGACACCCTTAAGAGTTCGGGTTTTGACATGCATCTGATTGGTGATTACCTTGTTTTCAAGAATAATTTCCCCTATGAAACTCACTCTGTTTTTTTTTATAATTTTTAATTTTATTATTAATCTTTTTTTTATCTCCGATCCATGTTGGTAATGTTATTAAGGCCCTTTATTTATTTTATTCTGAAGCTTCATGCCTTTCTTTTTGTTGTTCTTTTCATTTATGATTTTAGTTTGAAAAAGCATGGAAAAGCTGATCTTGAAAGGTATACTTAAGGTGTTTTTCAAAGCTGTTTTTCCTTATTAATTGTTTAAAGAAAAATAGGCAATGAGTTTCAAAACTTTTGTCAAAAAACACTTTCCTTTAGCACTTCTAACAAAAGTTCTGGAGATTGAGAAACTGGGCTTAAAAGGATGGTTAGAGAGAAGAATCCCATTTGGTAGCTCCATTGCAAAGATGATGTAGAAAAAGTGTAACTAAAAAGGGAACAATGGTTTCTTACAAAAAATATATGAAAAATCAAAACTAAACAAGAAAATAAGATACATCAAAAGTCCTATAAGAGATCCAAAATGGGATTTTTCTTATTTGCCCTTATTGGTTCTCTTAGTCAAAGAGAGTTGTAGAGAATTTAGGGGTAAAAAGGTGAAACTAAAAAAAAGGTGCAGCCTTTCTGGCATGAAAATGAACATGATGCAGGGTCCAAACCCATGATCTCCTCCTATGAAACGGTGGCATATCTTATACCAAGAGAGTTTGTGCCGACTTGTGTAAAAGAACAACTCCTTTAAACTTTCGTAGAATTAGGTTATTAGGAGTCATATCCTTTCTCTATTTCAAGTGGCAGATGTGAAGAGCATTTATCGATCTGTGACATTGTCTCTCAGATTGGTAATTTGGATTTGGACTGTGTATGTTGGATCAATTGGTTCTGTTACATGGTTGTGTTTCTGAAAATTTTGGCATGGGATGCACTTAATGAACAGCACTGCACTTGAGATATAGTTAGAATGGAGGAAAAGCATAAGAACAAGAACAAAGAGGTGACATCCCAAGAATCATTCTATAGAATCGTAGTTATTACACATTATGCTAGATTCCATCTCACATTGTCAATGGAAAGCAAAGCTGTAGATATAGTTTATTGGAGCTGAATCTCACTGATGAGACTTATACATTTTATGGGTTCTTTTTTCTAGCTTTTGTTGGACTTGACTCATACAAGAATGTTTCCTATGTTAAATCTATTATATTTAATACTCCCTCAATAAAAAATGTTCTATTTTGACTTGTACAAATTTTAAGAAAATCAGTTGATTTAGTTCATTTTAAACTTAACTAAATCAATTTCTTAACTCAATTTTAACTCATTTTGGAAATTGGACATTCATTTCCGGACAAATCAAAATAGAAATGTCGATATTCTATTTCTTCATCTCTCAATGTAGCTCAATGTGCCACTTGTCCAAATTAATATTTTCTTTAAAATTAAAAGAAGTTAAAAATCTATTATATGATATTTCACATTCTTATTCATTTTCTTTTCCATTTTTTTTTCTAAATTCCAATGAATAATAATATTTTTAATTCAGTGAATTTAATTTTTATTAATCCAAAATTGATTTGATTTAATTTCGTGAATAATATTTTATTTGTGTATTAAAGTATCAAATCTTTATGCTATTCTTGGTTTGAAATAAACCAAACATTGAGGTATTATCTTAAATTTTTAAAAAAACTAGGATTCCCCATGCAAAGCATTATCTTTTATTTGTGTATTAAAGTGTCAAAGCTTTATGCTATTCTTGGTTTGAAATAAACCAAACATTGAGGTATTATCTTAAATTTAAAAAAAAACTAGGATTTTCCATGCAAAGCCCTGGTGTACTTAATAATTTTTATTAAACTATTTTTAGATTTTAAAGAAGTAAAAATTTTTTGAAGTATAATAATATGAATAAAATCCATTTTTCGAAAGAATATCAAAAAAAACTTTTTTTTTCCCTACAAAAATCGAAAAATCAAGTATAAAGTGAAAAAAGTTGGAAGATTTTTTTTTAAAATTTTTTTGTAATTTTGAGACGGTTGAAAAGTATATCTATTTTAAAATAGGCCTATATGAGACTTTGTGAGTAAAATATAAAATCTTTTTAAACAATTATTAATTAATCACATGTCACTAACAATTATTAAATAACATTTTTAATAAATATATCTTCCTGATTTACTATTTATTTATAAAACATAAATTTATAAATTTATTTATAAATCATATTACTCTTCATACTGAATATATTATTAACTTTAGATTGTTTACAAAGCATGTGCAACACCAGGTGATTATTAAATAATTTGATAAATTAAAGACCAACTAGTAGTAACAGAAACCAAAGAGGGCCAACATTTGGAATGTAACACTTACTTAATAGCCATAATTAACAAAAACTATGATAAACCCTATCACTATTGCAATTTCCCAGAAATGTAGTCTTAAAGATATGAAATAGCTGTTATACTAACAGGACCGGGAAAAAAAAAAGTGCCTGTGTATGATCCTAAGAATTCTAAATAACTGTTTGACTGAAGACTTGAAATAGCTGGCTTGCCATGCAAAGTATTAGAATCGATTTCCTATCAATTTAATTAGGTTGCTTGGATCAATGCTTTAGTTCTTTGATTGGTCTTCATCCATCAGTTTACTTTAACACGTATATTTCTACAATGAGTTAATTTTGCCAAACGATTGATGAATGAACGGGGATCAAAATCCTCGGATGATGTCAAATGAGTTGGATTCAATGCTAGGTAAAGAATTGAGTTGGGTGGTTGTTGGAGTTTGATCTACAACATTTTAACACAAGGCTTTCCCTCAAGGCATCCTCATCTAAGGTGGTAATTTGGATAACTAAATGGATTTGGATAGCTTATAAATGGACATAAATGAATTGAATATAAATAGATCATGAATATTCGTTTAATTATTTTTAATGTTTTTTTCCTTAACACTTTTTTCCTTTTTGTTTCAGTTTTCCCTTCAATTTAATTTCAATTTTTTTTTTGAAATTGATGTTAAATATAACATTTATTGTTTTTTTTTAAGTGTATAAAATAAGATTAATAACTTAAACAATTTTTTACTTCTAAAAGTATCAAGTGCTAAAAATTTTTTTTGTTAGGATCAGAGGGATTATCTAATGAAAGTACAACAATAATATTCCTTCCCCCTTTGAATTACAATAAAAGAACTAAATATTCCGATTTATCAGTTTCAAAAGTACCTCCTTAGGATATCATCACAATAATAATAAAATAAATAAATGGAGTTTAACTTAATCTCAAAAGATCAAAAAAATAATAAAATTATTTGCATTTTTTATATTTATTCTTTTTCTCATCCATAAAGTATAAAGATATTTACAAGTTAAACAAAAGAATTTTTGAATATTAATGAAAAAATCAAAAGAAGAAAAAAAAAAGGACATGTATTATCTTGGTAGTGGCAGATGGTGCCAGGCCCCCCGGGGGGGGGGGGGGGGGGAGTGGGGATTAGCAGGTTGCAGGGAGGTGAATTATATAAACTTGATGGAAGACTTACAAAAAGAAAGAGAAAGAATTGGAAGGAAAAAGGGGGGAAAAAAAAGAAAAGAGAAAAACAAGGAAATTAATATTTTGACTAGTTGACTTTTAAATGAGTATTTATTGGATTTAGTAATATATCCATTAAGTTAGTTGGATATCATTGGACATCTATTTGCATCAATTTCATTTGAGTAACTATTCCAAAGTCATTTATTATAAATTGGATTTGGATATCCATTTATGAACTTGTCGTCTAGCCAGGTCTATCCTCATCTAACTTCTGTGCTTTTTGCAGGTATAGGTTGGAAATCTTGGAAAAAGCGTTGGTTTATCCTCACACGAACTTCTTTGGTTTTTTTCAAGAATGACCCGGTTAGTATACAATGTTTCAGTGATATCAATGTATATGTGAACACATGCATAGCATCTTATGTTTATTGGACAGGGGGTTTTTAAAATGATTACCTTGATGTGCTAGTTTAAGAGAATTTTTTTGTTCTTACATTCACTAGAAATATTTTGTATAGCTGCCATTCATCTGTGTAACAAATATGTAGGAATCTAATCCAAATTTTTTTAGTCGTGTGATGTTCACCATTTTGGTCCTAAGAACTCCTGTACTTGTGTAATTCAACCTAATGAAATATTGTAGATTTAATTGGTTGCATGTAAATAAAAGAAAATAAAGTCATAATCTTTGAGCATTTTTACTTACTGTTTAAGTTCCGAATCCAAAGTTGAAAGGACAAATTGAAGTGTTCTTTTTGGAATGTATGTTAACTAGAAGAGTCTATCCGGATGTAAGAATATCAAATATAATATGCGATACGTTAGTTTTACAACTGATCAACCTGGTAGTTGATGCCAAAGAAGATGAATAATGTGAGGTTTTAAGCATTTGAACTTAGTAAGTTTTAAACGTCCTATTCTGAACATTTCAACTTATTGGATGGCTTGGAATTGTTTTCAGAAATTTCTTGATAGATTTTTAAAATTCTCTTTTAATATTTATTTTATATACTCTGGAGCACCTAGATTTCTAGACATTACTGCTCATGGTTACTATTCTGGAAGAATCGCCTATAAACTTTCTACTTTCAGAAAATTAGTTTCATTAGCTTTTTGACTCAAACATGGTGGAAGGTGCAAAAAAAAAAAAAAACAAAAAAAAATGTATGGTTTTTGGAAAATTTGGTTTCCCCTTTATGTAGTGTATCTTGGAACAAGTTGACAAGATGTGTTCTGTGGGCTGCCAAATTCTTGTTTTATGTGAATGGGACTTAAGCTTTTGCCTTTTCCTAGAGTGCACTGCCGCAACGGGGTGGCGAAGTAAATCTGACTTTGGGGGGTATTGACCTAAATAATTCAGGGAGGTAAGGATGAATATTTATTTTGTCCAGTGGTTTCTAAGACTTCCTCTTTTCTGATGAGTTATAAGCCACCTAACATTTTCTATGCAGTGTCGTTGTCAGAGAAGATAAAAAGTTGTTAACTGTACTTTTTCCAGATGGACGTGATGGGCGGGCATTTACTCTCAAGGTGAATATGGGCTCAACAGGCCTTCTCTCTTTCACATTCTTAATGAAACACTTATTGTTAACTTACAGTTCTTGGTTCTTCCTAGCATATATTTTTCATGTCACCTACATTCTATGCTTTTGTTCGGCTTTTCAGGCTGAGACATCAGACGACTTGTATGAGTGGAAGACAGCCCTTGAGCAAGCTCTTTCTCAGGCACCAAGTGCTGCTCTTGTGATGGGACACAATGGAATATTTCGCAATGATGCTAATGACACAATGGATGGTTCTTTTCATCAATGTACACATCCTATTTTCTTATAATTATTTCTACCTTTTTCTTTTTACAATCTTTTGTGTGACTTTTTGGGTCCCATAATTGTGCTTAAACTAATCTTCTGCTTCCTTTACTTATTTTGTTCCAAAATTTCATTGGATTTCTAAATAATTTAGGGAGGGATAAACGCAATGTTAAATCCTTGGTTGTTGGACGTCCCATTTTGCTAGCACTAGAAGACATAGATGGAGGTCCATCCTTTCTTGAAAAGGCTCTCCGATTTCTTGAGAAGTATGGTAAGGTGTTTTTTTCTGTATGCAATTGCTTTGCGTAGCTGCTTTTTGTTGTGTTTGTGGAGGTATAACTTATGATTCCATTGTGTTAGTTCTTCCAACTTGGGTTTTGCTATTATTAGATTGTACATCTTTACTTTTCTGTTTAATTATCCCACTTATTATCGAACAATATGAGTAAAAGTTTTGGGGCATGTTAACAAAAAGTGATGATGTACTATTAAATAGTCCTTTCCTCTAGTTTCTTTGGTGGACTGAAGAATTCCTGGAAGTTTGGATGTTAAGGGAAACTTTTCTACATTAATGAGAAGGGAAAATTGATTACTTCTTATTTATTTCTTTTTGGGAAGGTTATTGTTGTGATGTTAGTCAGGTCTCACGTGTGGGGTTGTATATTACAGTAATAGGAACATATGGTTGATAGAGGAATAAAACAGGTCCTACTTAATTTTAAATTAATAAGATATAAAATGAATTCCACTTGATATAATTTATAAGAAAAATTTATTTATTTCCTGTAGCAAGTACAAAAATATTGAATCGGAAAAAGAGTTACAGGGTATAAAAATTCTGTTATGAAGTGAGGAAAAGTTGGGATAGTAGTGTTTACTGTTTACCCAGATAAGCTCTTAGGATTTGATTATTTTCTACTTATATTACTGATATTGAGCAAAGAAAAAGCATGTACAAATGTAGTGACTATTATGGTCATAGAAACTAAGGTTTGGTGGTTTCAATGAAAATTTAAGAGACACTCCAGGTTAATTACATTAACTGTCCGTTGCTTTACTTATGAAGCATAAATTGAGTGATATGGTTCATATAAGCAATTTCTTTATGTATGTTTTGGTGGTTCAGAATTGAAGAAAATTTCCAAGTGGATAGCAATAAATGTTCTTTACTGTTGGTAATCAATACATGGGGAAACTTGGCAGGTGGATTTGAGATATGATATACTCAAACAGAAAGAGCATCCCATGAATTGTGTAGACTGTGAGAAGAAACTTAAAGTTGTTGAACTTCACCTGAAACTTACAGTTAACTGAATACGGTATCATTGCATAAGGTCCTGTACTCAGATCCTATTGCCTTTGAGTCTCACAAAGAAGAAAATAGTGTTAATTTGCATGCTTCAGGCCTGTTATTAAAACAGGAGTCGTGTGCACTTATGAGTTGGTGTTTTGAGTTAACATATAAATTATACTTTTCAAATAGTATAAACTTTTAGATGAAGCAATAATTTAACAAGAGGAAGTGAAATTTGTGATATGAGGCCTGAGAAGATTCTTAAACCCAACTAGCGGAGCAAAAGAGAGAAGTATGTAATTGGTTCCTCAGCTAAGAAAAAGTCAAAATATGATTATCGTGCTTGCAATTGTTGTTTAAAGTGTGAAGATATGGGATTTTTTTATAATGTTAGAATATTTGATAAAGATGGAAAAGGTATTTGCAAGAATTAGGAGTAATGTAGAACAAACTTGGTTCATGACTTGGCTAACAAATTAACAACGCAGACAAAATATGCAGTAAAAAGTATCTTCTCATAATTAGAGCTGTTGGATAAAGAGGGACGTATGTAACTGAGACCGGATAGACTGGAAGTTCTTGAAGAAGATATTTAATCAGTTTATTACTTTGGTTAGAGTTGGATGCAGTGCAGATAAGAGACCACATCAGATTTTGCACAAGAATGGTTTTAATTCAATGGATAGAGTAAGCATGAAATATGATGAGTGTTTGACTTGTAGAACATAAACGACCCATTTAAAAGATTTTGGATATTTAATGAGAATACTTTCAGTGCATGAATCGGGTTGCTTTTAGACTACATGCAAGACAAAATAATTCAAGCTGACATGTTTTGCCAGAAAATAGGTTCTTGTTTTAGCCTTTTCACTTCTCAGAACTTGAACATGTGACAAATTTGGACCTCTTAAAACACTCCAATGCTTGAGTTATAAGTTGTCCAATTACTTCAGGAACAATAAATAACTTTTTTTAAAAGCCACTGACCTCATTAATTGAAAACACAAGTCTTTATAAGGTTAGAAACTCTTCAATGTGGGACTGAGTATTTCCAAAGTATATAGCTCTTGGTGTGGGAGATTATGCAGGCATGAAGATTACCTACTTGTATTTAAGGTTTTGTATCATATATCGTTTCATTGATGCCCAAATTAACGTAATCTTGAAGCCTGCACATGGCTTAGAAGATTAATGAGAATACTTTCAGTGCATGAATCGGGTTGCTTTTAGACTACATGCAAGACAAAATAATTCAAGCTGACATGTTTTGCCAGAAAATAGGTTCTTGTTTTAGCCTTTTCACTTCTCAGAACTTGAACATGTGACAAATTTGGACCTCTTAAAACACTCCAATGCTTGAGTTATAAGTTGTCCAATTACTTCAGGAACAATAAATAACTTTTTTTAAAAGCCACTGACCTCATTAATTGAAAACACAAGTCTTTATAAGGTTAGAAACTCTTCAATGTGGGACTGAGTATTTCCAAAGTATATAGCTCTTGGTGTGGGAGATTATGCAGGCATGAAGATTACCTACTTGTATTTAAGGTTTTGTATCATATATCGTTTCATTGATGCCCAAATTAACGTAATCTTGAAGCCTGCACATGGCTTAGAAGATTAAGCTATTCGTTGCACTTACATAATTGGAGAAGAAGGTCAATGATTTGGATACCGCCTTCGAGTAAACTAGAGGAAGTGTAGATGGTGCTAGACAAATGCAGTGTAGCTGATGGCTAATTAGACTGGTCAACAGCTGGCGATGCCCAGTATTTTGCCAAAAACTGTCATGACAGATGGCGAATGGCATGAATGGTGGTTGCAGGGCAGCCATTCCTAAAACATAGAAAATGTAATAGTTACAACATTATAATCCTGAAACACTGAAAGATAATTCATATAAAATAACAATAGACCATTATGAAGGCTTCAAGCAGAAAAGATTTTGTTTATTGGTTGCAGAGAAAATTAGAAAAGCTAGAAAAAACTTAAAGGAAAAAGGTTGGAGCAAACCTTGAAAGAGCGAAAAAATGTGCAGTGAATCAGAAAAAAAAAACTTGAAGAAAACTCAAGAGGAGAACGTGAGAAAAACCAGAAAAGCAATCAGAGGATAGAAAAATCAAAACAAAACTTGTCTTTTGAAAGAAAAATCAGCTAGAAAAGTTGCGGTAGCAGAGAACAGGAAGAAGAAAATAATGTACCTTGGGAATTAGGACACAGATCTGTGTGACTTGGCAACCAGTGCCAAAAATTGAACTCAAATAAGAGAATTTAGGTTTTAGCTCTTTATCCATATTTGATTTACCCATATCTTTTAGATAAGAGTATATAGGTAAATTTGTTGACATGAGCCGCAATTAATGTCAGATAGCCCTTTAACAGAAAATAGGAACATATTGGTTCCCCCCAAGATAAATAGTGTAATCATAAATTGTTTTAAAATACTGATGATGAAAGTCAATTATCATGTTGCTTCGTTATGCTAATGAACTTCACTAGATTCCAAGAATGCTGGGAAAAGATAAACCTGGTTAATCTGCAACTAGGATTAGTACCAGGAGTTGATGTATGGTAGTTCTTCTGAAAGAGATGTTAGACTTATTTATAATACATCAATTAATAATAACTAATTAACTAGTTATTATAGATGGATTGAGACTCTTATTTAGGTAATCCATAATGGGTTGCAAGTCTAATTCTATTAGTTGAAGAATTCCTTAACTTCCCCAAGGATTTAGAGTTTCATTCAAATCCAGTTATTCATTAAGTTTTCTTTTATATTTAGGGTTGAAGCTATCATTCCTCTCAATATATATAAACATAAGTTTGTTTCTTTGGTCAATATCGTCTTCCGTTACATGCAATATATATACATGCATGTGTATGCAAAATCTATAGTATATTTATGATTTTTGTCTATTTATTTGAATAGGAGAATGACATGTTTGTACTTCGTATCAACAGGAAATAAAGTAGAAGGGATTTTGCGACAATCTGCAGATGTTGAGGAAGTGGACCGGAGAGTTCAAGAGTATGAACAAGGTCTTTCTCCCACTTTTCCTTATCTGTTCTTATGGTTTTGTATAGATGGTGTCAGCAAGATAATTAGGTTGATTTTAGTTGTTATATTCTTCTTTTGGTTATTGTAGTTAGATGGTACTACATCGAACTTAAATATGCTTGAGTTCCCAACTCCTATGAATTTACATGGGAAATCTAAGATGTCGTTTTCTTTCTAATTGTGACTGTAAATTGAATAAACATGGTTAAGGAAATGTCTCTTCATGAACTTCTTATTCTATGTTTAGCTCTTAATACCTGTCAAAGGCTAATCCTGTGCAGTCCAAGAAAGCCTTTGCCTGCATGTATCACTATTCATTGCGAACACCCTATAAAACTTCCTCTGAGATTTACCTGTTGACCTGTTTCAGTAATTCTACTTAGCTATAGCTTTTTCTTGGGATTATTGTTTTCTCTCTCTTCAAGGTATGTTTGACAGTTGATCACAGTTGGCTGTAATTTCATTAGGAATAGATTGCTATGCTTAGCATTAAAGATGTAAGTTAATAACTCTATTTTTTATGAATGCATATGAATGAACCTATGCAGTGATGTTTAGCAGAGAATTGCTGTCACTCGATTACTGCAGTGTCTCTTCAGCTCCAAAAATTAAACAAAAAAAAAAAAAGAAAAAAGGGGTGTTTTAGAAATTAATTGATGTAGAACAAGTGTTCGCGATATTTCTGGAGCAATTGGATTGTGCCAAGTCTAAACAAAAAGAAATAAAGAAATAGTTTCCTAGATTGATTAGGAAGCTTTAGTAGTTTACTTGATATTTTTTTCCTAGTTTGATTAGCTTTTTACTTGGCTTTTTATTTCCTAGCTTGATTAGCATTAGTAGTTTACTTGGTTTTCATTTCTTAATCTGATTAGGAATATAGAACTTAGCTTTAGTAGTTTACTTGGTTTTTATTTCCTAGTCTGATTAGGAATGCAGAATTTCTATTAATATAAATAAGGATGTATGCCTAAGAGCTAAGCATTCTTTCAACTATTAATAATGTTTCAGAGTTTTTCTTTCTTTCCTTATGAACTCAAGGTTGTTTGAGGATTTGAACGTCTTTCTCGTTTGGACTAGTGTGCTAACTAATCTCTCGTGTATATTCCGTTGCGTCAAGTGCTATCAGAGCAAGGTTTTGCCTGGATCGATGGCACTCAACAAGTAGGATGACACGCCCATTGACATTGCTCATGGGTTTTTCTGATCTTCAGGAGATGGTGACGAATCAGCAAGCACAGATCATAGAACTCTGTGATTCCATAACCGAGATCCGTGATGCAGGGAAGGTTAATGGGAATTGCGTGATGGGAGTTGCCCAACGCCGCCCCCTTGACCTTTATCGGGATCGCACTAGTGGTAATCTTCTTATTGAGGAATTTTTAGATTGGATCTCTGAAGTCGAGAGATTTTTAAATATGATGGATGTGCTTGAATCAAAACAAGTAAAAATGTGTATAAATTGAACAGTGGTGCTGCAGTTTTGTGGGATCAATTGCAAGCCAAAAGACGGCGATAGGGAAGGGATTCTGTGCGAACCTAGCATAGAATGAAACAACTACTAATGGACAGATTTTTACCCCAAGATAATGAACAACATCTATTTCATGCTTATCAGAATTGCAGGCAGGGGTCAAACTGTGCATGATTACATGGTTGAATTTAATTGGTTAGCTGATCGCAACGATCTGAAAGAGTCAGAAGGGCAGCGAGTTGCTATATATCTCGATGGGTTGTGACCCTCTATTTGAGATCAAATTGGACTGCAGATATTTTGGGACGTAGATGAAGCCCATAATATGGCATTGAAGACGAAGCAAAAGGAGCCCATGCTGACTTACTCCGGGTACTGCCGAGGTGCCAATGTGCCGTCTAGCTTAGTTCAAGAAAAATTGAAAGCCACTCGAGCTGTAGTTCCTGCTGTTCAAATGAAGAGCACGACTGTTGAGGGGCTAAGGACTAGAGGGGGTGCTCAAGTGAATGGCACTAACCAAACTGCCCCTGAGCTTCCCAACCCATATGCTAGGCCCACGTTGGGTAAGTGCTTTAGGTGTGGCAAATCGGGTCATCGTTTCAACGAATGCCCCGATTGAGATCTACACTTAGTGACGGAAGAAGGCCACATGGCTAAGGGGTTTGTGGAGTCTTGGCAAGGGGAATACAATGGGGTTGATTTTGCTGAGGAGGAAGGAGAGGGTGAATTGCGTGGTGTAGCGATTTCTACTAGCACCAAAGATGGAAGACAACACCTAACGCCACAACATGTTTCGATCAAATTGCCCAATTAGCAAAAAAGTTTGTGACTTGATTGTGGATAGTGGAAGTTGTGAAAATTTTGTGGAGAGATGACTGGTGGAGCGTCTAAAGTTGTCAACTGAACCTCATCTCACTCCTTATAGTATCGGCTGGATCAAGAAATGACCCGCGGGAAAGGTAATAGAAATTGTAAGCTTCCTATTTCAATTGGGAAATTTTATAGATCTACTGTTACTTGTGATGTCATTGATATGGATGCTAGCCATGCCTTATTGGGAAGGCCATGGCATTATGATGTAGATGTGTTTTATAGGTCCATTATTTTAATTGGCGAGGTTATAAAATTTTTATGGGACCTATTGGGCGAAAGGAGTTTATAAGATCGCCTCAAGAAGAGGGGTCATTGTTTCTAGCCATTGCTAGTTGCGAAGATGAGTTTGTAACAGATTTCAAGGATTTCAAGTAGGTTTATGGCATGGTTGTGATTGTGTTAGTGGTAGAGGATAAAATAGAGGTTGCTGGTATTTTGGTGCCATCAAAGATACAGTCTTTGTTGGACGATTTCAAGGAGTTAGTCATTGATGACGTGCCCAATGAGCTCCCTCCCATGAGGGACATTCTATATCGGATTGATCTAGCGCCTTGTGCAAGTCTACTTAATCTACCATACTACCGGATGAATCCGAAAGAGAGTGAAATTCTAAGGGGAAAAGTGGAAGAGCTATTGAAGAAGGGACATATTCGAGAAAGTCTGAGTCCATGCAGTGTTCGAGCCTTATTGATGCCAAAGGAGGATGGAAGTTGGCGAATGTGTGTGAATAGTCATGCCACCAACAAAATCACAATGAAATATAGGTTTCCCATACCGTGACTTGACGATATGCTGGACATGTTGGATGGGTCGTAGTTGTTTTCCAAGATCAATCTACGAAGTGGGTATCATCAGGTTCGTATCCCACTAGGGGATGAGTAGAAAAATGCGTTCAAGACCAAGGATGGGCTTCATAAGTGGCTTCCAAGCCATTTGGCCTTTCTAATGCTCCAATTACCTTCATGAGGGTGACAACCCAGATCTTGCAACCGTTCATTCGAAAGTCTGTCATCGTTTATTTCGACGACATCCTTATCTACAGCAAAATAGAGGAAGATCATGCGGATTATGTACACCAAATCTTGGTTGTTTTGCAGGAAAACAGGTTGTACATTCAACTCAAGAAGTCTAGTTTCTTGACTCGCAGCTTATTATTTCTTAGCTATGTGGTGAGGTTCATGAACCACTTTTGGATTACTTTGTGGAAGTTGTTTGGTACGATGCTTCAAAGAAGTTCAATTGCACATCCTCAGATGGAAGGTCAGACTGAAGTGATGAATAGGAGCTTGGGGAACTTGATTCGCAGTATTAGAGAGGAGTTTGTTCTGTACTCGGATCATCAGGCGTTGAAATTCTTGCAAAGACAGCATAAGTTGAGTTCTTGGCATGCGAAGTGGGTCAGTGCTTTACAGGAATACACGTTTAGCATGAAGTGTAAATGGAGGGAGAGGTATCCTCAAGGAGTTTACCACAAGCTCAAACCTAAGAAGTATGGCCCTTACTTACAAGGTGGTGCAGAAAATCGGGGATAATGCATATATGATCGACTTGCTGGATTCTATGAAAATCTCTTAAGTGTTCAATGTTGGTGACTTGTTTGAGTATTGTGCCTCGGAGCCGCTCTATCCCAATTTGAACTCGAGGTCGAGTTCTTTCAAAGAAGAGGGGACTAATGTAGAACAAGTGTTTGAGATATTTCTGGACCAAGTGGACCGTGCCAAGTCTAAACAAAGAGAAATAAAGAAGTAGTTTCCTAGTTTGATTAGGAAGCTTTAGTGGTTTACTTGATTTTTATTTCCTAGTTTGATTAGCTTTTTACTTGGCTTTTATTTCTTAGCTTGATTAGCTTTAGTAGTTTACTTGGTTTTTATTTCCTTAGTTGATTAGGAATACAGAGCTTAGCTTTAGTAGTTTACTTGGTTTTTATTTCCTAGTCTGATTAGGGGAACACTGAACTTCTACTAGTATAAATAAGGATGTATGTCTAAGAGCTAAGCATTCTTTCAACTATCAATAATATTTCAGAGTTTTTCTTTCTTTCCTTATGAACTCAAAGTTGTTTGAGGATTCGAACGTCTTTCTTGTTTGGATTAGTACGCTAACTAGTCTCTTGTGTATATTCTGCTGCGTCATTAATGTAGCATTTGTAACAGGATCAATAATGAATAAACAATAGCTGTTTTGAAAAGCATTCTTAGTGTAGTTTCTTCAAAGATGTGTTTTTATGCAAAAACAGGAAATGGGAAACAGTTTAGAATGACTAAAAATAGCTTTTGGCTGGAAAAATTAAAAGAGGCAAAAGAAAAATATTCTAAGCCTTCAATAAGAGGGGCCTAAGATGAATTTTGGGGGTTCATCATTATGCTTGTGCAAGTGATGATTCATATTGTAATTCATTTAAGAGCAAGTTAGGAAGGATCATTACATGACTGTTCTCTTCATTAGTTTTGTGAGACTTTAGACTAACATATGTTTATTTTAAGGAAGTGATCATTTATTCTTTCACATTCTTAAATGTTGAATACTATGTTAGTTACTATATCCTTTATAGGATTATAATTGATTAGGCAATCTTAGATTGATTAGTAGTTACATATTTGGTATTTTTATTATTTTGGTAGCTTAGATTTCTTTATATCTTTGTTAATAAAATGAAAGATTGATTTATTCTCCCAAACCCTAAAATTCAACATGGCATCAAAACCAGGTTGCCTCTAGGGTCCTTTCTCTCTGCAACCTAAGGGTCGTTTTGTTGCTTTTTGAGGTCAAGTGATATTCCTCTGCAACTTTGGGTTTTTTTGTTGCTTTTTTAAGATTGAGTCTTTTCTCCCTTGCATCACACTAAAAGGAGGATGCGGTTTCCCTCTTCTTGTATTACTGCCACTGTTGCTTATTTGAGGTAGAGTTGTTACTCCCTCACAGCCTTGTTTTGGTATCTTAGATTCCTTTATATACTTAATTCTTTGCTAATGAGATGAGCTATTGATTTATCCTCCCAAATCCTAAAATTCAACACTAAACAGTATGTGGATATTTAGTTTTAGATGTACTGACTGATTAAGCAGTAAACATATTGGGTTGATGGGAGGATGCAGAAGCAGAGCTCTTGTATGCTAAAACAAAACTTTAGTAGTCTCCCCATGTTTTGATGGAATGGCTAATTCTAGTAACTGGTTTCAGATGGAAAGAAGTTAAAGAAGAATATTTGGCAGGGGGTGAAGTGTCAATGTAAAGCTAGCCGCCCCATTAAGCTTAATAGGTTGTACTTATATGTGTAAACTATGTATTTAACATGGTATCAGAACTGGAGGTTTAGGTCCACTGGTAAGGGGCTTTGTTAAGAGGTTAAATTCATTCTCTCTATCAAGTAAATGTTATCATGGTGAATCGGAGTTTAATTGCAGATAAAGAGAATTCAATAAGCTCGTGGTATAATGGAAATAGCCAGATTCTGCTATATTCTTTCATGAATGAAAAGCAAGTGTGCATAACATGCTACTTAACGGTGATATCTGCCCTGTTGCTATTGGTACCTTCTTTGTTTTTTTCTGTTTGCAAACATAATTTCTAATGTGATATGTATGCCTGAGTTGAAGAGAAGTGAACTGAATAATATATAGAGCTATAAGCTTGGTTTTAACAATTAATATGTGACAAATCACATGTTGGCGCTTTATGATTGCATGTCTTGAATTCTTTAACCATTCTCTATTGCTCTTCACTTTTGATTTTTGGCTGTTTTGGTAACTTATTGATGCTGTAGAAACTATAAATTTCATATTAATTTTTGGAACAGTTAGAACCTCTTTTCCAAGAGTTCGAGAACAGAAAACAGACGATTTATCTGAGAGCAGCGTTTTCTTGGCTGCTCCATATGATGAAATATCTATTGTTCTACAAATATCTTAATAGTATTCTATGCTTTCTTGAGAAAAAAAATTTCTCATGGGATCTTACTTGTTTAAACTATCTACAGGTAGGGCTGAATTTGGGCCAGATGAAGATGCTCATGTTATTGGCGACTGTGTTAAGGTGGCTTTTCATTTATTTGTATTATTACTATTATTATTAAATATTATTATTTTGAGAATCTGGTATGTTTCTATTATTTCTACTCCAGTCTTTTTCATGTTATATCATCTGTTACTATGCAGCATGTGCTTCGGGAACTGCCTTCCTCTCCTGTTCCTGCATCCTGCTGCACAGCTTTATTAGAAGCCTGTAGTAAGTTGTTCGTTTGTTACCTCTATTTAGTGGTTCACTGAGGATGGATACATCTAGTCGACAAAATAGTTGTCTTTTCATTTTTAAAACTTCGTGATGCAAAAGATCAGGGTCCAAATGAAAATGAATATGAACATTTAATTTGTTGCTTTAGTTTCATATCAATTCTCTCTTTCACTCTTTCTTCCTCCGCCATATATTTCGGTGGAGAAGAATTTTTGAGTTGCTGATGTCCTTGGCATCTGGCTCCTCTGTGATTTTGATTTGTTTTGTTCTCTATATTCTGAAACATGATTGCTGGAAAGATGGCACTTTTTTGCTATCTTTCTCCCTTATCCGAAGCAAATTCAGACAGGAGAACCATGGATAAGTTAAGTATGTTTCTAGAATTGGAATTTTTCGCTCTTCCCTCCATTTTGTCTGCATTATGTGGTCACAAACAATCTACTTGCTCCAACCTTCTCCACGTTTTTCTCTCTCTCATTTCGTTGCTTGAAGCATTCATCTTCTTTGTTCACCTGCTCTACTCCCCTTTATATACAAAATTCTCAGTTAGCAATCCTAATGCTAACACTCTTTTACTTTTAGTTTTGCTGCCAAAGTACATGTCTGCATGTCACTTCCTGTCAGGTTCCAGCTTATTACTCTTTGAGTTGCACAACTTTTTATTTGTTAGGTTGGATATGCTTCTATTTGGAGAAGTTTCTTGTTCTGCGTAGTCTATGCATAATGCAGATTCCCAATGTGTTGTAACCCTGCATCAAGTTTTAAACAATTCTTTCGGCTTTGAATCTTAAAACTATTTGTCTTAGTCACATTTCTTGCGCTGATAACTAACACTTAGTTATTCAAGGTATGCTCTAACTATTTTTTATTATCAAATCCACATATATCACACTCTCATCACCTGAACAGAGATTGATAGAAAGGATGCACGGTTGAATGCTATGCGTTCTGCCATATTGGAGACGTTTCCTGAACCAAATAGGCGCTTACTGCAAAGGTAACATGAAAATATCTGTCTTACTGTGTCGATTTGCATGTCTACATAAGTGATATAAAAAGAAATTTTAGGGTTTTATTTAGCTCTTTGTGCTGAAATGTGTTCTATTGGTAGTTCCACTTTTTTGTTGTCAGATTGTTTTCTGAACTTAATTGTTTTCTCCGACAACACTGCTACTTGTTCCCCGCTAATATTTCCATACATTAGTTTGTAAGCTGGGCATGAGACATCTATGCACCAACATTGATGGGGAGTGTTCTCCTATTATGTTAGTTACAATATTATCTATGCACCAACTTGAGGGGGAGTCAACTTAGGGAGTGTTGACCATTAGGTTAATTATTCTAGATAGGGTTATAATTGATTAGGTTAATCATAGATCAATTAGTAATTACCTATTTGGTATAGTTATCGTTTTGGAATCTTAGGATTTATATATATACATGTAGTCCTTTATTAATAATATGAGAGATTGATTTATTCTCTTAAATCCTAAAATTCTACACTTGTGAGTAAATATGTCATTTTCTTACAATAACTGATAAATACATCTTACCATCCAGATGTACACCTTGGATTATTCTCAGAGTTTTAACTCTCATTTAAGTCATTTTTGATTAGATATTTCTGAACAAAAGCCTTAGAACAAAGCTAACATTACAAGAAATTCATTGGACTTTCCTTGTTAGAAATATTTGTAGTTATTTAGTGTTGAGAATCAATCAGTTATTTTGTTTTCAAATATTTGGGATTTTGTTTGTTATCTTTTAGAGATTTGTTTGTTACCTTATCGGGATATTTTAGGGTGTCATTATCTTTTGTGTATCAACCAGAAGATACTAACAAGATTTTTGGCTAGTATATCGGGTTTTGTTGCTTTGGTAATTAGCGCAAATAATTAGCTGGACTAGAACCTCTAAAAGGCTAGATGCCTCTTGTGATTCGGTAATTGATTCGGGAGGAAAATTCAGAATAATTTTCTCCTAAAATTCTACATGGCATCAGAGCCAAATTTGGGCTATTCTTTTCCAGGACACCTCTAAGTGATCCATCATGACAAAACACCCTAGAGGTATGGCAAGCGAGGTCGAGAGTGAAACCTCAAATCCTCCTCCAGCTCCGAACCCTTCTCATGCGAGTAATCAAAACTCCTCTTTGATTACCCAACCAATTAATGTCTTTGAAGGAGGAACCCTTCTCATCACCGGTCATAAACTTACCGGTCACAACTTTGACCAAAGGTTCCCTTCTGTCATGATTTTCGTTTGCAGTAAAGGTAAAGAAGATTACCTAACTGGAGCTGCTGCACAACCAGTGGAGACGAGTCCAAACTATCGAACATGGAAGGTGGAGAACATGATGATGTCCTGGTTGCTGAATTCAATGACGAATGAAACAGGGGAGAATTTCATGTATTACAAGGCAGCAAAGGAGATTTAGGATGCTGTTCATGGAACTTATTCAAATAAAGATAACACCTCAGCCATCTTCGAGATCAAGGGCATTCTTCATGATCGAAGGCAAGGGGAATCTTCTGTTACTGATTATTTTAACCAGCTCATAAGTCTTTCCTGGCAACTTAACATGCTGGAAGATATGATGTGGATTTGTCCTGAAGATAGCAACCAGTACAAGCAGATCCAAGATCAAGAATGCATCTACAAATTTTATTAGGCTTCAATCAAGAGCTTGACAAGGTACGTGGATGAATTCTAAGCATAAAGCCCCTACTCAATGTACGAGAAGTTTTTGCAGAAGTTAGGAGAGAAGAGACTCGACGAAAGGTGATGCTTGGTTCTTCACACCACTAGGCCAATCCGGAAAATTTTGCATTAATATCCCGAGGATCTTAGCCATCCTGGGGTCGAGGCACTCAGTCAAACAGCAACAACCGGTGAAGGGGTGGCCGTCTGTGGTGTGATCACTACAAGCGGGAGAGCAAATGCTGGAAACTTCATGGTGGGCCAAATGATTGGAAGCCATTAGCCTCACATTTTGTTCAAGATCGGGAGAGCAGAAGCAACATAGTCTAAATTGAAACAAACACTTCGGTGGATTTGAGTCCCTTTAACAAAGAGCAACTGGAGATGTTGAAAAAGCTACTGCAAGAATCAATTCAGAAGGTAAATGCCTTTAGCGTTAAACAGAAGAAAATCACCTCTTGGGTTGTAGACTCAGGAGCATCCGATCACATGACTGGTGATATCACAGTGTTCAACAAGTACTGTCCTTGTCAAAACAGCACTAGTGTTAGAATTGCTGATGGTTCTTGCTTAGGGGTGGTTGGTATTGAAACAGTGGTTATTTCAAAAGATATCACTCTGAATTCAGTATTATTTATTCCCAAACTCAACTATAATCTACTCTCTGTCACACAAGACTCACTTAGCCTTTTCTAATGAAAGAAAAATCAGACATTGGTCGGATATTTCAAACCTTCAATCTAATGATTCAAACTTAATTCAGCATGAAAATCCAAGTTTTCAAAACAGATAATGGGGGAGAATACTTTCACTCGTAGCTTAGGTCATATCTAAATAGCCATGGTATCATACATTTTAGCTATTATGTAGATACTCCACAACAAAATGGAGTGGCAGAGAGGAAAAATAGGCACCTTTTGGAAGTTGCCTATTCTCTTATGTTAACCACCTATGTTCCTAAACATTTTTGGGGAGAAGCAATGTTAACAGTCACGTATCTCATCAATCGGATGCCTTCCTGTGTCTTAGACTTCCAAACACCATTTCAGAAGCTACTTCATAACTACCCACATTCGTTTTGCCTCATATTTCACTCAAAATCTTTAGCTGCACAGCATTTGTTCATATAAGTCAGCAACACCGCAGCAAACTTGATCCTAATTCCCTCAAATGTGTGTTTCTAGTGTATGCTCCAGATCAAAGTGGATATAAATGTTATTGTCCACAAACAAAGCGTTTTTATACCACCATGGATGTTACCTTTTTTGAGCACCAGCCCTTTCACTCCAAAAATACCATTCAGGGGGAGAGTTGTGAGGAATATTATTTTCGGGACACTTATACTTATCTTCTATGTCTACCTATTCCAACATCCGAGAGTCATCCAACATCTGAAAATCTTTTGTGTCTACCTATTCAAGATGCTACACAAGACAAAGATAAAGAAGTAATTGTCTACTCTAGGCAGAAAACTTAAAAAGAGTTGGAAGCCCATACTACATCAAGGTCGGCCCAAGAGATAGATCCGAGTTCAAGACCCACAGTTGAGGAAGGTAATGCTCCAATAAACTCAGAAAATTCTGCTGTACTTGATGATCTTGATAAGCCTATTGCTCTCAGGAAGGGGAAGAGATAGTGCACTTCACATTCAATCAACAATTTAGTGCCTTACGAAAAGTTGTCTCTGAAATACAAGGCATTTTTTCCAACGTTCAGCGACATTGAAATTCCCAAGAATATTCAGTAGGCACTTGCTCAATTTGAGTGGAAGAGAGCCGTTCTTGAGGAAATTGATGCACTCAAGAAGAATAAATTCGAGTGGAAGAGAGCCATTCTTGAAGAAATTCATGCACTCGAGAAGAATAAGACTTGGGAATATGTAGAAGTGCCAGTTGGAAAGAAATTGGTGGGATGTAAGTGGATCTTTACAATTAAGCACAACGCTGATGGTAGTGTTGATCATTTCAAGGCAAGGATGGTTGCTAAGGGATTCACACAATTATATGGTATGGACTAGGAAGAAACATTCGCTCCAGAAGCCAAGTGAAACTCTATTTGAGTGTTGCTCTCCCTCGCAGCTAACTTGGATTGGCCCCTGCAGCAATTAGACATAAAGAATCCCTTCCAAAATGGGGAATTGGAGAAAGAAGTCTATATGGAGGCCCTGTCGGGAATTGACTCTAAAGAGAGCTTCAAGAAGGTGTGCAGACGGAAAAAATCCATATACGGCCTAAAGCAATAACCTCGTGCTTGGTTCGAGATTTTAAAAAGTGTCGTTAGAAAGCTGAATTTCACTCAATGTCAAACAGATCATACGATGTTTGTTAAGACTTCAGCTGAATTTAGAAGAGCAACAATGATCGGATACGTCGATGATATAATCCTAACCGGTGACAATCTTGAGATTGAAAAACTGAAGTTTATCTTGGCACAAGAATTCGAGGTTAAAGACCTAGGTCAACTAAAATACTTCCTAGGTATGGAGGTAGCTCGGTCACAGAAAGGGATTGCAATT
This sequence comes from Parsonsia alboflavescens, assembly GCA_028571225.1. Classification (NCBI taxonomy): domain Eukaryota; kingdom Viridiplantae; phylum Streptophyta; class Magnoliopsida; order Gentianales; family Apocynaceae; genus Parsonsia; species Parsonsia alboflavescens. The sequence continues at coordinate 12,493,167 of JAOXNR010000022.1, forward strand.
TCCCAACGCAAGTATATTCTTGATCTATTGAAGGAAACTAGTATGCTTGGGTGTAAACCTGCTGACACCTCAATGGATTCTTCCAATATAATCGAGATGGAAGAAGAAGGACCATTAACGGACAAACGGAGGAATCAAAGATTAGTTGGCAAACTAATCTATCTCTGACATACTTGGTAGACATTAGTTTTGCAGTGAGTATGGTTAGTAGATATATGAATCAACTTACGGAGAAGCATCTACAGGCAGTTTTTTGAATCTTACAGTACTTGAAGAGAAGTCCTGGAAGAGGACTTTACTTTAAGAAATCAGAGGAGAGAAACGTGGAGATTTTCATTGATGTAGATTGGGCTGGATCTCTCACGGACCGAAGGTTGACAAGCGGGTATTGTTCCTTCGTGTGGGGCTACATGGTTACTTGGAGAAGTAAGAAGCAACCCCGTTATTGTTAGAAGCAATGTTGAAGCAGAGTTTAGAGTAATGTGTCAAGGAATATTTGAAGGCATGTGGCTGAGAAGAGTCTTTAATGAAGTAGGATTCACTACACCAATCTTATGTCATTATTATGTGACATCAAAGCTGCTATTAAGATTGCCAAGAACCTTGTTCATCATGATAGAACAAAACATGTGGAAATTGATCGACATTTCATCAAAGAAAAACTTGATGAAGGAATATTGAAGCTCCTGTATGTTCCAACCAATCATCAAACAGCGGATATACGGACCAAGGGTTTATCTAGAAATAGTTTCGAGACTCTAAGGTGCAAGTTGGGTATGATAGACACTCATAACCCAGCTTGAGGGTGAGTGTTGAGAATCAATCAGTTATTTTGTTTCCAAATATTTTAGATTTTATTTGTTATCTTTTAGAGATTCGTTTGTTACCTTTTAGGGATATTTTATGGTGTCATTATCTTTTGCGTATCAACTAGAAGATACTAACCAGATTTGTGGCTAGTATATCAGGTTTATTGCTTTGGTAATTAGCTCAAATAATTTGCTGGACTAGCAGCTATGAAAGGCTAGACGCCTCTTGTGATTGGGTAATTGATTCGGGAGGAAAATTCAAAATAGTTTTCTCCTAAAATTCTACATTTAGTTTTTCAAATTTTTGAGATTCAAAGGCAATTTTGATCTTTTACTTAATGTAGAAATTTAGTAGTTGTGGCTTAAAAGTGAAATTTTAATTGCTTCATTGAGATTGAGACTTCTTTGGGATCCTTACCGTTATAGGAAAGTCAAGAGTCTTTTGTTATGATGGAGACACTTGTTGTACTAAGATTAGGTTTTTAATGAACTTTCTAATTCACAAGTATCCTAGTAACTCTCTTTTCTAGTAGTATTGAACCGTTACAAACTTCATTTGGTATGTGGTGTGTTTAATTGTTCTTCATTGATGTTGACAAGTATCTTTGTAACATTGCACTCGGGAGTTGATGGAACTTTATTTGGAATTGTTGAAATTAAACTTTGGAAGAGTGAGGCTAAATCATCTCTTAAATAGTTGCGAGTAGGTTAGATAACATGAGCACCGAAGAGTTCTCAAGTTGTTCAATCACTTAAGCTAACTGATGATTGATGATATTAAAATAACGATGATCAAGGGATGTTATCTTTCAGCATGGATCAATCTAGATTGTCCTTTGTCAAAGAACTTCATGAGAGTAGTTAATGAGGTTTTATTTAGCTTGATGTTGAAAAAATTGGATCCTTCGGGTCAACGATTTTGTTGATGGCCCAATTTGCTTGGTGTAGACAAAAATTTTTTTATTCCTAGATAAATTATATGGAACAAAGAGTTTGGAGACTCTATTTTTTGGCAAATGAAAATAGGCAAATTTAGGTTTTTTATGTTGAAAGGATGTGTTCAAGGAGAATATTCACCAAGATTCTTCTTTTCTAAAATCCTTTTTAGAAACCCTTCCAAGGTGATTTCCAAATATCCTCTTAAAATCCTCCTCAAATATCTTTTCCAAATATTAAATTTTTTATTTTTTTATTTTTAAGAATTGGTTTGATTGATTGGGGGAGAAAGGTGATTGAATCGATTATCGAATATGTCTCCTATAAATACATAAAAGACTCTTCATAGATTTAGAGTCACCACGATTCAAGCCTTTGGCTAGAGAGTTCTCGAGTCATCTCTCTCTTAATATTTTCGTCAAATATTCAAGGCTTTCTTCAATGAAAAGGAGGATTTGAAGCCTTCACAATCATCAATCACATCAATCCTCAGAAAAGCTCGTTCAATTTGAGATGAAATCTGGTGGTCTAGCCTTAACTTTGTTGTCACCTTAAAGAGAAGAATCGGATGATTTCTCTATGGAGATTTTGTTTGCATAATTTTAAATTAATTAAATATTTTTTATCACGACTTTTTTTCTTTTGCTTATAGACATGAATGAACACTTAGTGCTGTGAAAGATTTCTGATTCCCATGCTCTTCCACAGTTCCACTATCCTTTTTTACCAACATTTTGTTTATTTGGTTTTCTTGGGTGATTTGCTGGGAGTGGTGGGGGAGGAGACATTGGCCTGTGTGGAGGGTTTTACTGTTCTGGAAATTTTGTAAATAATCTCCTTGCGCTTTATACGTTAACAAAAAGTGACAATGATACATGAGCACCTGCAGCTTCAATGGCAAGTAAATGTCAATGTTCAACTTTCATGTTTGTGTGAAGGACAAGAGACTTGCATGTTTCTGCATTCAAAATATCTTTCTGTTCTTTTGATGCAAACACAACACGAAATGGTTATCATTCTGTTTCAGAATATTAAAGATGATGCAGTCTATCTCATCTCATGCTTCGGAAAATCGGATGACACCTGGTGCTGTTGCTGCTTGTATGGCACCCTTGCTCTTGCGCCCTCTTTTAGCTGGTGAATGTGAAATGGAGGACGATTTTGATATTAATGGTGATAATTCTGCTCAGCTGCTTGCTGCTGCTAATGCTGCCAATAATGCACAAGCTATCATCACAACGCTTTTGGAGGAGTATGAGAATATCTTTGATGTAAGTTGTTTCTGGTTCTGTTGGTTTGAAAATTTGGTCATCAGATGATAGCTGCTGAATTTTGACATGGTTGTCTAATTTTTTGATTTGATTGCATTTTCTTTTTTTCCAAACCTCATATTTCTTTTTCAACTTCATCATCACGTTAATCTACCTATTCTTAATTAGCATCACAAATTATTGTAGATCTTTGAAGGAGATACCATATCTTGTCCACTATTACACTAAAGATGAATCTATCAGTTAGCATGCTAACATGCTTTAAGGAAATCTCAAGTTTCATGGTTAATAGCAATCATAAAGAGGTTCATATGAAATGATTGAAGTGGTTCACAAATTGGTAACAAGGTTTAAGTTATTTCATGGAGAGAATGAGATGGTTGCTGAAGTAGTATGAGTTGCAGTAGATGAGCATATGTAAAGAACCACAGGAGGAGGACATTCTGATTAATTCAATAAAGAATTGAAAATGAGGGGAGTGCGAATGTTCGTAAATAGCAGAAAGTAAATTAGATTTGAAGAGTTTGGCCTTGCTTTTTAGAGAGTAGGGAAAAGAAGGGAACAGAAGAAACCACTAGTGGTGTGAACTGCCTTGTGCAGTGCCAATGGGTACAATGGTGAGAAGACAAAGATTTTAATGAAGAAGAGGAAGACTAAAAAATATGAAAATTTAAAGAAAGGGAAAAAATAGGAAAAAATTATGAATTGAGGCATATGAGACTGGCACATGTTTTGGTTGCCAGAAACCACTGGTTGTTTGTGGAAGGAGGATCTGGAAAGTTACGTATGAAAAGATTTGATATCTAAAAGTTACAAAGAACAAGGGTGGTCAAAGAGCCAGCCATGGCAGCTCCATGACAGTGACTGTTTTTAAGTAAGCAGCCATTGAATTATTTTGGCATGGCGGAAATTCCATTTCAGTGCTGTGTTTGGTATGGTTAGTACACGAGCCCATGTAAAAGAAATTTTACTTATATGCCCCTATCTAACTAGTGAGTCATATTTAAGAGGGTTATTTTAGTCAATCAAAAATAATTTGGGTCAAGCAGTAAAGCCCTAAATTGGTTTATCTGGGTTCAATTTTTGGTGATTTGCATCTTCTTACTCTTACTCTTCCGTTGTTACTTATCTTTCTGATTTTTGTTGCCTTCACCTCAGTTTTTTCTGTAAGATTTTCTGATTTTCTGCTAAGATTACTGATTGTATCATGTTGGTTGCACTTTGATGACTTAGAAACATAAATTAACTTTGAATTTTAGGTTATTATGTAATTTTGAAGTTCTTTGTTTTTTAGGATTGATGACATTTTTCTTGTTCTAATGCTTTATTTCATGAGTAATTTCACTTGGAACCTTGATAATTATGTCTTTTGCCATTTTATATGAATTTATCTTTTAGTTTTATTATGATGACAATGTTGTTTCTATTTTATTTTCTATGTTTTATAATAGCTGCAGCTGATCCCCCATTTCTGTCATTTGCCATCTGGTGTCTGCTATGGCAATTTTGTGTCAAACTTGCATAGGCTCCTATCTGTTATTGATAACTCTGCAAAGAATCATCTAGGACTTAAATGATAGTGTGATCCATTGCGGATTAAATCATCTAAAACCTCCTAGGGTGAGATTATTTTAAGATCTTTATCTGACTCCACTACCATTTAACAGTGGTTACAAGTTCTCAGTATAATGAAATTCTGATGATAAGTTCGATGTAGAAATCGGCATTATGCTGGAAAATAAAATCTTAGCTGTAAAAACTGACTGAATGTTGTACATGATTAACTGGGACAGATAAAGCATTGGATAAAAAAGAATTTTGTTCTGTTTCATTAAATTTAAATTTGTCTAGAGGTATACCACTGTTCAATCATGTAATTGCAGTTAATGAAGCTTGAGTCTTTTTGCATTTGTGATTGCTGTGAGAAGTTTCTCCATGACTTTGCCATAGCAGGGACTTATGGATCCTCAAAACTGTGTGCACTTTTTTGTTTTACTGCAAGAAATAATATGTATATGCATTTTTTTGGGGAAAAAGAGGGTAATAGTGGGTCCCACCTTTCCATTACTTCTGAGAATAAGTACAAAAAAAGCCCAACCTAGCCCTAATGATATATGTAGCCAGGGATTGTTCCCACAACAAAGCCGTAATGATGACTTTACCTGAGGCTTTAAAAAAAGAGAGACGCAGCTTTACACAGATTTGTGTATAAGGGAGGCAGTGATCCAAGTAGTGAATGGTTCTGGATCCCATAATACCTTTTTTCTTAAAAGAAAAAGATGTAACAGGACACTCGAGTAGTTGATAATCTACGCTGCAGGAAGAAAAGCATATTATTAGTTATCTTTGTCATGATGGGAGAATTCTTGTCCTTGTGCTCTTGTTCCGTCATCAAGAGTGTGTGATGGAGACCACAAGATAGGAAGGTAGAACTCTCCTTGGAAAACCGGCTTGCCAAGGGAGGGTACCTTCCAACCTTGTAAATCCCACTACCTAGCCCTCACCAACCGATGTGGGATCCTAACAATACTGCCCCCTTTGAGTACCGACGTCCTTGGCGGCCCTTAATCTGGACGGCTGCACACAGGTCAATGGCGGCTACTCCGGTTCCTCTCTGTGGCAGGTTCCACTTTTGGTGGCTACTCCGGTTCCTCTCCTGACTCGGGTAGCCCTTTTCCGAGGGTACCGGGATGCCCTCGCTGGAGACAGTACTGATAGGACCCACAACTCGGCTGGCTCTGATACCAATTGATGGAGACCACAAGATAGGAAGGTAGAACTCTCCTTGGAAAACCGTCTTGCCAAGGGAGGGTGCCTTCCAACCTTGTAAATCCCACTACCTAGCCCTCACCAACCGATGTGGGATCCTAACAATACCGCCCAATTTGAGTACCGACGCCCTCGACGGCCCTTAATCTGTTAGGATCCCACATCGGTTGGTGAGGGCTAGGTAGTGGGATTTACAAGGTTGGAAGGCACCCTCCCTTGGCAAGCCGGTTTTCCAAGGAGAGTTCTACCTTCCTATCTTGTGGTCTCCATCAGTGTGCTACATATTTTTGCTCATTAAGTTTTGCATCCATATATATATACTAATTCTTCAATCTAATCCTACTATTCTTATATCAGGATGATACTCTCCATAGATGTTCCATTTCAGCAGATTCTAGAATTGAAAATAGTGGAAGTGATGTTTCAACTGATGATGAGACTCTTGATACAAGAGATAATGGCTATCATGATGCCGAAAATGAAGTTGACCAAGAAAGTGATGATGACCGTGACCGTGTACTGAGTGGAAAGTTAAGTGAAAGCAGTGGTTCTGTTGCCAGTGATCTTTATGATTATAAGGTGCTCTCTGTCTCTCTGAGTCAAATGGAATAGCTTTTGTTTCCTTATTACATTGTTGTTCTGTATTATCAGTCAGTTTGATTTGTTAATTCATCCTAACTTTCATTTGGCCAAAATACTATGATGAATACAGCAGGCATTTTGGTGCATATCTTCTGCATTTTTTCAATTATTTTGTGTAACATGCTCATAATTTCATTTGTGTACGTTGAGGAAAACTGAGATGCTCGTTTTGTTCCTATTTGATTCAGTTAATAAATAATTACAGTAATGAAATATACACAATTGAGTGAAGAATAAATTGAATGGGAAAGCCTTATATTTATTGTCATTGTGTGAATTAGATTTCTTGCACAGCTTACTAGTCAAAGATGCTATTCTGTACTTATGTGGTTGATTGATTTATCAAACTCAGGCTTCTGGAGGTGATGACTCAGATTTCGGATCACCGAAGGATAATTTACGTTCAAAATCAAATTATAGTATAGATTCACAAGCACAAAAAGATGCCGGTGACCCATTTAATGAGCTTCTAGACCGACAGAAAAAGGGAAATGTGACTGAGATAGATGCCCATATCCCATTAAATGGGGGTGAATCCCAGCGATCTGTGGGGGAGATATTGTCTTCAATGGAACATGGGCACCTGCAGTCTCTTGTGGGATCTGAATCATGTGCTGAGAAGCCAAGTAAACTTACCTCATCGAACGCCAGGAAGTCAATGTTTTGGGCAAGAAATAATGTAAGCTGGAAGCTTCTCTCATTCCTCGCAAAGCAACTGGCTTTAAGCCCGGCAGCTTCCTGATTTCATTTGATTTCAATATTTTACAAATTATTCCCAATATAAGCAGAGACTTGTTTCCATACAGTGCGTACACTTTTATGTTGAGGGCCTATTATAAGTCTACTATTTATTTATTTTAATTTTTAAGCAAATTACCATTTTATTTTACTGTGTTCTCTTGTATTAGGAACCTTTATGAACAGTACCGGCTTGACATAGCTTGTCTATCTTTTTGTATGAACTGTTTTATTTGAGGCACTGTCATTAAAGGTTTTGGAGAGCAGAGTACTGATAATTGTGTCTAACAATTCATATTTTTGGATTGACAAAGTTATATTATTTTTTAAATCCTGTGTCACTTGATATTCAATTCTTATAATATGTCGTGTTGCTTGAAATTTCTGGTGATTACATTTTTATTTTCTTAAATGTCTTTTGTGTCAATCACTTGTTCTTTGAGTTGGTATTGTTGATAAACAGATGCGAATGGTATGACTATGATTTTGGTCATTGTTCACAAATAAGAAAATCCCCATAAGGCATTACTAAATTGAAAAATAGGTGCAATACAGAATGAATTCTCAGATATTTGTAGTTCAGACTGCATTTTCTATTTAAAATATTCTTCCTTTTTAGAAGAAAGAGAAGTCAACTGTTCTCTTTTTGTGTAAACATGGAGTTACAAACAATAACTACTTGTTCTTTACCCTTTTGTGCAGGCTAGGAAGACACCTTCCACCGAATCATTTGATTCTTCTGGAGAGGAGTAAGATCTTGTTCAGATTATTCTTATTTTGCGGTAACAATCAAGTGAAAGTCATTATTTGTTTGGGCATACTAATCGATCAATCTCTACAAGGTTAAATAATTCGTTGGTTATCACAATATTATTTTCTGTGTATGTGTGTTTTTTGGGGTGGTGGAGGTTCCTTGATTACCACAAATGAACTGTAAGAAACTCGCCGTCACAGGTAGCATTTGCCATGGTCATGCTTTCTGACTCTACACCACACCTGGTCTTGAAACACTTTGATTTTTTACTATTTTTAATGCATATCAGCTTTTACTTTGATTTCTTTATTTTGTGTGTTTTTGGTGACGGATGGAGGGGTCATTGTTCCTCACCATAAGCACCAATTTGTTACAGGGACATAAAACATTTAGATCTGATGATAAGTGGTATTATAATAATTCAATTCTTTAACTTGATTATTTCTGGGTTTCGCTTTCCATTAGGATAATATAATAGCTCTTTAATCAGTTAACAATAATACAAAATTATTTCTAGTTGTAGCAAAGAATTTTTGTCACTAGTTTGGTGTTATGTAGCTACAGTGTCACTGCTCACACTGGTTCAAGCTTTTGTTGAAAATAACTAGACTTGTTAAGACAAGTATATCAATAACAAGCAGAATCTGTGACTAATACTTTGCTTGTTTAGCATCAATTGTTTCTTCTGTTTACTGTTAATTGAATTTCTGCCACATGTTTGAACCTTGGATCTGCTTATGCTTCCAACTCTTGTTGCTGTGTTGGTTAACTTAACCTTAATAGGAATGGATATGCTCAAATTCCTTGCAGACCTTTTTCAGGCTCGACTTTGGTATCTGTATAATGACTAAATGTATTAATGACAAAGCATTTTCCTTTGACTGCACTCTTATAAGTTTATGTTCAGAAATCCTCAAAGCATGTGCATTTGTTTTCTGTGTGGCTCCTTGGAGGAAGAGGAAGAATATTGCTCGTGTCTCCAAATTTCTGGCATAGCTCCAATGTTTAACGCATAAAGGATTTTTTAAATTTTTTTCTTTGGGGGTGGGGGTTGGTTGTTTACTACTTGCCTGTATTGGTAAACTCTCTGAACTTTTTTGGTCTTTCTCTTTGTCATATGCATCGACACCTTTTTGTGCTTTTATATAACTGACATTTGATGGTCTTGTTTATAGGCTTGCTATACAAAGACTTGAGATTACGAAGAATGATTTGCGTAATCGAATTGCAAAAGAGGTATTTAGAGCTACTGCTTTTTGCATGTAAAAAATATGTCAGTCTGGTTTTCTTTTAACTGGATGTATTTTTGTTGTTGTTTTTATCAGGCTAGAGGAAATGCCATATTGCAGGCTAGCTTGGAGAGAAGGAAACAAGCATTACATGAACGACGGCTTGCACTTGAACAAGATGTATTCTCTAGAATTAACCCTTCAAAATGCATTCTTTTTATAAGTTGTTTTGTTGACAGAAAATCCAGTCTCTTTTAGGTTCTGGTTTTTGATCTTTGTTAAAATATAATAAGCTTTCTTCGGTATTGAACATGGGATAAAAAAGGAATGCACAGGTTCTGTTGATTTACTGTTGTGGTAACAGGAAATTTACTGGCCACAAAGAACATTTCTTGTGAAACTATATAGCAGATCTCGAAATGGTCTTTTATGTTCTATGTGGTGCTTAAACTCAATCTTTGATCGGGTCTTTTATCACATTGGTTTAGAAAAGGATTGGAAGGAACTAGATTCGTGGGTGATGGGAATGATGAAATATCATTTTATGTAGTTCCTTTGTATTGATTTTATTGATGGAATCATGAACTCTAGATCTGATGCCATTAATGCATAGACTAGTTAAATGATGAGCCAAGATGATGATGATGAAATTTCCTACGAGGGAGATTTCTGTTCAGCATGACACTCAGAATGACCACTGAAGAATACACTAGGCTACTTGTAAGAAAATCCAAGTATGGAGGCTCTTTGAACTTTTTTCTCTCTGCTTAACTAAGTTGAAAGTTTTATGGATTTAGCTCTTTCATGCAATGACAATATAAAGCTGTTGTACGAAAGATGAACATGTAACGGAAGGTAGTGCCTTTTGATTGGATACTAGGGTTAATTTCATTTTTGTAAATCTATTATTGAGAAATAAGGAAATTAGCAGTGTCACCCGTTGATTTACCTAAACTTTAGGCTAAAAGAAAAATAAACCCAGTTAAAAATTAGTTATATCAAGTGACATTAATCCCTGAAAATTCTTTTGTGAATAATGCGAATATATGTACTTATTGTTCCGCACTACCTTTGAACCATTTTGCAGTGGTGTATGAGAAGTTCAATAATGTGCTTGTCTGTAAAATTGGTTTTTATTCAGTTTTATCTTCTAACAAAATAGAGATATTCAAGTGCCCCAAGATTGACCAACCTGTTTATGCACCTTTTTTCAGGTTTCAAGACTCCAAGAACAGTTGCAAGCAGAAAGGGATTTGAGAGCAGCACTAGAAGTAGGATTGAGCATGTCTTCTGGACAGTTTTCGGGTTCTCGCAGCATGGACTCTAAGGTCTGATGATTTTCATGCAGTTCACTAGTTTTTTATTTATATATAATCCCATGAAGAAGTCCTAATACATTTACACTGAAGACAAGGGCTGAGCTTGAAGAAATAGCTCTTGCTGAAGCTGACGTGGCCAGGTTGAAACAAAAAGTTGCTGAACTCCATCATCAACTCAATCAACAACGTCAACACCACTATGGCTCTCTCTCTGATGCCTGCGATCATTTTCAGCATGCTCCTCATAATATTTCACAGCAGTTAGTTCAGAAACTCATTTCTACCTTAACTTCTGAACTCCTAGTATAGTTATTGTCTTTATATGGGTTTTCGGTTTTCAATTATTGCATTTTTTCTCATTGATAGAAAGATGCTTAGAGACAAAATAATTAATTGTACTTTTGATGCTAGAGAATCTTCTTACTTTTTTGGCCAAACCATATTTATAATGAGATAATGTTTAGGGAACAGATGATATTGTTATCATGAAGCAGATAATGCGATGTTTTCGTTTACCAAAGTCATCTAGGACCTTCTAGTTAGGCATTTCTTGATGACCTAAAATATTTGAAGTTCTTGGTTGATGGTTCTAAAGGAGGTGGAGGATTTCATGACCTGCTTCAATTTTTAACAGGATGGGAGATTTTCTAGATTTTTTATAGTTTTTGATTCTTTGCTCATTGAGTGCCTACTATCATTTTTTTTGGCATATTTTATGCGAAGACTTAATACACTATAAAATTTAATCCAAACTAAAAAGTTTTAGCCGATTAGATGTGCAAAAACTTTTTTGAAGAACTTGTTTGTTGGATAGTATGTTAGTTACTATATTTTAGATAAGATTATAATTGTTAATTTTGTTATTTGATGTTAGTTTGTTAATTGACGTTAGATTAGATGAGTAGTTACCTAGTCTAATATGGATAGGATTAGTAGTTACCTGATCTAATTACAGTCACCGTTTAGGTGTTCTTGATTTCTTTATATATATATATATCATTATGATAATTTGAAATGAGAAATTTATTATTCTCTTCAATATTAAATTTCTACATGGTATTAGTGCTATAGGTTGTAACAAATAGAACCTTAGGTTGTAGAGAGAGAATACTCGACCTTGAAGAAATTTAGGATTGAAGAGAAAAATAAATTTCTCAAATCAAATTTGCATAAAGATACATGTATATAAAAAAATCAAGAACACCTAAACGGAAACTGTAATTAGACCAAGTAACTATTAATCCTATCCATATTAGACTAGATAACTACTAATCTAATCTAACATCAATTAACAAACTAACATCAACATGATATCCAACATTGCTTCATAAGGTTTCTTATTAAGATTAGTTGCGAGCCAATTTTGGCTCAAGAGCAACTTGAACGAAACTAGTCAAAAGGTGGCAGTTTAATGCTTTCATGACTCCTAGGGTAAGATCAAGTCACAAGGGCGAAGAATAATTCAGTTCATCAAAGGGAGGCTGAAACTTTCAATGGAAGAGAGAACTCTGATTTCATACTTTTGACTAAAATTCTGATTTAGGGATTTTGTTTGATTTAAGGCCTTTTAAATACCTATTTTTTATGCTTTTTAAAAATAAACAATAACTAAATAGGAAACTAACTAATAACTAATGAAAATAATAAGAAGAATCCCTAACCTTAAGGAATACCTGAATTGTAGTAATTCTAATAATAATAATAATAATAAGAAGAAGAAATCCTAATTTATGATCGTTTCTTCTTCCCATAATAATGGATCCACAACAAATGCACAATGATTTATTTTCTTATTATTTAACTGAAATAAATTAATTTTTCTTCCGCACAAGGATGCAATTTGCATGTTGGTGGTAAACTTTGAGAGTGACCTTGCTGAAGCGGTTTACGGTGCAAAATATACCATTTTCCTTGTTCTTACATTTCTTTTTTTGGTGTTTTCACCTTTCTTCCCTTTCTTTTTTTTTTTTGGACAGAAGATATTTCCAGCAAGATTTTGATGCAACGCTTGCCTTCTGTAACCATGAAAGGAAGCAAAGAACTGAGGTGCTTTTTTTTTTTCTTTTCCTTTTGTGTTTTCCGTTATCGCTTTTAGCACTCACAGGTTTCATATGTTAAGTTGGTAACATGTGTCCTGCCTCTCTGCTAATAATTCCCCATCCCGTTGAAATTCTTTGCACTATTCCTCCTTTTTTTTTCAGCTTCCCTTTCACCCTTTATTTTGCTTTCTTTTGTATCTTATTCTTGCTATGTTCTTTTCAGAAAGTATGCACTCTGTTTGCATAAATGTCAACCTATCATAGGTTTCAAATCTGAGAGTCATAGCCTCATTTATAAACAAATGCTAAGCTGTTAGTATGTTACTTTGATATCTAGTTCAAGAGTCTAAGATTTTGTACACACGATTGGATTTAGAAGAGAAATCCAACATAAAGTTAATGTATATAATGATTAAACCCGGCGATGCAAACTGTATTGACCCCTGTTACATGCTATATTGATTAAATTTACTGGGAAAATGAAAAGAAAACTACAATATGTGATGCAGCATGATTTCAGCTTCAGTGGTGCCTGATATGGCATCGCTTAATCATATGAAGCATTAGTGGAATTTTAGAAGAGAAATAGAGTTCTGTTTTAGAAGGAGAAAAAGATATAAGAAAGAACGAGGGAAGGAGAGAATTCAACAACATAGCGGATCGGGAAAGAGGAAGCTCCATTAAATAAAGCTTGTCAAAAAGATTTTCAAGTCGAAGAGACTAATTAGAGAAATGTTTTATCAAAACTACTGCAGTTTGGCTGTCATGACCTAGACCATAACTGGATTACCAAAATGACCCCAAGTGATGTCAGCAGAAGTCCTGGAAAGAAAGAACCTTCCATTCATGTCGAAGGCATGGTTTTCAGGGGATATCCCACTGTAAAACCATAAAATAGTTGCCAATTTCATAAAACCTAGGTTATTAAGTGAATTTTTAAAGCCAACAGTTGTTCCATTATAATTGTCAAAAGGATGTGTATCACCGTTTACAAAGACTAGAAAAGTTAGAACCATAGTGTAACCTATAATACTAACCTAATAGGGATTCTTTTCCTTCAAGAATAATGATTTGTAAGGAAGCTAGATAAAGTTGAGCCTTTTTAGCTTATTGGTAAGCAGCAAGTAGGTCTCGAGTTCAGGGTATGAGGGGAGGGAGTATAGGGAGGGCTAGGTGTGGAAAATAAAATAAAATAAAATAAAAAAAGGAAGCTAGATAAAACTGTGATGCAAACCTAACCTTTGATTAGCTAGACCTGACACGAGTATGAAATTTTATTCTAGAAGGTTACTAGATTTCAATTCTTGAAAGTATATTAACCCGACGCTGAACCACTATCTCTGAACGGGTGATGTCACAAACAACCCAGGCTAAATTGTTTGTTAAATCAAAAATTTAATGAAGAATTATAGTAGATAGATAATACTCTCAAATCTCAAAATATATTGCAAAAAATTTATTGTAAAACTATATACAAAGCCCTATTTGAAACTATTAGATGATTCCTAATTTGAATCAAACTAATATTAAGGTATTTAACTAAAATACTTTAAAATAACTTTTCTGATTAAAATAAGAAACAAATAAACTAAAGGACTTAATTAAAACTAACTAAAACTTATTAAGTCAAAGTCAAAATTGACAAAATAATTAAATACTCAAGATATCAATCGTGACTTAAGAAAATAATTTCACTTGATTCCAAAATGAAATTCCAGTTGATGCATGGCTGGTAGTCTGAATGGATGATGAAATGGAATTGGAATTTGATGATATAACCAAGTCAGTGACAAAGGAAATAACCGGTGCTTGAACAATTCTTGACCGGTGTGGGAGCATTCACGGGTGCAAGAGGCAACAATCAATTGGTGCAATGAAAAAGTTCAGCCGGTTCATGAAACTTTGACCCGGTGAATAAGCAATCAATAATCGATGGGCGCCTGACATTTGAAACCGGCACCTGAAAAATCAGTTCAACCGGCACCGGTGTTTGGGCAGTCTCTAGGGCTGGTTGTTTCAACTGGCTCTGCAGCATATGACTGGTGCCAATGAACACACCGGGGACCAGACCGGTAGTTCTCTGTTATGCCCATTTTCAATTTCTTCTTTTCTCCAAAATTGTCCCCAAACTTATCTCCATTTTAAACAATGTTTAATGTACTTGATTTTCATCTCTGATAACCTCTAGAGCTTCAAATTCAAGGCTGTCTTGGACCAATTGAATTAAAAAATTCTTTAATGCATTTGTCCTTGAATGCATGATTGAATCTTCACTTCTAGCACTTCCTTAGACTCCATCAAACCGCAATTCTTAATAAACCCAAACTGCTGAGGATTTCCTCCTGCATCAATTCTCCTTTTGCTGTAGAAAAACTTGTTTGAGTTTCATAACATTTTTTAAGCCTTTATAAGCTTTTCAAGATCGATTTGTTGGCCGATTATATTCTGGCATCCTTTCTTCTCTCTCGAAGGCGATATTCAACTTCAATCAATTTCCTTGATTTTACATGATTGATTTATGTCTGTGGGGTACAGAACAGTGAAGTATAAAATTTGAATTTTGAAGAAATTAAGGAAAGAAAGAACAAAGAAAGCCATGATCTAAGTGTTCTTCAACATCAATAGCAACAATGGAAGGAGATTGTGACCATAGCCATGGAAGCTGGTGCTCCCAGTACTAGGCATGGACTTTTAAAGGAAGAAGAATAAGAGAGAAAAAAAAAAAAAAGAACAGATGAATAACCATATAAAACATACTTTAATCTTTTTAACTTAAGTATGTAAATTGACTAGAATCTTCCCCCTCCCGCCCACTCCCCAATAGGGTTCATTTAGCATTTTAAGCGCTACTTTGCACATGTGAGTTCAGTTCAAAATCAAATTTTGGATGTTTTAAGGTTACTGGCTCCTTTTACCCTACCCTAAAAGTAAAAGTTTTCCTTTTTTATCCTTCTCCTCAACCTGTCTGACATTACTCATCCCTAAGCACCAGTGGAGTGCAATTCATTGCCTTTTGGATTGGCCTACTGCTGCACAATTCAATTTGAAAACCATTTATCAAATTATTTTACTGAACAGGTTCCAATCAAACTTGTCAGTTGACTGCACAAAAAATTTCTCAAAAACTACTGATGGTGATTATTGGTGTTCTACAAAATCTTCACTACAAACTTCAAAATTCACACCAAAACACTATCAACCCAAGGAACTTTAATCTACTGAAATAGTTCAGAACTGACAAAGGCTGCTCGAATTCCTCTTTTTTCTTTTCAACACAAATGTGGGGCCCTATGTATCTGTTTCTTCAAAGAGAATAGAAGAGAGATAAGCGTCAGTCATTCTTTAACTTCTGTAGCAAGAAGTGATAAAATGGTGGCCATGATGCCATCAACAGAATAGTTACAAACCTTGGAAAACATACTCACAGTAGAACTCGTAGTCCAAACCATTTAGGATTTGCACTATAAAGCATCGATTCTGTCAATCTTAAATCTGTCTTTGCAGACATCTTATGAAAAATAACTTGCCTCATATATTCTCTTTCCTCACCATGGTGGTGGTGTGATTGGGGGGGCCATTTAGTAAGGTTAATTTGATTAGGGTTATTAGGTTTTGGGATTATGAGTTGCAGGATTAACTAGAAAAAGAAAGAAGGGCTTTGCATTGGAGGTTTTGAAGTCTGATGAAGAAGGTTGCGAGAGTAGTGAGAATAGGATCCAGAGTCTCCAAGAAGTTAATAAAGTAAATTTCTTTTTGAAAATTAATAAATAATGGAACGATTAAGGGCCTGACCAAAGAAATGGACGGGAAAATTGTAATTGTTTTTGAAATTGGATGGAAAAATAAAAGATTTTAAAGTTGCAGAGTGGAAAATTATAATTTGTGAAAGTTCGAAAGGTTGTTGGCACTTTTTGCCCTAGAATGAATGGTTAATGGTTGAAACTGCACACACAGCATCATGTTTCATTCTGCGTTTAAAATTCGGTTTAAATCTTGTTCTTTTTAAAATGAACCAGAAGCAGGATTGTAAGACTTAAAATTCTGATTTTGGATAAGCACCTCTTGATGTAATTCATTCATCTTTTTTATCCTGCAATTGCTTTTCCGCTAGGGAAAAATAATCTGATTTTTCTATATTTCAGGAGCTAATGGGGGCAGATATGAGGAATATTAAAGGGCAGCTACTAACATCCGTCAGCAATAGCGGGCAACCCATGAGGAAGCAGTTTCTAGAGTCAGCAAGTTTGATAGATTCTAAAAGTGCTGAAGCATCTTCAAGTCTTTCCATTGATGATCTTGGAGTTGTTGACTCTTCCTCTGCACCATCTACTTCAAGGGCAGGAGAGGTAAGAACTTTTTCAGTAAATCTTTGCAGTTGCTACCGTTGGGTATTGTTTGCATAAAGGACAATCCATGTAAAGTGTATGTTATCAGTAAGTAATCTTTTCACAGATGCTGAAATATGCTACACAGATTGTTGTGTAAGAGTCATAAGTATGTAGTATTTAGAATACTGGAACCTATAGATTTGACTTGCACAAGCAAATAATATTCCTGTTAAATGCAAAAAAAGTTTTGAAAAAAAAATTACTTGCCATCCTAGACTACTGCCTTTGTCAACATTACCATCCCACTTCAAATTTTTCTAGTTAACATTTATTCCTTCAAAATTAAATTGAATTTGGCATCACTCAATCACGAATAAAGGAAGTTGGTCAAACAATAATGATAAATACAAATTGGTATGTGCCGAAACAAGTGTTATTCTAATGAATTGCAAGGACATAAATCGAGTCTGGTGCAGCTTCTGTATTTAAGCCCTGTAATTTTTCTTAAAATAAGCAACTTTATCTTTTTTTTTTTTTTAAAAAAAAAAAAATCCTTTTAGAAGCTGTATTGAGCCATTATCAGTTGCTTTTTGCTTTTTAAGATGGAAGAAGATAATAAACACATCCTGGGGATGTCTTAAACAGCTTTCGCTTAATATTGTTGCTAAAATTTTTTTCTGATAGTAATTTTTGATATGGCAAAATTGCCTATTTAGTCCTATAACAATTAGTTTTGGGTCATTCTGGTCCAAATATTTTTCTTTGCCATTGAGGGTCCAAACATTTTTACAGATGACCTTCTCAGTCCTTTTCACCTAAAAAGTATATTTTTTGGTCATTTTTTTGCCGGAAAAAGTTTTTTATTATAAATATTTGAGGGCATTTTTGGTATTTTATTCTTTTAAAGCTCACTGAATTCTCATGTTGGCAAAACTACTGGTGACCAAATCCCATCCCCAATCCTAATTAGTAAACAGTAAACAGAAGTTGGGGAAAGGAAAAAAGGAAAAAGAAAAGTTCCAAATCGATGTGAACTTGGTTTTCTTTGCTTCAGTTTTTGACTACACTCTCAATCGTGTCTAGCGGTGGACTTTGTAGGAGAGAGATGGAGCCATACGGTATATTGCCCTATAAGAATTTTGTGTGTGAGAGACTAAAAATTAAAAAGTAAAAAAACAACTAAAATAAAAATTTGTAATACACTCAAGTTGCATTTTGCTCTATAATTTACCAGAACAGTTAATTTTTTCAAAGCTTTGTTATTGAGTTTCTCTGTTTAATTTAAAGTTGGTGAATTTGGTCATGCTCTGTCTTCTTCTTTTCTAAATTCTCTTTTCCAAACACAATATACTTCTTTGATTTAGGTACTGGTTATGATGTAGCAGGATAGATCTTTTTTATCTTCTTAATTCGTTTGTTAGTTGTGGAGTAGGAGTTGATTTAGTTCCTATGGATTTGATCAATAGAGGAAAGTTGTATTCCTTGGATAAATTAATTGTAAGAAAATTAACTATTAATTTTTGATAGAAAAGAATTAATTAATTAAACTTCAGAATGGTTTATGCTGCAGCAATATTATCTTTATCCCCAAAATATATTCCATTTTTCCCTCAACAACTGGATAAGATTTTCATGTGAAAAACTTGCGGGGCCCTTTTTACTTGCCATCTTAATCTACACATTCTTCTTCCACCTCTCTCTTATCCTCCATTTTCATTTTTTTTTTTTCTTTATTGTTCAGACCTTTATAAGAGCGGTACTGAAATCTCTTTTGTTTTGGGATGGAGGTTTGAGCTTTCCTTTCGTTTTATCCTTTCTGCTCAACTGCGACAGTAATTGAAGTTGGAATTTTTGTAGTGTGACTCCTGAGATTTCTGGTTCCATGCTATAGATCACAGCTTGGCAGTGGGAATTGGTCTTACCGATGGAAGAATCGAACGTGAGTGACAAGAAAAAGAAAAAGAAAAAAGAAGTAAAATGCCAAAAATGCCCTCAAAGATTTATAATAAAATACTTTTTCTGATAAAAATGATCGAAAAATGTACTTTTCAGTTGAAAAAGACCAAGAAAGTCATCTATAAAAGAGTTAAAGGACCACTGATGACAAAAAAAGAAAAAAATGATTTGGACATATGTAGCCAAAAATAAAAGTTGTAGGACTAAATAGGCAATTTTGCGTTTTTGATATCATTTTGAAAATGTACTAGTTTTCAAAAATAAAATTCAGACAATTAGGAAACATTAACCTAATAGATTCGTGATGAATTTCTAAACATCTTAGGATTTAACTTTAAATAATCCAAACAAATAATAACCGTAGAAAATCATATCAAATTTTTTGAACAGAGAATTCCTTTTCAGCAGTAAAAATGATGCCTTTTAAGGATTTATTCCAAATATGAAATTACACAAATACCCTTAACCTCCAAAGGACTTATTAACTGAACTCAACTAATATTCCAGCTGATGACTGATAAACCAGAAATTTTAGGTTAGACCGTAGAATCATTGCTTAAGAAGTTTCAAATTCTTGAGCCATTTCTTGTTCCACAATTGAATCTAGGGCTATCTTTGATATAGTTCCCATTGAAGTTCAATATGCTTAGTTTGATCATGTTCTGGAGTTCCAATTATCACAAGGAAGCACCAAAGGTTTCTTTAGATTGAATCCAAGCACACTTAAATTAGAGAAGTGCCATCAAATGATTGAAGAGCTCAGTATTCAGCTTCTGCAATAGAAAATGACACCGAATTTTGTTTCACTTCACTAAGTGACCAAATTGGGCTACGATGAATGATACTATACTGAAGTATATTTCTGTCCAATGTGAGCTTGCAAGTCTGCATCCCACGTTGAAGAGGTTTTCATTCTTGGAAATCACGATACCTTTACTGAGATAAAACTTCTTATACTTGAGACTATGATTTATTTGCATTCATGTGCGAGCAGTGCACTAGGTTATTAAATGTGTGCTGTAGAGACAAATATCGTAAGGTCGAGCTTTGGTTTGGTGGGAACTATAAAGGGGATTGCTCGTCGGAATTGGAATTGGTTCCTATTAAGTTTAGGATTCTTTACCTAAAAGTTTAGGATTTCATAATTTGCTTAGGATTAGTTTTTTCTTTACGTATTGTTTTTACTTTTCCTAGAAGATTAGATTTAGGATTGATGGTTTAGGATCTTTCATACTCCTATATAATATAGGAGGTTCTTTGTAGAACTTTACTTCCAATAAAAGATTTCAGCTTTCAAAAATAGTCTAAGCATAGTTTGCTTGTTTGAGGAGAGATTCCCTGAGATTTTGGTGAGTCGCCTAGGGCCCTTGGTGAGATGCCTTGGGATTTCTATTTTCTGTAATTTTTTTCAGCTTCCCTAAATTATTTAAATTCTAAGTCAAACCTACTACATTTGTCTTACATCACTAGGATTGAACATAAACTGACTTACAATGCCACATGAATATTTCAGCCTAGTGGATTAAATAAGTCTACCTCCATCTTAGTTTCTGATATCTTTGTTTGTTTTCTGGAGCCTGATCCGGAAAGAGAGATACACCATCACTCACCTATGAGTGTTTTTGTGATACCCCAATCTCACGTCATATGTAAAGTCATGGATATGTATCGATAAAGATGGGCCTAAGTACCTATTGTCAACTTAGGATATCTATTTTGACATAACGATAACGGTTGCTAAGTAATTGACTATGGATGCTGCCAAGCCCATAATTGCCTTTGGGGCCAGGATCTGGGACGGGACACTTCTCAAGTTCACAAGCAAATTACCAGTTTCAGCCAACAGATCAAATATATCATTTTGTTGGAAGAGAAGTTTTTGGCTTGGATATAGGGACTTCTCAGCCCAAGATGTATCTTAGAGCCCCAAATCTTGATCTGAAATTCCTGGTGAAATAGCTCTGATGCTATTCTCTCTCACTAGTGTTACTTCCTGTAAAAAATCATATCAGCATAAACAATAAGAAAGGTAGGACCACTATCATCTCTTTCTATAAAATAGAATATAAATCTACCAGAACTTGCTTAAAACTGTACTAGGCAAAATTGCTAATTTCGTCCCCAAACCCCACAGTTTTGGCCAATTAAATCCCTCTTCTTTATTTTTATCTTTTTAGATCACTCAACTTTTTGTGACCTTTTCCTGCTGGAACACCATTATGATTAAGTTCAAATTTGACAACTCCAATCAGTAATGTCCTGACCAATGCCAATTGTTATCTTTGTATTTTTTTTGGAAATAGACAACTGAGTGAGAGAGCAATTGAGATTGGGTGAGCAAGTCGAATTAATATGGTCTGGGAGAAAGTGATTTCTGAACTGTGGCTTCCCTTCACCAATGAATAAGTGTTAGAAGCTATCTTCTTAAGAAGGGATGCATGAGAAGCTGAAGGCAGGAAAGTTGTAGTGAGAGAAATATTATCCAGTACATTGATAATTATTGTTGATTAATGCTATGATTGCCAATTCCTTTCAATATTTTAAGCTTTCATTTCAGGCGATGGACCATGGGAGAAATCTCTCACTTGCTTCTTCTACTTTGGTGGAATTGACTACACGTCTCGATTTCTTTAAGGAGCGGCGTTCTCAACTAATGGAACAACTTCACAACTTGGATTTAAACTATGGAACACCGCATGAATTGGTATACAAACCGCCATCTCCTCAATGGAGTTGACAGATGGTTTATGATAGTGCAACGTTGTTATATCAATGATTTGTACAGATTTTGTACCATACGACTAGACTGATTTCTCTTGTCTATTCTCTCCCTTTTTGGTTGGTGCAAGTAATATAGTTCACAGAGTGACGGCATTTCTAGTTACTTTTTGAGTCTGATTCAGTTTATTATTTTTTGTGGCACATTTCATTTAACAGAAATAAACAACAGTTTCTGTTTGTCTTTTGTGCGGTAGTTGGTGAGGTTTGGAAAGAAGATTGGAGGGCTGGTCCAGATCAAGCCTCTATAGGTCCTCCGTATTGTCTTTTGTACCTCTTAAATGTGTAATTCTGCAGCATGTTATGTTATTTACTGTTAATAATTGGTGGCCGGTTCTATTGAAATATACTGAAAAGTGGACAGGGTTATATGCTAAGTGAACAAAAAGTTTTGAGAGGGGGGCGGGGGTTGGGGATGCGTCCGGGTCGGGTCTGGGTGGGCTCGAGGTCTTTCCCGAATAGGTCATTTTGGGTTGGCTAGAGGACTGGATTGGGAATCTTGGGATTGGGCCCAGGAGTTGTATGTGGGTTGATCTGAGGCTGAGTAGGGCGGAGTCACTTTTTAATTTATTTTTTATTTTTCAAATTGGGGGGAGTTGGCGCTCGAAGAGTGGCTGGGCTGGGTCCTCTCTATTGGGATAGTAAAATTCAACTCTTTTTTTATTACTTTATAAAATGATTTTTAAGGGTTCAAAATCAATATATTTAATTATTTGTTCGTATATAAAGTTTTAAAAGTTGAAGTTTAATTTATTTTAAAAATTATGTAATTAAGTAATTTGAGTTGAATTTAGTAAAATGCATTAGAATTAGAAATTTGAAAAAAGCCTCAAATTTTTATTAATAACAGATTATTGAGAATACATTACATAAGATTAAGAGGACTTGTTTAATGTTTACTTAAACCTCCTTGGAAGTCATTTAAATAAATTACAATAAAAATACATTAATGGCTATACATCACTTGTTGAACCTTCTTCTCCATGATATTCCTATTCTCCCTCCTCATTTGCCAACAAAATAGTCATAGTTATCCAATGAGATCTACTTTTCCGCTTTGATCCAATCGGAGGCACACGTGAGGGCTTCCAAAGTGATGGGTGTGAATACACTTCTATACTTGTTACGTATTCGACATCTTCATTAAAGGCACTTCCCGATGCCACCATTGAAACAGGTAGAGTCAAAACATCTCGTACTAATCTTGCCAAGGTAGGATAAGTGACTTTATTTAATTTCCACCATCCCAAAATGTCAAAATCCTCGGAGTCTTCATTACTTATCACTTGAGCAGTAATGTTGAAAATTGCCAACTCACTTAAACCGCTACTTGAAGATGATGATTATTATGAACCTCCTACCTTGGATCTTTTGTTGAGGTGCAAAAGTGTTGACAAAGCGTCAAGCCTTCCTTCTTGAGATGCACTACTTGATCTTGGTGGCTCCATGTTTGTTCTTGACGATGTTGTGAAAGATTGATCTTAATAAGATGAAAATAAGACATCCGAATTCGTCTTCACATATGTCTTTAGTCCCTCCGCCTTAACTTGTCATGAGAACAATCCATACAAGCAGTCGATGCTTGTCTCAAAACCTAAAATCTTAAAACTAGGATCCATACAAAAAGCAATGCAATACAATAATAGTATGACTTTATAATATTTGAAATATCTGTTTTTCATATAAATTCTATCATTACACTATGTGTACTATGGTCCCTAAATTTGAAAAAAGTATGACATACATGAATTAAAGTAGGAATATGATGAGTAGTGAGATAATATTGACCCAAAAGTAATTGTGAAGCATCCTTAAAATTTTTTGAATAAGAAGACACAATGGTGGTATTATCAATATAATCATGAGTTAAAAGGGTTTGAAATCCGGTATTATTGCAATATTGAATTGTTATGTGTTTATAAAGAAGAACACTATCTATCATATCATGTGTGGATTTTTATCTAGTATTAATATCCATCTTAAATTTTTTAAATTTAAACCTTGTTCTCTACAAATATGTTTAAATTGTGCACCTCTGACACTGGAGCTCTTTATAAATACAATAATATTATGAAAAATATTAACTACATCTTCTACAAATTGGTATAAACTTTTAACAATTAAATTTAACACATGGCAAGCACATCGATAATGAAAAAGTTGTCCATCTAAAACGGGGATGAATTTCATTCTTAATAATGGGAATAGAAGAATCATTATTTCTAGCACTATCAAAAGAAATAAAAAATATAGCATTCACGACAAGAAGTTAAAATATGATTTGCAATACCAATACCGGTGTGAGGAGGATCAAATAGTGTAAAAAGTAAGCATTCTTTTTGAATAATCCAATCATGGTCAATCTAATGACAAGCGATACACAAATAATTCCACAATTTTATACCTGTCAAAGAATCACAAGAGCAAATTTTGTATTAACTAATTTCTAAAATTGTTCAAGAAGATTTTTTTTTCCTCATTTTTTTATAATATGTAAAGACATCACATCTAAGTATAGATCTAGAAATTCTACGAAATGCATGTTGTAAACATTCACAAATGGCTTGTACAAAATCATCCGTTTCCAATATCTGTAAAGGTAGATTTTGTGTAATTACCCACCTAATAGGTCTTTGCCTAACATATTTTTTTTGTTGTTATAGAAAATTTTCATTAAAATTCAGGTTTTCATTTCTCATATGCCTAGACAAGGTTCCCGTCCCACTCCACTTTTATTATTATATGACTTCCCACAAAGTTTACAAGTTACTTTGTCATTTTGGTAAATAAACTCCATACTGGGGATGAGTTTTTTTCTTTAGTCTTACTAGTCATGGAGCTAGTTGAGGGATGAGGCGAGTGACTTGTGGGGGTGGGTATTTCTTTTTCATCATCCTCATTAACATCATCACCTAATGGTTCTACATCTTCAGGTTGGGGAAAGTATCACTATCAAAAACTTCATTAGTCCTAGCAAACTCACTATCTTCAAGATTAATGCAGTGGGAGGAAGAATTGATCTATTACATTTCAAACAAAACAAAACAAAACAAAACAAAAGAAAAAAGAAAAAAGTGGATTGATGAAAACAATATGCAATCAACTAACAAATAAAAAGCAATACGGATAAAGAAAAGCAAACAAGTATGTAAGAAATACAAAAACAATTCAAAGAAATAAAATTAACTTCAAGAATAATAAAAAAAATGAACAACAATTATAAATAGTAAAGCTTGGAAAGTAAGTAGAGAATAACCAACTTGAAATTCAAAAGAATTTGTCGTAAATTGTGGAAGATCAAAGATGGAAACTTCAAATTTCTTCTTTCAATTGCCAAAACTAAAAAAGTAGAGAGTAGAGCAGAGAGTTTGGAAGTAGGAGACGAGAAGAATGTGAGGAGGAAAGTATGGAAGAACTGGTCATAACTAGCCATTGGGCCCATCAAGTAGGTTCTGTGCTTGGTCCATGCCTGATCCTTGCCTCGTGCCTTTGATAGTTCTAGGCCGGGTTAGAGAAAATGGGGACTAGGAGGACTTTACACCGGTTGGGATACATATGGGCAAGCTAGTAAGCCTAGGCCAGGCCGGGTCGGGCCTAGCTTGGCCTAGCCTAAGGTAGATTGGGCCTAGCAGGTCACAGGTCAGCTCAGCCGACATGCCACCCGTAACAACTAGTTAAGAAAGCAATTGGACAAAAAGTGCATGTCCCTTTAAAACCCATCCCTACTCTAGATGATCGGGTTGTAGCATTAGCTTTGTGATGAGTTGTGCTAGACTTGAGATCTCTCTTTGTTGAAGAATTGCAGTGAGACATTGCGAAATAGCTTGTCAAATGAAACTCTCTTCTTCGATGACCATTTCAAGCTTAGCCATGGAAATAGGGTTTTCTTGTACTTTGGTGAGGCAGAATGATTAGGTACTTGAATCGGGCAGTAAAATTGGGTCGGAAACGAGATTGGGATCTACACCGGGTTGAATCAGCAGAAATTGGATGCAATTCCAATTTCTCTTCAATGCTTAAGTTAGATAAGAGGAAGGATAAAGAAGTAATTTGCAAGTAGGGAGTTAAAGCGACATACCTTGAAAGGAGTGTTTTGGACTTATTTATAGTAGAATTTCAAAATCTTGTCAACAATGTCTTTTCATTAATGTGGGATCGTTTTTTATAGCCTATCAACTGTCCCGCAATTATTCCATGCCCATTATAGTGTAAAGGCTATTTATTATTTAATGACTAACACTCCCTTAATGATGTGAGCATAATAGTTAGTATAATATATCATCGCAAAATTCTACAAACATAAATTGCACTTCTATAATTATTCCACATTTATTCCTTATGTGTGGATCATAAATATTCTGTCGAAGTGGGTATATACTTTAGAGTATATATCATATGGGTTTTCAATTTTTTCTTTTTTTAATAGATAAAGAACGTAATTTTGACAAATGAATATACTAGCCATATATCATATGTCTTTCCCCTTTTTGAATAAAAGACTAAGAATGTAATTTTGTTGAATGAGTTTACTGGGTGTATATCATATACTATCCATTGAAGCCGAATGTAAGTGGAGAGATGAACAATCGGGCAAAGGTAGGAGCTTGGGTCGAAGCTTCAGGCTGTATACCTAGTCTATGCTAAGACCGATGTGAGATGACTTCAGGAGTCACATCAGTGGTAATAAATGCTTTGTCAGATGATTTCTGACACGTGGGGCATCAGACGCCTGGGTTTAAACTTGCCTTTGGCAGTTGAGTTTTGATGCCTTATAAAAGGCTCTTGAGAGCTTTTATGCTTTGCATTTTCGAACGCTTGACAGCTCTTTGTTTTCCTCCAATTGTAGTGGGGTTTATTAGGGAGATTGGCACTATTTTTGAGGTTTTAAGTGAGAAGAAATTTTAGTTTGTGTTATGTGTTTTTCATTTTGTTTCACAAAGGTGTCACATTTTTGCACTTTTGCCAATGCTAACCGATAAAGATATGCTTTTTTCTTAACTCTTTTTTTTGTGCAGTTTTTATTCATGTTCTTCGTCAAATGGCTTCTGACGAAAGTATTTGATCTTCTTTATGTGTTTTTCTTTTTAAGAATTTTGTTTGTTGTCATGTTTAGTTCAGCCACTGTTTCAAATGATCGACGGGGTGATACCGATTCTTTAATTGAAAAATCAATTGATGATGTACCCGAAGCTTCTGGATTGTCCGAAAGAATCGACGATGAGAATGTGTCTAAGGAAAGTACAACTGAGGGTGAGGATTAGGGATATAACCAATACCACTATGCCTGGAGTAGGTTACCATAGTAGTAGGTATGAGTATAAAGGGAAATACATTAACTATCCTTACATGGATGAAACCTTAGATTGGGCTGATTTTGAGGATAGAGAACCATCGGCCATGGAAGAGGCCGATCATGCCGATATGCTTGACTTGGCTTTTGGTCAAGGGGACAATGTTGGCATGCCCCAATACCTAAGTATGACATGTAGGCTTTTCTAACGCTAGGAGTGTGAGAGATGTGTATGATCTGCCAAGATATTTTGAATTGAAGATCGGCGGGTAATAAAACTAGTGTTAAGATGCCTCGAGATGGGTATTTCACAACATATGTGGCTCACTTTAAGGCTAGGTTGAGGATTCCATCCATGCCCTTCCTTTAAAAGTGGTGGTCTCTCCTTTATTGATATGTATTTCATTTCCACTTCAAGAAACTCATTAGAAGAAAGAACATAGACAAGGGATATAAACTCATTAAGGCCACAAAGAAACCTAATTCTATCCTTCAAAGCACATGATATTAAGGCATTAAATCTCGATGGCCTATGACAACATAAGGGATGTGAAAGGAAGGCCACAAACAGACCTCCTCCAGGCATCGATCGGAGGGAATCTAGAGAGGGTACTGACATTACCTTTTGTTTCGATTCTCAGACAAAAGACGAATGACGGACTTTCTTGTCTACAGTCACCAGCAAAAATCTCCAGCCTCTGCCTCTACTTCGACACACGAACGTCCGCTTCCAATGTACGTCTCACGAACAAAACAATGGGAATAAACACAATTGAACAGCTAGATTCAATCGTGCATATGGTTTTCCCGTTTTTTTTTTGTTTCTCTGAACTCTTAGTTTTTTCTATGCAGACACTCCAGTGGAAAATAATCAGTCATTCAGAAAACTAGAATAACTCTTGAAGACTTCGTGAAGAAATCTTCAAGATAATTCTATCGTAACTCCCGATAGGATTCAAAATCCTAACTGAGTTGGTTAATAGAAATCCTGTGAAAACGAAATTGTCCAGATTCAACGAACCTAGATAATTACAATTTAACACATAATTAACATTGAATGATATTTTAGATTTATTCATATTTGTGAAATAACCTAAACAACTTTAGCTAATTATGTTTAGGTCCCAAATGAGAAACTACCCATTAAGCGATACGTTCTAAATGTGTGACCCAATAGGTCGAGGTTAAAATTGGCATTTGACATAAACGATATTTAATGTTATGTACAATAAGCGGTGTCTAGCAACACATTATCGTAATCCAATTAATGAGAAAGTTGGTAACAAGACAAAACCTTCCTTGATAAAATAACATGTCTTAATCTCATTGTCAAGGAATTCATAATTGAACACGAGTCATGGAACGTGTCATACTCGTAAAGTTCAATATCTAAATTCTCAACCCCCGAGTAGATTAATTAAACCGAATAAGATAAATATCTCATATCCACTTATTCGAGCATGGCCATGTATTTCATAATCTCACTCAACCAAGAATGCTAGACATCACTGTCTTGTTATATAAGAGTAACAAATCCTATCTTGATCATTCAACATTCCACAGCACAAATTAGGACATACTCAATACATGCCCTTATTGTCCACTCAGTTAAGAGTGACGTTTGATAATATCAAAGTATGTAATTGTTCATGAAGGAATCTTTGATGACCTTAAGTCAAAAGATGAGACATAATTATCACAACGAGATCACTCATGACACTCATATAATAATCCATGAGGTGATTTCATGGTCGGTCAATCCAACACACAATACTCTACATGTACCTATGTGATGATTTGAAATCTCATATCCATGACGGCTGTCATCAATCAGCACATACTAGTCTCAACATGTAATTAATATCCTAATCCCAATAACACTTGACTGGGGATGTTCTAATATTAGAAATAAACTATTCTAAGGACATTACATAATTTATTTAATGAAACGCAGATATAAAAGTAAATTATATAATGATATAAATAGCATCATGATACAAAGTTATGCCAACTAAATAAAATCATCATATGTTCTTAGGGCGTCTCCAACAATCTCTGACTTGCACTGAGACCAATCACTCATGAATCTAATGCCCATAGATCTAGTGCGACGATCATGTCTTTGCTACGTCAGAGGATCAACGACATTGTTATCTGTAGGTACTTTCCATATCTGAGCATCTCCTCTCTCGATAATTTCTCAAATGAGGTGGTATAGCCAAAGTATATGTTTGGATCGCTGGTGAGATCTGGTTCCTAAGCCTGTGTAATAGCTCCATTGTTGTCACAATAAAGCTCCATAGGATTAGTGATACTAAGAACCACCCCAAGCTCAGTGATGAACTTCTTGATCCAAACTGCCTCTTTTGCTACTTCAGAAGCAGCTATATACTCAGCTTTTATCCTAGAATCAACCACTGTTGCCCGCTTTAAACTTTTCTAGCATATAGCCTCACCATTAAGGCAAAAAAAAAAAAACCTGATTTTGATCGAAAATCATCTTTATCGATTTGAAAACTAGCATGAGTGCAACCTGTTACAGTGAGCTCTTCGTCACCTCCAAAGATGAATATTTCTTTAGTATTTGGAAAATATCTAAGGATATTCTTAACAGCAATCCAATGGCCTGAACTTGGATCACCTTGGTATCTGCTTGTCATGCTCAAAGCATATGAAACATTGGGACGTATACATAACATAGCATACATGATAGATCCAATGGCAGATGCATATGGAATCTTACTCATGCTTTGTCTTTCTTCCACTGTTGTAGTCCTTTCGAATGATTTATGCCATATGTCATAGGCAAGAATCCTTTCTTAGACTCCTACATGCTAAACCTCTTTAGCACCTCGTCTATGGATGTACTCTAACTTCGGCGAATCAACGTTCTGGATCTATCTCTATAGATCCTTATACCTAGTATGTAATTTGCTTTGCCCAAGTCTCTCATAGAAAAACAACTCCCAAGCCAAGTTTTTACAGACTATCAGGTAGGGATGTCATTTCCAATAATAAGTATGTCATCCACATATAATACCAAGAATACCACAATACTCCCACTGAACATCAAGTATTTACGAGCAAAATAAAGTCAACTAGAAGATTTTTTAGGATTTAGTCGATATGATTGCAAGGACATTGTGAGCAAGGAATAGACAATCCGAGAAACATACGCAAAAAGAATCAATCTCGAGGATAATTTCGATGAAATCGTTGAGACATAGCGAGGAACGACTAGTCAGTTAAGTCTTTCCAAACATAATAAAGTCAACGAGACAATATTAGAGTAATTCCTCGATATGATTGTTGGAACATATAGAGCAACAAATAGTCAATGTGAGAAACAAAAGCAAAATGAGTAAAGACTCAAGGATTATTTCAGTGATATCATTGAGGCATTGCGAGAAACAATTAGTCAATAAAGTCAACGAGACAATTTTGAAGAATTCTTCCGCATGATTGTCTGGGCATAGCGAGCAACAAATAGTCAAATAGTTAGGCAAAAAGCAAAACGAGTAAAAATTCGACTATTTTTTTCGCGATATCATTGAGACATAGCAAGAAACAACTAGTCAATAAAGTCTTCAAGAGAAAAATAAAGTCAACGACATAATTTTTGAGGAATTATTCGATAAGATTGTTGGGACTTAGCGAGCAATGAAGAGTCAATACGAGAAACAAAAGCAAAACGAGCAAAAACTTGGGGATTATTTTGGTGATATCATTGAGACATAACAAGAAACGACTTGTAACTCAAGTATTTACGAGCAAAATAAAGTCAGATAGACAATTTTTTAGGATTTATTCAATATGATTGTAGGGACATAGCATGCAATGAATTGTCAATTAGAGAAAACATACGCAAAACGAATCAATCTCGAGGATTATTTCGATCAAATTGTTGAGACATAGTGAGGAATGACTTGTCAGTTAAGTCTTTCGAAACATAATAAAGTCAACGAGACAATTTTTGAGTAATTCGTCGATATGAGTGTTGGGACATAGCGAGCAACGAAGAGTCAATACAAGAAATAAAAGCAAAACGAGTAAAAACACATGGATTATTTTGGAGATATCATTGAGGCATAACAAGAAATGACTTGTAATTCAAGTCTTTACAAGCAAAGTAAAGTCAACCAGACAATTTTTTAGGATTTATTTGATATAATTATCGGGACATAGCGAGCAACGAATAGTAAATCCAAGAAACAAAAGATAAACAAATCAAACTCGAGGATTATTTCGGTGAAATCATTGAGTCATTGCGAGGCACGAATAGTCAATGCAAGAAAATAAAGCAAAAGGAATCAAACTCGTGGATTATTTCGGTGAAATTGTTGAGACATGGCGAGAAATGACTAGTTAGGAAAGTCTTTCCAAACAAAATAAAGTCAACGAGACAAATTTTGAGGAAATCTTCGATATGATTGTTGGGACAGGGCGAGCAACGAATAGTAAATGCGAGAAACAAAAGCAAAACGAATCAAACTCGAGGATTATTTCGATGATATCGTTGAGTCATAGCGAGGAACAAATAGTCATTGCAAGAAACAAAAGTAAAACGAATCAAACTCGCAGTGTATTTGAGTGAAATTGTTGAGATATGGTAAGGAATTACTAGTTAGGAAAGTCTTTCCGAAAAAAATAAAGTAAACATGACAAATTTTGAGGAAATCTTCGATATGATTGTTGGGACATGGCGAGCAACGAATAGTAAATGCGAGAAACAAAAGCAAAACGCATCAAACTCGAGGACAAAAGCAAAATGCATCAAACTCGAGGATCATTTCGATGAAATTGTTGAGTCATAGCAAGGAATAAATACTCATTGCAAGAAACAAAAGTAAAACAAATCAAACTCACTGACCATTTTAGTGAAACTGTTGAGCCATGGCAAGGAATGACTAGTTAAGAAAGTCCTTCCGAAAAAAATAAAGTCAACAAGAAAAATTTTGAGGAAATCTTCAATATGACTGTTGGGACATAGCGAGCAACAAATAGTAAATGCAAGAAACAAAAGTAAAATGAATCAAACTCGAGGATTATTTCAGTGAAATTGTTGAGACATAGCGAGGAACGACAAGTCAATCAATCTTTCCGATCAAAATAAAGTCAACGAGACAATTTTCGATAAAATCTTCATAAGATTGTTGGGACATTGTGAGCAACGAAGAGTCAATACAAGAAACAATAGCAAAACGAGTAAAAACTAGGGGATTATTTTGGTGATATCATCAAGGCATAACGCGAAATGACTTGCAATTCAAGTCTTTACGAGCAAAATAATGTCAACCAGACAAATTTTTAGGATTTATTCGATATGATTGCTGGGACATAGTGAGCAATGAATAGTCAATTCGAGAAACACAAGCAAAACGAATCAAACTTGAGGATTATTTCGGTGAAATTGTTGAGTCATAGCGAGGAACGAATAGTAAATACAAGAAACAAAAGCAAAATGAATCAAACTCGCGGATTATTTCAAAGAAATCATTGAGACATAGCAAGGAACGACAAGTATATCAAGTCTT
The DNA here is from genome assembly GCA_028571225.1 of Parsonsia alboflavescens. Classification (NCBI taxonomy): domain Eukaryota; kingdom Viridiplantae; phylum Streptophyta; class Magnoliopsida; order Gentianales; family Apocynaceae; genus Parsonsia; species Parsonsia alboflavescens. The sequence continues at coordinate 12,525,559 of JAOXNR010000022.1, forward strand.
TTCGATCAAAATAAAGTCAACGTGCCAATTTTCGAGGAAGTCTTCGATAACATTGTTGGGACATAGCGAGCAACGAAAAGTCAATACAAGAAACAAAAGCAAAACGAGTAAAAACTCGGGGATTATTTTGGTGATATCATTGAGGCATAACGTGAAACGACTTGTAATTCAAGTCCTTACGAGCAAAATAATGTCAACCAGAGAATTTTTTAGGATTTATTCGATATGATTGCTGGGACATACCGAGCAACGAATAGTCAATTCGAGAAACAAAAGCAACACGAATGAAACTCGAGGATTATTTCGGTGAAATCGTTGAGTCATATCGAGGAACGAATAGTCAATGCCAGAAATAAAAGCAAAACAAATCAAACTCGTGGATTATTTCGGTGAAATTGTTGAGACATGGTGAGAAATTACTGGTTAGGAAAGTCTTTCTGAACAAAATAAACTCAACGAGAGAAATTTTGAGGAAATATTCGATATTATTGTTAGGACAGGGCGAGCAACGAATAGTAAATGCAAGGAACAAAAGCAAAATGAATCAAACTCGAAGACAAAAGCAAAATGAATCAAGCTCGAGGATTATATCGATGAAATAGTTGAGTCATAGCGATGAACAAATAGTCATTGAGAGAAACAAAAGTAAAACGAATCAAACTCGCTGATTTTTTCAGTGAAATTGTTGAGACATGGTAAGGAATGACTAGTTAGGAAAGTCTTTCCGAAAAAAATAAAGTCAACATGACAAATTTTGAGGAAATCTTCGATATGATTGTTGGGACATGGCGAGCAACAAATAGTAAATGCAAGAAACGAAAGTAAAACGAATCCATCAAGGATTTAATTCTATTCCTATCTTTCCGAAAACTTACAAATATAATGTGACATAAAAAATGATTATATATAATCTC
>JAOXNR010000022.1:12528125-12552135 GCA_028571225.1 Parsonsia alboflavescens
CCCCCCCCCCCCCCCCCCCCCCCCCCCCCCCCCCCCCCCCCCCCCCCCCCCCCCCCCCCCCCCCCCCCCCCCCAAGGCCTAGTAACCTCTCTGGAACAGAGAGAAGGAGTGCTAGATGCAGATGATCTGACTGAGGAAGAAGACTCGGGGAAATATGCAGAAGAAATTTTATCTAAGAAGATGAGATTTTTCTAAAACAGTAAAGGGAAGAGAAAAGAGAACTCACTCGTTAATTAATAGAAGATTAAGAAAGGAGGTGTTCTGAACCCTGAGTCACTTGCCAGATAGAGGAAAGAAAGGAATTCGAGAAAGAAGTAGATGAAGTTGCAGAAAGAGAATTTTGTGAACAAGAGAAGAGTTTAGGTGAATCCTAAAATCTTCAAAAGCCTCCCAATTAATATGAGATAAGGAGTCCTTTGGATCCGGTACGCCAGGAAAAGAGGCAACTGCTAAAACTGATGAGTCACGGCAACTCCCAAAACTAGCCATTACAGGAAAAGCGACCCTTCAAAGGTTGTAACTTAAAGATGGTAATTTAGGCGTCACGACCTTAGAGCTCGCTGGGCATAAAGGGGCGTAATGATGGGAGAAACAGGCACGACCCGGATAAACCAATCCAAATGGGCTCAAGCCCTGACCCTAATACCTAAAAGTCCAACTCATGAGTCCTGAGGAAAGGTGGGCAGCGACCTCCTACCATCGACCTCCAAAATGAGCTAAGAAGAGGTTTCACCAGACCACGACCTTCGACCTAGTATGCTCCAATCCTTAGCATACATCTTCCATGTTGTGACTAAATGTGCACAACTTTTAGTATATTCTATGAACCTATAATCACTCGTAGCGACCTCCTAGAAGAGATGTCCAAGGCCTTCGACATCCACGGGCACGTCGCGAAATTGGTATAAAGGTCGTTAGCAAGCTTTTAGCTCTCCACCAAAGACGTGGACGGCAAGGTATGCCAACTTAGGGAAACTCCATGATTCTAGGAGAAATTGGCGAGATATGATGCGATCTCACAATTATTCTAATTGCCTACTGCCACATAATTGAAGAGCCCTAATCAAAGAGGTAACTTACTTAATTTGATATTTATTATTGAAACACATATAGTCCACGGACAGAAAAAGAAGGACACACATGACACGATTGATTGAGATAATTTACTCAAGATTACTCTCTCAGAATACGGACTTAGGCATTGGAGCTATTCCCCGGGCGACAGCCTACTCCGATGACTTAATCATTTTCTTCTCAGGATATAGTTACAGACGTCACCACGGTTCAGGGTGAACCAGAGGGGATTTCCGAGCTCCATCAGATATATAATCTTCTTCAGGATGTGAAAAATGCATATACCTACGGTGATGGAAAGGGAAAAGTCCTACCCTAGAGAGGAACTCCTAGCTCTTGCCTAAGGCTTGGGAGGTTAGCATGATTTGGTTTTCCTAATCCTGCTCGGGTAATTAATTCAGTATCTAAAGAATAGGCCTCACAACCCACTTTCTACAACCATCTTGGATATTAGAAATCTCCACAACGAAGTCCTTCGCGCTCACAAAGTGAGCGTCAAGGTATAGAAGTTGATTGAAGAAAATTTTATGTGGATTCCATTTAGGCTACTTGCGAGGTCTAAGATGGGAATCACGAAGTTTGTAGTAAATGATGGATTTCTTCCAAGGACCTCTCAAGGATTGAAATGGACCTACTGTTGGGATTTATGCCCAAAAAGGTTATCATTTTCTGAGAAGAAAGTGTAAAAGACTATAACCTTAATAAGTAACTTTTTACATATTAGAATAACATGCAATAAGGTCCAAATTGATTTAAATAGGTGATCTGTGTGTTGGGACGTTCAGCATAGTAAGGTACGGATTACCGGAAGTTTAAATCATAAGAAATTAGTTCTTGGCGATTAATGGAATTGGGCGTTCCATTAAACAAAGGTCATAACACATTAGTCTCCTTTAAGTAGGGTGACTTACCTTTAGTCATCGGGTAGTGGTCCCGGACTATGTGTTAACACATTTTGTATGTGTAGAACAGGATCATTCAGTAATTGTTCTCTAAAGGTACTATCAAAGAAGAGAGAACAAATATCACTATTGCTAATGCGTGGACATGTCCCCATGACATAAGTATGGGTTGGTAGTCTGGCGAAGCTAATTCCCTGTGCTTTGATATGGTATGGGTGAGATTACATTATGAAGATCAATAGTCTTATATGTTATGTACTTCGAGTTAGTTAGTTAAGACAGACTCGTATAATAGGGTCTCTATGCCATTTCATTTATGAGATTGGTTAATTACCCCCTTGTGTGTTGTTCTTAGTTGGATCACTAAACCCAAGGCCTCGGTAGTACAATTTTTATTATACTGAATATTCTTCTAGTGAGTATTCTTGTGATTCAATGGCAATAGAACCAGATACATAAGGATCGTAGATGCTATTGAGCAAGGTGATAGTACGCAAGACCTAGGCTCAATAGTGGGTGTCACATAGAAGGGCAAATGTGTCATTATACCTGTAGGTCAAAGACTAAGGGTTGAGATTTATCTCAACAAGCCTCCTGTTTCTACAGTAATGTGTCACGAAGTACATCATCTTCTTATGGTGATAATAGAAGGTGTTAAGAATGACTAAGTCAATTACTACTATGTAGTAAGGATATTTTAGTCATTTTATAAAGCCATGAACATTGTGTCTTAAGGTCCTTAATCTAGTCCTATTGAGATTGAATGATTTTTATATCATTCTTAAATAGGAAATCGGAGAATGAATTAATTTCATTCTAGATAGCATTAAATAATTAATTGAAGATTTAATTAATCCTTGAAATTAATTATTTGTGCTTGAATAAAAATTAATTTGTTATTTTATTTAGTCTTATAATTAATTTGGATTTAGGTCCATAAGATTAATTATTGTAGGGCTTGAATAAAATAATGAAGTGAATTTATTTTTATTTGTCTTATAATTAATTTGGACTTAGGTCCATGAGATTAATTACTTAATGGGTTAAGAATAAAAATAAATATTGGGCTTTAATTAAAGGGTCAGAATAATTATGTTGGGTCTATAATCCAATGAATAATTATTGGACCTTTAATTAAATAAAAGGATTGTTAGGCTCTTGGGCTCTTGGCCCATAGGTGAGGAAACTCGTAGGAGCCGACCGATTGTCGCTCATTCTGAAACCCTAGAAAATTAGAACAGACGTGATTTTTCTCTCTACAGAAAAATTACAGACAGTCTATTTTTCTCCACTCCACTTACAGAGATTCTTCGGTCTTCTATTTTCCTTTCTATTCACCCAGACAGATAGGGAATAGATTAGAAGATCTTTTGCATGGTAGATCAAGACGTTCAGATCCATTCCGCAGGATAGATCTCCGAATCTTCAAATCAGGTATCGTTCTCAACTTCTTTATGTGAGAATTTTTTTAAAAATCCTGGGACTCCGGATTCTTTTCTACGTGGATTCGGGATCCGGTTCCCTTCACCTGCAAATCTAAATCTTTGGGAAAGATGAAGATAAACAAGACCACTGCTACTTGGAGAGGACAACAACCCAATCTTAAAGAAAGACCTAAAGAACTCCAGCCATACAGGGATTTGGGCAAGATAATCCCTCTCTTGAGACTAGCCTCATAAAACACAATATGACCTCTATGGATATTATTAAGGCAATCATTTTCATCTAGCACCACCAGTTCATCATCACTTAATTCCATCTCCTCACAGAGCCTCTCCACCCAATCCTTGGGGATTTTCGAGCTTAAACTGAATACGTCAAGATCCATAGACCAATGCTCCTCACCAAAAACTACTTTGCTTAATAGTTTGTAAGGAGGAGGTAGAAGGTTTCATTGTCGGGGATGAAATTGGAAAAATTAGAGGGAAAAGACTTGTCTTTATGTGAAAAACAAAGTAAATAAGAGAAAAACTCACCGGATCGTTCTTGTAGAGTAAAGAGAAGGTGAAAGTTGTTGAGTGTGTCTTGAAACAGAAGGAATGAAAGATGAAAGCAAAGAGAATGCAAACGTTTTGAAGATTTGATCCAGAGAAGAAATCCTTGTTCTTAACTATTTATACAAGTTCAAAGGAGTCTTTTGAGCTTCAAAGAGATGTTACCAAATATGATTGGACAACAAGACTAGCCGATTTTTAGAAAGACGCAACCTTAATTTATGGTGGTCTGAATATAGCCTCCTCTGACCTTGAAGGAGGTCGTAGCGCCTAGGTGGTGGGGGAGGGTAATTGATGTTGATGGCATAACAAGGATCCCTCAAGGGCCAATATCTCATTCAAGGGCAAACAAGTAACGATAGTTAATTATTTGATATTTCCAAGAAGAACTTGAATTTGAAGCTCCAAAGGTTATCAAAGATGCATTCCAAGTAGATAAAACATTATTTAATATAGAGGAAACCTTGGAAGATAAGTTCGGAGAAAAACAAGTTCAATATAGGAACACTATTTTGAACACGTTTTGCTCCAAAATCGCCTTCCAAGCTTTCCTCTATTTAAATAATGTTTATCTACTTGTAATGCACCTTTGATAACCTTTGGATCTTCAAATTTAAGTTCTTCTTCGACAAATCGAATCATTAACTGTCTCAACTTGCTTGCCCTCAAACAAGTTGTAATTGGTCCTTGAGGGATCCTTGGTACACTATCTCCATCATTCCAATTTTTTTAAAAAAGATTCGTCCTCGAATCTCGAATATCTAAGTCAGAAGGAGAAAGATTACAAATATTAAATGTAGCACTAATATTATATTCACCTAGGATATTGATTTTGTAGGCATTGCCATTAATCTTTTCAATAACTTGAAAAGGACAATCCCCTCTAGGGTCCAACCTGGACTTGTGAAGATCAAAAAATTCTTTCTTTTCGAAAGTGTAACCAAACTTAATCTCCAACATTGAAGATCATAGGATGTTTCTTCCTATTGTGTTGAGTCGCATATGTCGAGTCGCATATGTCTTTGATTGCTCCTTAATATTCGGCCTTGCCTTAGCATGAATGCTGGTAATTAAATATGCCCTTTTCTTTCCATCCAAACTTGTTAAGTAAAGGAACAAGATCTAATGGAGTTAATGGATTGAAACCATAAAGCACTTCAAAAGGTGAATAATGAGTGGTAAAATGCACACAACGATTATATGCAAATTTGTCCAAGAAGAACTTGAATTTGATGCTCCAAAGGTTATCAAAGATGCATTCCAAGTAGATAAAACATTATTTATTATAGAGGAAAGCTTGGAAGATGAGTTTGGAGCAAAACAGGTTCAAACTAGTGTTTCCTAAGAAGGATCAATTTGGCCATCAGTCTGGCAGCCAACACTAGTCCAAAGAGGCCAAGATTTGAAGCTGAACAAAGAATTACCGGTTTGCCACCCTGCCTATATGTTCAACGGCACTGGTCAAGCTCCACGGGCACTGGTCAAGTTGAAGCTGACGGTAGTGAATCACCAAAGAACCAATAAAGTTGTCCTGATTTTGGAGGATTAGACAAAGATCATCTGATGCAGTCCCTAGTGAGTCCACCAGCTCCGGTCGATAGCTTTCCCTAGTGCTGGATGACCTTTTCTAGCACCAGTTAGTAATGATGGGTAAAGATGTTTCAACCCAGTCTAAAAAGATATTCAACAGAGATTATAGTGGACATAAGTTTCAAAGGTCCAAGAATAAAGGGACCAGATCCACCAGAGAAAGGAGCTGTCAAAAAAGGTACAACCCATGGTGATGTCTCCAACTTGGGACCTCGAGAAATTTTCTCGCACTCAAACTCGAGGTCTGTTTCTTTCTCAAAAGAGCTCGAGGTTTCCACTCAACGAACTTGAATTCCCAGCTACAATGACTTGTATGACACGTTAACAACGTACAAAACGTGCATGGGAACGACACTCCAACACAGGAACTTCGAGAATCCAGGAGAGATTGGCTAGATAGTATCAAACAATCAATGCCATTGTCTAGAATTGCAGTGGAAGAAGATCCCCCAATTTTACGGGAAAGATGTCAACTAAAACAAGGTAACAACAAGAGTAGGTGAACTCTTTGAACACATAAGGAACACAATGATCAATATTGTTGCTATCTTTTCTCTCCCCAAGTACATTAACTTACTTTAGCATTGGAGCTATCCGCTCCGTTTTTTCTTTGATTCTACTTTGCTAGTTGTTTTACAGGCACTGTGGCAAATTGGGGTGATCGAAAACCAACCTGGATTCCATTAATTATATATATATATATATATATATATAGAGAGAGAGAGAGAGAGAGAGATTACGTATTATTGGAAATAAGTGGTCGAAATAATATTCATAAAATGAGTAAACGACTAGTAAAACAAAATTTCCCAAACCCATAAAACACATTATAAATGAAATTTATCTAAAGAGATTGGACGGAACCACTTGAAACAAGTAGTACTAAATCAATATTGTTGACAACGATTGGATTCTTTGTCTTTAAGACATAATTACCTGTCACTTGGTGCAAAACAGTCATTTATGCAATTCGTCTCCCAGAATTCAACACCACTTTGATAGTTTGCCAACTATTAAAGACTACAAATTATCAGAATCTAACTCAGTATCTCTTTATTACCAAACTCCTAATACTCTAGAGTATATAAGAGAAGACAAGGAGAGTTGGAAAATTTTTGAATCAATTAACTCCAAGAAAACTCCCTTGTTTTATAGGAGACCAATGATAGTGGGTAATTAATTCTTATGATAAAATTTTATCCATTTCACATTCATTAATTTATTGGTTTATGTTCCTAATTCATGTATCATGTACCAAGGATAAATTCTATCCTAATTATAAGATCAAGTTGACCTTTCATATTCTACCATTATTAGATTATATGAATTGACATCTTATATATTGAAATTCTAATCAAAACAACAACGGTTGCAGTTGGACAACATATTTTTTGCCATCAGCTTGTCTTGAGAATGAGTTATTATGGTTGGAAAAAAAAATCATAAATATAAAGACTAGGGATCTGTAAGGATTAAATAAAAAAGGAAAGGATCTAAAAAAATAAAAATAAATATTAGAACCCATATAGAACAAGTGAAAATGAATAGGGACAAAAGCTGAATTTTCCATTTATTATATTCACCTAATTTTAGTTTTATGAATAATTGGACATTTAAAGATCTAACTTTTGGCCAATTTTACACTTTGGTATTTAATCCTTTTTTTTTTTTTTTTTTTTTTTTGGGTTGCATTGGTCCTCAAGCAAATTATCATTGGACAACCTAATTCTTCCAATTGTATTTTTTGAAAACACTTAATCAACAATCACCTGACCAAATTAATAGGGGTAAATTCAATTGGTCAGAAACAGATCTTAAATGAAATCTTATTGAGCTAAATTTCGATTTCTGACTTAACAAGAAATGGATTTGGGGGGATCAGAAACACGAATTTAGCTTAGTAAAATTTCAGTTTACACCCGTTTTTGACAAATTGAATAGATTAGTATTGAATTTGCCTCCGTTAATTTAGTAAAGAGGTCGTTAGCTAAACTTTTGGTGGTTTCTTTTTAAAGAATAGGGTTCAAAAGACCAAATTATCTAATAGTAATTTGTTTGAGGACCAACATAACCAAAAAAATAAGTTAAGGACCCAAAAGTAAAACTGATTAAAGATTAGCTCCGTAAACATCTAATTACTCTTAGTTTTATACAAAACAACCATGGCTACATTTTAACGACCGGTTTTCTCCGTTGGTTTGGTTTGAGAATTAGTTATTTTGGTTAAAAATACTCTTTTTTTCCGTCAAGCAAAAAAATAGAGATTTATATTTCCCAAAAAACAATTGTAAGAGACTCAAAAAATTTACATATAAGATTTCAGGACTAAATAAAAAAGGAAAGGGAAATAAAAAAAGACTAGGAATCTATATGGACCAGGTGAATAAGATTAAAGATAAAAATGTGAATTTTCTTTTTATTATTAGAAACTTATATGGAGCAAGTGAAAAAAATTAAAGGAAAAAAAATGACAACTTTTAGTTTCATATTCACCTAATTTTAATTTTATACAGAACAACAACCCAAATGCACTTGTAAATTATGAAAGAATAAGAAAAAGGGTCCAAATGGTTAGGAAATAAGAGCTTCCGGACCAAACCCATTAAGAATTTCTGTGTATCTGGAACCATCCATTTACCCACCGGGTAATAAAAAAACAGTTTTGATTTTGATCCATTAGGGTTCGATTCACCAACCAGATATACCTGGTCTAAATTATTACAAAAAAAAAAAAAAATTTGCAACACCCGTCTCGTCTCCCTATGAGTTCTCAGAAAAGGCAATAAAAACATAATCTTCTTCCTCTTAGTTCTTAGAAAAGGGCAACAAAAATAGAAAAGAATGCAAAAGCTGGGAAGAACAATACAACTGTGACGGCAACACAACCTTAAATTTTTTTTTTTTTTTTTTTGTGTCAAGGTCAGTTTACACAGGTTAGTTTACACGCATTTGGACATTCCGCCTATCCAAAAGGTGTTGGTGGGATTCAAACTCGAGACTTATTATCTGTGACTTGCCCATCTAGCCACAGGAATGTCTCGGAAGAGACAACACAACCTTAAATCTGAAAAGTAATAACAACTGTGACTGTAGTAGCAAGAAAAGGAAGAAGAATGCAGTTGTGATGGGAGCAACGACTTAGGTAGCCCAGCAGCGTCGGCAACTTGTGCAGCAACAGTAGTAGGTGACGTGAGAAGCAGCAGTGTCGACAGCGGGTGACTTGAGAAGGAGCAACGCAGGCTGAATTTAACAGCAATGGCAGTTAGAGACTTCAATAGCAGCAACTATCGACTTCAGTAGTAGTAGCGCTGGCAGACTTCAGCAGCAACAATGGTGTCGGCTTCAGTAATGGCAACGACAATGACGAAAAGCAGTCGAAGAACGAGAACGGCGATTTGAAACTGTGAGAGAATGACTGTGCAAATTGGGGGAAGGGTTGAGATCTTATGGATAACTAATAAGAGAAGGATTGAGATCTTACTTTTGGATTAAATGTAAAGAAGAACCGATGGTTAATAACTGATAAGAGATATGTATCTATATATATTATATATATATATTTAATATATATATATATATATATACTCGGTCGGATCCGCAATAATAAGTCTCAGATTTGGATCCATTTTTATTTATGCTTTTGAATTTGGATCTCAAAACGATAGTAGCAACTTAAATTATATAGATCGATACTAAATTTGGATCTAGGTAAATGGACCTACGCTCTAGAGTTTAGAGATGGGATTTCCAATTAATTAATGGAATTTAATTTTTGCAGTAGTACTATAATTTTAGACTGACGTGTATCGCTTGAGATATGACGTGGTTTTGTGTTTGGGTGTTTGTTTTGGGCAGAGGCAGGCAAGCAAAGCTCCCAACGGTCAACACAACAGAGGCACTGTACAGCGTATAGTTTAATTGTTGTTGACTTAGAAATTACTAGGAAGAATAAAGACAGATAGATTAGGAAAACTCTTCGAATTCTCTCTCTGCTTTCGCATTTGGTCAATCCCTCGCTTTTGCTCTGTCCATGTCTTCCCCATTAACAACAGATTGATCTTCTTTCGAGGTAATGAAATGTAATGTCATGATATCCCTGTCTTTCCATCTTTAACTAGTTTTCTCTCAAATCCCAGGATTTTAATTAAATTAGTCCTTTGATGATCTCAGCCTTTGGACCGGCACTCGCGGATCTTTTGAAGTTGTTTATATTTTCTAATGCTAATTTACTGCACATTTTCAGTTTATTTATATCACTATTAATTGTTTTTTTCTTGGTCTTTTATAGATTTTTGAAATTCTTTTGTTTCGAGGATCAGATGCTGGATGTTGAAATTCATTTTTGTGGAGGTATTTAACTGATTGAAAATTTCTACAAAAATATATTGAGAATTTTCAGTGCCTATCGTCCTCTTCGAAAAGATGATGGGAAAGAAAAATATTGGGAGGGCTTCCCCTTTGCTTATGGTGTTGTTGGCTTTGGGATTTGGTTTCGCCACATACAATTTGTTGACGATGGTAATGCACAACAGAGGAGGGGGTTCAGGGAAATTCCTCGCATCCGATAATTCGGGGCCCGAATGGTTTGATCCGGTAACTAAGATGCCTGATGATGTGAGGGGTTTAGGGAAGTCAAATTCAAGGTTTCACGTTGCTCTAACTGCAACCGATGCACCCTACAGCAAATGGCAGTGTCGGATTATGTATTATTGGTACAAGAAAATGAGGGATATGCCTGGATCCGACATGGGGGGATTTACCAGAGTTCTCCATTCGGGAAAACCCGACAATTTGATGGAAGAGATTCCTACTTTTGTGGTTGACCCTCTTCCAGAAGGGCTTGACAGGGTGAGATTACATGTTTTCCTTTTCTTCTTTTATAGATTATTATGCATTTTGGACACTTCTACATTTTTTCAGTTCAATTTGCTGAACCATTGCTAGACCTAGCTAAATATATGATTCTTCAGACGATGGCTTTTGATCCTTTCCGTGGGGACTCTAAAATTAAGCATGTTTACCCTTGGAAATTATCTGTTTTTGGTATGAACTACTGCTATATGCTTATGCATGCTACCTCATGTTATCTGGATTGTGCTTATAGTACTGTTACTTCTGTAGTCCTCTCTTTCTGCCTTTTCTTTGGTTCACAAAAGGGAGGGAGGGTAGGTTGAAGAGAGATTCCCCTTTACTGGGGAAGGAATCAAATTGCTTTTGTTTGTAATTTTTTAAATTGACTATTAATGATTGCATACTCTAAGGGAAGTTGTAGGAAAAAGGTTCAAAATTTAGGGATGGTATTGTGTTTTCCAATGGAAGTATTTGTGCAATCCTTCTAAAACGGGTTCAGCCAAAAATATTATGCAGATACTAAGTACAATTCTTTATATTCATTTCCAATCTGCATTTCTACAACTAGTTTTGGAGCTCTAGGAGAAAGAGAAAAAGAAGAGAAGAGTTTAAGTTAAGAGAGAAAAGAATAGAAGAGAATCTGGGATGTCTTGTAAATAATGAATGTCATTTGGGAGTTTCCTTGAAAGGAACAGAAGTGACCTTTTTTTAATTTTTTTAATTATTTGGGAGTAGGAAGGAAGGAGAAAGAAGACTGTAATTTTACTAAAAATGTCCCTTCTTATTTAAAAGTTATGTATCTGATAATTTTAGAATGATAGAATTAGTATTTTAACCTTGTAAGTAAAATGATCTACTCTCTTAGTCACTCTAACTTTGGACAGAAGCTATTTCATTTGTTGGGGTGTCCCGCCATCACTCCATTTCTCTTCGGTTCCCCTTTCACGTCTCTTCTATTCTTTCCATTTCTCTCCACCCAACAAAGTATATGTTTACTTCCCTCCCTGTTTCCTTCCCCTTTCACTCCAACCAAGAAAAGGGTTAACTGTAAAGGATAGAATCAATAAATTGTTATTATATTACAATCAAGAAGCTATTGGGCACAAAAAGAAAGGATTCTGCATGTGTGGTTTATAAAGTAGATGCATTGTATTTTATAAAGCAAGAACAGAATTGCTATTTTCTGCTTGTCCACTGGGGATAATAAAGATTATTTGTTGTTTCATGCCAATCTGTGGATCGTTAACTGCCTCAATTTTGAGCTGGAAATTAAGTGGTCAACTTTGAAGACAGCTAGAGCTCTGTTTGTCTGGATGACTCAAGGTCAAAGGCCATTTTTGATAGAGGCAACCATCAAATATAGAGTGGTGATTATTTATTCTTATATCTAAGGTTTCTCTATTAGAGTCAGGTTCTGAATGATTATTGACCAGGTGGGGCTGCTAGCAGCTAAGAAGCTGCTAAGTTTTCATCCCACAAGATAATTGGAGGGAGATTCAAAGAAATCCAGTGGCTTGGTGTGTGCGACTTCTCTACACTAGAGATCTTATCTCATGACATTCAAGGCTTATTCTCACTACTTTCCATGTGGGGTTGACTTGAATCAGCAGGCTTGGGATTTTGTTGATTGTATATTTTCATACGGTGAAGTTCATATGTCAGAGAGGGTGTTTGGTTTGACAAACCTCAACACGTTTCAATTTAATGAAAAAACTTGTTTTCATATGGACATTGAATTTAACTACTCGGAAAGTATAGACAAAGCATAACAATTTGAAGAAGAAAAAGAAAGATTAGGGTGCCTTAGTTCTTTAGTTTGGTCTTTGCTGATGATCTTAGTGCTCCTGAATAGCAGAATGAGGACTAGTCTCAAGCTTCTATTTTCAGACCTTAGTTATCTGTGGTGATGTGACTAGAAAACTTGTTATCTATGGTGATGTGAGTAGAGCAATTGCACCAGGCTGAGGACTATTCTAAAGCTTCTATTTCCAGACTTTAGTTATCTCTGGTGATGTGACTAGAAAACTTGTTACTAGTGGAGTTCGCTGCATGAGTTTTGTATCTAATGTGAGAAGCCTAGGCAAACTACAAAGGCAAATCCAGAACCATATGATGCAGCATGGTTTATATTCTACTAACTAGGAACTTTAGGTGAGCTTAACTCATGGTCACTGTAATGATGCTATTTGCTGTGATGTCATTCCAATTACCGTTGAAACATATTCTCTTATGCTGTCCTTGGCTTTATGATCAAGAGTTGAATCAGATTCAGTTGATGCATGATGGAATGGAAGAGACCTATTCTTTCAACTTCAATGAGAAACAGGTTGAGAACATTATCCCTTTAGTGGTGGAACTGCTCAATGCAAATCTTGATGTTGAAATCTAGAAAAGTAACAAAGGAACTTGGCAAGGGTAGCGCTGAAGCTTGTGTTTGTCTTGAAGGTGAGGGTAAAGATCTGTTTAGACACAAAATGATTCCTACATGGCAGCATACTGCTCAAAGAGAATGCATGTATGATTACTGAGGATGTTGTTGAGGAGAATGCTTTTGTTGAGATGAATTAATTACTAGAAAAAAAAAATGTAGGAACTTGCAGTGAGGACTTAAACAATACAGCAAAGTACAATGTAAGAAATATCATCTCAATCAATGGATTAAGTTGAAGACATAAAACACTGTAATGATGGGGTTCCTCATAGAAATGAATCCGTTGCTTGGAAGAGAAAAGTGGACTAATGAAGGATGTTTCATTAACCTTGAAAGCTCTATAAACTTCTGGTGGAGAAATACAAAAGACACATGTTTTTAGTCAAATATGTTAATTTTATTTTATTTTGATATGGCATTCCATTTGCAAAATTGTCTCACTGTGCTTGTACTAAAGATACAAAGATTAGTTTACATTGTCATAGAATTATCATGGTAAATGATGAGTGTAAACAGACATTTCTGCCTGCCCATCCTGCAATTCATTTATAGAACCACAAATTCATGTGGTATGCCAGGCATAAGATTTTTATGTTGCTAGATTGAGTCCCTAAAAGTCCTCCTTTGGTCACTTCGGCTGAAATTTTTAAGTGACAGTTGATTCCATGGCTACTGAAGTTTTCCAAGTAAACGGAAATTTCTTTCAAGTTATTAGTTTAGGGGTTGATGTTAATCATTGTTAGGGAGTTCTATTAATTAAGTATTAGTTCTTGCCTTTAAAATATCTATTGAAAATTGGTAATTCAATAAAATGTGGAGGATATGTCATCAAATTGTTTTGCTGCTCAGGGGTTGTGCTTAAGGATGCAAGGTAGCTATAATGTCTTCAACAATTTTTGGACTCTGGTGCATGATTTTTTGTACAGTAAAACTAGATAATTTGTGCAAAATCAGTCATTTCATCCAATAATTTTAGCTTCACACTTTCCCCCCGTTTCTTCTGTTTTCTTCTATGGTTTAGAAAGCAAGGGAGATTATTTTTGGATCCATATTTTCCCAGTGCATAAAGAATTTGTGAATAATATATGCTGTAACACAGATTTTTAGCTATTCTAGAGGCCAAGTGATGCATATGGGCATAAAATCTGTTTCTAGCAGAAACTTAGATGATTTAAACTAATAAAAAACATGCATGATTGGCCAATTGAAGTTGCTCCATTCTTTCTTAAGCACATATCTTTAAGATAACCAGGTATATATATATATATATATGCCTGTGAACTGCAAGTGCTTAATTTATGACAAATAGTGTAGTTTTGTCTCCAATGGTTTGTAAATTCATGGAGCTGGACATAAATTCATGAGAAACAGAAGATATGACAAAAGATAACATATACAATGCATAAAAGACAAATTATCGTATCAGTATTCGAGGTATATTAAGCCATAAATAGCAGTAAGATAAGTACTAAGTCCCATAGTTCCACATCTATGTCACCATAGGTGTGCAAAAATGAGAGATCCAAGAAATATATAAGACATTTCTATTTACTGTTCCTTTAATTGCCTAATGGTACAATCATTAGTATTTCTTCTCTCATTTTTGTAATTATGCATGCTGCCAATTACTGTTTGAAATCATAACCTCAACAAATATGCTCACCAAGTATATGCTACTTTTTCTTGTCCTATTCAGGGTTATGTTGTCTTAAACAGGCCCTGGGCTTTCGTCCAATGGCTGGAGAAAGCAAAAATTGACGAGGAGTAAGCTTCTCAGTTTGTTTCTACGGAAAACTATTTTTGTCTCTTATATCAAATAATTAGAATCTTTGACAATGCTGATTGATGCAGATATGTTCTGATGGCAGAGCCAGACCATATATTTGTAAATCCTCTGCCAAATTTGGCTCATGGAGTTCATCCAGCTGCATTTCCTTTTTTCTACATAAAACCAACTGAGCACGAGAAAATTGTAAGGAAATATTATCCAAAGGAGAAAGGACCTGTAAATAATGTTGATCCAATTGGAAATTCTCCTGTTATAATAAAAAAGGTATAGTCTTCGAAGTCCAGTTTGTGAAAACTTATTTGTTGTCCCTGCACATGATATTCCATAGTAGCTATGGTTTTGTGTGGGTCAAAAGCCACTACAGGGGATCACTTGTTCTCTTGGAACTTTGAAAGCAATAATTTCTTAATCTTCTCAAAATCAATTAATGGGTAAAATCTAATAGCATGCATTTTGGTTCTTTCATGTGTAACGGATGCAATAGAATGAGAAAACTAAATACATGTTTCTTGTCTCACACAATCAGTCATGGTTATTCATCTCAAACCTGTCATTTTTTTATTGAAATCTTGAATCAACTTTTACTGTTTTTGCCAAAGTGGAACATAGAGACTAGGATTTTTAAGATAATAAGGTTCAAGATATCTTTAGGTTTTGTAATCAATCCTAAGCCTTGCAGTGTTAGTATTTTGTTTCTGTAGTTCTTTCTTCCTCTCTTTTTCTCCCTTTTTTTTTTTTGTTTTTTGGTGGGGGACCGGGGGGTTGGGTGGTCTAATTTATTGTTGAAGTTTTCAATTGTAGTTTAACTGCAGCAATCTGCAACCCTTTTTTGTGATAAAAGATTTTGGTTTTGAAGTTTCTTATGGGTTTACAATTAGCTCTGCAGTTCTCGTCTTTCTAGGGTTTTGATCTCTATATATGTTGTTAAATTTTCACTTGTTTCAAAAGTTTAATTTGGTCAAGAGCAGTTGAATTTAACCTCTTAAAATGCTTCTCATGAGTGGGCCAAACGCAAACACTACAAAATTGCCAAACAGGAGTCTAACCCTATATCTTCTGCTTTGATACTATTAAATTTTCTCCTACTTTAGAAACTTAACTTTGTAGAGATTGCTTGAATTTGACCTCTTAATGCATGTCATTGTTGCAGCTGTAGTTGAGGCAATAATTGCATGATGAAGATCATTTTTCATTCGAGATTTTCCCTCTACCCCCTCTTATCTCTGGCTGACCTTTTTAATTCCGTTTTTTTTTTTCCTATTTTGCTAAATCTAAACTGGTTCTCTTCTAAAATTCCATCACACTTCATTAATTTAGCAACATTGTCTGCCACCCCCTTAAGCAACGTTAAATGATTACATTCAATTCTTCTCTTACAGCTCAAACTTTTAGAGTTGGCAGAAATTTAATGTGGTATTAGAGTATCCATCTCCTTTTATCCACAAAATTTGTGTTGTTTCACTATTTGTTGGCCACATTGTGGGTCTTTATTGAAAATTTGTGTTCAGTGTCCATTCTTGATGGGGTTGTGGGGGTGTGTTAAGAAGTTAAATTCAGTCCCTCTCTATCCTCTTTTGGATGAGGCAGAAATTTAACAAGCAGAAACACTTCTACATCAGTTTTCCTTTATAATATGTTAACGGCTTCCTCACTGCAGTCACTTCTGGAAAAAGTTGCTCCCACATGGATGAATGTTTCTTTGAGGATGAAAGACGATCCAGAGACTGACAAGGCTTTTGGCTGGGTTTTGGAAATGTAAGTGATGTCATGGAAAGTATGAGGTCCTATTGTATTTTTTTCTTTTTCAGTCTTTTAAATGGTTGTATTCTTTGTTGCCATTTCCACTTATAATAGATTTTTCCGTGTGTGAAAAAGGTATGCGTATGCAGTAGCATCTGCTTTGCATGATGTTCGACATATATTACGTAAAGATTTCATGCTTCAGGTATGTATATCTTCTGAAGACTTGTTACCATGCCATATTATTTAACTCATGGTAATACTTCACCTGAATCTTATTGTAGCCTCCTTGGGATCTGGAAGTTGGAAAGAAGTTCATAATCCATTATACATATGGATGTGATTACAATATGAAGGTATATTCACTCTTTTTTCATATTGATATATATTTATCACTCTTTTTTCATATTGATATATATTTATTTCATACAGTTCTTGTTTTCATAGGAAGTGAAACCAACTTAAGCATTAATTCAGTTAGTTCTATCAGTTTTTTTTCTACCTGGTCATTTATCCCCTGCGAAAGCCAACTTGTTCATGCTCCCAGAATTCGCCAAACTAAATGTTCAGTGATTTTCTGATAAACAGGGAGAGTTGACATATGGAAAGATTGGAGAATGGAGATTTGATAAGAGGTCTCATCTTCGAGGTCCTCCACCTCGGAATCTAACATTACCCCCACCTGGGGTTCCTGAAAGTGTGGTATGTGTTACTGTTTCAATGAATTTACATGTGCATGAAATTTTCTTTTGTTAATATTAATTTTATGCTTATTAGAGGACTTTTGACTTTCTAATTCACTTGAACTGTACATAATATTGGCTATTTCATTAGTGAAAAATTGAGACATTTCTTAGAAACCTGAGGGGCATTTGTTGCATAATTTGAGGTTTACCAACTTTCCAAACAAGAATGATCATGGAACTTGTTGAAAATGTTAAAAGTATCACCATCAAGCACCTTCCCGAGCTTCGAATTGCACCAATGCTGTTTGAAGCAATAAATATGATCTCATCTTTTCTCTTTCCATTTCTGTAACATCATTATCCTTTTCTTCATGCAATGATATTTATACAGAATTTACTGCAGGACATTCTTCAAATGCTCTATGTAAATCCCTATGTTTTATTAACTGTGAAAACCCAATAGAAATCATAATATACCTCTAGAATAAAGTGATGAAGATGAGCTAACATCTTTCATAATTGTTTTCTATGTACTTGAATTAGTGGAAGTTAGTATTGCATGAAAAATAAATAGATTTTAATGTGTGTGCATATATGCCTCCACAAGTAGGTTTATTACCAAATACTTCTGTACAGGTAAGGCTTGTAAAGATGGTGAATGAAGCGACTGCCAACATACCCGGTTGGGAGACGGAGTAAAATTCTTTTTCTGCAGAACACTCGTGGACAAATTCATGATATTATTGCCTGCATGCAAGTAGGCGAGCTGCTGCCCCTGGAGGTAAAGATAAACGAGGCATCGGCAAACAGTGAACCAAAAAGAGATAGAAGAGAGGTGTCTTAACATATCAAATACAGCCTCTTCCATTCTAAATTGTTTGTTTTACTTTTCCAGTAGCCTTTAGTAATATATATCTGGCGTTCTTTGTGTACAAATCTCACATTTTAGCTTCTAAGATTGTAATTCTGTTGCTAATCTGGAAGAATTTGACACTTTGGAGATGCCAATACAGAAGTGACAATTGATTTTATAGTAAACTTCTCCCCTCTCCTATTGTATTTTATTTTGTTTTGGTGACCACACTTCTGTTGAAACTGAAAGTTAAGCTTGGAATGAGAAAGTTAATATTTACATTAAACTTGAAGTTTAAAAGTTGGTTGTGGTGTAGAGAAATTTTTACAGAGCCTCTGATATATTTTCTTTTAATTTTTAATTAAACAATGAAATGAAAAAAAAAAGAAATGTAAATAAATTTCAAATATTATATTTGAAATAGTTCACTATGTCATTCTTTTTTGGACAGAATAGAAAATGAATACAGGATTGGGGGTCTCTTAGGTCAGAGATAGAATTTTTTCAAATTTCAAAAAATATCTCTTTTTTCAGCTTTTAAAATATTTTAGAATTTTGTAAGTGCATTTGGATTGTTTTCTTGGATGGAATTTTTCAAAGCTTACAAAGATAAATTAAATTACAAAATCATCTTTTCTCAAACTTATCAAATCCAACCCAACTCTAAATTTCAAATAGAAATCTTTTGACACCTCAACCACAAATCCTCTTCAAACTTCATCATTCTCCTGCTTAGTTTCAAGTTAACAATTTTTATATGTTTCTAAAGGATCTCCATAGCAAAGTTTTCAACTTTCTGGTAGAGGAAAGGAACAGTAGGAGAAGATCCTCGTATATAAACTACGGTCTAAATTTGACGTCGTATAAACCATTGTACAAAGTAATTTTTTTTTGTTACGGGTTGGTGTCATAGTGATGTGAACCTAATTCTTGATTAGCAAAACCCAATGCAAGTATGACACTTTGCCCCAAGCAATTACATGGTTTTGATGTTTGAACGTATATTGAACCCATGGTTGTTAAAACAAAATTGCACGAGTTCACGATCATACAGTATACGTGTAAAATCGCATCAAACTCGGAAAGATAGGTAAACTTGATGAAATCGCAAGTTAACTTGCTAAAATCGTGTGAGTTGACTGAGTTCACCCATTTCCCCCAATTTCTAGCTGAAAATAAATGACCCAATTTGAAACTGGTGATCGGACCCATTTACCACCCTTTAATTTCGAATTAGACATCAAAATATCAGATTTTTAGGCATTTCATTTCTTTCCTCTTTAGCTCCAGCCTCCCACCACTTGGTGTCAGTCACTCAATATCGCTCGATCGATGCTAACTGCTGAGAGCTTGAACTTCTTCTTCTTCCAGTCTCGACTCTCCACAATCCAGATCCTGAGTGCTCTGTGACTATTGACTTTGAGTGTCGAAGACTCGAACTCTCCACAATCTAGATCCTGAGCTCTTTGTGACCGATGAATAGCCTGCCGACTGTAGTGCCTCGGCGCCGTTGACCGCCGACCCCAACTGAAGGAGCTGGAAGCCTCTTTGTCGTCTACCCAAGTTCTCCTCAACATTGGCTGTGACTTTGTGAGGGTGTTGATTCCTAAAGCTGAAGTTGCTGAATAGTTGAAGATATCTCCTCTGCTTTGGACAGAGCTAGAGAAGCTATTAATTGTGCGTCTACTTCTTCTGGATTTATGAAGATGGAAGAAGTTGCAGCTCAACTCTACCTCCCAACTCCCAGCTCGACTCTATTTCTTAAATAGTTCTATTTCCAGATAGCAGACTACTCAACTCAACTACTCGAGCTCTCTTTTGTCCAATCCAATGTTGCTGATCGACTGCTCACAGGCTCACAGTTGCAAGTTCTCGGGTGGTTAATCCTAATTCCTTACTCGATTACTCATTATTTTAGGATTTAGTTTTTTTTTTTCCTCTTTAGTAAATTCTATGGGTGTGGAATTGTGGATGGATTTGTAGAATGTGGGTGAACTGTGGAGTGACTGAACATCAACAGAGTGTGCAGTGATGACTGGTGTTGGAGTTGGACTATGAATGTGAATCTGTAAATATGAAATTGTAATTATGTGAATGGGAATATGTGATATAGCCATAATTTATGTTAATTTGAATATGAATGTCATGTGCATGTGATTTAGAATTTATTGTGAATGTGAAAATCAACTCTGAATATGTGATTCAATTTCAAAATTTATAGCTACTAATACTATGTTTCTTACCTAAATATGTGTTTGGAATTAATTATAAATATGAACGTTAGACTTTTTTTTTATATTTATTGGGATATTTATTTTATTCTGATGATATATAAATTATTTAATATATATAAATATAAATATATATATATATATGTATATATACGGATTTGCTAAGGCGCACTCCGGAGCACGCCTTAATGCGCGCTCCAACTGTTATCGTAATGGAATTCTTGCTCCGCTTGGTTGGCTGCATGAGCACCGGAGCAAGAATTCCGTTACGGTAATGGTTGGAGCGCGCCTTAGCAAATCCGCATATATATATTTATTCGGTATGTAAACTCTACGAGTCTATAGGACCTCGAATGAGTTTACTTAAATTCTCAAGTTTAAAAACCTTGATTAAGCCGACGCTATTTCTTAAGTGTGAGCCAATATCTCTAATGGATGATGTTACAAACAACCCATGCTATTTAAATGATAAATCAAGAGTTCTAAAAAGAACTTAAAAAGATATAGAATTTTCTCAAATCTAAAATCATTTTGAATAAATTGTATTTTACGTTAGCCTTGAAAGCCTTATTTACAAGAATACAAAAAACCAAATTGAAATAAGCAACTGAACTTACATAATAATAAAAATATTGACTAAAAACACTTTAGGAAAACACTCCTAATCAAATAAGGATTAAAACCAATAAAATAACTAATTAAAAACATGAAAAATCGTAGTCAAAGCATGATTTGATCAGCTGAATGGAAAATAACCAGCACTGCCTGGCAGTTGACCGACATTGGTTGTCCTGTGTTAGCCTCTATTTTTTGTCTGGTGTTGGTTAATGGATTGATTGCCGGATTGGTTCATCTCGATTTCTTTCGTTTTGAGTCCATTTTGCTCCAAATTTATCCTTTGAACTTTCTTCTAAAAGAATGTTTTATCAATTTGGTTCCCTCTTTTAAATCCTTTGGAGCTTCTAAACAAAGTTCTTCACATTCTTGGACGAATCGAATCATCAATTATCTTAGTCTATTTGTCCTCCAACATGTAATTGGTCCTTGTGGAATTCTTAGCATGCCATCTCCATCATTCCCTCTCTCCTCAAAAGTATTCTTCCTCGAATCTTGATCATCTGCAACATTAAATGTAGCACATGCATTATACTCACTAGGAAGATCAATTTTGTAGGCGTTGTCATTAATCTTTTCAATGACTTGAAAAGGACCATCTCTTTTAGGATCCAATTTCGATTTGGGAGGATTGGGTAATCTCTTCGTGCGAAAGTACCCAAACCAATCTCTAACATTGAAAATCATTGGACGCTTCTTTCAATTATGTTACGTCGTATACTTGTTTGATTGCTCCTCAATATTTGTTTTTTCCTAGCATGTAATCCTTCAGTCAAATTAGACCTTTTCTTTCCATCCAAACTTGTCAGCTCATTGATAGGTAATGGTACAAGATCCACTCGAATTAAAGGATTAAAGAAATAAACTAATTCAAAAGGCACTTCTTTGAAAAACAATTTAGCTACATGTGTTGCATCATCACTTTTACAACATGGAATGAAGTGTGACATTTTAGAAAACCTATCCACAACTACACAGATGGAATCCTTACCACTTTAAGACCAAAGTAATCCGAAGATAAAATCCACAAAAACATCAACCCAAACTTCATTAGGAATTGGTAGAGGCATATACAAACCACAAGGAATAACCTTAGATTTGGTTTTTCTATTTGCAATGTAACTAGAACAAATCTTAATAACATCATTTTTTCACATGAGGCCAAAAGAAATATTCTTTCAACAAGTTTTAGCAATACCAAAATGTCAGACTAAACCACCCCCATGAGATTCAATGACCAACAATTTATGCAATGAACAATTAAGGATACAGAGTTTATTTTCTCCAAACAAAAGCCCTTCATGTTTATAAAACTTCGCTATAGCCCCTTGGTCACATGCAAGAAAAATATCCTTAAAATCCTCATCATTAAAATAAAGTTAATTAATATACTCAAAACCCAACAATTTAGCATTAAGAATAGAGATTAAGGCATACCTTATTGACAATGCATCCGTCACTACATTCTCTTACCTTGCTTGTACTTTATCACACAAGGAAACATCTTAATGAATTCCACCCACTTGGCTTGTCTCTTGCTAAGTTTGTCTTGTCCCTTCAAGTGCTTTAGAGATTCATGATTTGTATGAAAAACAAACTGACAAGGCCGAAGATAATGTTGCCAAGCATGTAAAGCTCTGACCGATGCATATAATTCCTTATCATAAGTAGAATATCTCAAAGACGCATTATGAAATTTCTCATTAAAATATGCAATTGGTTTCCCTTCTTGCATTAAAACAACCCTAATGCCCAATCCCGATGCATCACATTCAATTTCCAACACCTTAGAAAAATCGAGTAATGCAAGAATAGGAGCATATGCAAGTTTTTCCTTCAACAAATTAAATGCATCTGCTTGTTTCCTTCCCTAACAAAAACCCACATGCTTCTTAACAATCTCAATCAATGGAGTAGCCATAGTGCTAAAATTAATAACAAATCTTCTATAGAAAGATGCGAGACCATGAAAACTTCTTGCCTCATTTACTGTTTTTGGTGTTGGCTATTCTTGAATAGCCTTGATCTTCTCCTCATCTACATGAATTTCGTTAGAAGAAACAATATATCCAATAAAAGACAGTTACTCTAAACAAAAAGAACACTTCTTCAAGTTGGCATACAATTGTTCTTTTCTAAGGACTCCACAAACATGCCTTAAGCGATTAAGGCGATTATGCATAGACTTACTATAGACCACGATATCATCAAAATACACAACAACAAATTTACCAATACAATCTCTCAAAATATGATTCATCAAATGCATGAAAGTACTCGGTACATTAGTCAAATCAAAAAGCATAACCAACTACTCATAAAGACCATGTTTTGTTTTGAAAGCAGTTTTCCATTCTCGCCCTTTCTTCCATTCCTATTTGGTGATAGTCGCTCTTAGGATCAATTTTAGAAAAACAAGTAATACCATTCAACTCATCAAGCATATCATCAAATCTAGGGATAGGAAAATAATACTTTAATCTTGTTGATTGCACGACAAGCAACACATCCTCCATGAACAATCCTTCTTAGGAACATGTAGAACTAAAATCGCAAAAGAACTCTTGTTTTCCCTAACATACCCTTGATCAAGTAACTCCTCTACTTGCTTTTGAATCTCCTTGGACTCTTCTGGATTGGTCCTACAGGAGCTTTTATTTGGAAGAGGTGCTCCCTAGCATGAGATTGATTTGATGCTGAATTCCTCTTATTGGCGGCAACTCTTCTGCAAATACATCACCAAATTCTTGAAAATGAGAATCAACTACACTAGGAAAAGAGAGATTAGTGTAAGAAATAAGAGCCTCTTTAAACATAAGTAAAAATAAGGACTTATGTTCCTCACAAACTTCCATGACTTCTATTTGTTTTGTGGAAAAACTCTTTTTTTTTTTGGCTCAATTCTTTTCCCTCAAATTTTTTTTTTTGTTCAACTTTTCGCACTCAATTTTTTTTCTAGTTTCTCGCCTCAATTTTCCGACTCTTTTTTTCATATTTTCTTGCCTCTTGAAATTCCTCCCTGTTAGAGTAGAATTCCTCAATCTTAGATTATAACAATTTTTGCTCCTTGTAGACCTCTTGAGAAGTAAGAGGGGATAACTTGTACTTCATTCCTTCTTTTTGATAGAATACTTATTCTTGTACCCATCATCCATTTCTCTTCTATCAAATTGCCAACAATGTTTTCAGAACCGGACCGGTCATTGAACCGGAAAAGTTACTGGTTCAAGGTTTAATGGTTGGACCGGTATTGA
>JAOXNR010000022.1:12560624-12577669 GCA_028571225.1 Parsonsia alboflavescens
ATTTTGTTCCTAATGCATATTTGGATCTTTTGCAGGATTGGGAATTTTTGTTGCAATGCAGAACAAAATGACTTGCACACAGCTATTTGAATGCTTGTGGAGTTTGGGGAGCACAGCTTTATATAGCCTTTGGAGATTTCTTTATGCACCGAACTGGTGCCCATTGAAGTGTTTGCAGTCATTGCTCATCAACCAAAGACTAACTAGGAGTACATGGAGCCCCAATTTTTCTGTCTGTTGATTGTGAAAAATTATCATTCAGACGACCTCCTTTTCCTGCAATTAAATTAATTTCTGTTGGATTTGGTTTACTTGAGATCATAAATAGGAACTTTGATATCTAGCGTGCGAGTTCAGGGAAAGATGAGCAAAAGAGGATGTTTTTCGGGTATTCTCCTTTCTGTATGGTGTTTACAAGAACGCACTTCACGGAGTCCTTAAAATGCTAGGATGGTAAATTCACTAGTTGCAGGGTAATTGGTGTGCTTGTTTCAGGTTAGTGTTAGTGTGTAACCTGAGAAAATCAAAGGAAGGAATGCTCCGGCTTAAATCTAAATCTTGAAATGATACTTTCTGTTCTAAAATATAAATTTTCTAGACTTTTCATGTGGATTAAGGATTTTTTTAAAAAAAAACCTTTTTTACCCTACTCTGAGGGTTTTCACTTTTATTTTGGATCAAATAATTTATAAATCTCTTTCTTTGAAATTGAATGTTTTTATTTTAGATAATTTGAAATTAAATGTCCTATCTTTAAAAAATTAAATTAATTTTCAATTTAAAGTTTTTGCTAAGAAGATGTTGAACTCACCATTTGCATTATATAAGTTTTATCTCCAGATCCAAATCTGGTGCAATTGTTATGTCCGACTTGAAACCTAGGATCCTTGTTCCTGTTACTACTTACTACTATACATTTTTGTGAGTCAAATGCTGCAAACTGGGATTTCCTTTTTGTTTGCATCCGATTCTTTTTTCACTCACGAGATGGAAGGGATTCATTTTTTCTACAAAATTTGTGTTTTTTTTTTTTTTTTGAAAAAAAAGATCATGAAAGCACAAGATGTAAAGTGCGGGTGCTAAATTTTTCCTTTAGACAAGATCGAAGTCTTCACCAAGGCTATCCAGCAAACAAATAAAAAGTCTTCACCAAGGCTTGGTTTCTCATCTTTCTGGATCATTCCAGGGGACAAAGTCTTTTTCTATCGTACCCTGTTGACTATTGATGAGATGGAAATGATTAATATTATTCTCTCATATGAATTGAATATTTATAATTTTTTATGGTTTCATTTTTAAATTTTATAAAATCTTTAATATAAATTGACATTAATTATCTTTTTATTATTTTTTTCTTTTTAAAGTTCGAAGTTCTTGCTGTTCAAAAAAGGACAAGACGGATCTATTTTGACATGGAGGTTAATTGATCAAGAATGGGCGATTAAAGGCCAGCAGAAGTTGGTTTTTGAGATGAAGTAAGGAAAAGACTGTTTTAGGGAGGGTTATTCATTTTGGAGTACTATAAACTGTTTAGGGTTGACACTCGGTCCCAGCCCCAGAAGATGGCCGACGACGACCCCTTGGCTCCTCCGGTTAGGCTTGTCAACTTCGTCTCCGAAGAACAGGTTTGTCAGTCTCTGGCTGCGTTGTTCGCTTCCGATTCATATACATAATTTCCATTTCCTTTTTTCATTGTTTTACTTCTCGACAAGAATAGTAGCAATTGATTCAGATTGATTTTTTTGCAGTTGGAAGAAGCCAGGAGATCTCGGGGAACTCGGGTGGAAGATGGAACCGCTCAGAGAGATAGGTCCCTTTACGAGGTGTTCCTCCATTTAGCACACTTCTATTTGCACGTTTTTCTGTTTCTTCTTATATTCTACTTTCTTTCTTTCCGTGGATTTTTATTATTGATGGATATCATACTGCTGTCACAGTTCTGCCACTTTTCTGTGTTAAATCGCTACAAGTTCGCTTTTTCACAACCATAGAAAGTCTCAAGAACAACCCCCTTCCTAACAACAAATGTTCTGCCAAACAAGTAACAACACATCTTTTACCCAATTGATCGAAGACTTTCCTTAATTGCCTCTGTTTACTCTCACATACCCCTTAGTATACACTCCTCCCCATCAAATTCATTTCACCGTCTCTGTCATTTGTTCACTTCTGCAAAAGCTTAACCATTTTAATTGTGAGATGTTCAGGGATTTTCTTGCTCTAACCGAAACATGTTAGCACATTCTTGTCATCTTTTCAAGTTTTCGTTTGATAGTTTAATTTCAATACAATCTCTCTTTTTGCTCCCAAATAAATGCTAATATACAGGGATCATTTTTGACATTCTTATTTCTCTGAAAAAAATTCAGATTTTGAAAGAGAATAAGGACAAAAGAGAAGCAGAACTGAATGAGCGTTTCAAACACCGTAAGAGCTCAATATCTATGCACTACGGTATTTTCTTGTAGTGACTTTAACTTTTCATCTGTCTGACACAGTAAAAGCTGTACATGATAGGTTTCGTGAAAAGTTCCATGTCCTTTACCCGGTCTACTATCTTCAATTTTCAATTTTTCAAATGATAATGACTTGAAAATTGAAGTTACCAACTCCTCTTGCAGGCCCCCCGAAAGCGTTAGATGAAGATGAGTCAGAGTTTCTTGACAAATTAGAGATGGTGACGCCACACCTTTTCCCCCTTACTGATTGAATTGAAATACTTCTTTTATCAGCCATGCCTGTAATTCTTAATAAGTTTCACCATAAGGCCCCTTACAGATCTTATGCTGTGACATTTGAATTTTTTGGATTGCTTATGGTTATCTTTATCCTTTTTGAGTATTTATTTTTTTGATGGCTTATTATAGTCCATGAAGAAGATATTTTGATGTACATATTCAATTTATTCGTCTTTCTGATAATAATAAAAGTCGATCAGTATTTACATGAAAGTGAACTTGGCCATGATTCCTGTGTCTGGATTTGTTTGACCCTAATGATGTGGAATTAAGCTTAGTTAACCGTTTACACTAGATTTCTGTGTGACGTGTAATACCCAAAGACAAATGCATTATTGTACTTCAAGAGTTTCTTGCCAGATGTGTCTTTTGTGTGGATTCATGTAGGTGTAGCTTATTTTCTGACTCTTTCCAGTGATTTTTCAGTCTAGGAGAGAAAATGAACAGAAAGTTGCAGATGAAGAAGCACAAGAGCTGCAAAGATTTCAAGTAATTTTCTAGCTAGTTTTTTTTATATTATCCAACAATCTAACATAGAGAAATGGAGAAGTTACAGAGTAACGAAGAGGGAACCATTTTAGTTGGAGTCTCACATCCCTATTTATGTGTCTTCCTTCTGCATGAGTGGTATTGTTGGTTATTTTGCTATCCATTTCCCTGTGGCATAAAATACTTGATTTAGGTGCTTCTGGTCTTCAAGTTACGTCATCCCATCATGTCCCAAAAGAGGCATGGAATCCTGACTTGAAATTATTGTATTTTTTTTGCTTTTCCTTACTTACCATTCTCCTTGTTGCCAAACCCAGCATTTGGGTTTTTTCCTTCCTTAGTACCCACTGCCTTTTCTTTCTGATGAACATGGCCCCCCTGCTAATATTTCATTTTGTTGTAGGCTGCTGTTGCGGCACAAGGTACCAATATACAAGTGTTGAAGGAGACAACAACTCCTGTTCCCAAAGTTCAGGTTCGTGTGATTCTACTTTTACCCCTATGGCAATTAATCTAGGGAGAAAAAGTCTATACAAGGCTGGAAAACCTTATACCTCTAGAATAGCTGATATTTTACACCAAAACATGAAATTTGAAAATTTGAGGAAATTCTGAATCAAAGTCGTGAAATAAGTTAGTTAATAGAAGTAGGATCACTTTCTCTTCTGTTTTGCAGAGGTAGTTAATATTCTCATGTTTATCCATTCCTGATTTATGAGTGCTTCTGGGAATGTCATTTGACTTTAAGTCATAAGTTCAGTGTGACTAATAATAACTAACCATTTCTAAAATTATCTGGGTTCTTGGGTATGCCAATATGGTTGTCTTTTGCTTGTGATGTTTTCGTTCATTTGATTAATGAATTCTCCTCCAGCTCCTTATAATAATTGTAGAAGAGTTTCTCTATGCATGAGACAAAAGTACTTCGGTTACATGGTTTTTCTGAACCATATATATGTATATAAGATATGTTCTCTGTTGGAAGCTAAAATATGCAATACATGTACAAGCTCAGCTCTATGCGTGTGTTTCATAATTACCAGTCCTAAGTATTTTCTGAAGGAAAATGAAGTCCCAAGTCCTTTTAAGTTACAAAACCTAAATACAGCTATTATAAATGGGTTCCACTGGAGAATTGGAGATACACTGACCAGTAGCAGAAGAGAAATTAGAAGCCTGTCTAATCTTGTATATTATTTGGTGTCATGTTGCTTCACATGAAGAAAGCTAAAACTGAGTTAGGTAAAAGCAGTAGTCCATTCTAACAGATGATCCGCTGCCACATAAAGCAGCATAGGTTAGCATGGTTAACGTACCTGCTTTATTTTTCAGCAGTGCCATATGCAAATATAGCATCCCCTGCCTATATTTATTTATTGTCAGCAAGCATTTAGTTGGCTTTGTGTATTAATTTTAATTAATCTATTCTCTTTGAGCAGGATAAAAAACCGACCAGGAGGAAGAGCCCTTCTCTGAACCCATTAGGAATGGTTATCAAGATCAAGCCACAAGCAAAGAAAGCAAAAACAGCTCCTGTCAATTCAGAGAGCACTCCAAACTCAGAATCACCTGATGGTGATAGAGTAGGGTGTCCAGATTCTGTCATTTTAAACTACCTCCATACTAAAGGATCCTCGAATTCTGCTAAAACGGATAATGGTGATAATTATCCGTCGCTTTTTCCCAAAAGTAGTTTAGTTTCCTACAGCGAGGAAAGTGAAGATGATTCTTGATGTTGTATCCCAGGTAGCACAGCGAGACATTGTTGATTGAATAGTGGGTAACAGTCGGATATGCCGTTTAAAGTGGTTGTAAGTTCCCTGATTTATGCAGTCTGAGTCTTTTGAATGTGAACCAAAATGCAACGATGAGTTTTTTCCCATTGGGGATCAACTAGCACGAGTGGGAATGGGATGTTGAAATAATTTCCAAGAGTCATCATAAATTAACCAATATCTTGATTTTCATCAATTCAATTTAACACTCTAACTAAGTGATGCCTTAAGTAGTCAATCAAAAACTTTAGAAGAGTTTTTGAAGAACATTCAAAGAATAAATATTTGATTCAAAAGATGTCATTCAAATTTGAATCAAGTGGTTAGTAAAGTTGTTAAAAGTTACAAACATAAGGGTTATATATAATCTAATAATTCGTTCTTAGGTTTAAAGATATGTTTATCCTTAACACATGATAAAAATTCAAATAAAAAAGTCAAAATTTTGCCTGGTCAGAGACTGGTCGGTGTCAGTGTCAGGACCGGTTAGCCTCAAGATCTTGGCCTACTCGGGTGCTGTGCCAATTGGTTGGCACCTCTTCATCCTTCTTTTATGTTTTCTTTTTTGGATTGAAATGAATGATTTGTGGTGCATAAAAATGTATTTATAAGCCATCTTTATCCTATCTTAAGTTAATTTAAAATACGAATCTTTGTATACAAGAACCTCCAATCATGAAAGTCATAAGTTCTTCAATTCCTTAATAATTTCTAACAAAACTTACTTTAATTTTTATTTTTCATCTTTGTATTTGAAATATAAGTTATTACACATGAGTTTTTCTCTCACGAACATCTTCATCATTATGTAGAGTTCATCTTTATTATAATTAGCTGTGAAGTCTTTCACATTTGAAGCCAAGTAAATTGAATTTTCTAATTTCATCACATGATATCTTCTTTAAATCTTTCCATGCCAAGATTACTTCTCCTTGATATTCATCAGATGCCCAACTCTCATCATAAACAAGTAAGTTCCCTGTGATTACAATAGTCTCCACGTATAATTATTTGGCTTTGTAGGCCTAATTTATTGACTGTACTCCTACTTCCTCCGGTACCTCAGATAAAGACGTAGTTTTCATATTCCTGTGATTTTGATAGCTACAGTATTCGCATCCGCTCAAAACATAAATTGTTTCAGTTAATCATAAAATAGAGATGTACAAAACTGAAAAGACCACCATTCAAAACCATTATGTTAGATTTAAACTTGGAATTGCAGCACCTTTTCAACTCCTTTTACCACTTGACTGCCACTCCGAAGCTCCAGTGTTAAATTTATAGCTACTTTGGAATAGTTTTTTTTTTCCCTTTCTCTTTTCCTAAATTGGTATTTAGGCTATTTAGTCCACATAATTTGATGTTTTATCTCTATGACACTTGGTGACATTAATAACATTTGTCCGGTTCTTGATTTGAGTTTATGAATCTCTTGATCATAATTGAGATTATTTTATCACTTGAATAAGTATTGAATGGAATGATTTTTGAAAAAAAGAACAGGGAATTGAGAAGTGGTTAGCTTGAGTCTCTATGGGAAACAAAAAGAAAAGAGAAGTGGAAAGCTACAACAAATTTGGATTTCCCATTCAAGGAGGAAAGCAACGGTTCGGGGGCTGAATCAAAATGCTTTTTTCAACATTCTTATCTTATCCATTTAACCAAAAAAAAAAAGCTACAATTATTGTTAGAAAATTTTTCATATCTCTCTAAACTTTAAAAATTTGTATATATTACTCTCCCTTCAAATGGAATTGAATGTTCCAATTCGATTAACACTCATTTTAATAAAAAAATTTGATTTAATTTATTAACGCATTACATTATCAATTTTCTTAATAAAAATTTTCCTAGTTTAATAAATGAAACATTTATTTTCGGAAGAAGGGAGTATTCTATGACATCAAAACAAGACTCAGTTAATCATGTTATCACCTTTCATTTTCTTTTCTCTTGTCACGTAAAAGAAATCGGGGATGAGATGTATAGCTGATCTGGACAAACCCTCTCATTTAATACCAATTTTTAAAGGACTCGAGACGTAGCAGCACTCATGTGGAGTGCCACCAAGGAAGCATAGGCACCATCTTTGATGTTGACAAGAGTCTCGTGCTTTCCCTGCTCGACAATGACTCCTTTCTTTACTACCGCAATAACATCTGCTCCTTTAATCGTAGATAACCTATGCGCCACCACGATGGTGGTTCGGTTTACCATCACTCGGTCAAGAGCATCCTGAACTATTCTTTCTGATTCAATATCCAGGGCACTTGTTGCCTCATCTAATAATAGTATCCTCGGCCTTTTCACAATAGCTCTTGCTATGGCCACTCGCTGCTTCTGCCCACCTGAGAGTTGGGTTCCTCGTTCTCCCACTACAGTGTCATATCCCTGCTTTTCCGTCCAGCGTGATAATCGAGAAAGAACCATAACAAAGTCAAGAATCCTGGCTAAATATAGCAAGAGATTGTATAATTGCATTATTCATAAAACCTAGTCAGTTGCCTAACCTGTTGCAACCCTGAAATGAACTTGTGAGCATTTGCTAAATCCGCTGCTTCTACTATTTCTGCTTCGGTTGCCTTTCCTTCTTTTCCATATGCTATGTTATCTCGAATTGTATCGTTAAACAAGACAGGTTCTTGGCTTACAAGCCCCATCTGCCGTCTAAGCCATTTTACCCTAAACTTTTGAATCTCAATTCCATCAAGTGTAATTTGACCCGAATCAGGATCATAGAATCTCTGCAACAACGAGATCACGGTTGACTTCCCACTTCCACTCTCACCAACCAGAGCGACTGTCTGAAACATTAACTCGAACAAATAAATTCAGAAGTCAAAAGCTGAATCAGATAATAGGGCAAAAGATTAGGGTAGTAGAGGATGATATTCAATTTCTTCTGTAATCCCCACCTTTCCACTATGGATGCTCAGACAGAGGTCTCGGAATATCTGAATATCTGGTCTAGTTGGATACATAAAGCTCACATGTTGAAATTGAATTTCCCCCTTCACACTATCTAGTGTCATTCCAGATTTATCACTTGGGTCAATTTTGGATTTGCTGTCAAGAATAGAAAATATTGAAGCTGCAGCACTCTTGGCATTGCTTGAGTCTGGTGCAAGGGAGCTTGATTGGGAAATTGCCATTGCAGCCATGGTCAGAGCAAAGAAAACCTACAAGAATGACCAATTTTCAGAATCGATACATATAGCGAGGTCAGGAATCTACAATATTTTGCTGTTATAGTTGCATAATAAACAAAAAATCATGACTCAATTTTTACTTACACGAAATACATCTGAAAATGATATTTTACCATCCGCCACCAGCCGAGCTCCAGCATAGAAACTAGTGGCATACACCAAAAAGAGAATTGCAAAAGCACAACCAAAACCAATCCCGCTAATCAACCCTTGTCGTATTCCTTTCTTCCTTGGCCCTTCGCACTTTCTTTTGTATAATTCCATAACCTTCTCTTCAGCACAAAAAGAAGCAACAGTTCTTATACTACCAACTGCATCATTTGCTACTTGACTTGCTTCCTCATACATCCTCTGCAAACATCAGAAGTAAATAAGGAAAAACAAGTCTTAAGAATAATAAAATGCTTTATGTCTATCCACTATTTATTCTTCTTTAAGGGCTTTGTATTTACTCAGAACAATTTGTAAATTTGAAATCATGAAATGAGAGTCAAAAGTTTGGGAACAAACCTTTGCATCTGCACTGAATCCTTTCAAGAATTTCATTTGCACAAAACCACTCAGACCTATCATTGGTATCATAGCTAGGACAATAAGTGCCAATTGCCAACTTGCCGTAAAAGCAATAACCAAACCGGTAACTGTTGATGATGCATCTTGAACCATCTGTGCAAGTGCATCTCCAACCAATGCACGTAAGGCTGCTGCATCAGTAGCAAGCTTTGAACCAATAAATCCACTTGAGTGGTCAAACTCATCAAACCACCCAATATCCATGCGGACCACCTTCTCAAAACACATTGATCTAATTCGTCTTATTAGCTTACAACCGGCCACACCAAAAAAGTAGCTTCTTGCTGGATAAGCCATCATGGATGCCACTCCAAGAACCACAAATATGAGCGCCCAGAATCTAGAGTCCTTCTTTAGTTGATGAGGTGTCTCATAAAACATTTCAATCACACTAGATAACACTATACCAAAAATAGGAAAAATTGCACCGTTAATGATAGCAGATATGACCCCTACAACAAGGATAGGTATCTCCGGTTTATGGAGATAAGCAATGCGGCGAAGTGGGACTTCTGAAGGTTTTTCTGCTGCTGCCTGAGTAGCCATATCTCCTTCTGCGATTGCAGTTTCAGGTACTTTTACCCCTGTAGCTACACCAAATACATGGACAGAATGCCTACTGCTATTTCCTAGTCCAGAAGAACCTCGACTGATGGAGTGTCGGAATGACATTCTTTCACTTGATTGTCTTGCAGAATCCATTGTGATGGATAATTTGTCTTTGACATCAACATTTTTTTCTACTTCTTTATTGACTTCTTGCAGGCGTATAAGCTGACTATAAGCTCCGTCAGAATCTCTAATTAGTTCAGAATGTGGACCTGAAAATCATCCCCAGAGATCCTTTTTATTGTATAATGTGTTGAAATAGGAAAAATATATGTTTATGACATTCCTATATTTTTTTGCAAATCCCTATGTTAATAGCAAGAATTTACATGAACAAATTCGTGTGAACAGCAGTGTACAGTAGTTTCCTAATGGAAAGCTCTTAGGATTAACATATGAGTTTATTACCTTTTTCTACCATCTTTCCCCCATGAATAACAGCAATGATGTCAGCATTCCTTATTGTGCTCAAACGATGCGCTACAATGACTGTTGTCCTATTGATCATGATTCTGTCCAAGGCCTCTTGTACAACTCTTTCAGATTCTGCATCTAATGCGCTGGTTGCCTCATCTAGAAGTAAGATACGTGGATCTTTTAGAATTGCCCGGGCTATAGCGACTCTTTGCTTTTGACCACCAGAGAGCTGAGTACCATGCTCTCCAACCATCGTGTCAAGACCCTACATGTAAAGTTCAGATAGATTAGACATTCAGAGTTGCAGAAACTTGCCACTGGATACAAAGATGAAAATCAAGTCTAGCAAGTATGATGATAGGCTACTGATAAATGTATGTATCGAACAATAAAAGTGAAATGAACCTTAGGCAGCTTGTCAACGAATTTAGCAGCATTGGCAAGCTCAGCTGCCGCTCTAATCTCTTCAACGGTCGCCTCACTCTTCCCGTAAGCAATGTTATCCTTTATGCTAGCAGTGAAAAGCACAGGTTCCTGGCTAACAAGTCCTATCTTCTCCCTAATCCACTTGAGCTGGAATTCCTTGAGATTAATTCCATCAATGAGGACCTCTCCTGCTTGTGGATCGTAAAATCTCTCAATCAAACTGATTACAGTGGACTTGCCACTTCCGCTATGCCCAACCAAAGCAATCGTGGTACCTCTAGGTACGGACATAGAGAATCCACTAAAGATGATCTCATCTGGTCTGGCTGGATAACTGAAATACACATCTCTTAGCTCTATGTCTCCTTGAATATCATCCAATATCTTTCCGGTAGTATCATATGCATCTATTACTGGCTTCCTATTGATAGTATCAAACATCTTGAAGGCTGCTGCTCGACCTGCAGCGAATGCTGTCATGCAAGGAGATGTCTGCCCTAGAGACCTGAAACAGCGCATACAAATCTTTAAATCAGTAAATGGAACAGATTATGTAAAAACACCTCTTAGAGCTTACATGGTAGATCTCAAATACAATTCTTTACGTAAGAATAGGTCGGGAAAGTTTAGTTGAGCCTCACATTGAGCCAGCTAATACAGAAACGATTACATTCAGCACTTCACCTCCAGTGTTCTTTTTTTCCGCAATCAATTTAGCACCAAACCATATAGCTAAACCGTAACTGCAGAACATGATAAACATAACTGATCCAAAACCGAGGCCTGTGGCCAATCCTTCTGTTACACCCGATCTGTAAGCTTCTGCCAAGGACTTGTTGTAGTTGGAAACGGCTTGCTTCTCTCCCGTAAATGATGAAACCTGAAGAAAAAAATTACATCAAAATTGTTTGTTCGGTAATTAAATTTCGTACTGAAATCAAAATCTCAACTAAGTACATACTGTTCTAATGGAGCCAATTGTCTGCTCAACTACAGTTGCAGCCTTGGCATAAGACGTTTGTCCACTAGATGCCATCCTGGAGAGGACTAGGGACACTATTCCACCTGATATCACAAGCAGAGGAATGGATGACAACAAGACGAGCGTGAGAAGCCAGCCCTTGGCAAAAGCAATGGCAAAACCTCCTATAAAAGTTGATATCAGCTGTATAAACTTGCCGACCTGAAAATTTTGGGGAATCATGTATGTTTATGATTATGAAAGGAAGGGCTTGGGCATTGGTATATATTAATACAATGAAGTAACGTCCAATTAGTTGAGAGTATGTAAACGTTTCGGTGTCGGACCTTTTCGCCCATTGCTTCCTGTATCAGAACAGTGTCGCTGGACATTCTACTGATTACTTCCCCAGTATTTGTTTCCTTATCGAAGAAAGAGACATCCTGACGCAAAATAGTTCTTAAATAGAGGCTTCTTATTCGGGTTGCCTGTCTCTCGCCGGTGATCATCCAGCAAGACATCTCTGGCAGTGGTAGACAAGAGACGAATCAAATTTTACTGACAAGTGTTTCAAATTATTATTTCTTAATTACGTTTTGGTTGAACTTAAATTTCACTCACGGAGGAATGCAGCTACACCACAACCGGCGGCCAAATAGACAAATTTCAGACAAACCTGATTCAAATTCAAATGCAATCTTCGGTCACAAATTTTGGAAAACAAGACAAGATATTATAAAAATAAATTAACAAGATCTAGGATCTGGAAGTGAGAGAGGAAGAGGAGGATAAAATTTTGTTAGGATTTTGAATTTTGACAGTTAGTCAAGGAATTAAAGTGCTTGGATTGGAGGATTACCTTGGAAACCGCCGGGACCACAAGGTGGATATTTTGGTTCTGTCCAAAGGAGTCTGTCAATTCTCCAAAGAGAAGAGTCATTAGGGGAAGGGCTAAACCATTGGCGACGGCAGCAACCATACCGATGATCATCAAGAATTTATCCGTGGAGTCAGCAAATGCGAAAAGCTTATGAAAGGGAACAGTATTGGTTTTCTTCCGGTGGTTGTTGGTGTCTTCATTAGCATGAAAGGAGGAGCTGCCGGAATTGTTCTGAGGTTGGGTGGCTGTTGTTGTTGAGGGCACATCCATCTGCGGATAGCCCATAAGTTGATAGCGGCAGAGCCTTGCTGCAACATAATCATAATAGTAACAAAACGAATAAATTCCAGAAAGAGTGGAAATAACAACGAGATTCTTTCTTTGAATAATGCGAGAAAAATATTGATTACAGCTGAGTGTCAAATCTCCTAGTTCAGACTTGTCGAGTAACACACACCAAGGTTTTGGACAAAATGAGAAATCCCAGAGCTAGTTGAGACTCAGCTTTTTGTAATAATAAAAATGCTGAGGCGAGACCAAACTTCCAGTTATGATGTCCTTTTAACTTTTCTACTGGAAGCCGAAATGGACTTTTTTCCATATATGATATAATAATAATAACTATATGCTGGGAATTTGCTTGCACAACAAGCATTTCTTGAATTAATAATAGCTCTTTAATCGATATATCTCACAGATTTAAATAAAAAATGGTTCAATTCTTGTAAATTTTTTTTAATTATAACGATCTCTTATATTTTTATAAGTAGTTAGAATAATTTCAATTATTAATTTTTAATCATTCATATGACGGAATCGATCATTTACAGTAATACACGTAAAAAATAAAATTGTTATTCCACATTAAAATAATATCATTTTGAAACTAAATTTCAAAAGAAAAAAAACATCGATCTTCTCTCTGCCAACTTCTCTGAAGCTAGCTTTTTGAACCTCAACCACTTTTCCAATTTTATTTCCACAATAACTCCTTCGTGTCAAACACGAAGGATGGAAAAAGGAAAAGCACGTACGAGGGAAATTCGTCATTGTAAGGCGACAGATTCGTAGGAATGAACGAAGAAAAAGCGTTAAGACAATTTAACATCTTTTATTTATGTTAGAAGGTTAGAAGCAAGTGGGCCTTCTTCTGGAGAAGCGCGCATGCAGTCGCAGGAAGGATTGGATAGCTAAGAGACTCCCTGATTTTACCGCTTCGAAGAACTAACGGAAATTTCCCCTTCTCCGATTACAAGGCTAGGCCAAGGGTAAGGTTGTTGAGGTCCAAAAACGTCAGCTTGCTATCGGAAGAAATTCAGCTCTGGAGAAGAAGAAGAGAGAGTTTTTTTTTTTTTTAATTTAACTTTAAAACAACATCGTTTTATGATGGATAGATCATTGCACTTAGCCGGTTCCTTAAAAATGTGAAGGACAATTATGATTAAAAAAAAAAAAAATTTAATGGAATCGAACTATTTTTTATCCAAATTGATAGGATAAAATTGATTAAAAATCCTCAATAATATACTTCTTGAATGTCTTATTTTAATTATAAATTTTTTTTTGTCAGAAACAATATCAATTATTTAGCAAAACTTTTAACAATTTAAAAAATAAAACATTCAATTTTTAATAAATCGTTTAAAATTTTTTATTGATAACTAAATTCTGAATAATTAAAGATTATTTATTGATTAAGGGTGGTACTATTAGAAGTTGCCTGGTCAAAATCATCATGGATGGAGATCATGAATACAGACATGAAGCGAGTAATACGTTCCACTCAACACCGAAAAAGTTATTTCAATTCAAGGATCATCATTCCACATTCATCCCTCCCTCGCTCCCCGCACCATCAATTTCATTTCTTCTGTAGTATGAATTGGAGTTGAAGAATTGAAAAAATGAAAAATCGTAGGGTTTTCGTAAGCAATGACATCACCGGTCTCCGCTGAGAATCACAAATGTGAATTTAATTATCATATATATTGCGGCATTGCTGGAATAACCAAACTACACTAATAAGTCTCTTCAGCTTCTAATTATGTTACATAATATAAATATTTATGTACTGTGTATCATATTATTATTATTATTTGTTTTATTAATATTTAATACAAACAGTATAGCGCAAAGAAGTTCGTTTGTTATGTAATCTATATGTATAAACATTTTATGTGTTCATGGAAAAATTATTTATCTATAATGATATAGGTATTTTCTCAATTTATAATCCAAAACTTGGTGCAAAAGAAACCTTAGCGAGTAAGGAAAGCGAATATTAATTCAACGAATCAAAGTGAGCTAACAGGGTCGTTTAAAACTTTAAATAATATTCCATATCGATGATCTCGCATGCTAAAATGATAAATTAATGGTAAGTAATTATCACATGCAACGAGCACATTTAGAATTGTGATATCCCACTTCTAATTGATTATTTAATTTATATTTGGATTGTTATTCATGAGAAAGAGCTTAATTAAACCCCATAACTTTTATTTATTTTTATTCAAATGAGTTTTGTTACAAGAATTAATTTTACTTTTACTGTCTAGGAAAAGAGCAAAGAGAAGAGATGACCGAGAATCAAAGAGTTTTGTCGGAATTGAATCCATAAATCAATTTTTATAATTTAGAATTTGAGTTTATAACTAAAAATTGAGATATTTGAAAAACAATTCTGAATTTATTTAAAAATTGTTAAGGTGAGTATTGGAAAACCGTGAACAAGATTTCAAATAATATTATATAAAAAAATGTATACAGAATTCTGAGGTAAAGTATTATCGAATGAGTACGGTTTTCTTTCTTTCATGATGACATTTTATTTTAACTATATTTATTTATTACGTTTTCAAAATTTACGTTGCTCACCGCAGCTCAGTGGAGGATTGTTTATTTTATTACTTACATCACTAATGCCAACGCACTACCGATTCTTGAATGGAATACTGTCTATTAGAAGTATGTTTTTCACTCTCCCTTTTATTTTTATTTTATTATTATTGGCTATCAGCTATTGTCTGGATTTCATTCTGTATGTTATTTTTACTATCATATTTTTATTTCTTTTATTTCCAATCTCCCTTTTTGAATAAATAACTTTGCAAATAATAATAAGATTCTTTTTCCCATTTTCTAATTATTAATGCTTTTGGATTCTCATTTGAAATTTATAGATTTGTATTATTGCTTTCGTAAAGAATTTCGAATATAAGCATCAAGTTTCATATGAATTAGTTGGGAAAACATGTTAAATATCTATACTTATTGGGCTGTTAACTCATAATTAGTTTGTTAATACAGATTCAGAGGAGAGGACCATAGGGATAAAAGG
The DNA here is from genome assembly GCA_028571225.1 of Parsonsia alboflavescens. NCBI lineage: Eukaryota > Viridiplantae > Streptophyta > Magnoliopsida > Gentianales > Apocynaceae > Parsonsia > Parsonsia alboflavescens. The sequence goes on from JAOXNR010000022.1 coordinate 12,576,045, forward strand.
AACACGTTGATTAAATAGAAGTTTATGACTTTTGGAATTAGTTCATGTTATTTTTATGTTTAAGTTGAGTGTTAAAGACTCTTGTATTGAAATGCCTATTTTAAGCTTGGATTTGTAGTTTGTTTTGTTGGGTCTAGTTATAGGATTCCATATCCAACCCGATCTCGGGGCGCGACAAGTATCGTTTTCTTTTCTTCTTTAATGGATCAAGAGGTTTGCATTCAAAATAAAAGTCATTTAAGGGTGTTTTTCACAATATAAGTTTTTTTTTTTGCAATTATCCATGCATCGCTATGAGGTTTGTTTCATTCTTACCCTTTATTGATAAATCCATTCATTTATCGTAAAAAAAGTAGAAATGTACTTATTAAGGAGGGAGGATAGGGATATTTTTGACAAAACATAACTATATTCAAGACTTATTAATCCATATGAAATGATAACTAATATCTTATATTGTGGAATGAAGGTAAGTTTATAGTAGTATATGATTTTATTAATTTATTTACTCTTTTTGTGAGTGTGAGACACCCCAATGGATAGAGTAATCAGTGCACATATCGTACGTCTTGCGTCCAAATCTTACCAATACATTTCTGAATAAATGTAATGTCAAGGTGCGGAACGTGCAAGCTATCTAACACTGTCAAAAATAATAATAATAATAATAAAAAGAAAAGTGTGACCCAACTCGATTAAAACCATGATTTCATCATTGGCCTTTATGGAGTTAGTAAACGAACATCTTTAAGGTTTGTGATAATAGTAAGGATTATTTTAATAATTATACATTTTTTAGATTAATAAGATACATTTCATGTTAATAAATCAGATAGAAATTTCTTATTAGTTGTTGTGCCTTGAAAAAAAAGAAGTGATTAAAATTTCTCATGCGTTTTAAAACAAATTGAGCATAGTAAGTAACAATCAATTATTCACTTAAAACCATGTTCGCGTATGTATTTACATTTATTATTTTTGAATTTATTTTTTTTAATATTCAGATGAAATTTCCAAATAATAAACGAAGACTAAAAGAAACGCAAACGAACGCGTGTTTCCAAAAATAGGGCCTCGTCGGGGATGAGGGATGTATAGTGTTCCCAATCCAAGGTGGGGTCTGACTTCTGAAAATGATGATACATCTATATAAAAAAGGTTTGAGGTCTGACTTTTGAAAATTCCAGGAAGATAAATGAAATGGTTTCACACTCCGACCCCACATGGTTTCTTTTTTCTCCATCGACAACCCATTATCCATTTCCTCCTACCTACCTACACCTATCTTTTAGAGACCATAATCTTTTCTTATCTTTTTCTGTTTTTCCTTAGTGATAAGTAATCAAACTTTCAAATACGGGACACCCGAATCAAATTAATTAATTTAAAATTTAATCTATTAGATTCGACGATGAAGTGGACTAAGACCATCTCGAAAGCTTCGATAAGAAGGAGGGGGCGTTTTCATTTTTATCCAAATTAAAACAGTAATTTCTTATTTATCCAATTTTTTATAACATTTTACAATTACTCATATCTAAAACTAACTTTCATTCTATATCCATTTTGACTTTTCATTAAAATAAAAAATCAAAACATAACATTTATTCTCCTTTAACATGCAT
>JAOXNR010000022.1:12577769-12587981 GCA_028571225.1 Parsonsia alboflavescens
AATTACTTATTTAGATTATAATATTTTACACTTTTTCTCAGAAAATGATAGCCTTTTTGGGCATAAATCCCAACAAAAACAAGTCTTGGCTGCGACATAACATCTTCCATACTCGGTGCACTGCCAGGGGAAAGGTGTGTAACATGATTATTGATGGAGGCAATTGCAAGAACGTGATCTCGACAACCATGGTCGAGAAATTAGGATTGGAGACAGTGGAGCATCTGCAACCCTACAAATTATCGTGGCTAAAGAAGGGCAATGAAGTTAAGGTCAGCAAGCAATGCCTGGTACAGTTCTCGATTGGGAAGAGGTACGCTGATAAGGTATGGTGTGACGTGGTTCCCATGGATGCCTGTCACATTTTGCTAGGGAGCAGTATGATCAACGAACGAAGCATGATGGGTTCCGAAATACTTACACCTTCAGCAAGGATGGCCAAAGCATTACGTTAGGTCCTTCGGATTTAAGGAAGGAGGCGGCAAAGGCTATGTTTTCTAGGGTTGATTTCCGAGAAGAGGCGATCAAGGCCACGGAGATTTTTGCCTTGGTGGTTATGGAGCAAAACGTTTGATGCGTCACAAGTGGCTAGGTTTATTTTTTGCAAGAAATTGTCAAATTGCATGGAGTACCAAAGTCCATCACCTCGGATAGAGATGTGAAATTTGTCAGTCATTTTTGTCGAACTCTTTGGAGGCATTTGGGCACCAAATTGTAGTACAGCTCTTCTCATCACCCTCAAACGGACGGACAAACGGAGGTCATGAATAAAAGCTTGGGGAATCTACTGCAAAGTTTACTAGCAGACAAATCACGACAATGGGACTTGGTGCTACCACAGGCCGAATTAGAGTACAACCGTTCAGTAAACAGGACGACGGGGAAGAGTCCGTTTGAGATTGTAGACCTTAATTTGAGTACTCAATTAGACCTTAATCCGTTCCCAGTCCACCACCAGTTCAGTTTGGATGCAGAGGAGCATGCTCAGCAGATCAAGGAGTTGCATTCCCAAGTCTGTGATCTGATCAATCAGCAAAACTTACAATATAAACAAAAGGTCGACAAGCGTCGAAAGAAGGTAGTATTCAAGGAGGGCGATCTGGTTTGGATTCGATTAAGGAAGGAGAGATTTTCGGCAGGTAGATTTGGGAAATTGCAACCCCGTGCAGATGGGCCATTCAAGGTATTGGAGCTGATTAATGACAATGCATACAAGATTGATTAACTAGACAACTACAGCGTGTCGAGTACTTTCAATGTAGCTGACTTGTCATCTTTCCAGTCCGAGGATGAGGAAGGTTTTGTAGATGACGTCGCTGGCAAGGACGAGTTAGATTCGAGGGTGAATCTTTTCCTAGCCGGGAAGGATGATGCTGGGCACGATTCTCAAGGCAATTGGTCTGAGCTCGGATTGGGCTCAAATTTGACCATTGACCCGGAACTACTATGCTGTTGTGCCAAGGCGTTTTTCCACCATTCGGAGTCGTCTTGATGGAGTTTTAGGCATTTTTCTATTTTCAGTGGTATTGTCATAATTTTTTAGTTTTTAAGTGGCAGTTTCCTAATTTACTGTTCACTTAGGGGTATTTTCATAATTTTGTTGTTTGTTATTTCTGAATCGTATTAGGTTTCTTTTTATTAATTCCGATTGGGATTCTTTTTATTAATTTCGATTAGGATTCTTTTTATTAATTTCAAGTAGGATTCTTTTAATTAATTCCGATTAGGATTAGGGTAGATTTTAGGTTGTAAATATCTTGTTTTGTCTTAGTTACAAACAGCTTTTGATTAATTAAAAATTTTCGACTTTGGTCGTTTTTCCGAAAACTTGTGTGTTTTCGCTGTTTTTCCAGCTTTTTTCTGTTTAGTCATTCTTTTCGACATTGTTCTTGCATCATTGTGTACCCTAATTGACTTGCGAATCTAGTGGTCATGCCAAAAAAGGAAGGAACATGGAGGATGTGTGTAGACTTCAGTACACTTAATAAGTATTGCCAGAGGGACTCATATCCACTTCTGAGCATCGATCAAATGGTTAATTCAACAACCGGATATCAATGGCTCTGCTTCTTGAATGTTTACAAGGTATATCATCAAATCCCAGTGATATTTTAAGACATGGAGAAGACTTTGTTCATAACTGAGGTCGGGACACACTACTACACCAAAATGCCTTTTGGTCTGAAAAATCGAGCTATGCATAAGGTCTTCAAGAAGCAGCTCAAAAGAAACATTAAGGTTTACGTGGATGACATAGTAATCAAATCCAAAACCTCAGACGACTTCATTGAAGACAAGAAGGAGACTTTTCAGACATTGAAAGCTGTCCACATGAAACTCAATCCTGAGAAATGCACTTTTGGAGTTTGAAAGTTTTTTTTGTTTCATGATATCAGAACGAGGTATTGATGTAGATCCTGATAAGATAAAGGCGCTTCTGGACATGGATCCTCCCAAAAGCATCAAAGAAGTACAGAGTTTAACATGAAAGATGGCAGCATTGAGTTGCTTCATTAGCAAGATGGCTGATAAAGGAGAAAAGTTCTACTACGTCTTGAAGAAGCCCAAGATTTCCAGTGGATGGAGGATTTTCAAAATGGATTCACGAAGCTGAAAAAATTCCTGAGAAAACCTCCACAACTTGTCTCCTCGAGGCCCGAAGAAGAACTTCTAACGTACCTCACGGTAATTGAGAAAGCTGTTAGCTTGGTACTCTTAGTAGAAAGGTTAGGTTTACAATTTCCAATTTATTATGTAAGTCATTTATTATGGCCATGGATTTTATGGTAATGACAGAATAACAAATTCTGCAACGCATTTGTCCTCGAAAGGATAATTAAATCTTCACTTTGAGCACTTCCTTGGACTACATCAAAGAGATTTAAACAGGAACTATATATATAGTTCTAAGACTACATAAATATACATATATTTTATATAGCTAAAGATCTACAAAGAGAGTTTAATTATTTGTCTTGATAAAAGTTGGTTAATTTAATTACGAAGATAAAAACTATATATAGTTCTAAAACCCTAAACAAAACTTAATAAATCATACATAATGTTTAAGGACGTAATTACCAAAAAAACTATTAGAAAATACAAAGAAAAGTCAAGAAGAACACTCAAATTTTTGACAACAGAGAAACGCCAGTTCTGCTCCCTTTGACCGGTGATAGCATAAGTGAAACCTGACCAGTTAACCGACACCGGCCCTCCACACCAGTGCCCAAACTGGTCACTTTTAACCAACTCCAATTTGCACGTTTCTTGCCTTGTTGATGGAGATGACATACTGAAGATTCCTCGAAGGATCAATAACTCATTGAACGACAAATAAACTACGACAATTGATGATTGGATTTGTTCAAGAACGAGAAGATGAATTGGAATTTGAGGTTCCAAAGATTATTGAAAAAACATTATCTTGCATTGAAGAAAGTTTGCATATATAATTTTGGAACGAAATGGGATGAAAACGGACAAAGGGACAGCAATGAAATGCCGACCGGCGCGCCAACTGATTTGATAACCAGCATTGATCAAGTGTCAAGGGACGAAATTGGTTTGTTTTGAAATTCCAGAAAAGTACCGATTTGTTCACGGGTACGTCCATAGGCACCGGTCAATCGCCGATGCTCCAGTTGATTTCACGGGCACCAGACACAAAGAATCAACTGGCACCGATCAATTCTTTCACTGGCACCAGTTATGCAACGTCGGTTTTTTTCGCGGGTCATCATTCATCAAAGAAGCCCAATTTTGGACCCAATAAAAGCTGATTGAATTCAACTTGTTACGTTAACTTATTTTGGAAGCTGGTCAAAACTTTCTTATTATTCATAATTTAGTCCTTTAGTTGATTTGATTCCTATTTTTAATTAGAATAGTTACTTTAAAGTATTTTAGTTAAATATTTTTAATTATAGTTTAATTCAATTAGGTTTTGTGATAGTTATAAATAGGATTTTTATGTATTATTCAAGAAAATTAAGTTTTTTTTTTTAATATATTTTGAGATTTAAGAGTTTTTTCTATCTTCTTTAGTTCTTCATTGAATTTTTTACTTATCAAACAATTTAGTTTGGCTTATTTGTGATGTCACCAATTGGAGACATTGGTTCACGTTTGAGAAACAGGGTCGGGTTAATAAATATTCAATTGAAACCTAGTAAACGTTTGGGGGAAAGCTTCATACTCGCGTCGGGTCTAACTAATCAAGAGTTAGGTTAGCATCACTTGTTTTCTTTGGTCCTCTTTGATGTTTTCTTTTCTTGTCATGGTTTGATTTTGAATGTTTCATGATATATTTTTCAAGCCACCTTCACTCCTTTTTCAACCTAAACCGTAATATTGTCTAGAAGAAATGTAGACTAAATATTGTCTACCCTAAAGACTCTCATGACGATGATCACATCTCTCCCCAGGCAACTGTTGAACGAGGAAAAGCCCTCAAACAAATGTAAGGACAACATGCAGGTAAAATAAACTGGAGTGTGACAAAGAATGTGTCACAACCCTTGCTTCTCTTGTTCCATGCATGATGTCCAAATGCTACTGATTTTCCACCTCTGAAGAGCAAATGAGAGTTTGGACCGTTGAGAAAAATAGCATATTTCAGAAATGTGGTGAGAATCACAGTTTCAGAATTTGAAGTGGTCAAAACCATGCGTATGACACCATGTTCATAAACTAGCATCCATAAATCAAGCAGAGCAATCCTAGCTGTGACAAGCAAACCGAGTCCTCTTTGGTGTGATAAAACCTATTTTATTGCTCCAAGATGAAGGTGGGTGTACCCTTCTACCTTCCATTGGTAAATTATTTCTGGGGGAGGATGATGTATTGTTCTTCAGCAGAATATGATAGTTGTTCTTTAGCAGAATATGACAGCACAGTGGTTCACTTTTGCGGATTGAACGTATTCACAGAATATGACTTCAGAAGTTGCTTGATGGACAAAATTCCAGATGGGGAAGTACGATGATGCCCATACATACATATTATAAGGACTTATGACGGGAGGTAATGATTCTTCCATGATAGCTGACTCTGTTTTGGAGAAAAAAAATCTTGTCTATTATTTTTTCCTTTGCCTTTTTTTTTTTTAGTGGTGTTTGGATTGATTTGTACGCATCTCGATATTCTGTTAGTAACTGCAACTCATCAGGATTAAAGTATGCAGAAAGATTGAGTTAGAACTTATGATATGCATACCCTGCGGTGTAGATCTTGTCTATTCTTATAAAATAACCGATTAATCAGAAAACAACCAGAAATTTACCCATCAAACGATATATTCTCTTTTATTCAAGCAACTTCAAAGTCAATTTAAAAGAATAGTTATATGAAAAATAACAATAAGAATAAGAATATAAAAGTTTACTCATGGGTGTATCTTTTCCATCTATTCATTTTAACTAAACAATGAAAAGTATTTCTCATTTATCGAATCACACAATAAATAAATATTTCTCATTCTTATAAATGTTTACATCAACCATAGTTTTTCCATTTCACCATTCAAAAATGTTCACACTAATCTTTTTAATACAAGCAACTTCAAAGTCAATTTAGAAAAAAAAAAAAATTATAAAACCGTTAAGCCTTTAACTTTTTAAAGTTAACAATTAACTATTTTTTTATTTTAAAATAATAATAAATTTAATTCAATACTTCTAAAATTTAGTTTATCCTTTTAGAATATAACATATAAAATATATTTTAAAAAATAATTTTTTTAATTAAAGATTTTATTTTTTAAACTAAAATTAAATACTCACCTCTAACTTTAACTATTAAAGAATAAATTGTGCACGAAAGTCAAATTATGATGGGCTAAAGTCTCTAACAATCAACAATTAAGGCAATTGTCTTTTCCTTTTATTTTAAACAAGAATCCTTCTATATGTATTTTTCAATATATCTTATAAACTAAATCCTAAAAAGATAAATTAAAATTTAAGAATACTTTGATCAAAAAATTATTTTAAACCATTTCTTTTTTCAAAAAAAAAAAAAGGGGATAATTGACCTAACAATTGTCGATTAGAAAATTAACTGAAACAGTCTGTAATTTGTTCTCTGTTACCATAATTAAATTTCTAATAATCAAAATTAACAAAATTTAACAATTAACATCTTATTTTATCTTTTAAAAAAATCTTCAATAAACTTTTTTAATAATATATTTTATATATTATATACCCTAAAGATATTGTATCAAATTTATTTATTTTTTAAAAATATATAAGACAGTTTGATTGTTAACTTTGACGGCTGAAAGCTTAAGAATGCACTTCATAACATTTTCAAATATATAGAGTAATGCTATGAAATGCATAATGAAATCTCAAACAATCAAAATTAACGATCACAATTTGATTTCATTTTCTGAATCAAATTTATTATTATTTTTATAAATAATAATAATTGGCCATTAACTTTGATTTAATGATGTACTCTACACACTCTAAACAGAATGCACATAACGTGTATGCATGAGAGAGAGGGAAAAAAGCTGATGTGCTTAGCCTTAAAATTTAATTTTAAATCAGCTTTAAATTCTATTTAAATAAAAGACATCCAATAGATTAAGTGGGCACGAAAATATAATAACATGGATTCAAAACCTAGGGAATTTGTTATCAAACCATAGGGATACACAGGTACAGTAAGCACATTCTTTTTCCCTAAAAATAGGCCCTACAAACTGAGAAGTGGGATTATGTTCAACCATTGTTCTTGTACTTAGATTATCCATACCTGCTATTACAATTACAACTTGAGTATTTGAATTCTTCTCCTTGGAGCATCTCTATATGAACTAAAAGAGAACTAGTAAAGATTACAACAGAGATTCAGCAGCTGTCCCCCCCAGGGTAACCACCATCCATATACACAAGAAATGCAAACCTCTTACCAAGTATAATTGATAGCATAGCCCACAGAGAAATTACTTTTGTCCTGTTTCCCACAAGTAGAATCTTCAATAGTACAGGCAACAATGTTGTAGCAGACATAGTGCTCATGTGTATCTTTTTAAGATTGAGGTCTTTCTCGGATTTTTGCTCTAGCAAAGAAGACTCCAGCCAGCAGGCCTGAAAGTTGTATTTCGGTGTTAAACTTGCTTGATAATAATGATTTCAATATTAGGAGAAGTTGCAAAAACTGACCAAATAATATACTGGCAGAGTTCTCCAGACTTGTTGGTACATGGAAAAGAAGAATGCCAGCAATAGAGAGAGGGATCTTATTTAGTGACCCCACAAGGCTGCAAAATAGAGTGACGAATTATAGAGAAACACATAAAAGTATAAAAAAAAATCTTTTTAATGCTAAATTATCGACCAATTCGCCTTGAGCTGTCCTAGCCCCGTCATAATATAGTCTAAAGAAGCCTAAATAAGTTTTCATATCTAAACATACTATGGTAGGAAAGCTGATATGGATCCCCAGCTTTGTTTTGCACAGTGGGTTTTAAATGGAGACAGAAATTTTGTTAGAAAATCCAAGGTTCTCTCAGAAGGGGCAAACTGATGTTGTTTTCCCTCTCTTTGAAAGAAAATCCTGTAACACTGGTTAATCGATATTAGCATATATATGTACCGTTAAAACTTGCGTTCAGCTGAAAATCTCAGCTTTATTACAAACCAATTCAAATCTAATCATCCCATACCTTCTCCATGCCCTTCTTCATAGAATCATAATAATAATAATAGTTTCACAGAATTACCTGTATGTTGTAGCCCCGGTTTGATGAAGAAACCACATAGAAGTAAAACTGATTGCTAATCCCAAAAATCCACTTAGTGTTATTACCAACCAGAAGCTGGGCAATCTGAGAAGTGGTCTGCAATTGATACACAACAGTCACGGTCTATTCACTGTATTAGTTATGTAATTCATAAATGATTTCAAGCTAAATATTGAATTAAATTACTGCATCAAGTTTTTTATTTTATATTGTATCAAATACTTGTACATAAAAACAAAAGGTAAGATGTGGAAAGAGACTTTAAAAAGAAATGCTTGTATATACAAGTATTCAGTAATAATTGTCTAATTTCCATCTTTAAAGTCAACTTTTTGCTGCTGATATGGAAAGAGACGATTCTAGAACTCCAAGTAAACAGTCCTTCCCTTGAAAGAGAAAGAGGGGTTGCGGGGAGGGGGGGGGGGGTGAGGAACCACTTTTCATCTGAAATACCAGGTTACTGACAAAAGCAAAAAAATGTTTAGGTAACCATAAAACCTGAATAAATAGAAGACAGAAAATGTAACCAATTCTCCCATCCATTACATTAAATGAAAAATCTTACTGGCTAGAAATTAACTTAACTTCCATATAGAATTAAAAATATACTCTTATATAAGCATCAACTGCCATATGAAAGTAAGTCTGAAATTAAGTTAACTTCCATTTGATAGTGTCAATTGCGTAAAAAATTAAACATATAAACTTATATGAGCATGAAAGTCTTTTGTAGTTATAAATGCAATCACCTTAACCAGTCATACCTCAATGATAATTCACATTTTTCACTGACGCAAATCAAGATGTTAGCTCAGGGAGTCATGTTGATACAGATAATGAAAGGTTCAAGATTAGGAATATTCTAACTTATATCAAATTCTAGAATATTCAAAACAGTGTTGGTTGGCTAGTGTAACTAGTAAAATTCTATGTAATTTTGCAGTGATTGAATTGCTTTTAAACAATGAAGCCAAAAAAGTGATGCCTTAAAGGCCTAGGTCTGACTCAAAGGGAATCTCCACCTCCTGGTGCAAAGTTTTCCACTCTTGATGATTTAGATAGAATCAAAGCATATTTTCTACAGAAAGCTATCAGATTCTTTTGTTTGCCTTAGTAGACAATTTCCTGCAATTTAGCACCATTTTTCACTTGGCTTTCAACTTTAAGTCATTGGAAATGAGTCTAGCAGTGATCTTACTCCCCTGGGGCCATTAGAGTGTACTTTCAAAAATGTTTTTCAATGCGAAATAAGAAATTATATTGGTCCTGCATTTCTGCATCCAAATTTTTACAAATAGACGTTCATGTGTACATAGGTTCCCTTTGTCCTATTTCTTTTGTTAAATGAAAGCATTACTGCAGAAAATGCCAAAAGAAGAGCAGCTGCAACACAAATTTGAATGACTGTCCTAAGATCAATAAGCAATCTATTACTATATAAAGTTTTTGTGATCTCCAACCTCTTCTTTTTCCCTTAACCTTCACATGAGATGGTAATTTCATTTCTGAGGTCGTGTTACAATCTTTTTGCTATCCATTACTAAGCAACATATTGGGGTCTGTACTTTGTATACTTAAGTAGGCAGCTATTTTGAATTTTGCAACTTTCAAAGGAATCCCTAACATATAAAGTAGTCCCATCCCTTGCATGAAGGAATGAAGACAAAGGGATTAAAGAAAGAAACAATATCACAAAAGAAAGTAAATTTTTACATTACATCAAGAAATAAAAAAACTTACGTTCTAGAAAGATAATCCACCTCATTAACCATGAATATGAGCAAAATTCCAAGAGGTAGTGAAAGTGTGTTATTAAGCAGGACCATTGAGAACTCATTCAAGTCTCCAGATTTAGTAACTTGCTTAGCAGTGTCCATGACCCTACGCAACGTTAACTGCATAATAAATGATAACAGCAGAAAAGAACCCTTGGTAAGCAACCTGAGAAAAATTCCATATAAAGATGTGATTATGAGTAGGAATCAGAAGTAGAAATCCCCTAAACTGAAAAGCATATCCGTGATAGTTGAAGGACTTTAACAATAACACATCAAGAAATTAATACCATATGGTTATGCAATAAATGAAACAAATTTTCCATGCAATAATGCCATAACTTAAACAATCTAAAAATCTTTTCCCTTCAAGGGATCAAGGGAAGAAAACAGTGAACTCTAGTAAAACCAAGAACAAGCCAAGGAAATGCCTAACCAGGAGACACCTAATCAAAATAAATTTTAAGTATATATCAGGCTAATTAACTATAGGTGTACTTATGACTAATATTAGTGTGCACACACACTACTGTCTGTGAAGGTCTAAGACAACTTGATTTTTCTCTTAACATACTTTCATTGCAGCTTCTTAGTGCTATGCAAAATCCTTATATCTATCAGTTAAAGTGTGTGAAAACCACAAAAATATCCTTAAATCTATAAATAAAGATCACAAATATA
>JAOXNR010000022.1:12588081-12600140 GCA_028571225.1 Parsonsia alboflavescens
CAGCTAAATTCTTTGACTAATTATTTACAACTATTTACTAATAATCAGTTCCCACAAGATCAGGATAATTCAACACTATCTAATAGAACCAGGATAGTATCCTAATCCTTCTGTCTTGACACAGTGCAAGAAGACGTGTCCAGGCAATAAAGAAAAAAAGTAGGAGTATGCTTGGTCATTTTTAATTTATATATAAATTGAAGATACATATGAAGAATATATGACATAACCACCAAATGTTTCAGAATAAAGAAAACATAAGGTTCCCATTTTTCTCTAAGTTATATTTAGTTTTGACATATAAAAACTGGATATTGTGTGTGTGATTGTTTTTATGAATATTAGGATCCAATCAGTAGATATTTGAAAATATGACCATGTCAGGTTTTGTCTCAATAACTCTTGAGATGTAAGGTAGGTCCCTTTCAAGGGCAATGATTGAGTATGCACTTCTCTAAAAGATCAAGAAAGGTGAAAAACCCAAATAACAGAAACTAAAGATGATCCAACCAAAAAAAAAAAACCAAACATGAAAGATAAAGGACTTCAGCAAGACACTACAAGATTTTTGTGGAGAAAGATAGTCACAAGAAAAGATTGCTTGGCAAATTTTGGTTGTTTCCAATGTTGGATATGGCCTACGACAATATGATGATTTATTTAGTTGGCTTAACTTTATATAATGATGCTATTTATATTATTATATAATGTACTTTTATATCTACATTTCATTTAATAAATTATGTAATATCCTTAAAATAGTTTATTTTTATTCTTAAAATGCCCCTAGTCAAGTGTTATTGAGATTAGGATATCAATAACATGCTGAGACTAGTATGTGCTTATTGATGACAGTTATCATGGATATGAAATATCAAATCATTACATAAGTACATATAGAGTATTATTTACTGGATTGACCAGTCATGAAATCACTTCATGGATTGTTATATGGGTATCATGAGTGATTCATTATGATAATCATGTCTCATCTTTTGACTTGAGGTCACAGAGATTCCACCATGAAATATTTCATACTTTGATATTGTCAAACAACACTCTTAACTGAGTGAATAATAAAGGTATGTATTGAGTATATTCTAATTTGTGCTGTGGAATGTTGAATGATCAAGATATGATTTATCCCTCTTATATAACAAGAGAGTGATATCTAGCATAGCATTCTTAGTTGAGTGAGATTATGAAATGTATGGCCATATTCGAATAAGTAGATGTGAGATATTTATCTTATTCGATTTAGTTAATCTACTCGAAGTTGAGAATTGAGATATGGAACTTTACGAGTATGACATATTCTATGACTCGTGTTCAATAATGACTTCCTAGACAAAGAGATTAAGACATATTATTTTTCACGAAAGGTTTTGTCTTGTCATCAATATTCTTGTTAATTGGATTGCAATGATTAGTTGTTAGACACCACTTATTGTACATGACATTAAATATTATTTATATCAAATGCTAATTTTACGAGGATTTAGTAAGTCACACATTCAGAATATATCACTTAATGGGTAATATTTCATTTGGGACCTAAATGTAATTAGCTAAAGTTGTTTAGACTAATTTACGAATAGTAATAAGCCTAAAATATAATTAAAAGTTAATTATGTGTTAAATTGTAATTATCCCGGTTCGTTGAATATAGACAATTTCGATTTTCACGGGATTTCTTTTAAGCCGCTCAATTTAGAATTCAAATATTCTTAATCCCTTTGGTAGTTGTGATAAAATTATCCAGAAGATTTATTATCACGAAGTCTTCTAGTGTCATTCTATCCAATGCCTCATTATTCCGTCAGAGAGTCTGTGAGAAACAAATAGAACTGAGAAAGAAAAACCAAAGACAAGAAAAGTTATGATTGAATATAACAATTCATTATACGAATTCCCTAAACTTTGTTTGTGTGACGATCAAAGCGTGGCCGCTCATGTGAGCGAATAAGGGCAGTGGTCTGAAGATCCCTGCTGGTAGTTGCAGAATCTACCATTCATGAATTGACTAACATCGAAATTGAGCAAACAGGAATTTTCAACATCCTCTCTAGGTTCCCCTCCAATTGATACTTGGAGGAGTTTTGTTTTTGGCCTTCACCCAATGCCTCTCCATTTGTAGATGCCAGATTAGTTAAAAAATTGTCATGGGGCACTCGGCGGTTTTTAGGGAAAATGCAATGGCAGCAGCATGGCAGTTTGGTCATGGCTAGGCTATGACGGCATGTAGAGGTGTTCAAGGTTTGGTTTGGTTTTGAGGATTTTTCAAATCATACCAATCATTTCAGTTTCAAACCCTCAAACCGTTTGGTTTGTTTAGATTCATTTATTTTTCTATTTCAATCAATTATGCAAACAAAATATCCAAATAAATGAATAAAAAACAGCAATAATAGAACAACATAATATAACATAAAACAATTTCAATCATAAAATTTTAACAACATTTTAAAGTTATAACTTCACTTTGTTTTATTCTTTATTCAAATACATTGAATTTGATTATAGTATATTAACTATCAATTAATAAAATTTAAAAATACGATAATAATGATAATAATCTTACTAAAAAAATGGTGATCAATATAAATGAAATAATGATCACTTATATTATATTATATTACAATATAAGTTAAAGACAACAAAAAAATGAATACAAAAATAAAGAACTTTTTTGGGAAAAAAAATTATCTATAATGTTTTCATATTCATTCATTTTGGTGGAAAAAATTTACTTAGAAACATAAAAAAGTAAATTGAATGAGTTTTGAATTAATATGAATTAAATTTATTGAATTATAAATATTATTATTCATATTATTCTAAAAAGAAATGAACAGGAATGGAGAATATTTGTAATAAATCATATAAGTTTTAAAATTTCATAGGTTTTTTTTTTAATTTTTTTTATTTTAATGACTTAAGAGCTTACTTTAGGTATACATAATAGATTAGAACTATTAAAACAAAGTTATCCCACATGTTGGAAAATTGGATTAATTTTGAAAGTCAGATACAGGTAGACGAAAATTATTTTGAGTCACAAATATTTAGGAAAACATTTGACCACCAGTTGCCACCTTAGCCATTGTTAGTTAAATTGGTAAGTGGCAGAACATATGCATTTAGTAAGACTAAGCTTAGGTTTTAGTGTTTGGAAAGCATGTCGGGACAATTTACTGGGGTCCTTGGTTTAGCCAAATGCAAGGTTCTTCGTATCATAGATTCATCTTCAGTAACAACATGCAAGACACTTTTTTTCCACATCAAACGATTAAAATCTACCTTTTATATAGAAAGAACAGACCTCACTTTAGGCACCATTTCTTTTCAAAAAAATAATTTAATGCAGGAACTTCTGGTGTTTTTCTGTTTCATTTATAAACATCAATCACAACTACTGCCCAGAAACATTTAACTTACAAGTAAAATGTGAGGTATTTTAGAGGCTAAATTTCTTTCTTCCAGTTGGAGAGAAGATCCCACATTCCCAGCTACAAGTTGTTCTGAGTTTCAGATTAGTGTGCATGAAAGAAATATCCATGGTGCATCGAAACAACATGTATGGAACAAAACATCGAAAACTTTTACGTTGTCCACCATATTGAAGAACGGGCGTTTATAGAGAATAGGAACAAAACGGAAACTTACAGAATATGAAGCTGTGAGGAAGCAATTGACAACCTGCCAAGTGTAACCAATGGCATTAAAAGAGAGATCTGTAATCCCACCAGAAATTGCTGAAACAATCTGCACAAGAGATATTTTTGTTAACTGCACAATTTCTCCCACAGTTACAACGTAGAGAATGCACATACAACATGACAAAAAACAACACATCTAAAACTCCAAGTAGACATTTCTTATATTGTTGAACTACCACATCAACTAAAAGGTTAGGTTTACAGGATCACTTATGCTGCTAGGTAACCCTCTCATCTAAATGCTTAACTTAGAGAAAGGGTATAATTTATCATCAGCAGAATAGTTTTTAATGGACGGAAACAAGATTTGACCATGAGCACCCATTTCTAGTACAAAGTTCAATTACCACTTCATCAAAAAGCTTATGCTTAATGGAGGTATATATATGTGTGTGTGTGTGTGTGTGTGTGTGTGTGTGTGTGTTTAGCATATATAGAATCACTTCAATCTCCAATAATGACATCCTACAGCAATGCCTTTTCACAACTGCCCATCATAGTGAAATGATGCATTGTGTTTGCTAGCTACTAAACATACCATTAAGAAAAGAGCAGCCCAAACTCTGTCATCATGCTGCTTGTTAAAGAGATACATTTCACCAACAGCAGTTATTACATTCGTAACATTCTTGAGGACAGTAACCATTGCGACATTAATGTACTTCAAACTGCCAAAATTTAAAAAATTCTATTACCAACGATAATAATAACACTTCCATGGAAAACATGGAACAATAATAATGCCATCTCATTTTGGCTTAAGATATAAAAAAATCACACCATAATTCTGACAATCTGGGCATAAAAGAAAAAGAAATATGTGTCAAAAACAAAGCTCAGGGAAGCGTCAATGGAGCCCAAAAGCCCACAAACGTGAGGTTATAAAAATAAAATCATGAACGAACAGAGAATGCAAAAAGAACATACCTAAACATGCTTGTCATCAGCATCCCAACAAATATAACATTCACAGGCAACCAGACCTTAATCAATCTCCATGTAAGTGGCTCAGTTGATATTACACCAGAGAAGCTTAAAATGCAAACAGTAATTACTGAAACAAGATTCTGCATCATGTGACAGAAGGTACAACAGGTCAGTTTCTTAAAATTGATTAACTTACACAATCCAGAGCAAAAAGATCATATGGTAGGCGAATTGAACCTGGTATAGCATCAAGGATATCCCAGCATCAAAGTCATAGGTAGAGAGAACAAATTTGTTAACCAATATCATACTACAGGAAGAAACACAATATGCAATGCCTGAAAGCAAGGCTTCATTCGGTAACCTAACAGTTTTGTTGCTTCTTATTGTCTTTTCTCTCTCTTTCTCTGGCTTCCCTGTTTCCACATCAGTCTTGTCATCTTTGTTAAGGGACTTCATTCCAACAGAATCTACACAAAGAACAAAAAGATCAAATATCTATAATCCTCAGGATCTCATCTACGAGGCAGTATAATTGTAACATAACAGATCACTTATTCTGAAAGAAGTTCAGGTGAGGAAAGGCTAAAGAAAAATGAAAGAAAATTACAAAATAAAATCATACAGTTCAAATGACAAGAGCAAATCTTCAGATATATAAGCTTACTTCAAAGGATGGAATTCACAAGTAGAATCTTCTATACAACAAACAATCTAACTCACATGATATCTGGACCATGAACTAAGTACTGCTCCAGGTTATGGATCGGATTATGGGGCACTATTGGTAAGTGTCTGGTAGGTTTGAGAGAAGACAGAGGGTTTTCTTTCCAACCAACGGATTGAAATTCAGACCACATAGAGAGAACCTTTGCAATCTCTTGAGTTAAAATACTCAAGACCTGCACAAATTTCTTCTTGCATTCTATCAGGTAGCATCTACTTTTAAGGACAAAAAAGCTAATGAAACTGCCATCCTATAAAACTAAACCAGCATTTAGACATTCAAACAGGCCATTACTCTGTTTTAATTCTATTGTAACAGGAGTAATGGAAAGCTCGAGTAAGCTTAATAAGTTAGAAAGACAATGTCATTAGTATTAAGAAAGAAAGAGCGCTTATAGCTTCCTTTGAAGGTGAATTCCAAACCTAAAACTGTGAAAGTGGAAAAACAAGTGGGGAAACTAGTGGGAACAGTGATCCCAAACAACGTGAAGCTATCCATACAACTTCCAAGGACAACCAAAATTCTCAAAATAAAGAAAAGTAGGAATACTAAAGTTCTGGAATTCTGCTGGTTTCCTTCGATTCTAACTAACAATAGTACAATTCACTACTTAAAAAGAATAAAAATTTGATATATGTAACAATCCCAATTCCAGCCATTCACTGCACTTTTAAGAACCCTTTCCAACCTTTGGTCTCCTCAAACCAAAAGCCAAATAATTTTAAAAAGGTAAGGCAGAAACATGCCTGCACAATATTTGAGACCCACAATTAGCCATCATAAAGATAAGATCCTAAATGTGTTGTTTATAAAGAAACTTCCTGTTTTCTCCATGAAAAGAGAGCATTAAAAATAATAGTTGAAAATATGGATTTTCATGCTAATGCATTTTCGTTTGAGTTCTATGGAAGTCTTATTAGACTAGACAATGAAGCAGTGTGTCAGCCAAGTCCAAGATCATGTCAATTTAGACCTGAGTAGTTTTATTCACACTCAATCACTTCCTTTCTGTATTATCTCTAGTTATTTTTAACATTAACCATGGGACAAATTCCAGAGATGAGAACCAACAGCTCAAGTCACCAGTAGTCTAGCCCCAGGTAGAACAAAACCAGCAAAATAAATTTCTTTGAGGTTTAAGAAATGAACAACCAATAAAACTGCTGCTCCTTCAACTGCAAGAATTAGATGGAAAGAGTAAATGTAAATTCAACATTATGTTAACATTGATGTTTCAAATGTTTCCCTCAGTTTCATTCTATGAATATTTTGCTTTCTTTACCTAGAATCCAATAGGAAAAACTAGTACTTTTTTCTTTGTGACAGGGGAAAAAGGTGTTGTTTTCTTATGGGAATTCTAAAACACAAGTCATTTAAAAGCCAGGCTTATCCAAAGGCAAACATTCAATTCACCATCTAAAAGTAACAATAGTAAAATAAAAATATTTTACACTTCAAAGTACTTGATCTCCGCCACATAATATTTTTGTATGTCCAGATTTCACATTAAATATGCATTTGCTCACATGTTCCATAGTCATTAATTTATTATACTCAAATTTTCAACTTTCACCAAATGTGATGCAAGGGGTATTAAAATTAGAAAACAGGTAAATAACAAATAATATCTTAATAAGATATAAAAAAGATTTGACAACACTTGACTTCAGAAAGGACATGTCCCAGGATAAAGTTAAGCAAGAAAAGATTCATGATTCAAAATACAAGTATTGAAGTTGAGGATTATGCTTGCCTTATAGAATAATATATTAACTCCCACCCTTTACCAAGAACAGAAGTGCTTCAGTTTGCAAGAATTTTCTATCGTTGATAGTAGACAAATGGCAGAAACCAATCAATGGCATGGAAAAGATTCTTCCAAAGCCCAAACTTTAATTTGGCATCCTTTATGGATCAGTAGCGTATTCATGAATTAGAATGGGTGCAGTTAGACTTAATCTCAAAGTCTTTACTGGCTTTTTTAATTAATGTATTGCTATATTTTATGGCATGGTATTTCTAGTTGGTTTCCAATTTAGAAACTGATGTAGGAAATCCTAGCTTTCCTACTTATTAGTTTATGGTTAATAATTTTAGTCCTAGAAGTCCTAATAGATTTAGGATTTCTTTAGAGCTTAGAAATAGAGAGTTTCTCCATAATTAAGAATGCTGGTTTCTTTCAAGTTTCAATTAATAACAGTTTGCACAATATTTTACTTGAATTGATCATGTGATGCAATCAAAATCTGAGCAATCCCATCCATGCATTGAACTGGAAAAAGGGAAGATAAGTGATCCCAGAAAGTCAGACTCCCCAAAGAGTCCAAGATGAGAGACCCCAAAAGTGTGATGCCTAAAGTCCTTAATGGGTTGCGTATGATGCCTTACATGCTGGGTGCGACACATAGTTTTCTTGATATGTTAAAGGAGAATATTGGCTAAGGACACGAATTTTGAGGTCGAATTGTTCTGGATAACCAGGTACACAACCCCAATTCAAGCCCATTGTTTGTTCATGTGTTTCCAACCCTCCGAATTAACTAGCAAAGAGGACACCCATCCTTACCTATCCAAAAGCATCCGTGTAATGTATCATCTTTAGATAGCAAGCCATGCCAATTTGCAAAGCATCATTGTCTTCCTTTAGTTCTTCAATTCGATAAGAGAGCTAATTCTTCACTTGGGACAGACCCTTCAAATTTTTTGGGTTCGTGTCTTGTTGTATCCAGAATTGGTTTCCACTACCATGTTACTTTTATATAAGATTTTTCTTTTGTAACTTTGGTTCGTTTCATGAAGAAACATTCTAAGATATTTTCTCATTTTCATGCCCTTTTTGTTGAATTAAAGAACAGTTTTAATGTCTCTGCATGAACTCCCCAAAGTTGTATTCCAAAGAATACTTTTTCTTTGACAACTTACAGGACTCAGAATGGGATTCTACATCAACTTCCATGTGCTGATACACCCTCTCAAAATGTTGAGGTAGAAGGAAAAAATTCAATACAGCCAAGGTCGTATTATTCCATATGCATGTTCTTAAAACTTTTAGTGCCTGATTTCCTCTCTACTTCATGGTAAGCCTCGATATAATGTCCTTTTTCCTAGTGCATCTTGTTTCATATTTGACTTAGAATATTTGCAAGTACATTTTATGGTCATGATGTTCAGACCCCGGTCACTAAGTCAGATCATAAATCCTTAAAATGTGTTTTTCTGGGCTATCCTCAATTACAAAAAGGCTATTGACGTGACTGCCTAAGCCTTGATAAATATCTGGCCTCCGTTGATGTTACTTTTCTAGAACATATATTCCTTTATTTCCTACTTCCTCTCTTCTGCCCAATAACAAGGAGAAACAAGACCTACAGTTTCATAGTGTCACTTATTGGTTCATATTAATTCGTCAACAGAGACACGTCTTCTTTCTCCTAAACTAGAGTCACATCCTATTACTCCTACATTACACCACCCACACCACACCAGTGACTACTGCACCACCACCTCCTACTCTCTAAGTTCATCCCAGAAGATGAGTCCCTCCAAAGAAATTTTAAGAACCTATTTCTTCTTCGACATCATATCCAATGCCCAATGATCCTGATCTTCCTCTTACATGTCAGTGCACTTATCCTACTCCATCTTTTGTTTCTAGCGATCATGATTCTATATCCTTTTAGAAAACCATTCATGATGTCATATCTCATTCACATCGGCATGGAGGAGATGAATGCTCAAGATGATATTGGTTGTTTAACTTTAGTGCTTTTATCACTGGTGAAGAAGGCAATTGGTTGCATAAAGGTTTGATGTCAAAGGTCATTCCTGATATCCATTTGCAGAGATAGGCCCAAATTGTAAGGAGGGGAAATCAATCACTATAAATATTTTCTAATTGTATAATAATATTATTCCTACATGAATATAAAAAAAGTGATCAAATTAAACTTAACAAATATTCCCCCAACCAAAATTGAATACCCCATTTGTATCTTTTTTGGCCTACCTAGTTTTTAAGCAACCATATCAATTTGTTAGACAAATCTTAACTAATTTAGCAAATTAACATTCAAAAGACATCCCAAAATGGAAAAGGAATTTTTTTTAAAATGTAAAAGAAGTTACTCAATAAATTAAAATCATCAACATTCTAAAACCTAACAATTTTTAATGTAAACAGGTTATCAAATAAATAACACTTATAAAATGAGATTTGGTTGGGAAAAGAGAGGCTTCTATTTTCTTACTGAAAATTCAAAATAATCTTAAGTTGCGATGTGTCTTAATTTTTTAAACTGATGGAAGAATAGAATTGGCTTCTCAAATACAATTTTTTAGTAGTGTTGTGGGTGAAAGTTTGGAAATTGAAATTTTTAATGGAAGTTTCTTTAGATATGCATAAATTATTTTTTAAAAAAAATTACAAATATGGATTTCTAGATGAACAGGTTTTTTGTTATGTGCACCTCAAATGAAACGATGACGACATCGTTTCATTGAGGTGCACATAATAGAATTAATGTCTAGATGAATACATAAGGATATATATATATATATATATATATATACACATATATTTCTAAGATTAATGCACAAGAACATAAATATTTTTTGAGGGTGGGTGTAAAGAACAGAACAATTACATAACCAAACTAATGGTACCTTTTTTTTCAGGGTCGCTACCTCACCTTTTTCCAGCTCTGCACTGCCCCTGAAAAGGGATCTGTGTCACAGCTTAAGGCCTGTCTTGGAGCCAAAAGCTATGCTGAAACTCACTGTGGATTATTCAAATACTTTTTTCTCCTATGTTGACATAAATTCATTTATTTATCTCTGTAGTAGCTACTCATCTCTGGCCCTTGTATCAAACAAGTATCGAAAAAATGCTTTAACATGGAAATCTACAAGATGATGTGTATATGAAGCAACCACGTGATATTGTTGCTTAGGGAAAGTATGGGGAAGTATGCCATTTTGAATATCCCCATATGGTTAGAAGCAGAGTCCCCATCCTTGATTTAGCAAAGTCAAGCAGTTGAACATTTTATAATAAGCAAGAGCAAGTCTGACCATCTGGCTTATTCTTCATGTTCTGAATGTGGATGATATTGTTATTAATGGCAGACCGGCCAGAGATATTTCAGCTTTGAAGACATTCTTCATAACAGGTTTCAAACAAAGGATTTGGGGCATTACAGTACTTCTTCCTAGTTGAAATACAAGAATCAAGAAAGGCATCTTCCTATTGCAGACGAAATATGTGCTTGATTGATTCACGGAGACACAAAAGCTAGGGTCAAAAACAACTAGTGCTCCAGTTCAACCAATCTGCAACTTACAACAGAAAAGAAAGGCAACTGCTGTTTCCAAATCATTATAACCTTTGTCTTATCCCAAAAAACAAGAATATGAAACATATTACTAATACTTTTCACAAATTTCATGAAGGGTGTGTTAGAGCCTTAGAACCAAAGCAAAGGTAACCAATAGTCCTGTGATTGGCATATGCAATTAGTACTAATATTAGTGGTTATAAGTCCCATATACTTGCTCCTTCCTCTTTCCTTCTTTCTAGATCTTGGTCCACCATCCACGTGAGAACAATCCAGCATTTCTCTCATTTAAGATGTGGAAGGTTGCAATTTGCCCTACCTAAACTTGGGTTTTAACAGGAAACATGTCCTTGCTGTGACAGAACAGTAAAACTAAAGAAAATCCTAGGGTAATCTACCTTGTTTCAACATCTTTGCCACTTTTTTTCCCATCCCCTCAGCCCAAAGAATCAGAGAGGGATAGACAGACTGAGTTCATCTTAATTCTCAAAAACAAAAAAACAATGTGGTATGTACTCAAAAGTTAAGATCAAATAGCAACAAGATAAGCGATAGAGAAATAGGAAGTATATTTCGATGTATAAAAGGAGTTTTATATGATTATGGATGGATAGACTTTATAAGACAAATTCATAAACAAGAAAATCATTCGTGCAATTTGGTCTTATTCAAAGCAATCTTGTTAGAAGATCAAGATCCACAAGAATACATCAAGAAACCCAAGATTATTTTCAGGCCTGTAATGTTTAAGAAATCCTAAAGATTTCAATAATTCTAAATTTCATAATCTTATTAGCCTTCTTTCTCCCTTTCTATTTCTTACTTACATTAGGTTTCTTTTATCAAATTAGTATTTTATTTTAATTCTTAATAAGATTGTTATTACCAACACCTAGTAAGATTTTAATCAGTTTTCATACACTATATATAGCTGGCTAATGGAATTATGTAATTTAAGTTGATTCATACATATTTCAAAGGATTTTTGTTCCTTTTTAGTTCAAGTTAGTTATCAAAGTTGTTTTAAACTTATTAAACTTTTGGGTTCATAGTGTACGTCCTTTGATATTGTTGATTTTTGTTAAGAGTAAATAAATAGGTCAATAATCCCCTATTATTGGTTTTTTGTTTGCTCTAATCTTGGAGCTCCTGAATTTTATTTCAATTCTGATTTTGACGTGGTCTATGCCAATAGTGAAGATCGCATCAATAAGTGTAGCATCAAGTTGAAAGAAAGAGCAACTACTATACAGGACGAACCTAACTTTCAGAACTTAAAACAAAATTGTCCTAGATCATCTACAAATAAAAAATCACAGAAAATGAAAGAGAGACACCTTAAGAGGCAAAAAT
>JAOXNR010000022.1:12608293-12623997 GCA_028571225.1 Parsonsia alboflavescens
AAATAAAATTCTATCTAATTAAAGAAGTAAAATTATTAAACAATCCTAATCTTGCTCGTCTACTTGTACTGCATCAACCTCCTAGGAGCACCAAGGAAGCTTAGAGTTTAATAGGGAAGCTGGCAACATTAGGACACTTCATCAACAAGATGGCTGACAAAGGAGCAATGTTTTATGGTGTCTTGAAGAAACCCAAAGATTTCTAGTGGGCAGAAGATTGTCAAACAGCTTTCACAAAATTGAAAGAGTTTCTGGGAAAATCCCACAGCTTTTCTCCCCGAGGTCGGGAGAAGAAATCTTGATGTACTTAACTGCAACAAAGAAGGCAATCAGCTCAATGATGCTAATAGAAAGGTCAGGTTTACAATTTCCAATGTATTATGCAAGTCGTTTACTCTGAGGTAATGAAATTAGATATTCGGACCTCGAGAAATTCCTATACCTTATTGTTATTACTTCAAGGAAGCTTAAGCCCTATTTTGAAGTTGACCTAATAAAAGTATTGACCAATCTGCCACTAAAACAAGCTTTAGCAAAACTCAACCTTTCGGGCAGGATAATGAAGTGGTCGCTCGAACTCTCAAGCTATCGGATCGATTTTGAAATCGAGGAAAGCTATCAAAGCTCAAGCTCTCTTAGACTTCATAAATGAATGGACAAGAATTCCACTGGAGCTCGGAAACACTAGTGAAATTAATGTAAGGACCATGTACACTGATGGTTCCATTAAGAAGGAAAACTCAGGTGCGGGAATTGTATTGATCAGCCCTGAGGGAGTGAGAATCCCTTACTCTGTGAAATTCAACTTCCCAACCTCGAATAATAAATCCGAATATGAAGCTCTCTTAGCAAGTCTATGACTTATAAGAGCTCTAAAAGTGCAAAAATTACATGCTAAAACCGATTCACAAGTTATAGCTAGCCAGGTTGCTAGAGAATATGAAGCTAGGGAAGAGAACATGATTAAATATCTCAAACAAGTAACAGATATAACATCAAAACTTGAGTATTTCCTTATTGAACAAATACCTAGAGAGCAAAATTCAGAGGCTAACACATTATCTAAGGTCTATTGGGAGCTCATTGGAACCAAAACCAAGCTATTGTTCGAACAACTATATTCTCCAAACATAAATCAAGAGGAAAACTTGGTTACAGAGGATCAGGTAGACTGGAGATATCCTATTTACAAATTCCTTTAAAAGGGCAACCTTCCACAAGATGCCAAAGACACTCACCAAATACAAAAATGGTCACCTAGCTATGTCCTAATAGGAGATGACGAAGTGTGCAAAAGGTCCTATACATGGCCATTGCTCAGATGCCTGAGCAAGGGAGAAGAAGAATACATCATTAAAGAAGTACATAGTGGAGGATCACATATAGGAGCATAAACTGTCGCAAAGAAGATACTAAGGACTGTTATTATTGGCTTTCGACGATCATAGATATCGAAAGGGTCATACAAAGTGTACGAGCTTTCAATTGCATGGAAATAAGTTACACATGCCTCTAGCGAAGTAAAAATAAATCAGCAAGTCGGTTCCATTCGATATTATGGTATCAATATATTAGGACCCTTCGCAAAAGGAGTAGGGGGTGTTTGATTCCTAATTGTGGTTGTAGAATACTTTACTAGATGGATTGAAGCAGATCCAATGGCAATAATCTCCTCATCGAAAGTACAGTCCTTCGTATGGAGGAATATTCTAAAACAATGGAAAGCAATTTGTAGGCTATCCATTCAAGACTTTCTATGAAAACTTGAATATATAATAGAGATTAACCTCCATAACTCAACTTCAAGCGAATGGATTGGTTAAGGTCACAAATAGAACAATTCTGGAAAGTCTCAAGAAAAGAAATACAGGGCTCAAGAAGGAAAGTTGTAAACCTTCCTGGCCAGAAGAAATTCCAAGCATCCTACTGGCTTAGAGAACCACACAACGAAAAGCTACTGGAGAAACACCACTAAGTCTATGTTTTCGTGCAGAGGCTATTAATGCCAGTAAAGGTCGAAATGAAGTCCTTAAGATAGATTGAATATGATTCAGTCTTAACAAGGGTCAGAGAAGGGCAAACCTCAACCGCCTTGAAGAGGTCAAAAATAAAGCTATGGAAGTTAACAAGAGATAAAAAGCAAGTCACAAATTTTTTTCAACAAGAAGGTGATAGAGAAGCATTTCACACTTGGAGAAATGGTCCTCAAAAGGTCGAATGTTGGAAAGCAAGGACAACTAACAGAGTCATAGGAAAGTTGGGAAGGACCTTATATAATCCAAGAAGTTCACAAAAGAGGAAGTTATAAGCTCGCTAACCTCAAAGGAAGACAACTCCTAAGGAATTGTAATGTTCGCCATCTAAAGAAATTCTATGCCAAAGGCTTTTTAAGATTTTCCAAACCTCACAAGCTCATTATATAGCTCGAGATCTTATCTGAAAGAAGCTCACTAAACAACAAGGCAACTACAGTTACCTATTTGGATTTTTGTCTTTGCAAGAGCATATCAAATTTCAAAGACATAAATAAACATTAAGTTCATACAGCTTTTTGAGATTTTAATTCTTCTTATTTGCATAAGGTTTCAAAACTGGTCAAGTTTGCTATGCAAGTTTTTAAGTGTTGGAGCAAAAACAAAGACATTTTGAGAAAATTGCCCGATTTAAAGGAAGAGGTCATAAACATACCTTTTAAGATATTTAGTACAGGAAAAAAAAAGGGAGAAGAAACATAAGCTCAAAAGATGGGCATTTTTTTTGTTACAATGCACAAAGTAAGAAGAAGAAAGACAATGTAAAATCCTAATCTATTACAATCCAATCTTCTTCATCATCTCCCGGAACCTCTAGCGAGCTTGGCATTGCTTTGTTGTCAACATCTATCTCCTAATTAGTGACATCTGAGGGACCTATGGGGTAATCAACAATGTTCTCAAATGCAAGTCTACCCAAGGATAGACAAATATCTAGGGAGAGATTAAGTGTTTCATCAAAATCAATAGGCTGGGGATGAAAAGGATAATACTTAATTACATCTCCATAACAATTTTTTATTTTACCTTGAGAAGTAGCCATCAACCAAGGGGGAACATCATGGATCATCCTCTTGGCGATTGGAGCTTCAACAGGCTACTCCAGAGGTCCTTTCTCTTCTTCAGAAGGACCCTCACCGAATTGACCGACCTTGGCCAATTCCTCGGAGGCAAGGACCTCCTCCTAAGAGTTCAGAGGTTGTTCCTCATGCTCCTAAGCAAGAGGGCCTGCTACATCTGGATAACACAACTCCTCGTGGATAGTCGGATTTTATCTTCAAGTCTCCATTAAGCTCGCTAGCTTGTCGATTACATCTACATAAAACCCAAATAGCAGAGGTCGAAGAATGGACTCCACATAGGTTTGGAAGGCCAAGATCTCTTCGAGCTTGGATAATGAGAGGCTGTAGTCCTTCTCACATATAGAATTGAAGTCCTTCAACTGATCCTCGAGCCCATGGATGTGGTCACTTTGTTCTTTACGGAGCTCGAACAACTGGTCGCTCTTCTAGATAGCTTCTTTAAGGGCTGAGGCGATTACCAAATTCTCAACTCTGGCCTCAGTTATGTTTTTCTTGCACTCCTCCAGAAGATTACTCATGACTGTGTAGGAGACATTAGCTTGCTCAACGGAGGCAGCGAGCTCTCCATTTTCTTTCTCAAGATGAGTTTTGTCATCTTGGAGCTCGGTGATCAAGGTAGAGAACTCCTTATCCTTTTTCACTCTCTCCACTTGTCTCCTTAGTCGCTCACCTAAGAAGACATGATTCTGAAAAAAGAAGAAGAAAGGTTAGTACTCACAAGAATAGATACTGAAAAGACTACAAGAATATAGAAATTAAGATAACTTACTACTTTGTGGAGAGTAGTGTATCAATCCATCTCATCATCAATGAGCTGTCTGCAGATGTCTCGGTCAAAGGGGGAGCACATTCTGTGTCAAAGGATGGGGAGTGTGGCCATTGGAACAGGGAGTCTGAAGACTCCATGGCGAGGTCAGAGACCCATCTTGCGGTCCCCTCATCCAAATGAGAGACCAAGGAAGATTCCCTAGCCTCTTTAAGGTATCCGCAACCTTTTCAATTGCGCAGCCACTGAAGTCCAACCCCTACTTGGAGGTCGCAGGTGCCTTCCACTCCCATAAGAGATCGAGGGGAGCTCCTTCCCCTGTTAGGTGGACTGGGGGGGGGAGAGTAAAAGTTTACAATCCTTGCAGGGATCTCAAATGCCTGCAAAGCGACTACTTCAACATTCCTTTTTGTTGAGCTCTGAGTCCGGCTCACCATTGTCACCTTTTTTTTCAAGGACTGGGGAATGGGGATCTTGAAAGAGGACTCCCCAGTGGCCGGAACAAAAGAAGAAGCACCAGCAACATCGCCAGGGCTGCTTGAAAGAGCTAGGAAGGACAGTGACCTTCCTTGCTATCCTTGTTGTGCATGAGAGGAGGAGTTCAATAACCATGCTGTCCTCATCACTATCAAAACAAAGAGAAGGAAAAGTTGTTAGCATATATTTTCAAATAGAAAGACTAAAGGAAATTCATTGAGAGTTGAAGAATGGAGAAATTTCCTACCAGTGGGAAGGATTCCCGTAGTTCTCTTAAAAGGAGGGACGTCGAATCTACAGGACTCCCTAATCCAGTAGAGAGCAGGAAAGGAACAAGCCAAACCGGCTGAGTCAACTTGATCTTCTCAACATCGGAATTGGCCAAATTGATAAGAAAAATTATATCCCTCTCTTGCTTGTCGGACAGAGTAAGGAGGCCGTTACAAAATGTTTTATTGAGATTCCAGTCCGAATAGGAATTGGCCTAGACTAGATTTGCTAGAAGTTTAGCAAAAGGAAAGAGTCATTCCGAAGTCCGCCAAAAGATTAGAAGGGCCCTAGTAGCCTATGCCTATTGTTAAATTGGAGGTACCCCAAGCTAGTCTTGCTTGGGGCTGTAGAGACACTGACCTTGAAGAAGCACATAAAAAGGTCCAAAGAAGCGAACTCTATAAAGGTGGCAGGTCGCTATGAACCTAATAGTGGTTTGCACAGCATTTGGAACAAGCTGAGCTGGGGGAAAGTTCCAAAAATAGACTATATCAAAAAATAAGAGATGCAGGTATGGCTAGAGAATGCCTCCCCTGAGATTAGTCAAGTGAAGGACAATGTGTCCAACACGATGACTGTTGGGATGCTTGGACTCCTGTGCGACAGCTATGTCATCTCGGTTTAAACCCCTCTCCCACTAATCTGGAGAATCTCCAAGGGACCTAAGCAGGAGGAAAAAGAAAAGACCTCTAGTTTGAAGGGATATTATACCTTGCTTTTATCCTAGGGAACCTTGGCAGTAATGGGAGGCAAGTAATATACCTCGTTATCAAGATTTAGAAAAGGAAGAGCCCTAGAAATCTCTTTTGTGAAAAGAGAAGGGATGCTAGAAGAAGATGATTGGATAAAGGATTCAGAAGACATTTTTCAAAGAATTTCGAGAAGCAAGAAATTTTCTAAATATGTAAAGAGAGAAACAAAAACTCACTCATCGATTCTTGAGAAACTGTAAGGAGAAGTGTTCTAACTTCAGAGAATTTGCCGAACAGAAAGAAAAAGGGAGTTCGAGAAGGTAGCAACTCAAGTTAGTTTTTCAAGGAAGAAATTCCATTCATAGAGAAAAGTTTTTGGTAAATCCTAAACTCTTCGAAGCTTCCTAATTTAAATATGAGAATGAGTCCTTTGAATTTCTGGAAAGGATCCGGTACACATAAATTGACGTAACTGCTAAAAACTGATAAGGCACGTCACCTCCAAACTAGTCGTTATAGAAAACGGTGAGGTCAGGACTTAAAGATAGTAATTTAGGGGCCATGACCTTCGAACACACAAGGCCTAAAGGGGGGTTAATGATGGGAGAAACGTGTACGACTCGATGAACCGACCTAAATACCTAAAAGTCCAAATCACAAGTAAGAGGAAAGGTGGGCAGTGACCTCTTCCCATTGAAATTAATGAGCTTGGGAGAGGACTCACCGGACCGCAACCTTCGACCCAATGAGCTCCAATCCATCTCCTAAATCTTCCATGCCAAGACTAAATGTCTACAACTCTTAACATATTCACTCATCGCGACCTTCGAAGAGGGATCGTCGAGTCCTTTAGCATCCACAGATAGGTCGTAAAGATGGTTTAAAGGTAGTTAACGAGCTTGTAGCTCTCGACCAGAGATGTTCATGGCAAGGTATCCTATCTTAGGAAATTTCCATGATTCTGGGAGTAATTGACAGGATACGATCTGACAATTATTTTAATTATCTACTTTCACATAATCAAATAGTCATTACCAACAAGATAACCTATTATTCAATATATATTCTCAAATCACACACTGTTCACGAACAGATTATGCTAATTTACTCAAAGATTACTCTTTCAAAATGCTAACTTAGGCATCGAAGTTATCCTCAGGGTAACATCCCACTCCAGTGATCTAATTTCTTCCCCCACTGATTGTGATTGCAGGCACCATCACGGTTCGGAGTGACCCGGAGATCATTTCCAAGCTCCATCACTGGTGATCTAATTTTCCCTTTCTGGTTGTGATTACAGACTTCGTCCCGGAGATCGTTTCCGAACTCCATCAATTATTATTAACTTTAAGCACAAATAAATAGCCTATTATTTCATGCTAAAAAGTCTACAAGAGAAAGTATAAAATATGAAATACAAAGGAAAGTAATTTATTTTTTTAAAAAAAATCATAATAATAGAATAAAATATTTGAAAAAATTAACATAAAGCAAAAGGAATATATTAATTTTTTTAATAAAATACAAAATATTTTTTAAAAAAATCATAATAATAATTTTTTAAAAAAAATATATTTTTAGTAGGTAGTAATGATGAAACCTAATCATTTTAGACTTGAATTTATATCAGGAAAATAATTTTTTTTTGGAAAAGAAAATAAAAACACAAAACAGGAAATATCTAAAAGTTGTTTTAAAAATAAGATTTAGAGAACTGTTCTACAAAAATTTTTTCTCAAAACAAGTGTACCAAATGAGGTTTTTTATCTCTAAATTTTTTCAAAATGAAAAACTGATATAGAAAAACAGTAACCAAACAGGGTCTTTTTTTCACTCTCTTCCTTCCTTCCTTCTTTTTTCCTTCTTTCCTTCATCTACGACCTTCACTTTTTATTATTTTTTTAAAATGTATTTTTTTGACCAAAATGCAATCCATCCCAAGATGCTTTCTTCCTTTTCCCCATTTTTTTTTTCTGTGTTTCTTCTCATTCTTATTGTAGTTGTTTTCTTAAATACATAAAATTTCTTGAATTTTAAACCATGTCACCGTTAACATCTTCTCCCAATTTTTTTTGTTTACATCGTGAATGATCATTGTGTCAAGAAATTTGAAGTATTTTATAAAACAACTACAATAAAAATGAGAAGAAATAAAGAAAGGGGAAAAAAAAATAAAAAAAAAAAGGGGAAAAGGAAAAAGGCATCTTGGGATAGATTGCATTTTGATAAAAAAAAATAAACATTTAAAAAAAAAAAAGGTGAAGGTTGTAGGTAGGGCTGTAAGTGAGACAAGACTATTCTCAAACGGTTCGAGCTCAGCTCGGTAAAAGATCGAATTCGACTGGTCTTAAATTAGCTTGAGCTTGGCTCTCTTATTAAAGGAGTCGAGAAAAACCCTTATGTATTTGTTTATTTAGATTCGTGAGCCTAAAAGAGATTTTAATATATATAATAATTTATTTATAATATTATATATAATATAATTTATTTATTAACTATATAACTTTTATTTATATTAATTTTATATAATATATTTTTATTATTTTTATATATTTTTTATTTATTCATCTACTATATATAATAAATAATATTATTTCTTAAAGTTTTAAGAAAAATAAATTAATATACAGAAACGAGCTTAAACGAATCTGATTTTGAATTTGAGTCGAATTCAAACGAGCCTAAACACTTAGCTTTTTTAACTGCATTTAAATGAGTTCGAACTTTCTAAATATTTAACGAGTCGAGCTAGAGCCTAACAGATTCGGGCTCGGCTCAGCTCATCTCGTTTCATTTATAGCTCTAGTCGTACCTTGGTTGTAGGTAAAGGAAAGAAAGAAAGAAGAAAGAGAGAAAAAAATTTCCACTAAAGGGGGGCGGGGTTGCCTTTGCCTCATGCATCCCTCCTAAATTTTTCTTTTTAAAAAAAATGTTTTTGAAGCCTCAAAAAAAATTCTTTTTATTGTTATTTTAAAAGGGGATCTGGTGGAATTTTTTTTTTAAAAAAAAATGGTTTTATAGATATTGAAATTTAAAAAAAAAAAAAAAAAATTTAACAAGGTTACATTTGGATCATGAGATGAATATATTTTTTTTTTGAAAAAAACGGTTTTAGAGTATCGAACACCACCTAAAAAATAAATAAAATTTTAAAGAGTAACATTAACATACTATAAAGAGAGAAGATATGGGATCCATGATTTTTTTAAAAAAAGAGGGTCTCTAGAGGTGGTGCATTTACTACCTCAAAATAAGTTTTTTTTTTTATTAATTTTCAGGACAAGCTAATCGACGAAGAAGGAAGAGTTGGGTGACAATTTATCGAAGGGATGGTGCATTTTCTAGATGCACCACAATCATGGGGGAAATGGTGTTAAAAAATGGATCCGATTTTGAGATCCATTTTTAAAAATAAACCCAAACGGGATAAAAGCCTTAATTTCATCAAGAAAATTAATTAGGGGAAAGGTTTTTTTTTTTTCATAATTAAAGAAGAGGAAAAAAATTATTATTGGAACTCATAAAATGTGGGAAGCTTGGTGGAGGCGCAGTGGCTTCCCCCAACAGCCATGGCATTACCACCTAAGAAGAGTGCAATTCCTGTCTTCTTTCTTCTTCTAACTCTCTCCACCCTCTTCCTCCTTACCCTCCACCCCAGCACCGCCCCGGCCCCCTCCTCGCTCGACCGTCTATCACTAGAAGCTAATCCCAGTGCACCAAAGTTTGCTCTCATCATTAAAGTCCTTACTTTCAACCGTCTCTCTTCCCTCTCTCGCTGTCTCAATTCACTATCTAATGCCCACTACGACAACTCCACCAAAGTCCATCTACATGTTTACATTGACCACTTTCAGCAAACTCCTCAAGATGGAAAAGGGTCTGTAGATTTGGATGCAAAACTGAATCTTTCGCGTCAGATTCTTGATTTTGTAGAAAGATTTAAGTGGGATTTTGGAGAAAAAGTAGTGCATTATAGGACTTTGAATGTGGGGCTTCAAGCTCAGTGGTTGGAGGCTTGGTTCCCCACCTCGGATCACGAGTTTGCCTTTGTTGTGGAGGATGATCTTGAGGTTTCTCCTATGTATTTCAAGTTCTTGAGGAGTTTGATTTTCAGGTACTATTATGATGAGGCCAATTTTAACCCAATGATATATGGAGCCTCCCTGCAGCGGCCGCGGTTTGTCCCAGGTATTTGTTTTCATTGAATTTTTCATCTGAATACATGTAGCTTCAATTTGTTTTGATTGACTCGGGTCTTTTCTTTTCCCTCTTTCATTATTATCGTAGATGGGAAGGGGATATTATATTGTCGGCGAACTGTTAATTTACAATGTTATTGATGCAGGACGTAATAAATTTGCAATTTCATGTTTTATACATTGATTCTGGATGAAGTTGGATGACATCGTTTTTATGCACTGGGCTATTGTCGAGTTACTTTTTCTTTGAACGGGTAATTTGTTTATGCTTGAACTCTAATGGGGATGAAGATTTTTTTCCTTTGTTCTAATTCTCTAATAAGGACCATGTGATGCTTGTAAATGGAACAGTTCTTTCTGTCTGACAAGGAAGTACTGATATCCTATCCGGCAGTTATCCTAGTGATCATTTTATTCTTTGAAGGTCGTATCGATCAGGGGTATGGACTTGCATAGTTTCTAAATTTATGATCTAGTTGTAACTAGTTTGAATCCTATTGTGCGAATTCTGTTAAGGCAAATGTTTCTGGATTCATATGTAAAACTTTGGTGAGGAAGAGGCAATCTGCACTAAGGAAAACCACATTTACAATTTAGATTGATACCCTTTGGCATCAACCTCCACTGTTTTAGCTAGTCCAAAAGGTCAGGAGATAACTCTAGGCTGGGATTGCTTGTCTATACACGAAAGCAGGGATGCTATAACTAGGTTAGGAGATAATGATTAATTTATCGGCTTTTAGTGTTGGAGCATTTATTTTTCTCTATTGATCTAGTATTTCTACAAATTGTTTATTTCTATACAAATTTATTTGGAAAAAGGAAGTAGAAAGATTTGCAGGAATTAGAAGTAACAAATCAGGAGACTTGATTGAACTTGTAGCATATAAAAAAATATGATGAAATGGTCTCCGATTTCTACAAAGGAGACATATCTTCCGAAAGGCTAGAAGCTTTGGTAGTTTTCTGATTTAAGAGCTAAACATCTGATAGTCATGTACTTTTAATTTGCTTAGTTACACTATATAAATAATACATGTTGTATTATAATGATCCAGTTCTGTTTAGTTACACATTTATTTGGTGTGAAAAACGTCTTGTTAATTCTTTGCCTTCTCATTCACTAGAAAAATACCGTATCACTTGTTTGTTTATCTTGTTATTTGCCCAAGAGGGGCTCTGCTTATGGGTCCCAGTCAAAGATATAAGTGAATTTGTTTATCCTTCCTAGGACAAGAACAAACCACAATTCAATTTCGGAATAAGCTTGCCTTTCTTCACCACACCTCATAGATTAAATACAAATGAAATTCAACAACTACTACTATTTCCCAAGACATTATCTGCATAATCTTATAAAGAAAACAAAATATCAAACAACTCTTATTCCTGTGCAGCAGGCTTTTAACCGCATGCCCACTAAGTAGATATCATGGCCTTCATTGAAAATATTTGGGATTTCTCTTGGGCGTAGGGAATGGCTTGGCACATCATGTGCATTTTCTTATTTGTTTATGTAGTAAGTCAATGACCATCATGTTTTTCCACTACCACTTTAAATCCAATGCAGCACCTCCTCTATATATTGTCTTCCGTAAAAGTTTAATTTTTCATTACCTTACATCGGACTTGTACTGCAAATTAGTATTACAAAGAGTTTCATCTATAGTCATTTGTTTCACTAACACATGATATAAATAATGGGTGTAGCATCACGGTTAGGTATAAGACATATTATAACCGATAATCTGTTTGGTGAGTAAGTTTTTTGACATTATCATGTTATTTAGGATTATGAAACAAAAGGATATATATTATTCTAGTTTGTATGCCCAGAAAAGGCGAAGAAAAATGTGAAAAAGAGCAAAAGAAATGACTTTGATGGTTTGCTTAGTGCTGTGGGTTGTTCTTATACTCTACTTGGTGGAATACAGTGGCGTGCTATGGGATGCATTAAGGGCCTATATATTTCTCTTTGAGAATGGTAGCATTGGCATTTCGACTAGATTGATTCGGATTGAGTTGACATTGAAAGGTCAAGGATGCATTTTAGACTAGACTGGAGTTCAAGGAGGGGTCACATTTACTGTTATTACCTTTTGTTTTTATAAATTCTGTTCAATTGCAAAGAGAAAAAGCAACTTTGTCATTTGTCAGATTTGTTTGCCCCACCTCCATCTTGATACCTTGTCACTTGAATGTGATGATTTTTCACTAAATTGTGTATCACTCATATAGTTAGGAATGCATATGTGTTGTCTTTGGTAATTAAACACACACACAACTGCGATGCCAACAAAGAATCCGAGATTGGAAAGGATGATATATATATATATATATATATATATATATATATATATATATTTGTAAACTTACATGAATAATAATATGCTAATGTTCT
Organism: Parsonsia alboflavescens; assembly: GCA_028571225.1. Lineage (NCBI taxonomy): Eukaryota > Viridiplantae > Streptophyta > Magnoliopsida > Gentianales > Apocynaceae > Parsonsia > Parsonsia alboflavescens. The sequence goes on from JAOXNR010000022.1 coordinate 12,620,214, forward strand.
ACAATATAGTGATTTGCATAGAGAGTTGTTCATGGAGAGAGAGGATCCCAAGGTCACTGGGTTGTTTCTAATGTGCTACAATATGCTAATGGGCTGTGAGTATTAGGATGCTCTTAAGGTTCTTTCTTCATAATGCTCACAAACTATGTTCTTCCACTTTCTTCAGTCTATTTATCTGGGAATGCGGCTAGATGATTATGATCAAATGCTTTCAAGCAACCATATTCTGAACTAGCTTGTTCTTTTTCAGACACTCAAGCTCTCCTTAAAAAAAAAAAACAGTCCTCTCCTCCTTTGGTTTTTTTATTCAGATTTCTGTCTGTTCTGCTTTCATTATCTTTATCTTTCTTTGTTTTAAATTCAGATTTTCATTGGTTTTGCTTCTAAATACTAATAGAGTTGTTCGGTGGTTCTTATTCTTAGGCAGTGTGCATGTCTCGATTGCTTGGCATGCTCTTTTTGGTGCTAGAAGACATGCATAAATATTGCATTTATAATTCTAAAATTTTATAGATGCCTTAGTTGTAAGTTGTAACCTCAACTTTCTTCATCCTAATTATTGTGTATTTTCTTGTTTACAGGCAAACATGGGAATAAAATTCAATTAGACAGTAGAAATCAAATTTTCTTGTATCAGCTAGTTGGCACTTGGGGTCAACTTCTATTCCCAAGACCCTGGAAGGAATTTCGTTTCTGGTATGACACACGCAAAGCAAAAGGATTGAAGCCATTTCTTGATGGGATGGTAATTTCCTTTTCTTGATTTACATGGTACCCATTAACTCTGAAGCCCAATGCAGTCATTTCTTTTGGTATTAAATAGAAATTTTAATGACTGTTTTGAAGGTGACAACAGGATGGTATAAAAAGAAGGGGGAGAGAATTTGGACTCCTTGGTTCATCAAGTTCATTCACGAACGTGGATATTTTAGTTTGTATACCAATTTCATGAATGAGAGAGCTCTTTGTGTCTCTCATAGGGATGCTGGTGTTAACTACGGGAAATCTATGGGACCTGATTCTTTCTTGGTGGACGAAACATTTTACAATGACAACCTCCTGGAGCTGCATCCTCTGAGCAATCTGAAATGGTATGACTTCTGCTTCAAGGAGGTTACTCTGAATAGAATTATCAGAAGTTCTGGAGAGCTTGAATCTGAACTCCACGTCATTCAGAAATCAGGCACCATCACGGTTGTTATCCTGCAAAAAGCATCTGAACCAATTGTTATGAACTTACTTTGCCACTTTGAAAGGCTGGCTATTGGAAACTACATCCTTGTAGGCCTGAGATCTGACTTGTTACTTGATCTTGCAAGAAGAGGCCATCCTGTGATTGATGTGGATCAATTCTACCAGTCGATGAATATCCAGAACCCCGGTAGAGAATCAGTCAAGGAGATGGTGGTGATTGCCCATTTGATTAAGAAATCCTTGGAAATGAAGTACAGCTGTTGGGTGGTTGACAGCAACATTGTTCCTCTCACCAGTAATCTGCTGCCGGATCCCTCTGCAGACCTTTATGCTGGGAAGAATTCCGAGTCTCTTTACATTAGGAACTCATCTGCTGCTTTGAAAACGTTTGCTGCTGCTGCTGCAATGGCAGATTCTTTAAGAACTAAAGGTGGAGCAGTCAGTTTTGTCCAAGTAGTAGAAAAATTATCAGAAAAGAATGGAGTAAAATTTGATACAAGTGGAGATTGGCAATTCGGTTTAGACAGTAATTCTAACCAGACATCCTTAGGACATGGAAAGAAATTTGTATCATGGCCTCCTGAAATGCACTTACAACAAGTTCAGGAGAAGCTTGCACAATTAGGTATGTGGGTGGTAGACTCTGAATTTTCTTGTACGGCAGTTGTTTGTCACACGTCTCAGTAACTTATTTCATTTTTTTTCTTTCTTTAAAGAAATTTGATTCCTAATCTATCAAGAGCTGTTTGATGGGCGGACTTGAAATATTTGTTGTTCTTCCCATTGGATATTCTCTCACTATTTTAATGAAAATTTCTCCGAAAGAATCACCAGTTAAGATGCAGCAGATGACCAAGAGCACCTCATAAAAGAGAATGGTATACTTCTTAAAGAATCAAGAACACCAGGGGCTATGAATTTTTTTTTTTTTTAAAAAAGAAAGGAATTCTATTAATATCAGAGCCAAAAATGGGGTGCCCTTTTTTGACAAAAATTCTAAACGAATTCAAATTCAAGAAAGAAAAATCTATTCTAGGGCAAAGCAGTTCCTAAACTGTTAACTGCAATTATTACGTTTAATAAGCCACAATTTCCTCAGTCTCTCATCTAATTTGAGGAACATCTTGGCCCTTTCTCATCAAAGGCCAGGAACTCACAAGCTTCAATGATGAGATCATCATCAAAACCTGGAATATTCTTCACCATCTCAAATGGTTCATTCAGGCACACTGACTGGTTATTCTCCGTCAAAGCATCTGCGATCCTGCCAAGGTTTGCAGCGATCGTTCTCATCATTTCTACCACTCTGTCGCTGCCACACCTCTTCTTAGATGGCTGCTTTGAACGTGAGGATGGAAGTGGTCTCATTCCTCCTGTCCCTGGAGATGACCGTTCTGTTCCATCAGAGGTCATCACATCAGTATCTGCTTTTTCAGTTCATTGTAGGGAGATTGATTAATCTCACCATTCACACCAGATGTAGACAAGCATCCAGTCACATTATCACGGTCAATAATGACACACGTGGCATCATAATTCTCAATGCATCTGTCATGTAAAGATTCTGCATTGGGATTTTTCTGTAAAAACCAGAAGCCTTTTAGTAACTACAACAATCATTAATTGGTGAAATAAACTACAATGTGTAAACCAATATTCAGGGTATTTAGACTTCCATTGTTTCATGCGACCTTCTCAAATGAATACCAAAGATATGAAAGACTACCAGTGTTCTAAAGAAATTATATTGATGTTGTGGATTTATCATAAAAGACGGTATTGAACTATGAGAATTAGTGTTTAATATTTTGCCCTTATATACAACATGAATTCCCCAGGGACCACAACAAGCACATATTCAATGTCATAAGTCTGATAATTTCACCCAAGACTTAAAACCTGCACCTAGTCTGGGCAGATCTCTTTTTCATTTTTTTTCCCAAGTAATCTGTACAGCTATTTCAGTAACATATTCAGTAAGCTTTAACCTTTCCACTTATTTTGTCTAGTCAGATTCATCAGTATTTTCCATCAGTTACTCTTTCTTTTCCCACCATCAATCCTTAGTATTCTGTCATTTAAATGAATCAACACCAGATTGTCAGATATATGGCAAATGAGATAAACTCTGATAACTATTAGCAGGTTAAGTAGAATGGCTTTTCCTAATGGTTCAGTTAATAGGTATTCCATCTATTTCACAATATACATAATTTTAGCCTTTAAAATTTGTTTCAACTTTTTCCACTTTAACCCCAATGAGTCTCAATCTCATATATCATTTATATGTGGGATTTTTTTTTTTTTTTTTTTTTTGACCAAGTAAATGCAATTTTTTTTATCCTTAACATTTGTGCAAAAACATTAAATGACCTATATTTTGAAAAGGAGGAAGTAATAATATTTTGAAGAAGGGCAACTCCAAGAAGACACAAGGCCAGATTGTCTACATGTCAAACAACCTGTAATGAGTTGAAGGAATATTCCTAGTGGTTCAGTTGTTGTCTATACTTAATATATTACAGATGGATCGACATTAAACATGTTATAGATACTGCTGACAGGAAGCATGCAATAAAACTCCACAACT
>JAOXNR010000022.1:12626378-12636832 GCA_028571225.1 Parsonsia alboflavescens
TGAAATGAAGCATGCAATAAAACTCCACAACTAACCCCCCCCCCCCCCCCCTCTTTCAACTAACCACCATCACCACCCAAACCAAAAAAGAAAAAGAAAGAAATGAAATACCCTGGTCAGGAACCATAAAAAGATGTACATGAACAAATAAATTTAATAACATAATGCAAAGTGCACCAAACACCCTGTTACTAGGGTGTTCCTAAACAGGTCTACTTGACCCCACTAAGAGGCTGTTACTATATATAAAATTGTAATATTGTAGTCAAAATCAAGCAACCAAAGGACAATCAAGCAACTTCAACTTTTCTCCATAATATCTGTAGCTGCACATCTACAAGTATGGCAAGTTTAAACAAAATGCAATGTTTTACAGTCTTCATTAATATTAAAACTCGATGCATATATTTACCTGAATATATTCATTCCACATGGATTCACTTGCCACAACCACCTTTAGCTCATCATCCCAACTCCCAAGCATGTAGAGTTTCTCCCACGTTTTCAAATGGTTCCTGACATTTTCATTTGACAAACCAAGGGAAAATTTATCATTTAAAGAATTAGCTGCAACTACATAAGCCATGGGCTTAAAATGTTTCTCAAATTTGTTTCCAAGTTTCACTTGCTTAAGCAGCTCCTCAGTTAAGCATTCATCCATCTGATTTGTCCACACTATATGCTTTTGAGACTCTGCAGCATTCACACCCTGAGTTCGAAACAAAAACTCAGTTTCGACAAAATTATCCATCTTGATGTCCATGTCATTTTGAGTCTTCTGTCTGGAACATTTAGTGTGTTCGTCAGGGGCAAATATAGCATGAAAATCATCAAAATTGTTTATAACCTGTCCTTGAAGCAGGATTGCATCAGATTTTACCTGCATTACTTGGAATAAAAGAAAGTATTAGAACAGAAGAGATAAGAAATCAGGGAAAAGTTGCATCTAGTTTGATAATCAACCATTGTAAAGGATCAGTAACTTAGCATAATCATGCCAAACAAAATCATCTGCGATGATCGTTTTCTGCTTCTCATCCCATGAAAACGCACTCTGCTCAGGGAGACCCCTAATACTTTCCTACAATCTCTTCCACATTTTAATTTTGCACTTGATATGCTCTTTAGTGAAGTCAATCTGAAATCTTTTACTTAAAGTTGAAGCAGCAATGTCATATACAGTAGACTTAAAGGTAGTTTCCAATGCCTCTATGTTCCCAAGTCTCACTTTCTCTGTAAGAATCAAGCCAAGACAATGATCCATATCCTCTGTCCATGTGATATTTTCCAAACCATTTTGTTCAATGCTCCAGCACCTAAGAGGCACGGCATTTATAGTTTCCACATTGTGTTACAGCCAGTAGCCAAACTATTACCATCTGCTGGTGATCTTCTAGCAAAATTAGTGTTGCCAAATATAATAAATAAGTGCCCATAATTCTCAATAATCTTTCCTTTGAAAGCCCGAGCATCCTGGTGCTTCTGTTAATTGGCCATATAATAACTGATTAGAAACTCCGAAGTTTGCAAATAAAAAAGTTATAAAATACCATGACCAGAAAAAAAAAAGTTTATAGGAGATATTTATATACAGGAGATAATCTATGAGCAGTTTAAAATGTCAATACACATTTCACATCAGTTACAAAGACGAATAACAAATATCAGCATCTCAGACTGGGCTACTGGACAAAGTATAACATGAAATGTGACTCACTTTTAAAACATCAATGTAGGGCCATAGAGCATAATTCAGCTGAGAAAAGAAAAAGATTATGTGCATAACATTCATCCACATATGGGTAATGCAAGAAGATGGTTTGTGAATTCAAAAGCTACATAGAAATGATATATTTTGAACCATTGAAGAGGTCGATTCATGCACTCTCTCATTTTTTTTTTCACTGTACCAAACTTGTTCATTTTATTACACTCGAAGAGCACATCACAGGGATACAAGTAATATACAATCCATGGAAAACCTTTCACCAGTGACATTAGCCAACACACATCCATAAAATACTAGTGATAGAAAAGCCTCATAACATGACAAGTATAGCAGGTTTCAAATTTCACTAAGACTAGCCCTCTGACAACTTACCAAGGAAAACTGAGTTTGGGACAGTGATAAGTTGTAGTAAACCCATCTATTACACCTCACTTTGACAACAAATGCATGGGTTGATATGACCATCTGGGTAGAATTATTATTTATTCCAGAAAAAGCTGGATGATTTATTGTTTAGAGAATGTTTTACTCCTATTCCTATACTTCATTCCTCCCATATAATATATGTATCATATCAACCCTTCTGGATAATCAATTTAGTACCTGTACAATACTCCTATGTTAAGAGCATTCCTACTGGAACTTACTCCAGATATGAACTAATCTTATAGCAGATTCACTTTCTTCTTTAGGTTCTTCAGTAGTAAGATTAGATTGCTCTCTGCACTACTAAAATCTCAGATCATAAAACTTATTGTTGACTCTGGATGTCGTTGTGATCATCTGAACTAAAGAAACAACACTCAAAGTGGTTTGTGATCACGTTAATGCTTACTGGAAAACAAATATAGAGGAAAGCCTTATGCATTCTGATCTTTAGAGTTAATGCTTTCAACAGGATAACTGCAATTCAGTCTATTAGTATAGACTTGCAGAAGGTAACAAGAAGTTCAAAATTGATATAGACAAGAGACAAAGAAGAGTTAGGCCTAGATTGATGGAAAGGATTTCAATCAGAATTAATTGGATTCTAACTTCTAAATTCCATTTTATGGTCTGTCATTTATGTGTTTCTGTAGTAATGAATTCTTGAAAGAAGTAATCAATTGTAACGTAGCAAAACTAAATACCTCTACCCAATGGTACACTTCCATTTGCTCCCTTTTTCAATCTATCTCATCCAGTCCACCATATAATTTTGTCAATTCCTGTTGTAGTTGGGATCCCCATAGCTTTGAGACTTGTATTGGAATAATTAACGTATGAGAAACATGAGCTAGACCCGAGGAACTAAATCCATAGGAAAATTTTGCTTTCCCATATCTTAACTAACTTTTCTATACAACACTGTACTTCAAATTTCATGACAAAAAATTCATTTCTTCTAATTTTCTCAACAACAAAGTGAGTTAGAATAATATGGCCAGGGCAAAAAAAGTCCTTTTTTGGCTCTCTTAAATCTCAGTTATTGTTTTGTTTTTACTTTTAATTGAAAATTCACTTTGTTCTGAGAAGATATTGTATATCCAATGACCATAAGCATACTGTGTTATGCAAAAACTAGAGTAAGAAAAAAAAGAAACCATTAGAACTCAAAAGTTTTTATTCAAAAGCCCCTAGACAGTAATGAAACCCCAGGAAGATCACAGTATCAAATTCCTGCCCTAAAGTTTCAAGCCATAGTAATTTATGATATCCAGTTTTAAGAATATTGAGCTGGTGACAAGGTGGTAGATCAGTTGATTGGAAGCATGTTTACAAGGCAAGGGCCTGAGTTCAATTCACATCCCTGACCAATTAATGTACCAAACAAAATTTATTTTATAGAAATAAGAGAAAATCATCCAACTTATAATCATATGTCAATTACACTCTAATTCTATTTTATGTTACTTAAAACAGATCAGGATACACTGACAGAAACAGACACCTTCAACTTTGACATATATTAAAAAGTTAAATAAGTAGAGGATAAAAACTAAACTAATTTTTCTTTTATATTTCCTGACTCTCCAAACAAAGAAATAGAATTGCAAGGATTCAAATTCTCGTAGATGATATTCAATATTACTTTTTCCACCCAGTAAATTACATGAGGCCTTAGGTAAAGTAGCATCAGATAACTTCAAGAGTTCTGGGAAATGTACTGCTAAGCTGAACTCTAATTGCACATAATGCATAGAGGAAAAAGACTTGACAATATGGACTTCTGAGCCAATGTTATAAGGCAATCTGAGAACTGAAGAAAATGAAGACGAAATCTTAGAACATTTGAGACATGCTATGATGTACACAAACAAGGCATTTGATAAATCATATGGAAGATGGCTATTAAAAGTCATGGGCTTACAGCAAATTGACTTTCAATCCAAATGTTAGCAGGATATGCCTGCCCGCCTTAGATGTTAAAATGTAATTGGATAATAACACAGGGAGATGTTTATGGAATTTCTTTTTCACGGCATCATGTTTGAAAAGATAAAGCAAATACCATTTCATTTCAGGAGTGGGTAAAGAGTTGGATTTGATTCTGGCACATATCTAGCATAACCAATCATTAAGAAGGATAGATTTCTGCTGCATACCTCAATAACAGCATTCCACAATGAATCATCTGCAACTATCATCCTTTGTATTGCATCCCATCTGAATCCACCATGGGAAATAAGTTCATTCACAATGCCATATACGGCTTCCTCCAAGTTTTAAGACGGTTTTTTATATTAGCTTTAGTCAAACCAAGACCAAAATCTTTATCCAGTGTTTTAACAGCTGCTTCATAAGCCTCAGTGTGCAAGGCACGGCCTAATTTATAACCTTTTCACACTAGATCTGCCAGGACCTCAACAAGACAAGTATCCATGTCTTCTGTCCACCTTAAATTTTTAATCGGCTTGTTGTCACTCTGGAATTCAAAATCAATGACATTTTCCAATTTTTCAGACATTCCATCCCCACTTTCTTCAGTATCATTATCAGAAGAGCTAGCCAATGCTTGATCACTACCCAGAACAATTCCCATTTCATCATAATTTTCTAATGCCCTTGCCTGGAAAGACTTGGCATCAGGATTTACCTATTAAAAACATACATTTGGAAGTTAGAACCTACCCTTGATTTTCAAAATTTATGGAAATTTTATGTAACTAAATAAATATGTTCTTTAATTTTTGCAAGTAAACTAATAAACTCAAATCAGTGCAGGTAAGATGTACACAAATGTCATAGGTTCAGAAGGTCCAAGGTGACCAAGAATCTGTCAAGCATCGAGATTCTCGACAACTGGAGAACAATTGACGACTCCCATGGATATTTATTACATTCCCTGGTTATGGATCAAGTTATAGATCAGTGTGGGTAAGTATCTGGACGGGACTTGGTGGAGATGAGGCTCTGGAAGGGTTCTTCTTCTAACCTGTGGTTGAATTTCAGGCTACTTGGAGAGATCCTAACTAGCTCTTAACTTGAAGTACTCAAAACCAGAAAATTCTTGCTGACATTTTATCAACTAGACTCAATGAAACTTCCTTCAAACTAGCGAAGGAAAGTGGGCTATCCACACAACTTCCAAGATAACAGAAAATACAAATACTGGAAAACAAATTAATCTTAAGAAAAAAAATGGAGAAACGAAATTCCTAAAGTTAGGCTTACTGACAGTGACAAAACTTCTCATGAACACCATTCGTATGCCAAAGGTTTCCCTAAGACACTGACAATGTTACATTCTTCAAATCCTAAATGAATCATAACTTCCTTTAAATTGAAAAGAACAGTTATCTATTTTTCCAATATCAAACCCCACCCAGTAAAAATTTTAAACAGTAAAAGAAACCAAAGTTAAGGGAAAAATTTATAAGAGATTAATTTAAGAATCCATAAGCCCAAAGTCTATGAAAATAGTTAGAATACTGAGGAAATATTGTTTAAATTACTAGCAAAGGATTCTTATACAGAGTGCAACACCATAGAACACTTCTGAGAACAATACTCATTCAAAATAGTTGTCCCCTAGGATGACATAGACAACCTCAAAATGGAAAAAAAGCACCCATGTTTGGCGATTATCACATCAACACTCTTCTGACACTTCTGAATACTCATTAATACTCCTGCAATTGCATTTGAAAAATCAAGAACTGAATCCCAGAATTGTGCCATAAACTTGTGAAATTTAGCTTTGAGAACTGTAAAATGCATTTATCTTCTCAACTTTGTTACACAGTGAAGAGAAGCATCAAATGCGCTAACTAATTCGTTTATGGTAAGTTCGTCAGCAGATATTAGGATTTTCATTGGAAATTCATTAAAATACATTTTTATCATAGCATATATAATGAAGAATGTAAGCATTTCTCCCTTCATAGATAAAAAAAGGAATTTGTGAATTAGTTAGGAGTCGAAACAAGTTGAGCCAATTTTTGAGCTACACAAACTTGAGACATCTATTATAAGCTCGCTAGCAAAATTTTAATATTTATATTATATATTTTATGAATTCTATTTAAATTATGAGTAATTATATAAATATACTTAATAATAATAAATATCTTTTAAAAGTAATACCTTTAAATTTTTTTAAAATTCAAAATTATATTAAAATATTAAAAAAAAAAGTTTAATCCATGTCAAGCAGCTTGAATTCAAGTTCACAAAATTTATTTCATTCAGCTCGATCTTTTGGTCAAACTCGACTCAACACAATTGCACCCCTAGAATTAATCCTTTTGTATTAATTAGTGTGCAATAAAAGAGACAGACTTGTAAGCCTAACACATTGATTTGTAAACTTAAGTGCATCTATGCAAAGATTGTCTGTACCCATGCAAGAAACACTACATATTTGGGTGGGCAAAAAGAGGTTCGTATTAAGAAAAAATTAAGCCGAAGACAAGTATGAGCACTTGATAGAATTGGTCACAAATTATTTAAGTATGTTAAATTAATAACCAAACCAAAATCTGTCACCACTTCACCAAACCCGGTAGTAAACTATGATGGTATTTGGTATACCGGTATGTTTTACAAAGTCAATTAAGTAACCAAACAAAAACCAGTTGCTAATACACCAAAAGTTATCTTCCATGTCCCTTAAATAGTTTTTCTAGCCACAGGAAAAAAGAATTTCAATCCATTAGAATATATTCCCATTCAATTTGCTAGATTGTTGGATTTAGCTTAATTCTATCCTTGACATCCATAGCTATGCTTCTTAGGTCATGATGAGAATTGTAACACCTTGTAGCATAAGTGTGGTAGGTACTAGCAACTGTAATATTTAACAACTTTTTACAAGTAACTACTTGGGGGTGTATTTTATCTTGTTCCACCTATTATATAAAAGAGATTCTTCACGCTCAATGGTGATACAATCTCATTTGCACAGGTGAGAAGAAAATAAATCCTCAAATAACTGTAAAAGATGTTACAAGTTAAACTCCAAGTACTTGACAGACCCACGGGTAGAAAACAAGATTAGAAGTACAATTCTAAAATGGGAGGAAAGAAGTAATCAACAGAATTAAATGCTACCTTTATGTATTCTTTCCATGTAGCATCATTAGCAATAACCATTTTCCATGTCTTGTCCCACTTGAATCCCTTTGAGCTAAGATCTCTCTCAAAACTGCATATTGTTTTTTCAATGTCTTCAGGCGGTTCTTCAGATGTTCTTTTTTCAATGCAAGTCCAAACCTTTCATTCAGTGCCTCAACAGCAGTAGCATATTTGCAGATTTTATAATTTCTCCTCTGTAACCTTCTTTTGCATTGTCAGCAAGTATCTTGGATAGGCAACTATCCATTGCAGTTGTCCATACTGTGTATCTGACCTTCCTTGGTGCTAGGATTCTGATTTTCATAAACCTTTGGAAACAGTTCCAATCCTGGAAGGGTAAACACGGATCCAAATGTAAGGATATCATATTCTAAACAATCAATTTTTTGAGAATATCCGGAAAGCAAGAACACTGATAACGTGATAGGGAGCCAAGCAGATAAAAATCAACAATTTTCACTTGCTACTTCAGTTTTTGCATGGCAATCCACAGAAGACACGACAAACAAATACTATAATGCTAATCAGTTATCTATTTTTTGCTTTTTCTTTTGGCCATCTGGATAATAACAAAGTCATATGAAGGGCTGGATGGCATGTCTGTTTCCCTCCAATAGTCTTGTAGCTTTTTTGCATTTCATTGCATATATGGTTGTCAAGTTTGATTACTGCACTACAGCACATGAATATGGTTTTCATGAAACCCATAAGAATAGACACAATCTCACCTCCCACCACCTCAAATTCATTGTCGCTTAGTCACAAAAGTAAAGAATAAGAATGTAGTAATTGAATCTATGGCATAACTTGCCCACGAATCTAATTTATTCCTGAATAATCTGCTAAAACTCAAAGTAAGACAGGTCTTCCAGTTGATGGCTGTGAGTCTAAATGTGGCAATCCAAACAAAAGAGAAAGCACAAACAAAAAATTATAATTCTCACAAACAAGTCACAAGCTGTCAAGCAAACCACAATCACAATACAAGACTCACAACTCACAAGTTCCTGCTTCGTCTCTTTCCGGTTCTCTTCCGCCTAATACCGTGTCAAACCTTACTGGGCTGCTTACACTGAGTCTTCATCTGAATCATCTTTCTGGGCCACTTCCTGCTGATCTCTCTTAGTGTACTCAGCTGCGGAATCTATACTTACAAGGGAACAAATTTTTTGCCGCCCTGCCTTCTTCCATTTTGAGTATTCACTCCTTCTCACACCCCTAGAAACCACAAACTCCTTCTCACTCCTTTTTAGTTCTTCCTTCCAATTCCAGGCCACTAGAAACCAAACCACAAACCCCTTCTTATTTTCTCCAGTTCTGTGAAATTCTAAGAGGTTAGTTGAAAGTTATACTCGATTCTTATGATAAACAGATTTAAGACTGTTGAATGGAAGAAATTAATTGCAAGGTTTTTCTCACGGCTTTAACAGAAATTTTTGTGTTTTTCTTGGGCACTCCTCTTCCTGACTCTGTTCTACCTTATTGGTTTAGTTAAACTGTAGTTACAAATACCATCTCTTGATTTATTAACAAATTGCTGAAATTTTTTATGGGTTCTAATTCTTATATGAAAAATTTATACAAATTATTTATTGAAAATTGAATTGTTTTGTTAAAAATTAAAAAAATTTAGAAAGAAAAGAAAAAGTGAGCTGGCTCGGCCCGACCCTTAACCCTTGTGGGGCTGGGGTTGGGGTTGGGGTTGGGCCAGCGGTTTTGATGACCCTTCAAAAGATGGGATCAACCCGTCCTTACCCTTCAAATGTGGGGTCTAGACTGGATTGGACCAACCCCAATTGACACATCTACCTACCACCAACGTTCAAAATGAGCTTAGAAGATGTCTTACTGGACCATGACCTTTGATCCTGTGAACTCCAACCCATCTCATACATGGTTCATACCATAACAAAATGTGCGCGACTCCTAACACACTCCATGAACCAATAATCACTCTTCGTGACCTCCCAAAAGAGATAGTCAAGACCTTCGATATCCACAGGTAGGTCGCAAAGTCCGTTCAAAGGTCGTTAGCAAGCTTGTAACTCTCTACCAAAGACGTGAATGGCAAGGTATCCCAATTTAGGGAAACTCCACGATTCTAGACGCAATTGGCGGGATATGATACGATGTTATAGTTATCCTAATTGCCTACTATCACGTAATTGAAGAGTCCTAATCAAAGAAGTGACTTACTTAAATTCGATATACATATATACATATATATATATATATACATATATATATATAGATATATACATATATATATATATATATATTATCAAATCACATGCCGTCTATGGATAGAACACAATAGATTTAGCTAATTTACTCAAGATTATTCTCTCATAATGTCGATTTAGGCATTGGAGCTATTCCTTGGACGACAGCCCACTCCAATGACTTAATCCTTTTCTTTTCAGGTTGCGATCACTGTTGTCATCATGGTTCAGGGTGACCCGGAGGCCACTTCTGAGCTCTATCAGTTCTGGCGCCATCTGTGGGGATCAACACTCAAAAGCTTAGCTTTCTTCCCTATACACAAAACAAAATAAATAAGAATCGTGTTGACTCAATCACAACCAACACGGGTTCAACACCACACCGTGGTAGACCACCGGATAGAACTCAATTGTGCACTGGAGAAGTAGTGCCAGAAGGCCAGGCCCCAATGAAGGACAATAACAATAATACCAGGCTAGTTGATCAACAAGAATAGTTGAGACCATCTCGATCTGGGCCTTCCCTAAGGGTCCAAGTGAATCCTTCACTCAAGCATGAGAGGGGTGAACAGGCACCCTGACCAGACCAACAATGACATCAACCCCGAACCACAGAGATCAGGGGGGAGTCAGGTGTCCATTCCAATTCAACTCATAGAATGCATGGTGGCTGCCCTAGAAGGAATCTCGAGCAAAAGAGATTACATGTCAACAGGATGTACTCCTATACCATCTCAGAGGGAAACATAATGGCCTCGAGATCAAAGGGGCTGTACATAGCCCGATCAACCCCTACCTTTAGAAACAATGAACCACCTCCAACCCAATGAGGAGGTCAGTAGATGAGTCGAGTATACTAAAGATCACAACGGGATTTATGCCCAAAAAGGCTATCATTTTTTGAGAAAAAGTATAAAAGACTATAATCTTAATAAGTAATTTTATAC
>JAOXNR010000022.1:12636932-12660331 GCA_028571225.1 Parsonsia alboflavescens
CTCATCAGCTGTGTCATTTAGTGGCAGATGTAAGAGCCACAGCTCTCCTTGTCTAGCCGAATAGGGATGGAGTGCTCCGCTGCGTTGGGGGAGTCAAGAAAAGCTGCAGTGAACCTCTGAGCCGGGGGCCATCCTGTCCTATCATAAAAGCCGGTTTGCTGTAGTAATCTTGGCAACATCGAATAGATCGGCTCCATCAAGTCCAATCAAGAGGCCTTCGCCTCGAGCAATGGTTTTGGATCATACAATGTGATCCTTCGAGACCTGGCCAATAAAACCCGGAGTAACACCCAGTGCTCATGATGGAAGTATAAATATTAAATCAATTAATATTAAATAAACAGTAATTTAAACCAAGATTTTTGTAGAAAATGAAGTGAAATACCTCATCTGTCTCTCACCATGCATCTCTCCCATGTCATCATCTCCACCGACCTAGCTAGTGACAAAGGCATCGAACTTGTAGGTCCTCGGTTCCACTTGAGATGCCTTGGTCTGGTCCCACACACCTCGGAGAATGCTCTGTAATTTGAGTTAGTTAAAAATTGATGTTGTAACTTGAGTAAATTAAATAGAGATCAATACTATTTTTAATTATGTATATAAAGGTATGTCTGAGGGAGTGCGAAGCGGGCTCGACAAGGGTAAAGCGATGAGGGAAGCGAAGCGTGCTCGACAAGGGTAAAGTGATGAGGTTTCCCTCATCGCTCTCCAGAACCCCCTGATAAACTGTTCTACATGATCGTCCGCAATGAAGTCTGATATGGATCTGACATACCTGTGGTCATCCCCAACGAATGATAGGCCCTCCCCTCACCCTGATCGAGGGCCTATCACAAAAATTTAGTTAGACTATAAAATGGGAAAGTGATAAAATGCAAATTACTCATAAAAAGAAAGTGAATTACCTCTCTGAACCTCCAGTGCTACAGAAGGCATCCAACCGTGCTATGTCGAGGGTGTAGGGGTCCACCACGGGAGCAGGAATCCCCCCTGGACCTCTCGCAGCTCTACAGCAGGAGGAATCTCCCTCCTCACCTTCAACACTCTAGTTGTCCTCGTTGCTTTTTACCTTGGCTTCTTCTTTGGCTTCGATGACTCAATGTGATGAGGAGCCAGGTAGGTGAAAGGTGACCTTACACCTACAGTTGGGGCCTTGGCCCGATGGATACGACCAAACTCCTAATAAAATGTACAAAACAATCATTAAAAAATAGTAAAATGAACGAGTAATAGAGACTAAAATTTACAAATTTACGACCTAAAATTTACCTGGGTGGTGTCCTTGGGGACAATAGAAGATGCTAGTGCTGGAGCTGGAGTCGGTGGAACCACTGGATCCTCTTCCCGAATGACAGGTGCATCGATCTATTATTTAAAAAGCGAGTAACCACTTTAAAATTAAAAATTAAATTAAAAAAGGTAACCAAAATGAATTACGAATTTATGACCCAAAATTTACCTGAGTGGTGTCATCAAAGACTATGGGAGATGCCTGGCGGGGGGTGGCTATCGACCTAACTAAGACGTCGTTGGACTGCGTAACCCTCTCGGGCATGGGCGTAGCTGGCTTCCGAGAAGGGGAATCATGTAGTGACGGAGCATCTCCACGATTGTCATCCCTCTCCAGCATATTGAGGAGATGCTCAATATGCGTGAGCTGCTCGAGGACCACATCCTGTATCGTCCTGATCTGCAGTCGCTGGGGGACCAGGTCATGCCTCTAGATGGCCTGGTCCTCAAACTGGTGCAAAAGGACCTCGACCTTAGCCATGGGTAGATCGACCATCGTAGGAGACTATAATAAACCCTAATTAGATTACATATTATGGGATTTGGGGGTTTTATTTAAATAGGAAGAGGTACATACCTGACATCGACTCCTCTCCTGTTGAGTCGAGCTAGGAGATGGATGTCTGCTCGCCTAGTGCTCAGCCGGAGGGCTCAACCATGCGGCCTCGATACACAGACTCATAACCTAATCATAAGGCAAGCAGACTAGCAAAGTAATTACAATCACGTTCAACAACATCGACTAATCTACTGCAATAACATAAAATCTCATGAGATACATACCATTTACCAGATTTTATCGGATCTCGTCGGACTGATCGAACAATCTCGATCAATCCTCTCCCTAGCCGAATCTCCATTAGGAAGTGAGATCTAAAATAAAATAAAACTAAAGTAATGATGATATTCATATTTAGCATTATATAGAATCACCTTAAATTTTGGAAATTGTGAACCTGATCGATTGGCGGATCTAGCAATCCCTATCCGCACGTTTCCCATAATGAGCTAGGCAAATAATTACCCTAGCATATCGTTGCAATATGGGGGATACAATTGAAATCGGCCTAGTACAACTGTTGCTGCTCCCCCTAATCAGCCTCAATGTATGGGGAGATAGCATGCGCCTGTAATTGGTAATTTAATTTACTGATACTAACTAATTTAAAAATGAAAGTGAATATTGATAAGGCATTCACTTATCTCATTAAGTAGATGGGTCCAATCGATTAATTGGCCAAGCCGGGGACATCGAAGGGCGAGGTACCTCTGGCATTGTGGATCTACCTGGAAGGGGCCACGTCTAGCCGCAGCTTGGGCATCCTTGCACAGGTGAGGACGTAGGGATGGGAAGTGATCGTACGCCCACCACTAATTAAAGATAAGATTAAAAAAATTTCAAATCAGTATTTATAGAGTCTAAAAAACACCATTAATATACAAATGTAAATAATAATATGAAAACTTACTAGCAACAGCCAACAGTTGTCATACAAGTGTCTCTTTGGGGAGTTCTCCAAGATGGCCTGTCGATAGGAGTGCGCCATCATGCTCTCCCTAATCATTCCCCATGGGAACTACTCTATAGTCTCCAGATCGTCTAACATCCTCCATACATAAAGGGGGATGACTGCAATCGACCCTCGAGTGAGTATCCAATGACCTATAATGATGTCGTATTCCAATTTGAGGGCATCATCAACTGACAACTGTCCCATGACTATGGTCTGCCATCTCTACAAGACCACATCCAGACTAACTGGATTGATCCCAATCAATTGAACCATGGTAAAATCTGTCATCGGTGGCCTCTCAATAATACTCCTATCTACTATCCCATAACGGAGACTGATAAGGAAAGCGTACTCATGGAGACCTAGTCTGTGCATCTGGCCCCCAATCAAGAACCACATCTGATCGGTTCGGGCAGGCTCCAAAATGACCTCCCGTCTCAAGATATTCAAGGTAGCTCAGGCATAGTACACTCCATGGTAATGAGGAAGATCCACCATATATCCGAAGGGGCCCATCCGATGCTCTAGTACTTCATGGAGCTGTAGTAGGTCCACAGTATATGTAACGGTCGAATACTTAGCATATACGTTAAACATGTTCCCGACAGCCACAACATTATCGTGTCGGAGCCAAAAGGTATGATGGTTGGGGTCCATATCTCTACAGTAACGAAACAAAGGAAACAGTTGATTAAAAAATTATCGTACAGTTAAACTCGCATTTTTCGCAAATTTGTGGGATTGAATACGATAAGTGTGTCTCTCAAATCATGAAGACCGTTGCGGCTCCATGTTTCCTTAGTGCACGTGCACAAATGGGTCCATTAGTGCTCTGAATTCCTCTACTGCATCATCAGTATTCTTATCGATCAAGCTTGTCAAAGAAGACCATCTTTATTTTGCAATACTGCTTTTCCTTTTAGCATCAGATGTGAAAGTCTCAAGAGAGATGTTCTCAGCAAATTTCGGATTTACTAAGTAGGAAGTATTGTATAGCTCATCAAAGTTGTTTTGGAAAGGAGTGCCAGATAGGATTATCTGTCAATTTGTCTCAACTTTTTTCAAAACCCTCCACAATAGGTTGTTCTGGTTTGGCGGTGTGTGAACCTCATCAAGTGTCAGAATGCCAGGCATCTACTTGCTGCTCCTTTTTACTTTCACCAGCAAGCTTTTCAAGGGAACCTTCCATCCTATGAATAAAGCTTGTCTATTGCTTTCCTCTTAACATTCATGAAGTGCACCCAACTTATCAATATTGCTTCAACCAACTTAAATTCTTTTTGTTGAAATGAGGAAAATAGTAATCTTATTAGCTCAAGTATTGTCGAATGTTCATTGATTTCAATAACTTCTCCTCCAAAATCCATAGAACTCATTTTTCAAATCATTAGTGCCTTTCTTCTAGTGGAGGAATGGATTATTGAACTGGAATCAATGAGTTCTATGGATTTTGGGGGAGAAGTTACTGAAATGAATGAACATTCGATAATACTTGAGCTAATAAGGTTACTATTTTAATCATTTGAACGAAAAGAATTTAAGTTGGTTGAACCTATATTGATAAGTTGGGTGCACTTTTATGAATGTCAAGAGGAAAGCGATACACAAGTTATAATCACAAGATGGAAGGTTCCCGTGAAAAGCTTGCTGGTGAAAGTAAGAAGGGGCAGCAGGCAGAGAAGTTCAGAAAAATTCTCCTTGAGATGCTTGGCATTCTGATACTTGATGAGGGTCACACACCATGCAACCAGAACAACCTATTGTGGAAGGCTTTGACAAAAGTTGAGATAGACAGACAAATAATCCTATCTGGCACTCCTTTCCGGAACAACTTTGATGAGCTATACAATACTTCCTACTTAGTAAATTCGAAATTTTCTAAGAACGTCTCTCTCGAAACTTGCACGTCTGATGTTAAAAGGAAAAACGGTCTTGCAAAATAAAGATGGGCTTCTTTGACAAGCTTGATCCATAAGAATACCGATGATTCAGTACAGGAACTTAGAGCACTGATGGATCCATTTTTGCACGTGCACAAAGGAAACATGGAGCCATGATAATCAGATCTTGAAATACACTCTTTGTGTCCTTTATTCTAATGCCCCATTGAGTCATAACACCTTGATAGTATATCTAACAGTCGAATACTTAGCATGTATGCTAAGTGTGTTCTTGGTAGGTACAACCAGATCGTGTCCGCACAATGCTTATTAGAAAAATTGTATTGAGAAAGAAAGAAAAAAAAGTTATTCGCATTTACTTCTTATTTAAAATTTAAACTCTAATTTTTAGTAGAACATCTATCTCTTATTTATTATTTCAAAAAATTTGTAAATCTTTACCCAAATGGGTATTGCTTAATCTAAATAAATTAAGCTACAATCGAATAAAAGGATTTTAAATATAATTAATTATAATGTATTTATTAGTACAATGTCATTTATTTATAAAAAGAACATTAACTCTAAATTATAAAGTTGAAAAATTAATTGTCACTTTCGAATTAATTAATAAATATTATTATTTCCAGACACAGCCTATAAATATTTCAAAAACGGGAAAGAAAATATTTCGAGACTCATCCAAAAGTATTTCGAGTCCCAACCAATATTATTTCGAGACCTATTAAATTTTGAGCCACATACAAATCCTTTTGAGACATTATCAACCAATTTCGAGACCTATAGTTTAAATATCAATTAACCCAGAATTTTGAGACCCATTACATTTCAAGATACACAGAAATCCTTTCGAGACATTCTCAACCCATTTCGAGACCTAAAGTTTCTAAATTCCTTTAACCCAGATTTTCAAGACCCATTATATTTCGAGACACAGAGAGATCCTTTCGAGACATTCCCAACCCATTTCGAAATCTATAGTTTCTTATCCCAACATTTCGAGACACACAGTAAACATTTCGAGATACATAATAAACAATTCAAGACACACAGTAAACGTTTTGAGAAGCATAGTAAACATTTCGAGACACACAATTCAAACTCATAACCATGCACAATCCAATACAATTCAACAAACTTCAAAATCGAAATTAAACAACATAGGCATTCGGTGCATTTCAAGATTTTAAATAGAAATCATGATTTCAAGAAACAAAAAATACACAATGTTAGTAGCGAATCTTAGCATTTTTCCAACTACCAAAGCTTAAATATTCTAGCATATTCGACATAAAATCAAGGTTCAAGTATGAAGAAAACCTACTGGGAATGTTGTGTCGATGATGACGAGGTGTTCGGTGGAAGGTGGAGTCGTACCGGCGATCATCGTGAATCACACTATCGATAAGTGTGTCGCAAAGAAGAAAGGGAAGCTTCAGTTAGGGAGTAAAGAAGAAGAAGGGAAAGAAAATGAGAGTGGAAGAAAAAGAATGCCTTGTTATCTGATGAAGAAGGGAAGAAGAAGGTTGAACATCTCGGTGAAGGAGGCGGTGAAGAGTTGGGTCTCGAAATGGGAAGAAAATGAACTGTTTGTGCAATTTGTCTCGATTTGGATAATGAGGCTCGAAGGATAAAGACGTAATTTTTTATTTTTAGAGTAATTTTTATTATTCAAAAATGTTAAAATTGACTTTTGAAGTATAGACTGAAATTGAGGCAATCCAATTGGATAGCAGTGAAATGTTCTTAGAAATTGGGTAAAATTAGAATACACCATCCTAATTTGGGTGTATTTTGAAATTTCCACCAAAATTTCCCGATCTTTAAATATTTTATCTATGGACCCGCCCCACTTAAGGTCATACTACATAATATGATAATAATCTGATAATGATATTCGTAAAGATAAAGAAAGGAAACGTGCGAAGCTCTGTTTTGCTCTGCGGTTCTCCTTCCTTACGCTCTGCTAAAGTCGGAGGTAATTACCCCCCGGAAAACAGCAGCTGCACCACCACTCCGTCGCCGGTACTCTTCACCATTTTCAGTTCTCTTTCCTTTCTGTCTTCCACTACAACATTTGTCTCCTCCTTTTTTGGTTTAATATTCTGGTTGTTCTTCTATATACCCTTTGTTGTGTCAATAAATTTTTCGATCGTACTCAGACTGAGAATTTGTTTGATCATGGATTTTGGATGATTTTAGCTTTAACCTTCTTGTTCTGGGGTTGGGAACACCTAATATGCTCTCTATTTTCAACATTGCGGTTGCTTAATAAGGCTAAGCCTGCTGCTGTCTGGTTTTCTCTTCTGCAGATGAAATTGGACCCGTAAAGGCGAAATCCAATTTTGAGGAATATAAATTCAGCTTTACTGACTTGTGGATGGTTACCTAGTTGCTTTCTTATATTTCCGTTCCATCTATCCGTTTTTCGAATTCAAAGTTGCCTTTAAGGCCATGGCAATTCTAGGCTTCAGCTCCCTGGGTGTAAGAAGTCTGGTTGCTAATCTTTACGAACCCAACCCGGGTTTCAGTTCCATTGCTGTAATTCCATTTCACTCGTTTTCTACCTCTGCAAAGCCATCAAAATATAAATTGAGGACGTTGAACCTTCCTTCATGTTCTCTTCCGGAAACAACTGTTTCTTCCCCATTAGATGCTGAAGCTGCCCAAGAAGATGATGATCCCACTGCAGAACTATGTTTTCTTGACCCAGAAACTGAACCTCAAAGCATTTCAGAATGGGAATTGGACTTTTGCTCTAGGCCTATTCTAGATATCAGAGGAAAGAAGATATGGGAACTTGTAGTTTGTGATAATTCACTTTCACTTCAGTACACCAAGTATTTTCCAAATAATGTTATTAATAGTGTCACCTTGAAGGACTCTATAATTTCAATTTGTGAAGAATTAGGTGTACCGTTACCAGATAAAGTTCGCTTCTTCAGGTGAGTTATTGCAATATTCAAAACTTAGTTTTCTGTTTCCTTTTTTTTTTATGCCATATGTTTCCAAATTGATTGTCAAATCTGACATCTGTATATTTTTGGTTTTAAAGGTCTCAAATGCAAACAATTATTACAAGAGCCTGCTCTGAGCTTGGAATAAAACCTATCCCTAGTAAACGGGTGTGTGCCACATAGGTTGGCTATCCTTTTGCTCATCCATAGATTCTATATATACTTTGGGTTCTGTTTTGTTTTCAAGTTTAATGAATCCATGGTTGGAACCTGAAATGTTTGTTTGAAAATCTGATCTTTGGTAGCCATTTTAGGAGTGTACACCTGTAGATTTAGGCTGATTTTGTTCTATTTCATATCAAAAGTTACACGATCTGAACTTATGTATAACTAGCTGTCTTGTATGCAGGTAACGAGTTCTTTATCATGGTATCCAAAGAGAAGGCCCTGTGTTTAAATCTTGTTGCCATCCAACATTTGTTGGGATTGTAATCTGAAATTTGACTGTGGCCATCATGTTAAGCATGTAAATTATATTGTCTCTTGGAGTTTAATCATTTGAAGCCATAAAAGCAGTTAAACCGTGACCCTATGATGAGTAGAGCGTTGTGGTTGCTCCAGTCCAATGAAGGATTAAAGAATATCTATCAAGGAGTTCTCCTATGACAGCGTCTTAGTCATTACAATTTGTCATTTTATAAGGATTTGGGGATAAACAAACATATGAGGTAGCAATATCTGGTAACAATATCTGAAGTTTACTTTTGTCCTATTCTTGCCAAAACAGATCAGGTAGAACCGAGACAGAAAAAATGTCTTTTCTTGATTGTTTCTTTTCTAATCTAGTGGCCTTGAGGAAGCTTTCGAATTTAGTTTCTTAAATTCTCATTTTTTGGAAAATAACTTCTTATCTATTTTTTCTATGCCTTGTCGTTTAAATCTTTAAGACACAGCTTATTGTATGATTACTCTAATACGGAAAATCTAAATCTCTATTTCCTTGGACAAAATTTTGCCTTGTACTGGAGAAAGTTATTTTACACCATTTTAATTGAGGCTCTAAAAAAATTTCAGAAGCTTAGATTTGAAAGGATGGAAGACAATGGACTTATATGGTATTAGTTTAATGAACTTTCCTCAAATTAAACTTCTTTATTTACACCTTGCCACAGATTACTTCCCTAGTTCTAGTTCAATTTTTGGTGCATACTAATTCAACATGATTTTCAATCCATTCTGTCAAATCCATACTATACCTAAGTTATTATTGATTCTGGAATTTAGTTGCTATATATATGCCAAATCTGATTAATTTAAATCCCCTTATTGAGAACCTTCCATTATATTAATGAACATTAGACATTAAGTAGCTTCATCGAAATAAAGTAGCACATCCAGTAGCCCTTTATGGAATGCTCCTGTGGTGCATGTCTAGCAAACCACTACTCTGGCCTAAAATCTTGTTACAAATTTCTATTTTTTGTTGTTCCTATTTACTGGTCAATTTCGTAAATCAATAGAATAATGGTCAGGTCCTGGTTTACCCTAATTCAACATTACATTAAACTTCGAAATTTATTAATGCATTTATGCTTTTCCAACTGTCAGTATTATGGTAAAAGATGTAAGAGAAAATAGATAATGAGTTAAATTAATGTGTTCTTACTTTTTAGGGCTTGATTTCATATTTTATAAATTTCAACACCTGCATAATTTTTGATCCATTTCCTAAATTAACAAGATTTTCAGACCTGAGCGAGTATATTCGATTCATCTAATTATTTCTTAATCATGTCCTATGACAACTATTACAATTTTATGTCTTCTTAACTCTGTGGTTTCTTTGACCCTTTCAGTGTTTATCGCTACTTCTTTGGCTTGAAGAACGATATGAAACTGTTTATACACTCCATCCTGGCTTCCAGGAGACAGCTAAGCCACTTCTTGCTCTTGATAATCCATTTCCAGTGGAACTTCCTGATAACTTGTATGGAGAAAAATGGGCCTTTGTGCAACTGCCCTTTTCAGGTAATGCACTTCAGAAGACAATAATACAACTGTTTCTTTATTATTTCTTCGAGGAGCTGTGTGAACTATCATATGGTGTAGTCCTTGACTGTTTCATTGTGTACCTTTTTATATATCTGTGTGTGCATGCATGCGTGCGTGATTGTGTGGCTTTCTTTCTTCTCTTCTAAAATGCAAAATGAAAGCAGAAATCAGGCTATTGCTGGAGAGCAGTTCTCGTTAGAATTTAGAACTATAGAACTATATTGTTCTTCCTTTTTTCTCTCTAATTTTTCCAGTTGTAAAGATCAATACACATTTTTCTTTCTGGTATTGAGTAAGGAATAGCTTTCTGTTCACAGCTGTTTGGGAAGAGTTGTCATCATTAGAAACAAAGTACGCCTTTGGTGCTAGACTAGACTTGGATCTTTTGGGCATTGAAGTAGATGACAGGACTTTGATTCCTGGACTTGCTGTTGCATCTTCCCGTGCTAAACCACTGGCAGGTATGTTATTCTTCTCTGAGCTGTTAAATGCCATTTATCATTGGAGTTTATCACTCTCCATACTTTCAATATACCTTTTGGTGCTCCTTTTTCACTTCGCTTCAACTATAATTATTTATCTAGTGTTTCTGAATTTCCAGCCAAATTTGTTTCTGAGATACATCGTCTTCATGTCAAAGCCTATAATAGTTAGTTAGTTAAGAAATAATGCTTGGAATTTTATCATAAGTAAATGATGATATTTTATGATTAAGACATCTGAATTTTGTTATCAAAAGCTTGTGAACTTGGAGAGTAGTCCGTTTAGAAGTGTACTTTAGTTCTTTTATTTCTTCCTCTCCTTTTCCTGCTCTTATCATTTTGGTTCCATTACTGGGAATAAAAAAGGGTAGCTCCAAACCATCACATTAGACACTCTTCCTTCTTCTTCCCACCCAAACTATTGAACCCATAGTAGTCCAACTTGCGGCCATGGAAGCCATGGACACCCATTGACCCAAGTTAGCTGCTTTGAAAGCCCAAACTACCGACACCTAATCCTCAACTTCTAATCCTACAAGTGGCAATCGAAACAAGGGTTCAACAATAGCTTCTAGCCACCATGACCTATAGTGCACTGGCTGGCACGACAAAGATGAAATGATGGAGATCACCATTTGTGGCTATATAATCCCATGATAGGAAATTGTGTTTCCTATATATGATGGTGTATCCAAGGAGATGGATTCTCAAGGCAGAAAAATGTTTTCTCTATTATCAAACTCTGGACTAGCAGAAGGTTGACATTGTCATTATGTACCTTTGAGGAGATGCCATAAATCTATTTTCTTGGCTGAACAACGAGAGAGCAATCCTCTATTGGGATGAATTGGTCCAAGCTTTAAAGGAAAATTATGGGCCAACAGAGTTCTAGAACCCGAATGAGTACCTTTGTAATGTTCAATGAAATGGGTTCAATGCAAGAGTATCGCCAAGAGTTAACAAGGAAGTCTGCACGAGTCTCGAATTGGCCAGATCATTTTCTTTTGGAGTGTTTCTCAAGGGATTAAAAGATGATTTAAAGGCTGATTTTCGTATTCACATACGAAGGACGGTATACAAAAGGCAATAAGTTTGGCATTGGAGTTTAAGTCCAAACGTACCAAGAAAGGACCCACTTCGCATGCTCCAGCCACATAAACTCCACAAGTCCTCAACAAACTTATCTTCCTAGTACATGAGAAGGCCTACAGTTCACCCCAAAGACATTGCAGAATCACTCCAAAATCTAACCGGCCAAGTTTTTATTATATGGAGAAACAAGCACAATTAGCAAAGGGCCTTTCTGACACAGGACAAGCATAGTAGGCTTGACTTGTAATTAAAATATCACCTTCTTTCTGTTGCCCGGCCATCGTTGCAAAACAGGATCCTTTTTACTACTGGAAGCCACCCATAATGCCGAAGAAGATGAACCTGACTAAGAAGCTTTCAGTGAATCTAAGGCCAAACAATCTACTCAACTTGCTGCCATCAGTTTCAATGCAATCATGAGCAAATCTCCGGCCACGGCAATGAAGCTCAAGGGTTTGTTGACTATTAAGTTAGTTAATATATTCTAGATACGATTATAATTGATTAGTAGTTAACTATTTGGTAGCTTAGTTTTTCATATGTACTTGTAATTCTTTGTTAATAAGATGAGAAATTGATTTATCCTCCTAAACCCTAAAATTCTACATGGTATCAGAGTAAAGTTGCCTTTTGAGATCGAGCATTCTCTCTTTGCAACCTAAGGTTTGTTTTGTTGCTTTTTGAGGTTGAGTATTCTCTCTCAGCAGCCTAGTAGAGGATGCGTTTTCCCTCGTGTAATTTTCATTGCTGCCTACTTGAGGTTGAGTTTTCCTCCCTTCATAGACGGCTAGATTTTTCCAAATACGTAGGGTCTCTGCCAATTTCTTTGGTCTTTAAGAGGTAGAGTTTTTCTCCTTCCTTCGACACTGCTGCTGGAATCAGCAAACCCACCACTGGGCTGGTATTTCTCTCACCGCTTCCCTTTGCAGCACCTCCTCCAGCCTAGTCCAACCCTCCATTGGCATTGCATCTTTGGTGTGGTTTTTTGTCAGTTTTCTTCTGCTGCAGTTTGCTGGTGAGTTTTGGCTTATGTTTATTAGGATTCCTGTTTTGTGGGTTTCTTTATGGACAAAGATGGAAAAGAAGGGAATAGATACTATGGGCTCTCCTAGCTCCTTTGACTTAAGAAGAAATTTGACATTTTCGTCCAGCAGCCATTTGCTATGGGCATGCGCCTTCTCTCCAGCAACACCAGTATTTTCTTCCGTTGATGTTTTATACATTAGTTTGCAAGTTGTGCATGTGGGACATCTATGCTCCAATTTGAGGAGTGTTGACTATTACGTTAGTTACCATGTTCTAGATAGGATTATAATTGATTAGGTTACTCTTAGATTGAAGTAGTTACTTATTTGATATAGTTTCCGTTTTGGTATCTTAGTATTTCATATATACATGTAATTCTTTGTTAATAAGATGAGAGATTGATTTACCTTCCAAAACCCTAAAATTCTACAAGGTTCAATTGGTTCTAGGGAAGTTTTAATTCTAGTTGATGATGTGTCAACCCACAACTTTGTGGCTAACTACATTGTTAGAAGTTAATGGTGCAATTTATACCTCCTTTTGGTCTGCAGATTGCAGTTGTGATATTATACGATGTAATAGTATACGTCTCAAGGTGGATCTTCAATTCCCGCAATTACAGATCACACAAGATTATTTTCTATTTTCCATTGGCTGCATCGATCTGATTTTGGAAATTCAGTGGTTGGCTTCACTCATCACTGTATAGACCAAATAGAATGAGATTTTTCTCATTTTCAATATCAATGGACAGAACTACAAGCTCCAAGGGTTTCACCAAAGTGCCAGCCTTCTACTACTTTTCAGTCTTTCTCCGCTGAACCAATAGCCTTAGTCCAACAACCTCACCTCATGTCACCAAAGACATCCTCATGGCATTTTCATCTGTCTCCCAAGAACCATCCAGTTTACATCCCTTTAGAACTCTATTCCTCTCCAACCT
The DNA here is from genome assembly GCA_028571225.1 of Parsonsia alboflavescens. Classification (NCBI taxonomy): domain Eukaryota; kingdom Viridiplantae; phylum Streptophyta; class Magnoliopsida; order Gentianales; family Apocynaceae; genus Parsonsia; species Parsonsia alboflavescens. Next base: position 12,650,193 of record JAOXNR010000022.1, read on the forward strand.
AATATGTCACCACCAAACATAAGACCATAATGATATCCCTTTTCTCTAACAAAGTTCTAGCCCCTTTGCTAATCCAGTCCTAGTCAAGGAGGACAACACTTGAAGCATGTGTGTCGATTATCAAGCTCTCTACGTTTCCATTACCCAAGTCCTGCTCTACTTACCATATTAAATTTTAACAAGTCCTGCTAAGCTCATGGAACTCACCAAAACTGTCCTAAAATCCTCATAATAATATAATTTGTGTTATGGTTTAGATCACAAGCTAGGTAGAGAATAATGATAAAGTTGAAGGAAAATCTTTCTAATAGAAGAAATCTCATAATTGAACTGAACTTTTGATGCAAAAGCTAAGTTATTAGTACACTCAAATGATAAGGAAGTTAAATTTAAGAGAAATAGAAAAGAATTCTTAGTGTCACACTAAAAGGAAGGACAAACCTTAGGCATCACTCCAAGGACCCTGAAGGCCTCACAAAATTTTCTTGATTGCGTCATATAACCATGATTACTCAGATTCTACTTATGGAGTGAAATAGTCATAGATATGAATAGAAGATATCTCTATCTATAGATTAAACTACCAACTTCAATATTATTTGGGTTTAAACTCTTGAAAGACTATAAATTAGCAATAACTAGGATATCTATATCATCAAAGCAGAAGTTTTAGACAAAGAAAAATGCCAATAAGATGTTTCTAAGTTTTAATTACCGAAATACCCTTAACCTCTAAAAGACTCACAAAAAAACTAAAATAAACCAAGTGTTGATCACTTGTAAACTGGAATTTTCAACTAAACCTGTTTGACTCAGAAGTTTTCAGTTCCTGAGTCCTTTCCTGTTCTACATCTAATGTGATTAAAGAGCTTTTTAAATTTTGTTCTAAGTTGAAAGGTGACATTTAACTTTGGACAAAGGACTATATTGTGATTGAGGAGCAATTCTGTTAAAGGCAAAGGGCACTAAAAGGTGCACTATTACTATATATATATATAATCCTAGCAACTGACGTTTAACAGTATAATGATAATTCCTGGCATAGTGAAATGAAAGTAAAAGAAGAGCCTAATGCCTAATCCATCCTAATACTTTGACTCCCTGAGAACAATGTCCTCTACTTGATCTTTTTTTTCTAGTGTAACATGTTCCTAATTCTCTTCATCTTCATCATGTTCTTGTTAGTAACATTAAGACTAGGAATAACATTAAAACTACACCTGACGACAATGGTTTTCTTGGAAAATTTACGAATTGACCTCTGCTTCATCATAAATCAAAGCTTTTAGAGCATCTCTAAGCCTCAATTATTTCAGAAAATAATTTGGATCGGAGAGGAAAGGCGAATAAAGAGATCGTAAAATTGTTTTATGGTGGAATATTTCTCACTTTATTCACCTTCCTACGTAAATTATATGGCTAAATAAATAGTTCTGTGTTCTTATGACAGGAGTGTCCACTCCTGTTACTATTATTTTTTTTTCTCTATTTTGGCTTGCAGAAAGATTTTATTCTGATTTGAGTTCCTATATACTTGAATATTTGGTTCAACTTAATAGCTTAGAAAATCACAAAGAGCAAGAACGCATTTGTTGCATTCCACACTAAATCCCATTTGTTTTGTAGCTTGGATGAATGGCTTAGAAATCTGTTCAATTGAAGCTGATGTTTCGCGTGCTTGTTTGATTCTATCTGTTGGAATTTCCACTCGCTATGTTTATGCTACCTACAAGAAAACACCTGTAACTACTAGTGAAGCTGAAGCTTGGGAAGGAGCGAAACAGATCTGTGGAGGCTTACATTTCCTTGCCATTCAAGATGATCTTGATTCAGATGCTTGTATTGGGTTTTGGCTACTACTAGAATTGCCTCCTCCTCCTGTGTAGATTACATTTACACCATGTTCTTCTGCTGCTTTATACTACTATCTTTCCACTACCTGTAAAGCTTTCCCCTCTTTTCTGCCTGGCTGTGGAAATAGCAACTTTTGGTTATTTCTTGGATAGGTGGCAGCCTTACCAATATATATATTTTTAAGGGCATTAAGTTTTGAATCTTATTTTGCTCGGAATATTTTATTACATCTTCTATGCTACCAAATAAAATAATATATATTATCTGATAAAAATTAAATATCTCTAGGTTTTGTGATCCTAAATAGTAAATATACTATTATTAAATATTTTGAAGAGTGAATTTATAAAACAATAAAAATAACCCTAATTTTTTTCTTTTAACAATGGTCAATAGTCTTGTTTTCCCTTGTATGGTTAAAAGTTGTATTTCATGAATAATAATTGTCACTCCTTTGAATCCCAAAAACAAGACATGACAACTTCAAATCTTTTTATAACTAAATTTAGTTTTCATATATAAATGTGATGCAAGCCTCACGTTCAAACCCATACCACTAGTACCACTCTTGGATGTTTCATGATTACATATTAAAAAAAATTAAATCCAATCAAACTTACCTATTTATTTAGAGTCCAAATATACTAAATCAATTCTCATGACCATAAAATTAATATTACACTAGAGTTCAATAGCAAAGTTCTTAATCCAATACAATCTAAATTGTATCATCCCGAAATTTGTAAGGTCTTATGCTTAATGTATCATGTCGAAATCAATGATAATGAAATCATTCCGTTAAATAGAAGTGAAGTTTTATTCTTGTACGGTTTGTATTTGATTAATTATATATTAAATATGATATTTATACTTTTTGATAACCTCATGGCATAAGTTTAGAATCTTGGAATGAAATTCTTCATTGGGAAGTTTAGATAGTTTAGTCTATGTGATCGGAAAATAATTTGAGTGATCAATTCTTATCCGGTTAAGCCAAACTAGATAACATAAGAAAGCTCTCTTTCAGTAGAATAAGATGGTCAATTAGTTTTTAAACATGGGTTGAGGAAGTAAAAATTGACTCTCCAACATTACTCCAGAATGACCTAAATGTTCTTCTTATCTATCTTCATAATTATCTCATCTAACTCCACTGACCCTCTCTCTCTCTCTCTCTCTCTGATACTGGAGTATCCGATCCACCTTTAGCACTTACACTGTCCAAATTCACTGTATCAGAAGACACCACTAAGAAGTCCAACAAATTGCTATTTAATGAATAGGATATAATTAGGCCCAAATTAATTTGCTTCATGGGCTGGTCCAAGTTTAATTGCTCAATGTTGAATAGCCATTATAAATAGAACTTTAGGGTTTATTTGAGGTTACGCTAGAATTGAGAGTTTATTTTATTTTTCTAGTTTTTACTACTGGCCTAGAGTGTCTACAGGTGGTAATTGGTAGTTCTTCATTTGATACTGTTCACTGACTTATATTTTTTTACTGTTTCCGCCATTACTGTTCATAGGAATTGAAAGTTTGTTTAAGTTCTGGTTATTACAATTCCAGATTACTTTTTATTGCCCCTTACTGTTTTTTTCCAGTTTTCTATTCTATTGCTTTGTCTTTATCGATTTTCATCAAAAAGAACCAAACTTCTCCCTATCCATCATAAACCCTAATTAAACTCACTCCTTCAGATAATAATGCATCACTCTCTCTCTCTCTCTCTCTCTCTATGTATATATATATATATAAAGGGACTTGCTGCAAAGTATGACACTACACACACTATCATGTGCGTGCTTTATTTTGCTGTCAGAAGTTCAATTTGAATATTAGTGTGGACGGTGCTGTTTCATGTTTGGTGCTCAAAAGAAAGGGGCAAATCCAACTTGGTGCTCAATCTCTCCTCTCAACCACTCAACGAGGTCCTTTGAATTTAGTAGCAACATCTCTAGTCTCCAGAAGTTAGCTGGCAAGATCGACGAGCACTTCAGCAAGATCGATGAGCACTTCGGCTCCTCTCTTTAGTGATTGAGTGAGTTCTTATAGAGAGCAATGCGTCTCAGTCTTCAATCGTCAAGGCAACATCAGTCTTCGTTCAACGAGTTCCTCTCTTCAACAGAGACGAACTTCGAAGAGCTCCTCTCCAGTCCTAGAACATCACCAGTAGCATCAACAGGCTCCTCTCTTTAGTGACTGAGAGAGTTCTTACAGTAAGAATAACTGCAAAGTCTTCAACCCACTCGAGTGAGTTCGTATCTGGAAGATCCCCTACAACACTGCATAACACCGTAAGCGGAAGGGCTTGATTTACTGGGTGAGGTCCCTTTTCACTTTGTTGCTGTCCTTTCTTAATTTCTTTAGTACTTCAATTTCTTTGATGGATCTTTCTCTAGCATTCTCCATGTTTAAACATTTTTCATGTTTGAGCTGGTTTTGAATTGTCATTGCAGAAATTTATGGAAAATGGAAGAAGGCACTTCATCATGTCAACTGTTCACTAGACCTGTAAATGATGGGACTAAACCAAAGATTTCACAAGAATATGGAACAACTGAAGAAGCCTTCTATTTCTACAATGCTTATATGCAAGAGAATGCGGATTTAGTGCAAGGTCAAATAATCACAAGTATCAATTTGGCGGTAGAGAAATGTTGTGGAAGAAATTTGTTTGCTCTAAGGAAGGGAAGACAAATGATTGTCATAAAAAAGAAAGATGATACAACACAAATGGTTGAAAGGATTCGTGTTGGATGTAAAGCACGGCTAATAGTGGTTAAATGCCAAACAGGACCAAATTGGATCATTAGTTCATTTGTTGTAAAGCACAATCATCCGTTATCTACACCCGCGAAAGTACATCTTCTAAGGTCTCACAGGAAAGTATTGGCTGCAAAAAAAAGTATTAAATTAGCAACTTTCTAAGGAAATTAGAATTATGAAAATTGAATCCGGTGGGGCACAAAACATGGGGTGTACAGGAAAAGATTTTTGGAACTACAAAACACAAGTGGAAGAAGAGGAGAAAAATTTAGATGTAGAAAGTTTGTTGGAAGTATTTTTTGAAGCGAAAGAAAGTAATGACTCATTTTTTTTCTCCTATGAGCTTGAAGAGGCAAACAGGTTGGTACAGTGTTTTTGGGCAATCCAATTGGAAGGAGATCTTATAATACTTTTGGAGACATTATTGTGTTTGATACGACGTACAACACAAGCAAATATAGTATGGTTTTTGCTCCGATCACTGGAGTAAATCATCAAGGTCAAACTATCGGTTTTGCATGTACCTTTCTAAGTGATGAAAAAACAAAATCATTGCTTTGGTTATTCAATTAGTTGTTGGAGGCAATGCCAAGAGGTGCACCATTGATAATTATCACAGACCAAGATCCTGCAATGATGAAGGCTATAGCACATATTTTCCCATCAACTACTTACAGGTATTGTATCTAGCATATTTTGAATGAGTTATCGGAAAAACGTGATTCAATAACATACCATGACAACTACCATCGAATCAAGGACATCATTTGCAATAGTGAGACCGCAGGTCAATTCGAATCAAGATGGGCTTATTTGATGAGGGATACCAGTTTTGGGAGGAAATGAATGGTTGACTCACTTATTTGGGATTCGTGAGAAATGGGTTCTTGCTTATGTAAACAAGTTCTTCAATGTTGGAATGAGTAGTAGTCAACGAGCTGAAAGTTCAAATTCATTTTTCAAGAAATATATAAATAAAAGAAATTATTTGATGGATTTTATTTGAAAGTTCACATTCATTATGTTGATGTGAATAAGAAACCGAAGTTGAAATCTATGTGGATGTTGGAAAAACAAATGGTTGATGTTTACACCAAGAGAAATTTTATAATCTTTCAAAGTGAGGTGTTTGAAAGTGGTGGTTCAAAAAATCAATTGTGCATATGAAAATGAGGACAATGTCATTTACTTTGTACAAAGGAATGATAATGATTCTTTTGGAAAGCACTGGGAAGTGCTCTACAACAATTTTACTGATATTGTTTCTTGTAGTTGTAAGAAATTTGAGTTTGAAGGATTGCCTTGTAGACATGATAATATATTTTTGTCAAAAGCAAATGAGCCAGTTACTTACATGCTATATTTTGAATAGGTGGACACAAAGTGCAAGAATTGGATTACGGGATAAGCAAATGGAAGGATTACAGGATATGAATGAAATGTCGTTGATGTCATGTCATGCAAGTCTTTCCCATCACACATCTATTGTAGTTGACGATACATCTTTAACTGATGAAGCCTCATCCTTTTTACTTAGTGAGTTGAAGGTAATACATGAAAAAATTAAGGGGATTAATGTTGGGTCAAAAAATGTCATCTCACAGTCACTTAGTAAAACTTCAAAACAACCACCAAATATAAGTAATCCTGTATCAGTGAGAGCTAAGGATGTGGAAGAAGACAAAAATCAAGAAAAGAAAGAACAATTCCAAAAAGGAGGTTATGTCGTGGATGTGGACTTCGTGGGCAAGCACATGACAAAAGAAATTGTCCAAGATTAAATGAAAGGTAAATTTCTCATTATTTATTTATTATTAGTTTTTTGTAATATTTGACTTTACTATGATAAATATGAAATTAAGCTAAAATTGTCTTTATATTTCAATTCTATAGTGGATGACAAAAGTTTGAATTAGGGATCGTCTGATGAGGAAGAACTCGAATCTCAAGGAGGTATTGAATTTATATGAGAATTCTTGTTTATTCTTGATGTTAAATTAGTTAATGTATTTTTCTACGTTTAATGAAAAGCAAGATCAAATGTGCTTGGTCTATTTAAGAAGTGGTAGCCTACCCTTGTCTCTCCAGGAAGGATTAGAAAGTATGAGATTTGCGTAAGTTATTAAACAATGAATGGTCACTTAATATTTCTGGGGTTTATGTTCATTGTTTATGTTTGTGTCACTGGAAAGTTTCTTTTGGGTTTTAGGAAACATCTTGGATACATCTGGTGTGCTCCCAAGCAAATATATGGTGATCTTTTGTGGGTAACAATGCAACTTTACTTGTTGACTTATGGTTAATGAAAACAACTAGTTTTAGATTATCATTTGGGCATGCTAAAACTATTGTTAATACTTCCTCTAATGATGAATCATTAGAAGTTTTACTTCCTTCTTCTTTGGTCTTGCAGATTGTAGAATATATTGATGATACTAACGATTTAATCAATTTCAAGTTGGTAAACCTTCTGAAATTTCTCATTACCCCCTTGTAATTCTTATTGTTGTATACTTGGCTTGGGAAAATCATTTGTGCTAATAACCTACTTTGGATTATACTAATACATTAAGCAAAGTTTGGATAGGAGTCCAATTTCAAGGAACTGTTGAATCTTTTGATAGTGCTCTATGCAGAGTGTAGGATAAGAATGTCCAAGTGTTGAATAAGGATTTTTCTTTCTTGAGTGGATTTTTGGTACTGCAGTCACTGTCTTGGCATCTGATTCCTCATCTGGGCTGCTTTTCTAAAGTTTCAGTAACTATGGAAAAAGTCACAGAAAACATATTTGGCCATGTTTTTTTTATTGGGCATTAAGAATCTTCTGCATTTTGTTGTGCTTCTAAACTTTGATGAGATGGGCAGTTTTGTTAATTTGCTAATTGACTCCGTATGATTCATCTGCAAGTGCGGGGCAATGAAGATGTCCAGGTGATATGGGAAACACTTAGAAGAACAGAGTCAGAGTTGATATCTACCCATGGTAAATAACAGCACAATGTTTTGGAGGGACCTTGTCTAATAATGTTTTTTGAATGAACAAGAACACTTTTATAGTCTCAGATTTGAGGCAAACTACTTTTGTTGATTTATATTAAGCACAGGAAAATTCTGATTTAGATGTGCAGAAAGTTAGGTTTCTTGACAGATGTAAAAAGTTGTAGACAATTGCCCACTTGTTTTATTTATGCTATGAACCTTCTACAATATATTTTTCATTATCTACTTGCACTTTTCTTTCAGTGAGATGCCCCTTAATTCAAAGTATGAGATTGTATTGACTTGTCTGGATATGGTTGTTCTGTATATCTTGCTAGGGGTAGATTGTAATAACTTCAATTTCTTTATGTTGTGGGATAGTTTTACTATAGGAGATATAGTGGAGTTTAGCAACTTGTGTAGGAAAGAAGTAACATGTAAGGATAGGAATGCAGACATTGAGTTTAATATTGGATATCTATTGGAAATCTTTAAAAAAAAAAAAAATGGTGTAATTTTCATTGCTTAAACCCTGAATTGAACTAGATTCTTCTTCAGTTTATAATTTCGGAGTTCTTCCTGTTAAGCTATTGGAGAGGTTCATGTTGAAATTATTGTTTCTCATTTTTGCACATGTCCTTCCCTCTCCTTTTGGTGGTGGTTTATTCCCACAGCAATGGTACCCATTTGTTTAATATAGAGTTGAGATCCTGGGGGCATTATTTTCCCTATAGACTTGAGATTCAAGATGGGGGAGTACTACCTTATGCTCATGGTATGGAAGTTGTTATTTATAATGCTTATAGGAATGCAATTTCAGTTTCTTTTATAAAGATGTTAAGGTTGAAAATCTGTTATGTTTTACCTGTTTTTATGTGAAGCTCAAGACCGATAGACTGGAACCGCATGAAGTTATTCATTTGTGAGTACTCACAGTGATCTATGTGATTCATTGTGTCTGTTTTATGGTACTTTTCTTTGAGAAGATCCACATAATTGAACGTGCAAGATTTCCGTTTTTGCATGGTATAAATTGATATAAAATTTCTTCTTAAGCTTAACAAGATATTTGTGAATGCTTCATATTCTTTAAGCTGCAAGTGATAAGCAAGTTTTTGGTTGAACGGATGATGGAACTTTTGCATTTGACAAGTAGAGACATTCAATTTCTTTTCACATTATTGGAGTGAGATTTGAGAACTTGTTCCTTGTGATTTTGAGTTTTGCAATCTTATCTTGGTCACAAAAAGAACTGGACACTAGTTATCTTTAATATCTTCTCAAGCTTAGCATCCATCCAGTGCATATTATTACAATTTACTTACCAACTTGGGTCAATAGTTTGTATTTCAACGTCCCAATAAAAATTTCCACAATACATGCCATCCTATAAAGTAATTGAACATTAAAATGATAAAAAATGCAATATTATCATGAAAAAAAGCTAAGAAGTTAGGAATGCATTATAATATGGTCATTGTCTATTAGATATATCACCTTTTTATTATAACACTTCCAATATTTTCGATTTGGATTTCTTTCGAATTGGGAGATTCTTAGCCTAAGGTATCCACCACACTCACAATTTTTTTGGTTAAGGACATCATTTGAATTGAATGTTCACATTGGACCTATGGTGGAAAATAACATTGTTTCATCCATTATGAGCTCAAGAACATAGTCACATGCTAATTTGAATCATCTATTCAAAAAAAGAGATAAAAGACTGGAAAATGAAATAATAGCTGATCTAGTTCCAATAGCACTTGACTTTTGCTAAATGAAAGATGAATATATAGGGAACCCTGAGATGAATTCAATGGTAAGGAAACAAAAAAAAAAAAGAGAACAATTCTTGACCTATTGATTTGCACATAATTATGCTAAGTTTTATGATCTTTTTATGCCATTTTCTTATGTAACTTAGCTTAATTATGCTATTTTAGATATATTTTACTTCTTTGTGCTTGATTTTTGTTTGTAGGAATATTTGGTTGAAAAACACTCAAAATTTTACAAAATTGTTGTTGAGGCACTGTTCATGACATTGTTCCGACGCACTATTCATAAAATTAGAGTTGGGAAGTACGGTTTGATCAAGTTTGTTGACGGTGGGCCGTATCAAAGACTTTCAGTTTGATTAGGATTTGATTATTTATTCCTAAACTAATTTGTTTTGTAATTAATTTTTATTTTATTATTAGAATCCTTTTAGATTACTACTTATTTGTAAGGAGTCTTTCACTCCTATAAATAGACAATTTGTCTAAGTCTTAGAGGGGGGGAGACAAGAAAGAAAAAGACAACAACTCAAGATTGATCTTTCGAGGAATTCCGAAGACAAAGGGCATATTTTCTCTTTCTCTTTTCTTATGTATTTTTCGGTTTTTATCATGTCTTGTGAGTAGTCGTCTTTTGTTAACAAAAACATGAAGTAGGTTATTTTGTCATGGGGTTATCAGATTTGGTTTGTTTTTCTTATAAAGATTTGATCTTTATTATTAAGTATTTGTGCAATTCTTGTTTCCATCTTATTA
>JAOXNR010000022.1:12660431-12696007 GCA_028571225.1 Parsonsia alboflavescens
ACTTGAATCTTCTCATCTCCTCATTTGGTAGCTTCCATGAATTACCCCATGCCATGTATGCTCCTTGATCTCCATCATGGAGTTTCCCTTAAGGTGAGATACCTAGCTATTCACGTCTCTGATAAAGAATGTCAAGCTCGCTAACTGTCCTTTCGATCAGTGACCTTTCCTTCGCGACCTACCCATGGAAATCCGAGGTCTTAGTTATCTCCTCTAGGGGCTCACTGGTCATTGAGTGTGTTAGGAGTTGAGTACACTGGGCGGCATGGAAGGTGCATGAGACAGATTGGAGCTCATAGGGTCATAGGTCATGGTCCAGTGAGACCTCTTCTCAGCTCATTTGAGAGATCAATGACCTTTGAGGTTGGTGGGTAGAGTTTGGTGCGCACCTATATTCTTGAATGATGAGTTTGACTTTTAGGTATTCGGGTCTGGGTTCAGGTCATGCCCGTTTTTCCATCAGGGTCTGGGTCGTGCTCGTTTCTCCTAACAATTATATTATAACGCTGACCAAATCAAATATAAAAATAATTAAATAAATCATAAGTCATTACTGAAATTTAAATAACCATGTTGGATTTTATTTAATCCAAATATCTATTGCAAATTTTTTTTTTTTTTCAATTATCAAGTTGTTAATAGCAAATTATAAACCATTTAAAAAGTTATTTGACATATTTAAAGAATTATCTAAATTTATTGCCTTATTACACATTAAACATTATCCCTCCCTTTTTTACCTTAAAGAGTCGTAAATTATTAAATTTTTTAAAAAAAATCATAAGGTAATAAAAATATTAAAAGATTTTAGTCTTAAAATTCTAACTTTGAATAACCAATAAATTGGAAAACTTTTATAATTTATAAACATAAATGGTGAAATATAGGAAGAGTCCGTTTTGAAGAATAAAAAACTAAAAAAAAAAAATGAAGAAAAAAACTCATTTTGAATTATCAGTCATTTTTTAGTTTATTTATTATTAATTTATTGGGAAAGGATTTTAATTGTCCTTTAGGGATGCTATCTATGAAAATGTAGTCAAAGTGTCATTTTTGAAAACTATAATGGATAATTTGATATATTCAAATCCTAAGGAAGAAATTTTTTATTTCATTTTGCTTTCTTATTTATTAAATATGACATATTTTAACCATATTAAAAAATTTTAAAATATTAAACGATAGAAAAGATGTTCATGATAATCCGTTACCCATCCAAATTAATGTATAAAAAGATTAAAAAATAAAGGATATTGATGCATAATTTTTATATTGCTAAAAATACCTTTTAACTCAAGATTTATTATTAATATTTACAAATTACATTGTATATAAATTCAATGACTTTAGCACCTTTAAAATGTTATTGAAGGGTGAAACGAAATGGACCCAGATTAGTCAACTGAAACAAGCAAGACCCGAACCGGTCAACTCAAATGGGTCAAAGGGCCCCATGCCTTCAATACCTGAAAGTCAGACTCACGGAGTCAACGAGGACATGTGGGCAAGTGGCCAGCTACCACCAACCTCCCAGGTCATCGACCTCCTAAATGAGCTCGAGCTGAGGTCTTGCCAAACCAACTATGACCTCCGAATCATAAATCTTCCATGCCACGACCACTGGTGCTCGACTTCTAGCCACTTTCTGGAATTTTAGTTCGGTCAATGTCCAAATTTTCACAATTCAACTAGGCAAATTGACAATTCAATGTAGTATATCATATCTCAAACTCTTCCCAACAAGTTAAACATCATAACAATGGAATTCAACTTCACAATTTGCATCCAATCTCAATCGAAATTTTTCTGGAATTTTTTTTTTCCTTTTTTTACAGATTTTCAGATTCTCTGTTTTTGAGATCTTTGATCTCTCTTTTCTCTTCTTTTTTTTTTGTCCTCTTTCGATTTTGCTGAGAAGGGGAAAAAGTAGATTCACAAAAAAATTGAATTGGCCTTGATTTTCAGATCTCAGACACAATTCCACACAGGTTCACAAAAGGAAAACTAGGATTAACGTAAGGAACAAACACAAAAACACAGAAGATCATATAGATTTCAAAGAAACAACATGATCTTAACACTTAAACAAGAAAGCAAATAAAGGATAGGCAAACCTCTTGATGAATAAACCTAGGGCTCTGATACCAAAAGTTGATGTGATCTCAAATTTGGAAGGAACTCATCATTCATCAAATCCAAAATTTTGAACACTTCAATTCATGATTCCCCAAGACTTCATGCAAGAGATTCAAGCTAGAACCATTAACCAATTGTCTTCCAATATGATCTAATGGATTGAATCCCATCAACTCAACTCAACTCAATTACCCTAGCCAAGCATTGAGATCAATAAAGTTTAACTAAGAACCCTAGAAGAGCCCTAAGCCACACTCTAGGTTGGAGCAACTTGAATCCATATGGAATTCATTCAAATTTCTGAAAAGTGTTTGTAGAGTTAATAGTTAAAGTGCAATACAAATGAGGGACTATTTATAGGATCAGCCCCAATTAAAACAGAGGACTAAAACTGAAATTTTCTAGCAGAATTTCGGCCAACTGTCCAACCTGACTTCCAAGGCGTCCCAAGGCTTGTTTCCTTGATTGTTCACTCCTCCTTGATGTCTTCTATCATCCACAAGTTGAACTCTTTCCTTGATTCATCCTCCATTGACGGTTGTGCTTCAAATATTGTAGTAAAGTCTTGGATTTCTTCTCTTCCTTGCACAAATGTGATTAATGCTTTCTTTAACTTAGTTGCTCTGACTCTTGTCATGAATAAGATGATGCTCTTTACTTTTCTTCATTATTCCTTCCAAATCAAGGAGTTCTTCTTTGTCTTGCACATATATATCACCAATGTTACTTTGATGTTCAAAGTGTAATGTTTATACTTGAAGTATTGATCTTTGAACAAAAACTTCCAATCATTGTGAAGATCATCTTCGATGGAGATCATAAATTCTTCAAGTTCTTGGACAATCTCCAACAAGTCTTTCTTCATTCTTGATCTTCTAACCTTGTATTTGAAATACAAGCTCTTGTATATAATCTCCTTTCTTTCATAAGCATCTTCATATGAGATCTTCCATGAATTCTCTCTTGCCATGTATGCACGTTGATCTCCATCACCTAATCCAACTTCTTTTGGACATCATCACTTCTGGTGCCGTCAGTGGGAAACTAGAAAAAAAAAAAAGCCTAGCCTTTTTCCCGTACCGAAAAAACAAACAAAACAATCCTGATGGCTCAGTCACAACTTTAGCTTGTTCGACCGCCATGCTGTGGCAGGCCACCACCCAGAACACAATTACGCACGGGAGAGATAGTGCCTGAAATACCGCCACCAGTGCAAGCCGTTAATGATGGCAATCCAAAGCCCAGCACACACCAAGGCTAGCAATAGCCGGCACAATCCGACCCATCCCAGAGTGTCCTGGCCAACCAAAGGTCGGTACAAGAAGGGTCGCACCAGGGATGCCCAGACCTCACAGCGAATGCCGACAATTCCAGGCTGCCCAGCCTACAAAGATCTAAAGGACCCAAGTGTCCATGCCTGCAAATCTAATGGAAAGAATGGTGGCGGCCCTAGAAAGGATCCCTGGCAAGAGAGATTACATTTCCACTAGGCAAACTCAGGAGCCTTCCTGAAGGGATACACAACTATCCTGGAGCCAAACCGAGCACATTCAAGCTGGACAAGCCTCAACCTTCAGAGGCAAGGACCAACCCCGTGCATAATAACGCAGGTCGACCAAAACAAATGTCACAGGGAGCAAGAACCTCGAAACTGACCGACCTCAAAGAAACCCTCAAGAACGGAAGAGGGTATGACCTAAGAGATAGGCTCAACAGAGTAGCCATCTCCAAGAGCCAAGAGCAGGGCACAATCCCTGAAGAGCATGGGAGGCGAACTCCTCCTAGGGCAAGGATGTCTCATCGTTGTAGCTTGATCGAAATGACAAGCGATAACGCTTGAGGGTCAGCCCCCAATTGATGAGAACAACGAAAAAGATAGACAGGGTAGTTTAGACCAACAGAATACACCGGCCAAGCCCATGCCAATGAGCCCACGAAGGTCCAAGAGACTACAAGGAAAACGGGCCTGATCCGGACTGATATGGACCCTACCTCAGGATGTGGGCCTGACCTACTATCTTAGATTAGGCCGAAACTTTACTGGAAGACTGCTTTGCTATGACATACTATGTTTTTCGATCATCCGAGATCGTCTTGATGGGTTTTGGGAATTTTTATGTTTTTTGGACTTATGTTAAGGAGTATTTTTGTTAATTGTCTTCTGAATTGTATTTCAATTAGGTTTGGGGAATTGATTTCCGATTTGTTTTTCAGTTAGGTTTAGGGTAGATTTAGGTCCTTAAATATTGGTCGTTTGTCTTAGTCTTGGATAGCTTTGGTTTTCAAACAATTTTTGTTTTCCAGAAACGAATTTTGTTTTCTACTTTTAGTTTTCCAAAATTGTGAGTGCCAAGTCCTTTTATGGACAAATCTCCACTGTTTCGGGCCTTACTATAGCTATCTCTACTAGAATTTTTACCAAGTTCATTAGACTTTTGCCCACACTTATTTTGTAATTTACACAACCATATGTCTAATCTTTGCTTACTATTGTACATTTTCTACTACTTGGATTGAGCAGTGACAGTAACCATATTTGCTGAGGTTTGTCAAACATTTATTTTTGCTCAAGTTGTCTAGATTCAGCCCTTTTGCACATATTTTAACACAATGTGATCAACATCTTAGCTAGGAAGGAAAAATCCAAGTTACTACTTTTTTATCTTGGAGATTACCTCAGCAAAATTGAAGAAAGATGTTGTTAGAAGTTGAACTAGAGAGCAATCACTTGGATCAAAATTCTATATACTTCCCAAGCAGCTTTTGACCCTTCTGATAACTGGAATTGTCTAGTTTTCTATATTGATGTTAAAGATAGCTATATGGACTTGAAACATTCCAAGTAGCTTTTGACTCTTTTGGTAACTGGAATTATCTAGTTTTCTACATTGATGTTAAAGATAGCTTTATGGGCTTGAAACACTCTTGTTTAGGTCACCTGGACACACCTTATTCTGCTCTCAATCTCCTAAAAATATTAATATTGGGCTTACCTTGATGCAAAGATTTTTTATTTTTTATTTTTTTGATAAATCTACTTCATCTTTTAATATTGCCTTGATGTGTGTGTGTGTGTGTGTGTATATATATATATATATATATATATATATATATAGTAGACTCAATAAATGAACCCTGAGCTCTCTAATTTTTGAATCCTTGAATTACAAGTATTTCGCAAGAGTTTTGAAAATTTTCTTAATGAAAAAAAAAACGATGTTTAAGTGAAAAGTGATGCATTAAAATATTCATAACCCTTATAAAGACAAGTCAATCAGAATAGGGTAAAAAGTTGCCTAGAATATCATTTCTTTTAGGGTAAAAAGCCCTGAGAGCCCCTGAACTTTAATTTTTCTTTGTTTAAATACTTGAACTTTTTTTGCATATTCTAGACACTCAAACTTCTAAAATGTATCCAAATTGGTACTTTTGTCCCATATAGGGGTTAACTATTGACGGGAAATGCTAACGAAGGTCTCATGTGACCTATTGTAAGGGTATTTTCTAGAATAATACCCACCACCTAAGTTCACCTTCAGAAATCCAAGTTTCTTTAGGCATGGAAACCAGAAGATCAAGTTCCACGAAAATTCGAGTAGTCTTCTTCCAAGTAGAGTTCAATAATCCAAAGGGCTTCAACTGGCAAATGTTGGGTCAACCTGGAAGGAAGCGTTCCATCATGGTGAAACAAAGTACTGCAAACTAGCTACTTATCTTCTTAATCACGGTTGCTTTGTGATGAAGATCTAAAGAGGAACTTGATAGGGGAAGAAGCTTTGAAGCAATCAAAGGAGATATTGAGGAATTCCAAATTGTGTGGCAACAAATTGAACAAAGACTTGCATTTCAAGAATGAAGATAATGTCAATTGAAGAGAAAGCTTGACAATGAATGGATCTTTGAAGATATAACATGAGGCCTACTTGGAAGATAAATTTCATAGAATAAAGTATGTTTACAATGATTTTTACTTCAAGTTCAATCATGGAAATGAAAGGGGATGGCTTTAGAAAATAGTCAAAATCTATTGAAAATGGCTCAATGTCAGTTGATCATGGCTCCTACGAAGGTCAATTGGTGCACTGGGCAGTGTCTGGCACCTAATAGCTTGCACTAGCTCAGGCTACACCACTAGACTATCGAGTGTGTACAACCCTTAGTCCAATGAGCACACTAGTGCCTGATAAATCGAATCAACTTGAGTTTTGAACTGGCCAAATTGAGTTTTGACAGAGCCAACTTAAGTTTTCTTGACTTTTCTTTATTTTCATCTTATTTTAAGGGTATTTAAGTCCGTCGAACTTTATTTAGGTTATTTTCAACTCATGGCCTATAAATATGGCTTGTAAGTTTAATTGTAAACACCTTTGACATATTGAAAACAAAACCTTCTGGATCACATTGATATTTTTATACTGAGAGTTCATGATCCATTTCTAGAGTTTTCGTTTACCTACAATTGGGCTTACAACTAATTTGGCTAGGTTGTTGTGTAGTCTTCCAAATTAAGACATTGGTTGAGTTTTGAAAAACAATATAGGTCAATGTAACTAGCTTGAATCTAATGACGAGTCTTGGAATTATTTCTTCAATTTGGTTTGTTTGGAGGTGAGCCAAAAATCATCATAGAGATCGCATGATCTTTTGGTATCAAAACATAGGTTTATCATCATTAAGGTTTGTCTATCATATTTCTCTCTGTGTTCTTTGTTTTAAGATCATGCTTTTTTTTTCTGACATCTATGACCTTAAATTTCCTTTGTGAATTTGTTTCTTATCTTATCTTCTTTGTGTTCTTTTGATCCTTGTATATGAGAATTATGCCTAAGGCGAAGAACAAAGGCAAATTCTATTGTATTTGGTGATTATTCTTTTGTACCAAGAGAGAGAGAGATCCAAGCAAGCAAAATTCAAAAATTATTGAGATCTATTACTTTGTTATTTTGAGCTATTGCTAATTGATCAAGAATTGTTGGGTTGAAGTTGAATTGTTGCACTTTGAGATTTGATATTCCAATTTGCCTACTCAAGTTAGGATCAAGGGATTGAATTATTGACTACATTGAAAATTGTTTATCACTTTTTCATTGACCTCAAGGTGTTTGATAAAAGTCCTTTCAAAATTTTCTTTGACTCCAAGAGTTTTATTGCTAGACATCTCTGCTAGAAGTTTGATTGTGTTACTCATTGAGTCTCTTAAGAACCTGAAGAAGAGTTGTGATGGTTATCAAGGAGCTCTCAAGACCTTCGAGAACTCATGTCAGATACCATATGAGGAGATGAGAAGATTCAATTTCAATTCTGGTGCTTCAAGGGGGAATTCAATGAATAGATTGAAGAGTTACAAGATGAAGAAATGGATTCATGCATACAAAGATCAATACTATAACTATAAGTATGATGCTTTGAAGATGAAAGTAGCAATGTTGGCATTGATGTAAAACAAAGAAGAAAAACTTGATGTTCATGCCAAGATTGAAGAAGTTATGCTTGAAGATGATTGGCAAGTTGAAGAACTTTATAATGTATTCAAGAATGAGGAATTATATGAGGGATTGGAAGGCTTGAATACATGCTGAGAAAATGTCCAAGAAGTGATCAACTTGAAGCCATTCAAGAAGCAAGCAAACAAGGGAGAAAACAAGCCAAGGTTGCTTGACCGGAGCATTGTCCGGAGCCAGACAACCTCAAAGGACAAACAGAGGCAAGGATATAATCCAGGAACCGGGGCACTATCCGGAGCCGGTTGCAGGCCGGACAACCTGACAATGTTATTTTCTTTCTTTGATTTTCATTTGTTTCTCATGTTATTTTGGTTATGTATTAAGGGTACTTATGTCTAATTACCCTATCCAAGAATTATTAGGTTTATTTAGGTTTTTGGGGCTGTAAATAGAAATTATCTTTGTAAACTCTTTAATACTTTTACAAACAATATGAAAATTTGATTTGGATCAAACATCCATCTTCTTGAGTGTTCTTCTCAGACTCTTCCAAGGTTCTTAGTTTAATTCTTAGGGTTTCAATGTTTGGCTAGGGTAATTGAATTGAATTGAAGAAATTCAAACCATTAGATCATATTGGAAGACATTATGGTCATTGGTAATTAGCTTGAATCATTTGATGAGTCTTAGGAATTGAATCTTCTATGTGATTGATCTAAAGTTGGGCCAAGATAATGAGAAACTTCAACTCAAGATCACATCAAGTTGAGAGAGGAAAAAGGTGTACAAGGATAAGTACATGAGAGTGAGAAAAAACTAATTGATTGTGTGAAACACGAGGGCAAGTGAAGATAAAATTGTTTTCCTTCCTTTTGTTATTTTTATTTGTAGGTAACTAAGCATTTTTGTCATCTCAAGCATCACATGTTGGTGGTAATGATATGATTACTTGTATGGCTTCTCGTATGGAACAAATGGAGAATATATTAGGAGAAATGGCCACAAGTATGGCCGATTTTAGAAGAGATTTAAACACAAGGATTAACAAATTTGAAAGAAGGATAGAAGAACGTCAGTCTACTCCTCCTAGATATCATGTGTAACAAGGAGGAAGGGAAAGGGAAATTCATCAGAGGAACCTACCTAGAGAGAGACGTGAGCTTGTGGAGTGTAATTATGATGATTTATATGATTATGAAATTGAAAAGAGACCAACAAGAAAAAGAAGAGAAGAGGATCTTTTTTCTTCCTATAATGAACATGAAAGATAATTGAGGTATGGAAGATATATAATACCCACAAAATTTAGGGGCCTAATTACTATTTCAGAATCTAGGTGTTATTTTAGAAATATTAAGGATTTCTTAATAAATTTGATTTCTTTCTTTATTATATATAGGATTGGACTTTAGATATTAAGTTGTCTGACAATTTCAACTTTATGCCCTTTTATATTCTTTCAATCCTAGCCTGCTCCTTACCAGAGAAAATAAATTGCAGATTTGTGATGAAAATTTCGAGATCCTAATTCGATTCCAACTTTTTAAGGTTTCTCAAATTCTTAATCTTTGAATCTAAGATTTGATTACAAAGTATAGACTTGAGATATTAGGACCTGGGGTTGATGACAATTTATTATTTTATTTTAAAACTAATATTACAGGTAATTAATTACATGATTTGCTTGATGTTTTCTTAAAAATGTTCTACAAAATTTTTTATGAGAATATGTATGATGGGCTCCAAAAGTGTTGGGTCGGATCACCCCGCAGATCCTGATGGAGCTCCCCCGTCAGCAGCGCTATAAGATAAGAAAGAGAGGTCACCGGAGTAGGCTCTCGCCCGAGAAAAGGCTCCGGTGCCTAAGTTAGTATTCTGAGAAAGTGTTCCAATAAGGATTGTTCTCAAGAAAGCAAGAGAGTTTTTTTCCCTCTCCCAGACTGACTGGGTATTTTTGTTTAAGTAATCAAAAGAATCATCCATTACCTCCGGGAATTCGGTTCCCCTTTACGTCGCCCTAGGCAATCAGGATAACTGTGGGATTTAATCAAATCCCGCCAGTTGCTCCTTGGATCTCGGAGTTTTCCTAGGACGAGAGATCTTGCCATTCATGTCTCTTTGAGAGCTGTGAGCTCACTAGCTGACCTTCAGAACAACTTCACGACCTCCCCATGGACATTGAGAAATTCAAACATCTCTTCAGGTGAGGTCATGTAGAGTGATCCTTCACTCCTTGGAGTGACTAGGAGTCGTGCATCAGTGGTCGTGGCATGGAAGATTTATGATTCAAACCGGAGCTTGCCAGGTCGAAGTCGAGGTCTGGCAAGACCTTAGCCTGGGCACATTTAGGAGGTGGATGTCCTCTAGGCCTATGACCTAGGAGGTCGATGGTGGCGAGTTGCTTGCTCACGCGTCCTTGTTGACTGTAGCATCACTCAACTAATTCCCAAATATCTTGATTCAAGCCATTGAGAAATCTAGTCATTTTATCTTCTTCATAGTCCACTATGTTAGCTCTCTCCAATGCAATCTTCAACTCTTCATGGTACTCTTTCATACTATTGGATCCTTGAGTAACAACCATGTAGTAGAGCTTTGGTGCATATCTTTCTCTCATATATTTCCTCAATCCTTCCCATGTAGTATTATATACTCCAAATATTCTTTGATATTTCAAAACTTCTTTCCACCAAGCTAAGGCTTTTCTCTCAAAGCTATCAACAACTAGATCCATCTTTTATCCTTCCGAGTAGTCATGTCTTGCAAACATAAGTTCTACCTCTCTTTCCCAAGCAAGGTAAACTTCCGGTTCAGTTGTACCATAGAATATGGAATGATCATATGATGGCTCCCAAGATGTCTACAATGGCCTCCTTTTCTTCCATATCTTCTTGGCCTAACGTCATTGTCATGGTAGTATCCATCATCATACTCAATATGTTCATATCTCCTCTTTCATGGATGCATTTTTTCGCTTTTCCTTCCAACCCCTTCATATGGTACATACTTTTTAGAAGAACTAGGATGTGATGTCTCCCTGCTTTTCTCATGATAAGATGATTGAGATGAAAATTTATCCATGATGTACCCACAAAATGAACAAATGAAAACAGGGGAATTTGTATATCCTCACAATCCACTTGTGTATCACTCTTAGAAATGGCTTTTTCTCACTCTATTGTGCTCACCCCCTTAAGCCTTTTACCTCTCTTCTTGAAACTCCAGCCACTTCTGATTTGAATTTTAAGAAAACAAATCCAACACATTCTAGTGAAATCATCAATAAAAATAACATAATATCGACAACCTGCTAATGAGAGAGTTCTCTGAGGTCCACAAACATCTGTGTGGACTAATTGTAGCTTATAGGTTGCTCTCCATGCTGTCTTGGGAAACGACGTTCTATCTATCTTTCCAAATTGACAAGCCTTACTGGTCGATATGTGATCATCAAACTTTGGAAGATCAATTTCCATCCTTTTGGACATCATCTGTAGTAGCCCTTGGTGGTGATTGTGCCTGAGCCTCATGTGCCACACCATTGAGAGGCTTTCTTTGGTTAGCAAAGATGATTGCTCCTCCTGCATTGGATTGAGTGAAAAACTCCTTCCTGCCATTTTAACGTTGAACATATTTTGGCCTATAGCATCCTCTATCACATAGGCCTTCTCCTTGAACATCACTTTGAATCCCTTCTTTATTAATTGACCAACACTGAGCAAGTTTTGATCAATATCAGGTACATAGAGAACATCGATGATCAACTTGATTCCTGAACAGCTTGCAATGGCTCTGATACCAGATTGTTGGAATTTTAAAATGAGAAAGAAGAGAAAACTAAAATGAATTGTTGTAGATTGAAGGGAAATCAGGGACGCAACTTTACTAACGTGAAGTATTACAATTTAAAGCTTCTAAAATAACCACCACTAACAACATGGTCCATCAAAACAGCCATGAAATAGAACATGAACATGACCCAATCTAACTTTAGACATGTTTAGCTGTCCTAAGCATGTATTCCAACAATTTTATCTAAATAGTCACATATAGATCTATAAATAAAAATATTTTTCAACCATCTCACAATTACGGCATAAAAATTTAAGAAAAATCATGTGTCAACTTTCTTCTTACCTTGGTATTTAAAAATAAAAAATCTTTTTCATCTTTTCTTTGAGAAAAATGGATCGTTGTTCTTTTTGTTATGATACCCATACTAGGTTAAAATTTTAAAATATATTACAAAAAGGTTCATGCATTACGCAAGCACCGAAACTAATTTATTAAAATCTCAAGCACAATTATTTTTGCCCTGATTTGGATTACAAGAATTTGTGCATGGTTCGCCTACTTGATTGATTGAGAAAGAAACAACACCAAAATAAATAAAGCGATTACTAGAAACTTCACTTGTAAAGCCTAATATTCTTTATGGAGTCCCTTATAACTCCTGAAAAATAAATGAAACTGCAGCCTATTTTTCTGATCTTGCTCGGGGCAATCAAATGTTAGGACAGGACACCCTCTTTGCAAATGGGATAGTTTAACATTTTTCGTAAACGGGTTACATTTTGTATATTATTTGATTCCGTATCCATTGCTCCTCATTTTTTTAAATGAACTCAACTCACCAAAATAAACAAACGAAACTGAAGTCTAGTTAAATTTTGATAGAAGTATATAACGAAATCTCAAATACACAAAAATTAAAAGCTTAGTTAACTCAATAAAATTTCATTCAGTGTTATGGATTTCCCTAAGCGTTGCAGTTTATCTCCCACGATTTGGACAAACATTTGCAAAGTGTGATGGATCACCACAGACAAAGCATCTCCCAGAAATCGGTTCACCTGTTGCGGCGACAAATGCCATCTCGTTCGCATGTGCTCCTCTGCGGCTACCACGACCACATCGGGTGGAACTGGTAGAATAAGATGAATTGCTCATATTCGTATGTGGACTGCTTCTGCCTCCACTCATGCTATCTTCCCATCTATACAAGAGAGACCATGTAAAGAGAGTTTCAGAACACAATAGACTAAAACCACCAAAAGGTATCATCACCTACGTTAAAGATTCTCTACATTTGAACTCTGAAAATTTGACTGCTCTCTTTTGGCTGTTATGGATCGATTGAATAGAGAGGTAACTTATTTATCATGACAGACAAAAACTGCAAATTCCTTTATGTACTTCTGCAGTTTAGATCAAGTATATATGACAAAGTTTCCGCTCCTTCCATCATCATATACTTTATGGTACCCCTTAAATTTGGGTTCTTTATCGAACGTAAATTAGGCTACTGTTTATAATTGGACCCCCAGGATTCTTTTGAAATGAAAAGAAACTTCATAACACAATTTGCAAGATTACCACACACCAGATTGAGCTATTTGGTTCTCACAATACTGACATATTTCAATAGCATCACTAAAATTCAAGTAAAAGCAAATTCATAAATATACCAAAATTCATTTAAGGGAGATCATAGCAACAGCATACTTAGCAAAACAGTAGAAAAAAAGTTATGATGGATCTAGGTTGACATACGCAAAAAAGTTGCAGGCCTGCAGTTGACAAGAATAGAACTTTCTTCCTCTGTTGTTCGCAGTATTGGCTGTCCTCAGTGTACAAGGTGCACCACACGAGTTGCAAGGGATTGAAGACTCTCCTTCAAATTTAGGAAGTAATAGATTGATTAGATATGCCACAGAACCTCTAAATGGCAATAAAGTTCGGCTCTATAAACAGTAGAGTTGTAGATTGTGCATATTGTACCTCATGATTCCATAAATAGGAAATTGAGAATTCAGTTATTTGCTCATAAGCAATAAGACAATGTAATGTCAAGCACGTAAATATCCCCATGGATGCAAAAGACAAAGAAATAACAAACAAAAAGAGAGGGGAGGACAGGATGCACCAGATACACAATCTAAATTATAGAGCCTCTACAGATTCAAATTCCTGGAAATATTATCATGACATAACAAAGGCTAATAGAGGTGTTAGTGCTTTTTCAGTGAAGATATTAAGAATACAGTAATACCCAAAAGCCCATTTTCGTAGTTCATATCTGGTATTCTAGCACTTTGATCACGAGCCTGTGATGGGCAATTATCTGAACGATGCCCCATTTGCCTACAGTAGATGCAAGCCATCTGCCCAATAGAACTGCTCCGTTGACCACCGTTGGAAGATGTAGGATTAGCCTGACCTCTACCTGGCCAGAATAAATAGTCAGTTATGTGAGGCAAACTAGACTAACCACAGATGAGTCTTTCTAATCATCAGTTATGTGGGAAAGAATTTTTGAATAAATAGTCTATCATGTGTGGCAAATAAGACCGTCAGTTTCAACCATTCCTTTTCCTCCTTGTGATCATCTTCCAAAACCTCTTACCTAAAAGTTCAAGAGTCCTACATTACGTACATTTAATATATTCAAAAGTATTTTCAATTTAAATTTCACATATTTACTACATATTAATTTTTTTAAAAAAAATTATCCGACATTTTGGACTCCCTACACCTCAAATCATCCATCCAATCCATAAAACAATAGACCTTGTCTTATTGGGTTTTTTCTCTTTTGAAAACAAAAACAAGTTCTACTTTTAGTTACTTCAGAATAAACCTGATAATCCAAAAGTATTCCTATCGTAAAAATTTAAGTTATACAATGTACAAATTCATGAATCATCCTGCAGGAATACTTGCCAGCTTAATATGGCCTAAACATTTTTCCTTGGGGGGCGGTGGAGGGGATGGCAGAGAGAGTGTATAGGTGGGCTAAATCTAGATGTTGAGTTTTATTTTGTTTATTGTAAAATTGATTATGGTTGATTATAATTAGAGATTGAACGTAAGAATTTCTTATATTGCTTAATTAGTGGAATTAATTTATTAATCGAATTGCAGAACCTATTCACTGAATCTCTCGGAGGGCCAAAGCAGACATGTATACTAAGCTCAAGTTTATGATGTGCATTTCTGCACCTTAAAGGTGAGTGTAGATTGTTTAATTTATTATGATTAAGTTGTCAAAAACTGACTGTGTCAAGGATTCATTATAGGGCTTAAACTTGTGGAATTTTGTAGATTTAGTAACTAGTGGGATTCTCATAATAATGTTCATTGTAAATAGGACAGGATAAATAAAAAAGGTTGATATCTAATCCCAAAAGTGTTGATTTAATCAAGTTCAAACAAGAAGACCATAGAAACTAAAAGCCCTTAGAGAAACCACAAACCCCATAGGCAAAGCACTACAAGACGGATAACTAGTCCTTCACTATTAAAGGATTTCTTGGTTCACAAAAAAAACCCAACAAAGAATTCTCATAAAGAGAAATAATAATATATAAAATAGCAATCCCATAATCTATGAATTATAATAATCTGATGCCTTTATAGGCTCTTTGAGAAATAAAAATTAAATTATAACTAGAACTCTACGAAAATGATCTTTTAAGACTCAAAATATAACTAAAACTATTTTCTAACATGATTAGAGCTCAAAATATGGCTAGGAATTAACTATATCAATTTCCTAAAATAATTATAATTCTGATAGAAATCATATTAAAAATAAAATAATATTATAATTTTCAAAAATATTTTTAGCTACGTTCTTAAAGCCATGATAACTTTTGGATTTTTCAATCTTCCAGACCACTTGGGTATTAAAAATTGATCATTGGGTCAGATGTTATGCACAAGGGCTGAGAGATACTTATCACATGGGTTCTAAACCATTATTTTTACTTTACTCTTTACCATGAGTTTCACATCAATTCACAAAATTCAACATTGTTACCACTTTCAAAATTTTTGAAGTAGAACTTGACACGAAAAGTTTCCGAAAGGGACTCTCCCAAAAAGGGGTCGAATGAAGTAAGTTTCCTTTTTAAACCAAACCAAATTGAAATTGATTTTTTTTTTTTCAATATATACTTTATCTTCTATTTAAAAAAAAAATAAAAAAGAGGCATGTTTCCTTTTTGTCCTATGCACCCTCATTATTTATATTTTCCATGTCTTGGCTTATATACTAAATCATTATTTCATTTAATATTAATCACTATTTCTTAGTAAGATTATTATTATTATTATTCTCTTATTTGAGAATAATTTTCAAAGTTTACCAATCAATAATGAATATAACTCATGAAAATGTTTTTTTGTTTTTTTGGAAGAAGAGGATCTACTGATTGAATAAAACCAAAACAAAGTGTAACCAAAGACATTACATGAAACAAACAGCTAAGTAAAGGGCTAAAACTAATCAAAAGCCAAACTAGCTACTCTAGTTGTAATAAACTTCAGTCTTCTACTTAGTGGAGGTAATATAAATAGGTTATCACACTCATCATAATGTATTTTAATAAATTTGTATAAAAAACAACACAATTCATTTATAATTGAAATTGATTTGTGTTATATTCACTTTTTGTTTTTTTAATGAAAAAGTGATGGATTTTATTTACTCATTTAGGTATTTACTCACACAATTTAGAAAAATGCATGGGTCCAACCAAACTAAACTGAACCAATGGGTTTGAATAGTTTGGTTCGATTCAAAATTTTCAAACCAAAAAAAATGATTTGGTTTGAAAAGCCCTCAAAACCAAACCTAACTGTGGACATCCCTAATCTGAACCCAACGTTATCAATTGTATTTCTTTACACCAAAAAAAATTGGATTGGTCAAAATTTAAACAAACACAAATCCCATGGAGAAAGAATACTGACGGATTTCACAACTGATATATTATTTCATTCTTTTTCTAAAACCTCAATTTAACTATTTCAAAACTTGAGTTTTCAGAATCTGGTAAAGGTTGTTGTGAGCGATAAACCTACACAAAAAAAACCAGATAAGGACAAGTTCAAAAATTTCCTTCTAACTTCGTCTAGCTTTTGGACAAATAAAATAAAATTATGAAACTTTAAAACATATATAATTAGAGCAATTTTGATGACATTTTCACATTTTTCCTCCTTAAATAAATAAGTAAATGTTAAGCACAATATTCACTGTTGCAAAGTGATCAAGTCCGCATGGTAGTAAACAGATTTAAAAACTATCTCTCTTTCATATTTTGTAGAAGAGACCTCAATACAAAGAAAACAAAGCTACCACTATGAAATCTAAAAACTTAGTATTCAAACTCAGACAAAAGAAACTCTAAAGCATTTAAAGCAAATAGAGACATCCTCTGCTTCTCTTTTGGTCCATTGATTTCAGTGTGAAGATATGTTACTTCGGTTATATTTCTGCATTTGTTTCATGGTATTTGTCGACAGGATTTGTGCCAAGAAATGATGGAGGAAATGGACCACTTCTATTCATGAATTACTTAAAGAAGTAAGGCATAAATGTTGATGGCTATTAGTGACACCGGGCATGATTTCCGAGGCACTGGTCCGAGCTCGGATTGGCCTCAAATTTGACTGAGTGAACCGGAATGGCCCAATGAACAATAGTCACTGCTACGCCATGATGTAGGGCCTTTCTTGGCCATCTGGAGTCATCTTGATGGAATTTTGGGCATTTTTCTATTTTTAGTGACATTGTTGTAATTTTTCGTTTTTAGGGTATTTTTGTAATTTCATTATTTTTAAGTTCCAATTAGGTTTAGGTTTTGTTTAGGGCTTTAAATATTTCATTTTTCATAGTTTTCGGCAGCTTTTGATTAATTGATAATTTTTTACTTTGGTCGTTTTTTCGAAAACTAGAGAGTTTTCGCAGTTTTCCAGCTTTTCTTCTATTCAGTCATTCTTTTCAACATTGTTCTTGCATCAGTTAGTATAAGAGCCTTAGGTTGCTAAAATCAATGGCTAACCAGATTCATGGAGGTCGTGGACGGCGTTGTGCTGCAAGGGGATAAGGAGTCGTTCCAAAGTAAGACGAACCGCCTCGTCAACAAGGACTACAGGAAGTTGAGAATGAAATCGCGGAACAAAGAAGGCAAATGCAGAACTTGCAGCGGCAACTGGCGCAGGCGCGATTGAATGTTTAGTCTAAGGCAAGGGTGGAATTGGAGATTGAATCTGAGAATGAGGAGGAAGATGACAATCCGTTTGCGGCGTTGAACCGAGGGCGACAAAACCGACCGGAACGATGTGGCCATCAATCATCTACTTTCCAAAATTTTGACATGAAAATCGAGATTCCCGATTTTGAAGGTAGGGAGCATCCTGATGAATTTTTAGATTGGTTACATACGGTGGAGAGGATTTTCAATTTTCGAGATTTGACGGAAGAACAGAAGGTTAAGATCGTGGCAATTAAATTGAGGAAACTTGACGTAAAGAAGCAACATGCTAAAGAGGGAAAGTCGAAAATTTCAACATGGGACAAGATGAAGAAACTACTACGGAAGAAGTTTCCACCGGTACACTATCGGCAAGAGCCGTTTATTGATTATCATTCCATTAAGCAGCGGGATCTTTCAGTGGAGCAATACATCGCAGAGTTTGATCCAATGTACATGAGGTGTGGCGCGATTTTTATCAGGGTTGAAATTCGATAATGCTGATGTGGTTCAACTACAGCAGTTTTGGACGTATGAGGATGTTTGCAGATTGGCCTTCAAGTTCGAGGGGCAACTTAGATAGAGGGGCGGCAGTTCGGGCTCTAGGGTTCCGAGTCGACTCCAGAACAAACCTACCGGGCAATCATCTTTAGTGTCAACAGCTGTGAATAAGGGTGAGAAGGGCAAGGCAGTGGCCAAGGACAGTCCGCAGGCTCAAACCAACGAAGATGTGGCCACAGCGACAACGGCGGCCAAGCGATGTTTTAAGTGTCAAGGTTTAGTGCACTTTGCCGCAGACTGCCCAAACAGGCAATTAGTGACTCTCAGCGAGGAGATGCTGGAGTCAATTTTTTATAAGGAAGAAGAGGAACCCGAGGACAGGAAAAACAAGGAGGAGGTCATATATCCAGATTTGGGAGAATCCTTGATGATTCGGCAATTGCTAAATGTGGCAGCAGAAGACGAGTCTTGGCTGCGACATAACATCTTCCATACTCGGTGCACTGCCAGGGGAAAGATGTGTAACATGATCATTGATGTCGGCAGTTGCGAGAACATGGTCTCGACAACAATGGTTAAGAAATTGGGATTGGAGACAATTGAGCATCCATAGCCCTACAAATTATCGTGGTTAAAGAAGGGCAATGAAGTTAAAGTCAGCAAGCGGTGCCCAGTACAGTTCTCGATTGGGAAGAGGTACGCTGATGAGGTATGGTGTGACATTATTCTCATGGATGCTTGTCATATTCTACTAGCGAGGCCGTGGCAATATGATCGATGAACGAAGCATGACGGGTTCCGAAACACTTACACTTTCAGCAAGGACGGCCAAAGCATTATTTTAGGTCCATCGGATATGAGGAAGGAGGTGGCAAAGGTTCTGTTGTCTAGTGCTGATTTCCATGAGGAGGCAATCAAGGCGACGGAGATTTTTACCATGGTGGTTATGGAGCAAAACGCAAATCATTCTGGGTTTCCCGAGGAGATTTTTCCTTTGTTGCAGGAATTTGCCAATGTAATGTCGGAGGAGATGCCTTCAGGACTGCCACCTATGAGGGATATTCAAAACTGTATAGACTTCGTGCCGGGGGCTGCAATTCCGCATAAGGCAGCCTATCGTATGAGTCCGCAGCAGCATGAGTTACAAAGGCAGGTGTAGGTGCGAGAATTGATGGAAAAGGGGGTTGTCAGAGAGAACATGAGTCCTTGTGTAGTACCAGCGTTACTTGTGCCAAAGAAAGATGGTTAGTGGCGGATGTGCATTGACAGTCGGGCAGTGAACAAGATTACCATCAGGTATAGATTCCCAATCCCTCGATTTGATGACTTGATTGATCAGTTGCATGGGGCGTCTATCTTTTCGAAGATAGATTTAAGGAGCGGATATCATCAAATTCAGGTTCGGCCAGGAGATGAGTGGAAAACCGCTTTTAAGACGCAAGATGGGCTGTACGAGTGGATGGTCATGTCCTTTGGTCGTTTTTCTGAAAACTAGAGAGTTTTCGCAATATTTCATCTTTTCTTCTATTTAGTCATTATTTTCGACATTGTTCTTGCATCAATTAGTCAAACTATAATTTGCACAAAATAAAGCATAATGCAAAAAAAACCCCATACAATTCAATAATATAAGATTTAAAAAGGTTACAGGCACACGTCCTGTGTTAATGCTATTCAAGGGAAAGTGAAGAACAAGGTCATACAAAGTCACTGTCAAGTGCTTACCAGGTATAACGGAAGGATTCCTAGAACCCGTTCCACAAATTTCAACCAGCTGCCTCAAAGTAGCATCACAGCCCCCAATGCAACCTTTCAAAATATTTACAGACCACCATGTTAGAAGTAAGCAGCCATAGAGATAGATTTATCCAGGTAACAAAAATAAGGATGTGGATACTATGAGTATTTCTCGAGAGAGAAAACTGAAACCAAAAATTTTATAAGCGCAGATGGTGCCAAGCTCCTGTGCCATTCATTTGATGCTTCTTTCACCATTTGATTTGATAAAAAGTTGCACTGTTTTCTTAACTAACTAGGAATGATGTGAATAAGAGTAAAAATTATATTAAAAAACAAGAAGAAAATTCTGAAGATTCTTTCATCAATCCAAAGTACAATATAATTTATTACCTAATACAATAGAATTTACACAACCCTCACCAGTAAATAAATTGGTTTGCAGGCAACCAACAACTGTCAGACAGAGTATAAAACATCATTTTATATGATAGGTTAAGAATTAAAGTCAAACCCAATAGTAGATGATAGAAGTTCAAGGGTAACATTAAGCTCCACGTTGAGGAATACTATAAGCCACTTGCATAGGGTTGACCCACCATAAGTTAGTTCCACTTTTTTCCATCACAAATTACTATAAGTTTCAAAAACATGTTATGACTTGTAAAAGTTGTCATTTGGAATGTGTACCAACCTTCTCCTAGTTTGTCCATATCACTTCTTGCCATACAGATCATACTCATAATATTCTTGGCAATATTATTTATAAATATTTTGCAACCACATTGAAAATTGTTTAAAATTGCAACACTTCCAGATGATTCAACATTGATTCAGCTGACAATCTCCAAATGAATTCTCTAACTGTTTGTAATTATTGGTTGAAGATATTGTTTTGAACTAGATTTGGATAACTTCTTATCTGTGCCTCTAAAGTTAGCATACATAACGCAATATGGATTTTTATGGCCCTCTTCGTTTGCTCTATGAGCCACTCTCCCTCATTTTGCACTATTAAATAGAAAAAGAAATGGAAGTAAAATTTCAAACTTAAGCTTTACTAGGATTGATACCATGTTAGACAAGTCTAGTGAATCTGTCCAATTAGTTCTAGTAGTTTGAATAACTTCGAATGTTTGAAATTTTGCAAGAGGCTGGTCTCAACAGTTATAGAAAGCGAGAACCAGAATCATGTTAAGGCCAAAACCATAAAACCTCTTGTCCTCCCATTGAATTTTCAACAACAATTACAAAATAAAATGTGCCAATGAATTTTTACAACTGAAAAAGCAGACGTAAATAGGAAATAGTAAAATACTGAGAACACAAGAATGCAAAGAATTTCTTAGAGACTAAATTATTACCTAAGTGGTCAACACTGTAATTGGGAGGTATTTCCGACTGACGAAATTTAAACTGAATCTTGAAAATAGGACCTGGAAATAGTTTGCATGAATTGTACACTTCAGAACAAGCAATTTCTACCTAAGATATGTAAAGTATCAATTATTAGGTATGTGCCCAAAAATCATTTGTGAAACTGAAACTAGATATCAAGGGAAGCTACCTGGAGTACAGGTACCGCAAATGTTTGTGGTGACAACAGCTTGGGATATGGACCTCGGGAGCCAAACAACATTCCTGCACTGATAGGGCAAACAAATGCAAGTTTTTACAGAGAAAAGAGTTTGAATCAGAAATAGAAAGAAGCTTGTGTATGGACCTCGGGAGCCAAACAACATTCCTGCACTGATAGAGCAAACAAATGCAAGTTTTTACAGAGAAGAGAGTTTGAATCAGAAATAGAAAGAAGCTTGTGTATCTAGTCCTTATGTTGAAGGTAAGACTTCAACTCTAGTCTGTAGTCCACTGAGACTAATATGATATTCCATAAGATTGTCCTAAATTGCTTAAAATGATAAAATAAGAAATATATGCTTTCAACTTCTGGTTATATTCTTCTAGTGAAAAACTTGATATGGTGAGAATCATAATCCAGATCAAGGTACAAGAAGCAATTACTGATGGAAAGCCCAAGCACCCAACCATGAAATTTCCATCCTGCACATGAGGGAGAGAACAACGTGTTATAAAGTGAAAAGAGATAGAAACCTTTTCTAGATGTCGATGTGAGCAGAAATTCAGTTTAAGCACAATCCAAGAATGAACATACTGTTGTAATATTATTTCCGCCCTTTTTTAAATGTAAATATCTTTTACAAGGTCCTAAAATTTAGGCCATTTTACAGGTTGAGCTAATTGCTCTCCAGGTCATCACTTGAGCTAAAAGCTATAGCTGGTAGTTATGGACCATTACTTTCACTTAAGCCCTGCCAACCCACCACGCTCCGCATGCCTTGGCGTACGGACTGGGCAATTACCCCAGGGCCAAAATTCCCAAGGTCGGGATTCGAACTCGCATCGCACGGAAAGCAGAGACTTAAGCTCCGGCTCTGATACCACTGGTAGCTATGGACCATTACTTTCACATAAGCCCTGATGATCTTGGATTGCTATAACCACAACACAGTTTTTTGGAAGCCAATGATTTTAACACTTGAATATTACATGCATTTCTGGATCTCTTAACAAAGATTAAGAACCTCATGGCAGTGATGGAATTTGTGTTTCCACTACAGAAACCCTATTTTCTGAATAGCTGACATATCATAAAAAGATTACCACAGAAAAGTATTAACAGAGCAATATGTGTTCACTAATCATCTAAAGCAGAGTTTTCTCAAACTGATGAAAGAGATTACTGGTTTCTGCTGAAGCACCATATCCAATTCATGACAAAGACCACATCCGCAAACCACGTCGCCTGCATGAAGCTCGTTGCCAGGATGTCTATTTGATCTACACAAGAAAGCACAGAGATTAATCAAGACTCAAGAGTGCAGTAAATTATATAGATTGTCAAAGAAGACACAATGAGACAACCTCTCAAAGAAGATAGACATTGCTTCAAAGAGTTTTCCTTTGTTTGCCCTTGCCTGGAGAAAATTTTCAATTGTAAGTTATTGATTCTTGCCTGCTTCAATATTTTCAATAACCAAGGAAGGACAATGGCATTATGCTTTTCAATATTTTCAATAACCAAGGAAGGACAATGATAAACTAGCATTTAAAAGCAAGAGAAGTCCATACCATACATCAGTTGTGTATTTAGAATATTAGTTCACAATCTTTCAATATTGACATACTTGGCTTGGTCTTAATACCAGTTCGGAGTGCCAATTTGTATTATCATCCAATAATTTTCCAAAATCCAGCTACTAATCATAGATATAGACAGATAAATAAATTAAA
Source organism: Parsonsia alboflavescens (assembly GCA_028571225.1). Taxonomy (NCBI): domain Eukaryota; kingdom Viridiplantae; phylum Streptophyta; class Magnoliopsida; order Gentianales; family Apocynaceae; genus Parsonsia; species Parsonsia alboflavescens. Next base: position 12,683,605 of record JAOXNR010000022.1, read on the forward strand.
TGAATAAGATATTCATTTATATCCAATTTAGTTAACAAATATAAATGAATATTTGTTATATCCAATAATTATCAATCCAACTAAGTCAAATAAATTAAAATATATATACATATCATTTAAAACATATAAAAAGATTATTTTTTAAAATCATATGAACCCATCTAAACAACCATATTCAGATCTGTCACCAAGCACCATCACCAACTGTTACCCTCCACCGGTCTGCGCAGCCCTTTGCCTCCATCTACCACCATTCTCTAAAAATTCTTGAATGCTGTTAAGTAACCTAATCCATCTTTAAATCTTCTACTTGTTCAGGTTGAAATTACTTTCTGGATTTCAGATATAGACCCCAATTGGGAGGGCTTTCTTTGAAAATGAAGTAGTTAATTTTCAAAAACAAAAAGAAAAACACTTAAACAATAAAAAAAGAATTGTTTGGTTATTGTTTCGAAAGGAAATATCACCACGAGGGGGAACTAAAATTTAACTTTTTATGATAGAAAATCTAAATTTTTTTAAGCACCTGTTCAATCCATTTACTTCCTCAAATCAATCTTTGAAACTCTTAAACCAATCTTTTTAACTCTTTTATTTTCTTTTCCTTTTTGGTTCTTTATTTCTCATCTTTTTTTTTCTTTTTATTCTTCCATTTTCTTCTTTTTTATTTTGCTTATTTCTCTCTATGCTTGTTTTCAAGTAGATATTAGTTTAAATATATTATAACCTATCAAATAGAACAATTATTATCCATTTCAAAAAATAATAATAATAATAACATGAAAACAAAAATATTCATAACAGTTTTAAACTGCTTTTTCATAAATCTTGGATCTACGAATCTTACAACCATTCATATTTCAAAAAAATATCTAAACTATTCTATTATCAAAGTCGTAATCAGAAACATTAGCTGCATGACATTCTGAAAGAAAAGTAGTTGCAATTCATTATTATACTTTCTTTGACAATCTTAATTCTAGATAATGGGATTTGTGTGTGATTTGTTTATTAACCATTCTTTTAAGGGAAAAAAATTTGCCAATGGACAACATTAAGATATGATTTTTTTTTTTTTCTTATTGATATAAATTTCACTTCAATAAAATAGAAAATGAAATTATGGGAAAAAGAAGACATAAAATAAAAGATGAAATTAAAATATAAAGAACAGAAAAGAAAATGAGTGAAGTATAAGTCTAAATGAAAGTAAAATCAGATATGAATAAAAGGATATACATGGATATTCGCCATCATTTATATCCATTAGAAACCAGTAATAAAAGGACTAGGCAAATGACCTAATGATTGGAGAAATGATAATATGCATCTATCTAAATGATCACATACTCATGGGAAAAGGCATAAGCTACAAATAAATACTGAAAAATGGCTAAAAGATACATGGATCTAAAGCACAATAGAAAACATGAACCTTTGAAGTGGGCTGTTAGGAAAATACTGAAGAAGCATGCATTATCATTGTCAACTTACATCTATAAAGCAAGCTCTCATTTGTTGCAAGCAAGCTTCCAAAACTTCAGCTTTCGTCTTATTCCCCATGCTGACTGCTTTCATATCTGCCTCCATCATGGCACGGAGATACGGTTTCCACAATTCATACCTTAGATCATATGTACATGTACACATCAGTAATTTGAAGAAGTTTAACCTCTTAATAGTATGACAGAGAATATATAAGTAGTATTTATTAGGAAATTAATAATTGATGTTATCACAGAAAGCATATCAACCAATGACTATTAATCAAGTGGAGAATACTCTCTTCACTTGGCGTTACTGAAAATTCTGTGAATGCTTTTTAGGGGCTTAAAATCATAGTCCTTTGAAGGATAGCTCCTGCTGATTCAAGAATCTAAGGGTATTTAACTAGTGAACCATCTTGATAATGAAAGTAAGGATACAGTAAAAGAAAACAAAAAAGGAGTGGGAAGGCAGCATGACAATGGGACTGAAAGAGCTAAAGAAATCCAAAGACAGATCTAGATTAGATGAAACAAAAGAACAGGAGTTTTTTACTATACAATTTTACATCAAATGCTCTTTTCAACTTCACTTGCTTTACTTGGACTTTTATCTGGCTCAGACCTGGAAATTCTGACAGTGCACCAGAAACTAGACAATGGAATGAGCAAACAGAAAGAAGTGCCAAAAAAGTATGAATAGGAACATGTCATGAGTGAACAATCAACAGAACTTCATTTCCTTCTCTATCCGCAATATTAAAAAGGGGTTGTTCTAGCATAGATGCCAAAGGCACATGTCATGATCACATTTGCTATCTGGTACACACACCACAATTACACTGATTCAGTTATCACTTACCCCATATCGTCATATCCCATTACTAGTGCTTCACCCTGAAATTTTAACAACATTGTCAGTTACCTTCCCAAACTTCTATAAATAAAAAATAAATAAGTACTACTTTCTAAAACAATAACCCCTTTTCAAAAATTCATGTTTTCCTAATTATTTGTCATATTTCAAAATGAAGAGTTTATTAATTACATTTTTTTCTCCAAGTTTACAGCTCTTTTACTTTGATCAACTAAATTCTGTATTTATAGCATTAGTAATTCTCAATGTTTACCATTAATCTCTGAGCATTTACCTATCATCGATAACTGAATGTAATATATCTTCCAAAAGTCCATTCTGAATATCTCAAACAAAGAAAATAATATCCCCTTAGATTCAAGAAAAATCAGAAGAAAATAAAACTTGGTTCAAATAAGACATTGAAAACTAAGGATAATTCAGGAAGAAGAAAATCTTCTTAACTGAAAATCAATTGACAAAGAATGAACCAACTTTCTTTTTCTCTTTCCATTTTTGGTTTGTTCTTTTTATACATACTAAGGGCAAATCTAAGATTTTTTAGATTTTCTTTGTTTTCCAGAAAGAGAGAGAATATGATATATTTAATTTACTTATCCTTTTGAGAAATATACAAAAATGTCAACTCTTTTGAATCACTAGCTAATTCTATTTAATCAATCATTTCCTTAATATGAGTGTTTAAGTCCCAAATGGGATTATTATTTTGGAGCCGAGAAAGTATCTTCTGAAAATAAAAGTGCAATCTCGAGGCAAATTAATTATTGGATTGGGGTAAGCATTTTGGGGAAGATTTTTGGAATAAGAAATTATTTAATCCAAGAACTTGTCTACAATGGTATTAAGTGTTTATAAAAATAACAATAAAATAGACAAAATTGAAGAGGTTACGAGATTAGTTGGCAAGAAACGAGTATTTGAGTCTTTAATTGCATAACATCGATCAAGCAACTTTTTAATGTGGTCATGCATTGTTGCATCTGTACCAATCCCAGCCTATCAAAGACAAAGACAATGAGAGGACATAATCAACTTTCTATGATTCTATAATAAAATCAATTGGGAAAAGGATTAGAAGGCAGAACTCAGAAGAGAACACGCAATATGCATAAACTTTAAATTTCGTACTGAGACGTCGCACCTTGTCCATACAGTTCAATAGATCAGCCTCGCTTAAAGGGGGCAGTGCTCTGGTAACTCCTGAATCAAGAGTCAGTGTCGTTGGTGTAAACTGCAAGCCCAAAAAAATGTAAGTTAGATTTTACATATTCTCTACATACTAGTATCGAAGAAATGAAACTAGAGATAAAGATAAGTAATGAGAGATTAAGCAACACACCTGATGGCCAAAAGTGTAAGAGGGGATCATTGAGCTGCCCCAGGATTCAAATTGATATATATCCAGGTAATTTTTCTGCCAGAGTAAAGTAGGTTAGAGAAATGCAAGCATGCTAGGCAGGCAAAATAGCATATGATAAGAATAAAGACCATTTTGTATTACAGAACATCCATTAAGAATATCTAGAATTGAAAAAGAAACTCACAGCAATTATTGTTCTTCCAGATGCAGAAAAAGGTTCACCCGCAATATCAATCTCAACGGTAGTTTCAGCCCCTTTGGCTGGTTGAGAAACGCAAGCCAGAAAATGCCGAACCACAAATTCATATACTCTCTGCAAGAAAACAAGTTAAATAAAATTCATATATTTTAACTCCAAAAGAAAAGAATACAAATATATGTACACAAAAACATGTACAGGTACAAACTTACATGGTGGTCTTGACTCCAGGAAGCTTCCCCAGATGTGAACTTAGTTGGATGAATTGGAGGATGGGCTTTGTCATCATGTCCCCCACTACCAGGGTTTCTCCAGAGCCCTGCTTCTGGGTCCAACAATCTTTGGGCATATAAACCCCACTGCGGGTGCTGTTGTTGTTCTTCCACAATTCTCTGCCTCAAAATGATATGTCAAGGAGTCCTTAAATCTTGATAAGCAAATCTAGTACAAAGGAATCTTATCAAAAAGATATTTAAAAAAAAAATTGGACCAATATCTTCAAACTACTTCAAGAACAAGAAGCTTCCATTAGTGGCTTATAAAGAATTTTCAAACTCAAAGGTGGCAAGTTTTATCAAAATCATTAGTTCTGTCCTCAAACCACGAGAAGTGATGTTAGCAAGTTGGTGGATTTAGAGTTATGTTGGTACAGAAGTTAGAACTAGGTGCTAGTTCAGACCAAGTACCCATTAGAGGAAGTTCAAAAATATGGTCGCCAAGCATAGACCCCAAGAATCCTACACTTATGCCCTAGAAAAGATCTCATTTAAACACGTCTTTCTACTGCAGCCTCTTGTGCTCATGGATACTATCGCCAGCCCCCTTTGCTGAGCTCAACTTTCATATCCTAATACCTTTCCCATTGGAAAAGTAGAAAAACCCATTTACTCGTTTAAGATTCAATCCGGAGCAGAAACAAACACCAACTGAACTTGTTTATATATTCAATTTAAATTGGATTACAAAGGTATTCAAATTGATCAAACCCTCAAGCTTTCTTGTTTTCTAAACAGTTTGCCATGCTTGTTTTGGTGTAGAATATGTGTTTATAAGTGCAGTTCCATTTTCAAATATTTTCCATCATATGGAACATAGTAGCTTGGTTGGTGAAAAGCATTCTTGACCAAGAAATGGTCCTAGGCTTGATTCGCATCACCCCTTACCCAATGCATTAGACAGACAATTTCAAATAAATATGTGAAAATACAAAGAAAATAATTTAAAATAAGGAGAAGTATAGTTTGCCTTCCTAAATATTAAGAAGAGATTCTTTCGGTTAGGGTCAAAAAGCTTGGATAGCTGTTGAAGATTTTTTGAACACTTGTAGGCACACCTCAGAAACTCTTTCCTCTTATTCATCGGACTGGCTGCAAATTAGGAAACTCAACAACACACAAAATGTAAAATATCATATTTGCATGCCAAATAATGATAGAAATCCACAGATACATAACCAAATGATATAAGAAGAATCGGATCTAATGGTATTCAAGATTCAATCTGATGTAAGTCCCTTTGGTTTCAGGACTTGATACTGATAATAAAATAATCCAACGGCTGGTTAAAATAGTATCTAAGAGGACAATAGTCATTTTACACATTTGAAGATTTATCGAGGAACGGTTCCTTTGTTTACAATTTCAATTGTTGAGTACTAGTCAAGTGAGTTATTTTCCCTACTATATGGAAAGCTTAACCAATTGATATCCCCCCTATCCAACAGTGGATTGGTCAAGTTAATAAAAGAAATGAGTTACTCACATGCAAAATGGTTATGTCTGAGAAGCCGTCAGTCTCAGTACGAGGATAACTGATAAAACCAGCTTGGTAGAGATCTTCTGCGACCTATATAGGAAAGGAGTAGAAGAGCAAAAAATATAGCTTTATCAATATTTAGCTAATAAGAACATGAAACCCAGACATGCGGGAGAAATTAAAAGCAGACAAAAGCAAGATATGAAAAGGTTTGCCAGAAATGTCATGAAACACAGTAGAAACATCTAAATTCTAACATACCCGTGAAACACATTACGTTTGCAACACAAACATCAACTTCCAGCAATGGCAGTTCAGCAGATGGATAGATATCTAAAAGACATGCTAAACTCAAAAGAGAATAGAATCAGTGAGAACGGTGTGCTTCTTGTATGGCCACATCTACACACATACAGGCCCCTAAAGCCATTATAAGCAGCCTAAGCAATAAAACACATGGATTACTAAGGCTCAACCATACTTATTTCCCTCTTCATGGATCAGTCTTCTAGAGAACAGAGTCCATTGATTGTGCAATTATCTGAATCTTTAAGTTTGGAAAGGCTTCCAAATGAGATAATTCATATGCAAAGACATGCTGCCATTTCAACCATTCTTAAGGTAGGGGTGAGAAAACTCAGAACTTATGTTGGCAAGATTACTAGATAACAGAAATAAAACAGTGAAGAGACAAAAAGATACATCTTGAACTGAAATCTTTGACCTTCATGGTGTGTTCAGAACTCATTCTGAAGTATTGTGATGCACGCTTTTCAAGCTCAATTGTACTTAGCGGGAATGGAGGATATTTCAGTTTCTCCTGTTGTCTGACCTTTGTGACCTAAATACACAATAAAGTTTTAAATGTGAAAAGCCCACATATTTAAGCCTTGGAAAGAAGTAGCTTAAATGATGCTCACAGTGGCAGAGGGTTTTTCGATACACATTTCATAAATTATTACTGCACACGTATAATCAAACAAACGTCCACGCCTACAAGATTAAAAAATAGATTTAATACATTGCAAGTATTTGTGAAGAAGTAAATATGTTACTATCAGCTTCACGAAAATTACATCCAATTAAATTTAGAAGTGCCTTCATTTGAGTTGTGGGTACAGTTAATTGTCCAGAACTCTTCAGGTTCATGAGATTGAATTTCCCAGTAGCGCTCTACAATAAACCCAAGTGTAGGAAACTGCACGAGAACAGAGAAACTATCAACAATTAGAGTTACAGAGTATGATACTTCAGCAAGAGACATGTTATGTGAACATCCAAGAAAAGGATAGCTTCTTTTCCATTTCTTATGGACTTCAAGAATACAAATTTTTTGGAATGGATGAAGAGAAGAATGCTGCTAAAACAATAAACATTTGTTAAACAAACTGAATGATCTGCTACCTGGCAAGGACCATAACTTAGAATCACATTCCTATCATCTGCATTTATATCAAGGACAAAAGCATCCCTCAAAAGCATTGTTTGAAACCGAGTGAAAGATGCTCCAATCCGAAGGTCTATTTCCTGCATTTTTTTTTTTTTGTTGGAATCAACTCCATTGGCAACAAAAGAAACAAAGGCATGTGTGGCTTGAAATGGAATCCTTGACCACAAACCATCAGCAAATTAATCAAAATTGATTAAACCAGATAGAATGAAGAATATACAAGCTCTTGAGCAAAGAATCTAAATTCATGCTCCTACAAATATGCACAGTTACCATGATACATAAATGAAACAAAAGGAATGAAATGTTCCACGGATAAAGGACTTTCTTATACAAAGATGTTCCAATGTCAACAAAATCACATCTCATATTCTTATTTGGTAACATATTGTAATTAGAAAGAACTGCTTTCCAGTAATGTCAATATAGTTATAAGAAAATGAAACAAAAGAAAAGACTCTTGATAAACTACTTACTTGCCGAGCATCAACAGCATAGGAAAACAATTGATTTGGCCTGACAAGGTTCTGCACTGACTGATGAATTTCTCTGAGCATTGAAAAATTGTGAGCAAAAGACAGAACTTCTAAAATCATTAAGACCAATCACAGTTTTATAGAAAAATAAAAAATAAAAATGAAGCATACAAACAAGAGGTAGCCATAATACCTGCCAATTAATGCAGAAAATCGAGCCCTCCATACATTTAGGTTATGATTTGCTTGTGTGCAAACTTCCATCACCTCAAATGCTATATTTTCTCCTTCTCTATCGCAATCAAGCCACAAGATGAGCCATTGGCTGTTCCTGGCTTCATTCTCTAGTGTCTTTCTAATATCCAATTTATCCTAAAACCATCCAGAAAGAAAACAAAACCAAATGAAAGATCTTCACAGAGAGAGAGAGAGATGCGGTTCTTAAAAATGTATCTTTTTGTAACCTATTCTTTGCTAATAATGAAAGTTATTTAACTGCATCTCATTAACATACTTTTATAATGAACTAAACGATTCCTCAAGAATCCAATTTGCAACTACTCATCCTGCCAGATATTCCGAAACTAATTCATAAAAAAGTGACAAACCAAATTGTAGGATTGCCAAACAGTAAGGAACACAGGGATATATAAATGTGTTAAACTAAAGCGTGTTAAACAAGTTAACTTGATATTGTTCGTTTTTGTTACTTTTCCTCTTTCTTTAGAGTCACTTTAGATGAACATTTAAATTGCAGTGACTTGGAGCTATGGTTTTCCACAGGTTCTCTGACCAATGCAAAACCAACTTTACACCTTACACATTTTGCACCAAATTTCTACTTTTATGTGGTGTTTCTTTTCTTTTTCTTTTCAATGTGCTATGTGCAGGAGAAAATCAAAGTTAGTATAGCTATACCACTTCATGAATAACCACCGAAGAGGTGGATTTCCATTGAATTTCAAAAGGAAAATTGTTTAGCTTTGATAATAAAAATTAGAGGATGAGTTTGGACGTTGGAATACATTTTGAGGATCTGCATTTCAAGGTTTGATTTCATATCAATTGGTCCCTCAAATTATAAATAGTCAAAATATATTTAATTTAACCTAAGTGTATGATTTTGATTAAAACTATTTAAAAAAGACATATGATGTAATAACTGGGAACAGGGTTTTAAATCTTGAATTTTAATGGTTACTAGGATATTGGGTAGTTTCCCTACGTTACCTCGGGAACATATTTGCGAACAGGAGCATGGTAGAGTTGAACGGGATCACAAGAATGCCACTTCTTGAAGCGTTCATCGAATTCGAGTTCCATGAGGTGCCCAGTAACCGAAGTGAAGAACATGAGGCAAGGCCGTCCGTTAATGGTGTAATTGAACTCATAAATCTTATTGAATCTCGATCGTCCTTCTCTTATTCTCAGGCCTTGATGGTTCGATAGAAGTCCGGCCACAGCCTTAGCCACTGAAGGCTTCTCCGCCACATTTAGCACCTTTATCGGCAGGCCTCCGCCGCTATGAGCCATTTGTAAGTTCAAACGTGAAAGAGTGCTATATTTTGGAGGGATTTCGTTTTTCACTCGATTGCAAATTCATTTAATTCATCTCTTTCAGTTTCACACCGCCGGTCCAGAAACAAAAGTTGTAACCGGTCTGAGTGGGTACTACCTTGGATCAAGAACTGTTAACGTAATTCACAGCACCCGTGTCGTTGATTATTTCAAATGTAATTTAACATCAAATATGGCGTATGCTCTCAACCGAATACACTTATCTGCATATAATTAAAATACCTCATAATATATTAGTCAAAATTATATTTTCCTAACTCTCTTTTTCAAATTATTGTATAACTTAAGATGTGAAATTATTGAAAATAAGATGTGAATTACTATTATGATTATTATTCATTTAAACTAAATATCAAAAAGTCAAAAGATTACAATCTTTTATTAATATAAAAATATACAAATAACAAATTTAAAAAACTTTATGATACACAACATTATTGCTTTCATATGAATAGTTTTCACCCAAAATGTAGAGTTTAAACTAATATTTTTATATCAATTTTTTTCAATTTCTTAATAAAATAAATATAATAAAGAATGATCCGATATATAAAAACAAAAATATACTATTAGAATTTTGATAAGCATGAATATTGATGCCTGTTTTTTTTTTTCCAAAGATTTTACAGCTTCGCAAACTATGTACTTTTTTTTCTTATGGTCAAAGATTCATGTATTGGTCATTTCGTTTACCTTTCGGTTATTTGTACATAACCCTCTTGCTTTTCCCTACCTCAAGTGGTAACTATTGTTAAATTTGAAACGACAACTCTTTTAAATCTAATTCCACTAAATTCTGATAGGTGTGATAGGTTTTTTTAGGATACTTAACTTATCTAATCAAAGGGAGAGTGGCTAAGGTAGGGTCTTGTATAAAGATAAGAGAAATTCAAGATTTCAAAACTATAAAACCATAGCTTGCTATATAACTAGAGAAAATACAATAGTAGATATCCCCAAATATAAACATAAACTAAATGTCCATTATATACAATCCATCTAGAAATATAAATAAACTGATAACCAAATAAGTCCACTAGATGCTACTGCATTCTATTTGCAACATTCGAATTTCCGTCATGATCATGGACATACAAATCATCTATTGATTTCCTGGTTTCACCTCATAGTGTGTAAAAATAAAAAGAAAAAGAAATCGAAGCAACTAAGTGAGATAAAAAGTTAGTGAGTAATCCTTGCCATACTAGAGATTAATACAATTATCAAATGCATAATTAGGGTGGAAAACAAAGATCAAAGCTTCAAAACATTTAAATTTTTAAGCATTTAAACATATTCAATCGCCATCCATATTTCATCATTTGCATGATCATGACTAACCATCCTTATACACTTTAACTGAATTTTGGTGCGATTATCCCTCGGGTACCATCAGGGTCATGCGGAGAACCCCTGAAATGATTGAACCTCCCAAACATCACGAGAAAGAACTCTTATTTATAGTTTATCAATTCCATACACAAGGATAAGTCAACTCTGTGCTTTCTCGTCCCTTGCAAATTCCACAAATTAACTATTTGGCCATTAAATATAATCCATAATTCTAGGTTACCATCTTGTGTTAGTCGTATGCAAGTTTGCTAATAGGATTGGCCTACATTATTATGAACCCACACCCGGCCCAACAGATTTCATAGCTTTGAATTTTCTAATTCGAAGTCATCCCAAATATGAATTGATTCCATACCAAAGGCTCTCGTGGAGCTTTAATCACTAAATTTAAAAGTATGGAATAAAACCTTTTTAAATGAGCTCTTTTTCAAAAGTGAGTTTGACTTGATCAAAATAGAACTAGGAAGTCCTCTAAATGTTTATAAACCTCATGTTTAGAAAATGGAGGAACACTAGGAAGAATCTTGGAGTTGAAATCGTAGGCTTAAAATCTTTTTACAAGGAAGGCTAAATCTCAAGTGACTACCCCCGAGAAATCACTAAACATTTACATTAACTTAAGTTAGTAGGACTGCCTTACAAGGAGTAAACACGGCTTCCTTAGGCTACATGACTATAATACTCAAGGACAAAAATTCAATCAACCACTTAGCTAAATCTTCAATCAATTTAATTAAACCTAAGCGAACCTAAAGGCCACAGCACATAACAAATCAACCATTTAAATATAGTCCTAGGCTGTTACTTAAAGCAAGTAAATAACCCAAGGGAAAGAAGTCATGGCACTAAATTTGTCCCATCAGTCAACCTTGTGCAACTTTAGCAAAGTGATCAGAACTTATTGTAGGAAGCTCCAAATCACAAACCTTAATTAAATCATGCCTTGAGGTAATTAAATCACGAATAAAATAAAATTTTAAAACAAACAAATCATGTAAAAATAAAACTCCAAGAATCTTTAAAAATGAAAGGCTCCATTTTCATTGATCTAATTATAGACATTGAGTACTGTCTTACAAGTTTTGGGGTGTTTCAAAATAAAAATAAATAAATAAATAAATAATAAGATATACTATTGTTAAAGGAAATGTCAAAACCAAAAATAAATATTTTGATATAAATCCACACTGCTCAAAGTTGTCTCCCACTGACTCTTTTTCGTGCCTAGAACATGGATTTTCGTATCCCATAGAATTCGAACAAGACTCATCGTTGATTCTCACTCTCCTAAAACCTATCAATTTCTCTCCATTGCCTTCTCACCCATTTTCGTCATCCGCAACGCCATTCACTCTACCTCTCTTTAACTTCAAATACTCTATCCTTACTTTCTCTGATCCTTCAATTTCGTGCAAATATATTACGAGATTAGAAGAACAGTAATTTGAAAATTGTCTCACTTTGGCATCACAGATGGACTATTAAAAATATACAAATACAACATTTAAAAAATTTTATGATACACAACATTAATGCTTTCATACAAAGAGTTTTCACCCAGGACGTATACTATAAATTAATATTTTTATATCAATTTTTCTCAATTTATTAATAAAATACATATAGTAGAGAATGATCCGGCACATAAAAGCGAAAAAATATACTATTAGAATTTAGATAAACATCAATATTGATAATCTCTCTCTCTCTCTCTCTTTTTTTTCAAAGATTTTACAACACAAGCCATGTACTTTTTTCTTACTATCAAAGATACATGTATTGATCATTTTGTTTATCTTTTAGACTGTAGTACGCAACCCCTCTTGCTTTTCCCAACGTCAAGTGATAACTATTGTTAAATAAATTAAAAT
>JAOXNR010000022.1:12696107-12742520 GCA_028571225.1 Parsonsia alboflavescens
AGCATAGTATAATTTGAACTCCATTGCCATAATAGCATTTCCCTATATATATATATAAAATATATATATATATATATAAATATATATATATTTATATATATATATATATACACACATACACAACAATACTATACAGTGCACTATTAAGTTTTTAACAGTCAAAGTTAACTAATTTTTTTAATTTAAAAATAATAATAAATTTGATCCAATACCCCTAGGATTTAGTTTATCTTTCTAGTGTATATTATATAAAATATATTTATAAAAAAATTTTTTACTGAAGATTTTATTTTTTTAAAATAATATCAGATATTGATAGTTAAAGATTTAACTGTGCATGATATAACACACCCTATATATATATAAATATATGTATGTATGTATGTATTTATATGGTAATGCTATAGTGTACACCTGATGGAGTTGCTTCGGTTAAGTTTTTAATGATTAACAGTTAAGTCAACTGTCTTATATATATATATATGTTGAATTTTTATTTTTCTTAAGAAACTTGTTTCTTTAAGGGTATTTTTTTTGTCGTTTTATGTTTGGGCACGAATTTAAGACTTAGACTAGGGTTGGCCTATATAAATGCTTGTAACCTTGAATTTAAAACAACTTATGATATTTTGAATTGAATCATTTGGATAAAATTGATCTTTTCTAGAGAGGGTTAATGAAACTCTTCTAGGGTTCTTGTGTGATTTCAAAAGGCTTACAAAACTACTTTGGTTAGGGTATTATGTGATCTTTCCAGATCAAGACATTGGTTGATATTTGCAAAACAACACTGGTCAATGTAACTAGTTTGAATCTAGTGATGAGTTTTGAGATTGTTTCTTTTAAGTTGGTATGCTTGAAGGTAAGCCAAAAACCATCCTAGAGATCGCATCATCGTTTGGTAGTGGAGCCTAGGTTTATCATCATTAAGGTTTACCTATCTTTTTTGCTTTCTTTATGTTATGTGTTTTAAGATCATCTTGTTGAGATCCATGATCTTATGTTCCCTTCTCGATTTGCTTCTTCTAATATCTTCTTTATGTTCCTCTTGTGATCCTAGTATTGTGAGAATTATGCATAAGGCAAAAAATAAGGGCAAATTCTATTGTTGTTTGGTGAATTGTTCTTCTCTCTAAATTTTTTTTTTTAAAAAAGGGAGCTTGTTGAGAAAATTTGAAAATTAAGAGAAAAGGTGAAAAATAAAAATAAAAATAAAAATGTTGAATTCTATTGAGATCTATTGTTGATTGATCAAGAATTGTTAGGTTGAAGTTGTTGATTGCTCAATTGTGAATTGATTTGCCTATTGTCTATTCAAATTTGAGATCAAAGGAATTGAAATGGTTGAATATATTGAAAACTTGGATCATTTGATTTTTGACCTCAAGGTATTTGATAAAAAGCCTTTTAAATTTTCTTTGACTCTAAGTGTGTGATCAATTAATTGTCTCCTTGCATATTAACCTTATTCTTGACACTTTACTTCTTGTTTGTTGAGCATATATTCACTAGTTGATTGAGCTCTGTGGATCGCTTAGCATTCTTTGCTTGAAGTTGGTTTTTTTATATTGCTCAATTGAGTTGCTTATAAAACTTGAAGAAGAGTTGAGAGTACAAAAAGACTTGAGAGGGTGAGTATATTAGAGCTAGAAAAAATCATTTAATTGTGTGATACATAAGAGCAACTTCTTTATTTATCAATATATATAAATATATAAATATATATATATATATATATATATATATACACATGTAATTATTTTAATTATAAATTATATTTTGATATTATCTTATACTTATATTTAGAGGGGTAAAGTTCGGTAGATTAAAATTTTGAGAATTTGTGGTATTTGGTTTAAATCCTTAGATATCCAGTACTGATTCTTGCATCGAAGATTTTAGCTTATGTGTGCATGTAACCCAAACAAATATGTAAGTAGTCAAGTTTTTAGGTATTTATGTATGAGGATGAAAAGTATCTCCTTTTGATTTGTCAAAAGGTATACTGAAAATTTTGTAAATACTCTTAATTTTATTGGAAGGATTTTACATGCAAATGTGTGATTGTATATTAAAAGTTTTATATAAAAATATAATTCTTTTTCAACTAAGATAGGAATTAAATTACTTACTAAGTCAGTATATGATCATGCCAATTTCTTTTCCATTGTCTTTTCTTTTATAGGTGATTTGATATGTTTTGGTTGGATTAGAGATCTAATCAAAGAATTGTAGTTGATTTAGTTGTAACTTGTAAGTTATTTTTGAAATTGTGTTTTGTTTTGGGTACCTTTGTAAATATTAATTTCTGTTGAGGATTATTACAATAAATCAGAAATACTTTTTATTGTCTATGATGTCTTTAGTTAAAAATTATTTAGCATGCGTGACATTTAGAGTTTTCTTTAATCATTGGACCAGTGTTAAGAGATAGAGGCTCAAAATCTCCTATTATACAATTGTATGTCACTATCTGTTATATCAATAAAAATTATATCCCTAAAAGATCAAGTGGTATTACTAATTGTTAGTTTATTTTTTTATGATTTAGTATATAAAATATATTAAAAAATAACAATTAAAGACTATCTATAATATTTTATTAATATAAAAGAGAGTAACACATAATTATGTAATAAACCCTTTTCTAAAAGTTGCTCATAAGGTTTTGTGACCATAGATTATACAATGTTAGAAAAGGATTAAACATTCGAATCTCATTCCCTAAGCCCACAAAAAACATAATAGTGCAGTTTTACGGAAAAAAAAAAGTACATAATAGTACATTTGTTGGTACACATCAAAGTCGAAAACAACCTCCTTAGGATGCGGGAGACTTAAAATGCCAATCTTCCTCTCTCTCTCTATATAGATAGATCCATCAATGCCGATCTTTCTCTCTCTCTCTCTCTCTATGTATATATAGATCGAGCTTGTCCAGGAGTAGAATGCAGTTGTACCCCTGGAGCTATGCAATTTATTTTTAAAAAGCATTCATGGTGTCTGTACATGATTTCTTTTTTCTTTTTTGGTTACAATTTCACACATAAATACAAGAATTTCTGAGGGTCTCTCGACAAATCCGCATATAAATACAAATTTCTATATATGCTATGAGAAGATTGAAACTTAACCAGAAATACAAGTAAAATAGACTTCATCAAGACAAGACAGTCCAGTTTATGGAAGCAGCCAAAAGCCCTTCCTTTTTATATAAGGTTTGGTTGGTGGTGAGTCGTTCCTTGGAGTAATCCATCTCGTATCTGCTGGGCAATGTCACGAACAGCTCCTGGTCCGTGCGGAATAAAAACGGCAGAGGATTTTGAGGCTGCACCGATTTCCTTCATGGTGTCAAAGTAGTGAATGACGAGGACCATGTCCATAACATCCTTGCCGGTAGTCCCAGGAACATTCACAGAGAAACCCAGCACGCTATCTCTTAGGCCATCCACAATTGCTTGTCTCTGTCTGGCAACCCCTAATCCAGCTAAGTAGTTGGACTCTGCATCACCTTCTGCTCTTTTTATTTGAAGAATCTTCTCAGCTTCAGCCTTCTCATTGGCTGCAACCCTCAACCTCGCAGCTGCCAAGATAACTACTTTGTCTTTGGTAACAATATAACTAGAGGAAGAAAGAAACTCTCTCTCTGGGAATAGAGGGCTCAAATGCAAGAGAAACATAGAAATCTGTATTGGAAATAAATAGTACTATGTCCATATGCCCCTCTTATTCGTCTAGAAATGCAAAGAACATGGGGATGATATCATTCGGTTCCAATTCCAACTTCTTTACTGAAAGTTGGTTCTGATGAGATAATCAATAAGTTTAACCATATAACAAGTATACGATAAGGCGACTAGTTAGTTACCTGCATTAATTTCATTCATGTTATCCCCAGTAAATGATACAAATTAAAAACAACTAATAGAAATATGTCAATACAGTATATGAACAATAGAACCTATTTGCAGATAAATAACCCGAGCCCACTGAATTCACAGTGTCCTTAAGACAAAATTGTTCCCCCACAACGTACCGGGTTATAGGAACAAGAGTTTCCCAGGATAGAACGGGTTCGTCTTTCTAAGTTGGTACAGAACTTTTTGTGGAGACCTATGAACACAATTCAGAAAAAAATCGCACAAACGGAGAAGAAGAAGATGCAGAGTGTTTTTTTCTTTTTAATGTTCTGTTTTTATTATGTATATTTTCTATAGATACAGAGAGCTTTTATATAGGAAAAATTTTCATGAAATGAAAAGACATAACTTTAAAAACAATAGCTGCAACTTTTTGAATTTGAAAAGAAAAAACGTAACTCTTGAAACATAACTTTTGCTTGAATAGACACTTCACTTCTCATTCATTACTAAATTAGATTCCAACAATCCCCCACATGAATGAGAACTTCAGATGTCTCCTTAGGCTTGTGTATGTATGCATGAAAATACATTGTGCGATTATTTTACGAGAATTAATTGCATTGGGTTAGGTAGTCGAAACTTTGAACCTGACCTAGTGAGACTTATCGGACTTACAGCTAATTGGTAGAACAATGTCTTTGAACCGTCAACTTTAATGTAAGTCTAGACAACAAGAAACACACAATTTTTTCTTTCAAGAATTGATTCTCATTGTTGTGTTCTTTCTGGCCATGAACATCGCCTGGTTTCACGAGTGCTTTAGAGAACCGACCTTATTAATTCTCACAGAAGCGGCCACACTTCCACTCGCGTAGGTGATTTCTGAATTCACTTTAACCAATTCAGAATCATTAAAAGTCTAAGCTTAGCCTGCTAATTTTGTACTACTGTGACAGGAATGGGTAAGAGTTTAATAGTCCTTCTAACGGTCAACCATAACTTCGTTTTCCCTTTGAACCTAGATCTTGGGATTTCCAGTCAATTAGGTAGGGTTCCGCTATAATGACTCATAAAGGCCTTAGCCCCATTCCTCTTGAAATTCTTTCAAGAGCCTCTCTGGCTAAACCTTTAGTTAACGGATCCGTAATGTTTTCTTTTGATTCTACAAAGTCTATTGTGATGATTCCACAAAGTCTATTGTGATAATCCCACTAGAAAGTAGCTGTCTAACAGTATTGTATCTTCGGTGTATATGTCAAGACTTACCGTTATACATGACATTTCTTGCTCTGCCTATAGCTGCTAAACTATCACAGTGTATACAAACACTGGTACTGGCTTAGGCCCGCTAGGAATATCTTTCAAAAAATTCTGAAGCCATTCTGTTTCTTCACTGGCTTTGTCTAAAGCCATAAATTCTACTTCCATGGTGGAAAGTGCGATACATGTTTGTTTGGATGATTTCCAAGACACTGCTACACCACCAAGTGTAAACATATAACCATTCGTTGATTTTGTATCGTGTGAACCAATAATCCAATTTGCATCACTATATCCTTCAAGTACTGCAAGATAAGTAGTGTGTGTAGTGCAAAGCGTATTTCCGAGTATATTTCAAATAACCTAGTACACGGTACATAGCTTTCCGATGATTTTCATTTGGATTTGCCGTAAACCTTTTGAGTTTACTTACCGCATAAGTTATGTATGGTCTAGTACAGTTCATGACATACATTAAACTGCCTAACACATTTGCATACTCCTTTTGATTCTTTCCTTCACCAGTATTTTTAACAAGATGTAAATTAACATCTATTAGAGTTTTCACTGATGAAATACCTAGATTCTTGTACTTGTCAAGAATCTTTTTAATATAATGAGATTGTGATAAAGCAAGCCCTTTGGATGTTCTTTGGATTTTAACTCCTAAGACCACATCTGCGACTCCCATATCTTTCATCTCAAATTCACTTGCGAGCATTTGTTTAGTAGTTTTGACAATTTCACTACTATTGCCCACAATAAACATATCATCTACAGACAAACACAAAATAACAAAACAATCACAAATGTGCTTAACATATACACATTTGTTATATTTAAAACCATTCGATAGCATAGCTTGATCGAATTTTGCATGCTATTGTTTTGGTGCTTGTTTTGGACCATATAATGACTTAACTAGACGACATACTTTTTTTTCTTGTCTAGGAACTATAAACCTTTCAGGTTGTTCCAAATAAATTTCTTCTTCCAAGTCTAAATTTAAAAAAGCAGTTTTAACATCCATTTGATGTATTTCTAACCCATACAAAGCTGTTATTGCGATTAACATCCTTATAGAAGTAATTCTAGTGACAGGCGACTAGGTGTCAAAGTAATCTAGACCTTCACGTTGCCTATAGCCTTTTACTACAAGCCTCACCTTGTAATAATCAATAGTACCGTCTGCCTTCATTTTCTTTTTGAAAATCTACTTACATTGTAATGGTTTACTCCATGGAGGTAAATCAACCAATTCTCAAGTATGATTAGACAGAATAGAATCAACTTCACTATTAATGGCTTCCTTTCAAAATGGAGCTTCTGGAGAAATTACAACCTCGTTGTAAGTTCTTGGTTCATTTTCTAACAAATAAGTTAGAAAATCAGGCCCAAAAGACGTAGACGTCCTTTGCCTTTTACTATGCCTAGGTTCATCTTCTATAGGATTACTTCTTGGTGTAGTTTCCCGAGGTCTCTTATCCACTGATTCATATACTTTGTTATATGGAAAAATATCCTCAAAGAATATAGCATCCCTTGATTCTATAACCGTATTAACATGTATATCTGAAATCTCGGATTTATATGCTAGAAACCGATATGCGTTACTATTAGACGCATATTCAATAAAAATACAGTCCATGATTTTCAGTCTAACTTTCACCTTTTTAGGTTTATTAACCGCAACCTTAGCCAAACTCCCCCACACTTTCAGATATTTCAAATTTGGCTTTCGACCTTTCCATTTTTCATAGGGAATTTGCTGTGTCTTTTTTATGAGGTAGTCTATTTAAAATAAAATTGGCTGATAAAATAGCTTCCCCCCACAAACTCCGAGGTAAATCAGAACTATTTAACAAGGCATTCATTGTATCCTTTAGAGACCGGTTTTTCCTCTCGGCTACACCATTTGATTGTGGTGTATAAGGAGGAGTAACTTGGTATATTATACCAAACTAAGAACAAATTTCCTCAAATAGATTATAATTGTTTATTTTGCAAACAGGTTCTCATGTACTGTATTGACATGAGAGTGCCAGAGTAGAGCATAAACATCCAACCTTCTCAGCAGAGTTAGAGATAATTTACCTTCTCAAGTTCATCTTCCACTGCTTTTGCAATCTCATTCTTTTGCTCAAAAACATCATCCACATTCAGCTTTGGAACACTTGCTCTGATCACTGAAACCGTAGGAGGAAAGAAAAGAGATTAGCACTTCCAATGCCTAAATATAATTGATCATCAGCAGCATTAGATTAGATTTCTAAGAATCATACCATCAAAGACATAAGCTTGGATTTGAGCTCTGGTATTACTCAGTTTGTAAAAAGCATCACTTGCTTTATCAGCCATGGCACAGTACTGCGCTCAGCAATCATTTTACTCTTTTCAGTTCCCACAAGGTGGTGAAATAATTGGGGTGACACAATTGGTCAACAAGGGGACATTCAATAGAATGGTCCAAAAAGTGAAATGGCTCCTTCCTTTATATAGGAAAAATATATTTTAGGAATTAGGATCCCCAAAACATGAGATACTATTGATATGATCTTCCATATAATTTGATGAACAAGTTTATTTTCCAATGAAGGGAATTACTGAACCCCAATAGCACACAAGACAGAATAAACCTTTGTCTTGGTTTCAATACGCACATCCAGTTGCTGCACCCTAAGATTTAGATTGCCAGCAATATAACTTCCCAAACACCATGGAAGGAAATGGCCCAGGCTCCAGTACATCATCAAACTTTCCAAATCTCTCTTTAATGGCAACAGTCGATTGCTCGACTTGTACACAGCAAAACAGGTTTCCCATAATCTGGACTCTGATCACCAAAAAATTCTAAAAAGGTACCAATGAAAATCTCATCTCATATCTATTAACCATACTTATACATTAACCACCTAAAAGTTTTATTTAAGACACGTCAACCAGTAGAAATAGGAAACCAAACTTTCAAGGAGGGCTCCCAAGAATAGAAAACTAACTAGTAAAAGAATTAAAAAGAATAAAAATCAAAAACTCCAAAATTAACTAAAAGGACAAGAGTTAAATGTTGGAAGATCCAGAATTAAAAATTGTGCTTAAAGGGTCAGCACTCGGCGAAGAAGGTTAAAAAAGGCGGCTTACCTGAGAGAAGTTGGAGTAGGCGGCGGAAAATCATATGGAAAGATTTGTTGATTAATAGAGCCTTTGTTTTGTTTTGATGCCGTTGACTTGACTTGAGCGCTAGTGCGGTATTTATTTGTGGTTCGCAAGTTTTTATTTTTTTCTTTAATTAAAATCTTTCAAACGTACTATTGATGGAAAATAATTAAATTTTTCTAAAAGAGTAAAAGAATGATAGGTTTACAATGATTCCAGATCTTTCGTTACATAATTATGTGTCGCTTCCTATCATATTAATAAAAATTTAACACTTATTATTTTTCTAAGATTTAGTTTATCTTTTTAAGTTTTAATATTAAAACATATAAAAAGATAATATTTAAAGATTATGAATAAGATTTTTATTAATATTTTATTAATATAAAAGTGAGTGGTATATAAAAGTGTAATAGAATATTCGGACTCGCTTTACGACAAATCTGACAATTCTCATATTTTTTTTAACTTTATTTTTCATGGTACACAATCTTATCATTTTTATATATACTTTTTAAAAAACATTGGAAAGTTATTGAATTATTCACCTGTAATCATTTTTTTTTTTTGTTTTGAATTAATGGTATCTGGGTCAATTTTTAATAAGAAAGTTGTAATTCACCGAAGTTAGAATACATAATAAAAGCACGTCGAACTTACGATCTTTGTAATGAAGACTTTACCTCCAAACTAATCGACTATACCTTTGTGTGTTAATCAATTTTTTTTTCTTTTCTTTTTTTGACGACGTCGAGATCAATTCGTATGCATCTCGATATTTCACTTGTTCATAAGGATATTGATGGGATTCGAATTCAAGATTTATAATCATGCCATCCACGAAAGTCTCCCCGAAGGTGACGAATGTTGAAAAAAATTATTGAAAAGAAAACCTTAGAAAATTTTGACATGAATCATGATCGAATTGGCTTACATCTTGTAAAAAGAATTCTGTTTTAAAAATATTAAAAAAAGAAGAAGTAATTTCTCAATATTTACCGAATTGCACTTGCAATGAGTAAGTGACATAGCGATGCCATGACTTTTCGATCGATATATTGCCTCCATGGATAATTTGGTGAAGCGTTGTCGTCGTCAGATTGCTGGTATGGACTTCGGATCCGGAAGGTTGTCGTATTCGAAGATTTTTTTTCCCCGCAAAAGCTACATAAAATTTAATTTTTAAAAACGAAATAAAATTAATTTTTTCTAGTAAAAAATATGGAAACAGTATTTTTATTTTTAAGAAGTATAAAAGTTTTCTTTCCCTTTTTTTTTTTTTTTTATAATTTGTGATGAGAGAAATAAAAAAGAAAAAGAAAAAGAAAAAAAAAAACAAGAAAACCCAGAAGTAACAGTTCTAGATTTCTTTGTACACTTTTGGTTTGATTGATAGACAAAGAGAATAACACACTTCTTTAAAATTTAAATGAGCGGCAGGGAAAAGTTCATGCCTTGGGGGGAACAAACAATTCTTCTATAAAGGTCAAGATATCGTTGTGTTTGACAAGTGACAACCCTGCAAACCATAGAAGTGTTTCCAAACTTAGGCGGTAGCTGTAGGATAGGCCAAGGGTAGAAGAGAACTTTGCACAACGGGGACTCAAGTCAACTGCCACCAAGCCATAAGATTCAAGAACACGGGGACAAATGACTACACACAAAAACAAACTTAGTTTGTTACAGCAAGATTGATTGAAAGGGAGGCCTAAATTGATTATTACAGCAAGAATTTAGAGAGGCCTAAATTCTCTAAAAGCTTCAAGTAGCAAATTTTGATTGAAAGGGATATTCTTTCGGCGTGAATGAATGAGGGGTTCTGCAGCAACAGGACTTTTCATATGCATAGTAAATTTCGCATTAACCACACAAAAAGCAAATGTCCTAGGCTGAACTCATCATTGCATCGTTCTGCAATCAAATACACACCATCAAAGCCTACGGTTAATGTGGTAGTGCAAAATGCTGATTCACTTGGGAAAAAAATGAACACTAGATATGGCATCTTAAAGCAACCTAAAAGCCATCCAACTTTTTTTTACCCCCTCCAATTCTTCAGTGCTTGTCGCTAATTTTATGCCCTCTGAGCCTGGAGAAGACCATTCCTGATTTGTGTGGCAATGTACCTCACAGCGCCAGGGCCATGTGGGACAAACACAGCCGATGATTTGGAAGATGCTCCAATCTCCTTCATAGTATCAAGATACTGAGTTAGCAACACTATTTCCATAACATCTTTGGCTGAAGATCCGGGTACATTCTCTGAGAACTCAAGCACAGAGGCCCGTAGCACATTAACAATAGCTTGGCACTGCCGAGCAACACCAAGCCAAGAGAGGAACTTAGACTCAGCTTCACCTTCAGCTTTCTTGATTTGTAATACTTTCTCTGCTTCAGCCTTTTCAGTTGCAGCAACCCTCATTCTAGCGGCCACAAGTTCATCCCAGATATATTGTAAAAACAACAGAAGCACTAAATGGTTCTCGGACAAAATGGTAATATGTCTATGCAAAAGACTTTTTTTTTAAAGAAAATCTAGAAAAAGATTTTCAAACATTTCAAAAGTTTTTCATGAAAAATTAAAATGCATTGCAAATTTGTAATGAGTAAACACCGTGTAATCTACACTTGTAAAGAATGCAGTACAAGCATTTAAGACAAGCCCAATCGACCATTGATTCAGCCTATCTATACTAACAGGAACTCACCTGCAGTAATCTCATTCATGGCTCTCTTTACATGAACATCTGGTTCTATGTCCACAATGAGAGTTTGAACAATTTCAAAACCATAGTTAGACATTGTATACAAAATAGTAAATCCAAGAAACCACATTCAAAAGTTGATGTTGAAAGTGGATGATATTCAGATATATGTCAGTTACAATTGTTAAATAAGAATATAATACCTTTTCAAGTTCTTCCTCCACAGCCTTGGCTATCTCATCTTTCTGTTCAAAGACAGCATCCAATTCTATCCTTGGCGCACTTGCTCTGATGACTTTACTCATCAATTGAAGTATCGCCCTTCAGTATGAACATAAAATAGGTTGGCTGATTGGTTGAGGAAAAGACATGTTAAGACAATTAAAAGATGAGAAATTGGAAATGTAACAGATCCAGAAGTCAGAGACTACTAGAGGAAAACTTTAATTTAATTCTTGATGAAAATTAACTTTGAATCGTTCATATAATAGATCAAAATATGCAAGACAGTTCAGGAAAAAGCTGATAGTTTTTCTTTCATCAACAACAACACATCCAATTGGTATGGAAATAACAGGAATACACACATTATAAGTTATTTATTTTCAAGACTTTTCACCACATACCATCAAAAATGTAGGCTGGGATCTGTGACTTGGTATTTGTGAGTTCGAAGTATGCATCAGTCGCCTTTTTTGCAATGGCACGGTATTGAATGGAAGCAACCATGGGGAAAAAGACATTGTCCTGAAGCAGAAAGATCGATCCAAACTATAATAAAGAGGCTTCCTCTTTATTAATTAATTTTCCCTTTTTAGGGGGCAATGCTTATTTGAGGCTGCAAGGAAAAGTTAGATTAGGGATTCAACTGTCAAAATCACCCCGAGGAAAAAAAATTGGTTGAAGTCTATAATTTTTCCATGTGAAAGGGGGAAGTTCATTGCAGAAAGTTAAGAGGCAAGTGCACAATCCAAAACTATAAATACACGTCTCTTTTCTGAAATTGTTGTACAAATTTTGCAGAATGATAATGTTCAAACCAATTGCATCCAATGAAGATTAATTGAATTGAATGGGAAAAAGAAAAGGTGACTATAAAAACAACAAAACGAAATAAAGCACTGCAAAGTTGCAGAAATGAAGAAAGAATTCTCAGACCTTAGTTTTGTTTCACAACGAACATGAAGCTGTTGTACATGTAAAGATAGTGCACCAACCAACTTATAACCTACACCCCAAGGTAAGCAGTGGCATCCAGGCTCAAGCACAGCATTAAACTTACCAAATTGTTCCTTTACAGCAACAACTGATTGTTCAACTTGAACACATCCAAATGTTTGGCCCATTGTTAAAACCTGGAAACACAAAAGGCTTTCTTTCAGCAGCAATCAACAGACAGAGGCAGGGGAAAAAAAAGGGAACTTGCTTCTTCCATATAAAATTTATTTGGAGAAATAAACAAATTTCTGCCAGGTGACAATTTAGTGATTGACTATCTAACTATAAGTAAAATCCTCAGAGTAATTTCTGATCCCGAAAGAAATGAAAGGAAGTAAGAACTTTTTGATGGATTGTCCATAAAAGAATGAAAAATCCAAATATATGCGTTATCTCAAGCAAATATCACCAAGACAAAAATCCATAAACATGTAAATATAAAAAAAACATGTTTATTATTTCTTAATCCACGTTAAACCGTAGTTAACACCTTATATTACAAGACGAAGATAACATTAAATATTAATTTAAATATAACATAAAAGTAATATATATATATATTTACAAACGATATCCAAATTCACACGAACACCTCAACTAATCTACTAGTGTAAGACTCACCTTTCAAGAATCTAAACTCATTAATTAAAAAATATTTAATGTTGATTTCTTCAAAAGGCCAAAGAAATGTCTTTATAACATTTTTAAAAGTTATTTTTTATTTTTTTCTAAAAAAATAATACATCTAAATACAGACAACTTAAGTTTAAAAATTAATTTTTAAAAACAAAACATCATTTTAAAACACTTTTTTAGAGGTGCATTTAGACGGCTTTTCACTCTATTTTTCAAAAGTAAAACAAAAACTACGGTTACGATGGATGGGCCGAGTTATATTCCTAGGAGCCAAACAAAGAAAAAGACGGCGGCTCAGCTCGGCCGGAACGAAAAATATCCACCCAAACAATTGAAAAGAAAAACCTAAAAAGGGGAAGAAAAATATTAAAAACAAAAAATTACTAAATTAGGAACGGCCTAAACCCTTTACCCCAAGCATCTCTTCCCCGTCGAGCAGAGAAGAAACATTCCTTGCTTTGGCCTTCTGGACGGTTGCGCTAAAACAATCCTAAAACCTCCATTGAATCAATTGGGTCTTTGCGGTTTTAGATTCGGATAAGCGGAGAGGAGAGAGGCAGAATACTGAGAGGGAAGGAAAATAATGGGGAAAATATCATACATGAAGCTCAAGGGAAGCCAGAACCTCAGGCTGCGGCTTCTGCTATCAACACTTTCGTCCACTCCTGTTCTCATTGAGGACATTCGAGCTGAGGCTACATGGCCTGGCCTACGGCCCAACGAGGTTTCATTCCTCCGTCTCCTTGAAAAAGTCTGTGATGATTGCGTTGTTGAAATAAACGAAACCGGTAATCTTTATGTTAATATTTCTTTGTGATTACCTGATTGGCTATGGTTCTGTGTGTCTTGGTTTCTGTTACTTAGAGGCAAACGCTAATTTCGGAGTGGTAAATTTGTGGGACAGGTACAAAATTGAAGTACAAGCCTGGGATTGTGATGGGTGGGAAGCATTTAGTTCACGACTGCGGTGTTAGTCGCTCAATTGGCTATTTCTTGGAGCCTTTGATTGTGCTGGGTTTATTTGGGAAGAAACCCCTCAATATCAGGCTAATTGGTACTGGATTTGTAGTCCTTTTTTCTTTCTGCTAATGTTTATTGTTTATCTAATCTCATCCCCTCCTTGGGGACTGAAGGAAGCAAATTGAAAATTTTACTTTATGTTTAAAAACCGTTCAATGTGTTTGTAAAATGAATTTAAAAAGTTGGTTTATGTATCTGTAATAGTAGAACATCTTCGTAGGCGAATTTGGAGGAAGGAACTATTGGCTTTTGAAATATTTGCCTCTTTATCGGTAAGAAGGAGAATGTTTGAAATCCCTAAATTGATTTTGTCCATTGACTTAAGCTGCTTGAAGCTGATATCTGAGACCTTTATGATTGCAATTTCCAAACTTGATGTATATGAAGCATTACCTAAGAGAATTGATTTAGGATTACCAAAGACAAGCCGGATTCTCCCAACTAGGAACCTCAGACAACTGATGATTTAATATTGGTGAATTACGATGTCTGTGAATAAGATTTTTGCCTAGTCCGGCCACTGTATCTGGCTTATTGTCAATCTCTATATGCATATTTGCTTGTAGTTTTACATGTTAATAATGAGTTTACTGTGTCTGAAACCTTCAATTCTGCAGGGATCACAAATGATTCTCAGGACCCCTCTGTTGACACATTTAGGTCAACTACTTCACATATTTTAAAACGTTTTGGAGTTTCCTCAGAAGGACTTGAGCTTAAAATTGAGAGCAGGGGTGTTGCTCCTGGTGGTGGAGGAGAAATCCTTCTGTCAGTTCCCATTCTCCAAGATAGTTTAAAAGTGAGTTTCAGTTGGAGTGTGGTTCCTTTATTTTTACCCGTTTGGCAGAAATGTTCTTATCAGTTTGGATCAAATGATATCACCTGTTTCGCATGTTAAAGGCAGTTACCTGGATTGATGAGGGAATGGTGAAACGCATTAGAGGAGTTACTTTCTCAACTAGAGTGTCTGTCCAGTTTGAGAATACTATGATACATGCAGCTCGTGGAATTTTTAACCGGCTGCTTCCTGATGTTCACATATTTACTGATCATAAAGCTGGTCCACAAGCTGGAAAGTAAGCTCATCCAAAAAAAAGAGAAAAAAGATTCTGGTGCTAGGTTCTTTGTTTTTTTAGATAATATGCGTGCCCGTTAGATCCACAAAAATACATTGTGATTATTTTATCTTGGTTCTGGACTCTGGAGATGTTATCAGATATTTTCATTTCTTTTGTAGGTCACCAGGTTATGGAATTTCACTTGTTGCTGAAACTACCTCTGGTTGCTTTATCTCTGTTGATACTGCAGTTTGTTACGGCCGAGGGGAAGAGGGTGGTGAGATTGAAGGTGAGAAATGGAAAAATTTGATTCCTCCGGAAGACGTTGGTGAGCAAACTGCTTCTCAACTACTCGAGGAGATTGAACAAGGAGGTGTGGTTGATTCAAGTCATCAGGTGTGTTTTTCACTTGTACTTCCTCTTTAATTCTTTAATGATTGGTCTCTTGCATCTATATCAGATCATGATTTGTCATTGTGATACATATCTGCCAGTTCTTGACTAGCGTTGTTTTGCAGGGTCTTTTATTTCTTCTCTGTGCATTGTGTCCGCGAGATGTCTCAAAGGTCCGTGTTGGGAAGCTTTCACCTTATGGAATAGAAGCACTGAGGCATATAAGAGACTTCTTGGGTGTGAAATTTGTTATTAATCCAGAACCATCAACAGGAACAGTCATACTTAAATGCATTGGATGTGGATTAAAGAATTTATCCAGAAAGCTTTCATGACCCTGAATTAGTAGTGATTTTGTGGTGTGTAGGCAGATGAAAGTCCATCTTAAGGGAGCGTTTTATGGAAAATCACCAGTTAGAGATGAAGCAAACTTTTCAGGTGAAAGAATCATTTTATGATCTTACAATTCTTAATATAAGCGTTGATGGGTCTCCTACTATTGTTGTTTCTTGTTGATTTTGATGTAATTTCACGGTTATAATCCCAGTTTTAGCTTTTTGAGATACAGCAGTACCAGCTGCCCAAAGATGATAATATTTAAAACCAACCAACGGACAGAGGCCCAAACAAGTCAACCGTTTTCATTATATTAGCTCTCGGTTCCTCCAGTATTTCCCTTCACTTTCTTTCTCGGAAGGGGCTATTGTCCTTTTCTTAACTTTTTTATATGACCATGAATATAGAAGAGAAAGGGAACTTTCAAACGTCACTTCAGCT
Source organism: Parsonsia alboflavescens (assembly GCA_028571225.1). Taxonomy (NCBI): domain Eukaryota; kingdom Viridiplantae; phylum Streptophyta; class Magnoliopsida; order Gentianales; family Apocynaceae; genus Parsonsia; species Parsonsia alboflavescens. The sequence continues at coordinate 12,712,191 of JAOXNR010000022.1, forward strand.
TCCAACGATACTCTGCGTAGTTTTCTTGGAAATTTCATAGGAAAATTCGCTGAACAAATGGTGTAGGATTTTCCAGTGTCCTTCCTTTTCCAGAGTTTCACTTCTCGCTCACTATAAAATGCACTAAATTTAGTCCTGAAATCACCAAGAAGCGTATGCCAAATTTGCTCCACTTCTGGCCATGGCATTCCAGTATCAAGCAAATGAACGTCGAAACGCCACCATATTTGTCCCTCCCATGCACTATTTACTGCTGGTAACCAACTCCATCGGGCCAATCTTCAGGGCATTTTCCTCCGGCAACAATTCCCTTCTGGCTTTCATGCTCTTCGTCTACTCCAGTTTCTTCTTGCTAGAGTACTGCCTCACCCTGTATCAACGATTTCCCCAGGGCGACAATCCTCCGCAAAAGAAGATGCTGGCTGTAGCTATTTGGTTCTTGTTTTCCGGTATCATGTTCGGCATTGCCTATCAATTCGCTGCACATTTCTGCCTCGTGTTTGACTTGATTCTTTACTTTGTTGCATCCTTTGCCAGCGCCGTCATCTTCTACGTCTATATAATATACGATAATAATAAGCAATGCCCAGCTAATTTCCAGAGCTCCTGCACTGCTGAATCTGATAAAACTGCCTTCTCCGAGGTTTGGGAGAAAATATGATGAACTCGTCGATTTTCCAGGTTTACTACTCAGAAACAGAATTGAACTTTATCTATATTAATTTAATGGAGGATATACATATATATATATATATATATATATATATAGAGAGAGAGAGAGAGAGAGAGAGAGAGAATTACGTGTCACTTAAAGCATGTCATTCTAAATTCCAATACCACTATTGAATATGTCGTCGAGAGAAGATCATCGTGTAATTAATGAATCTGATTCTGATATTCTTTTTTTTTTTTTCTTCTTCTTCTTCTTCCGACATGTTCTATTTATTCCATTTTAGCTGTGCGAGGAACTGAAATTCCAAACTCTGTACAGAGTCTTCCCTCCTTACCAAGAGAAGAAGTCTTGTTCCATTTTAATTTGTTTGCACATTAGGAGATCTATTTTAAATAATTTAATTAGTCCAATCATTTTTAATGTAATTTTACTCATATACCCTTTATTCAATCTATATATTGTCAAAAACTCTGCACATTTAATCAAATTTTAGAAATAAAAGAATTTTCATTGTTTTCCAATGGATTGAGAATGAAAAATAAAGAGGTTTTAATCTTTAGATTTTAGTAGGAGTAAATGTTAATTTTCTTTTATTATTTTAAGAGTAAATGTTATGTGTGATCCATGAGCTATTTTGGTTTTCTAATTTTGATTCAAAATGTTTTATTTTGTTGTCTTTGGTCTTCAATAAATTTTCATATAGTAACTTTAATCAATATTATTTTATTTATCTTTTAAAGTTGTCAAACTTTTTTTTTTTTTTTGGCACATTTGGTGTCATTTTCACCTAAAACATGTTTTTTAGCCCTTTTTTGACGGGAATGAGAAATGTATTTTAGAAAGTTTACTTTTTTTTTAAACCCTACCCACAAATAATAGTTTGTCATTTTTGGTCCCCCATCTTTTTTTTTTGGCACGTTTGGTTCTCAATGTTTTTTTTTTTAAAAAAAAATATAAAAATTTTGCCTCAAATTGGATTTGTACTTGGTCCGTAGTTTTAAATAAAAAGACTCTGACCAACTCACCTACCAAAAACATTTGTTTTATTTTTACATTTGATAGTATATATTGTTTTCAATAAAATTCCTCTTAAATCTGAAATATAATGAAACAATAAATAATTCACATATCAATTTCTTATATTCATATTTCACAAAAATATTTTATATTTTATATGTATATATATATATATATATATTCATAATTAATAATGACATGTCTATAATTTTTAAAGATTTTTGTGTACATGAATTTTATATAATAATTATTTTTATTTAATTGAACTAAAATTTTCAATTATAATAATATGGAAGACTGATATCTTAGTCCTCTACCTTTTATTTTATTTTTGGGTTGAATAATTTTCAATTATTTAACTTTTTTTAGTCCATAATGTATTTTATGTTATTTATGACCTTAACTCCTCTACTAATCGTCCATATTATTATAAATAAACATTTTAGTTCAATTAAATAAAATAATCAAGATATAAAGTCCATATTACTGCGCGCTCCAACCATTACCGTAATAGAATTTTTGCTACAGTGTTCATGCAGTCAACCCAAGCGGAGCAAAAATTCTGTTACGGTAACGGTTGGAGCGCGCATTAAGGCCCGCTTCGGAGCGCACTTTAGCAAATCCGATATTATCAAATGTATATATAAAACAAATATTTTTGGTAGTTGAGTTCGTTAGAAGTCTTTTATTTAAAATTAAGGATTAAGGTTCAAAACTATCAATTACAAAAAAATTGAATTTAAAGAATTTACATTCAAGATTAATAAAGTAAAAAAAATAAAAAGATGGTGAACCAAAAAAGATTAAAGAAAAAACACTCAGACCAAACGTATAAAAAAAAGGTGAGGGACCGAACATGACAATCTATCCTTTATGGATTAGAAAAAACCTTGAATTTCCCAAAATACCCTCATCATTCCCGCCAAAAAAGGGTTAAAAATATATTTTAGGTGAAAATAACCAAATGTGCCAATAAAAAAGGGTTTGAAAATAAAAAAAGATAAAATAAAATAATATGGATCAAAATTATCATATTAAAATTTGTAGATGATCAAAGACGACAAAACAAATAATTCATTATTTTAATCTTTAATAATTAATTATAGAAAAAGAAAAGAATATTAAGTCACGAGATGCGGGATATGAGCCCCATACCTCTCGCATGCTGCGCGAGTGCTCTACCATTAAGCTACATCTCCTTTATATTTAATGCTTGTGCAAACAACATAACGTTAATTTGTAATGCTTTCTATATTTAAAACTACCGTTGTTCTAGCAGCGTCACCGTGTAGAAGAAAATGTTGAAAAGAGTGGTAGTAGGCGCTTCAAGTCGGAGCCGAGGATTCTTCGACCCATTTCGCTCAATTTCGCATGGAAACTGCTTGCTTCGAAAATGCTCTACTTCGTCTCCGTCTAAGCTTTCAGAGATTCCGGGCAATGCTTTTGTCGAACACTTGGAGGACTCCACTTCCGAACCTGCCGCCAAAATCTCCATTGACCGTTCAGGCTTATATAACCCCAACCCTCCCGGTAGCAAATTTATGCCTAATTGAGACAAAATAACTGCCTTATACTACTGATTAGTTGATTGGAATAACATTTTCTTGTGGATTTTCAGAGCATTCGCATGGTATAGTTTCGGATTCTGAGCTCGCTAAGCATCTAAAAGGGATCATCAAATTCAGAGGCGGCCCAATTACTGTTGCTGAGTACATGGAGGAAGTATTAACCAATCCCAATGCTGGATTTTATATTAATCGCGATGTGTTTGGAACTCAAGGAGATTTTATCACCTCTCCCGAAGTGAGCCAGATGTTTGGTGAGGTAATCCCAATTTAAGGCAGCTCTTTCTCTCTCTCTCCAATCAACTCCGCTTCCCCCCCCCCGCCCGCCCCTTTTTTTCTTCCAAATACATGCATTTGGCAATGCTGGGCTGCTTATCCTAGCTCATTTTGTACTGTTTGTAGATGGTTGGCGTATGGGCAATGTGTTTGTGGGAGCAAATGGGAAGGCCGGAAAAAGTAAACTTTGTTGAATTGGGACCTGGCAGAGGAACACTCTTGGCTGATCTTCTAAGAGTATGATTCAATTCAATGCCTACATTTTGTACCTCTTTGGTAGAACTGTAACTGTCTGGAAGTTTTAATCTTTGAATCTGATTTCAATTGCAGGGCGTATCCAAGATAAAAAAATTTATTGAGTCATTGCACGTTCACCTAGTTGAATGCAGCCCTGCACTAAAGACAATCCAGTATCAGAACTTGAAGTGTGAAGGTGATGAGAAAGAGGAGAAACAAATTATTAGTAGTTTGGCTGGAACCCCTGTATCCTGGCATGCTACATTGGAGCAGGTTCCAACTGGATGTAAGATTTTGCATCATGACTCTTACTTTTCGCTGTGTTCTTGAGGAATCCTAGTGTAATCAGTTTTGACTTCCAATCACTTTCATGTGTACTTGTTTGCATGGGTCTGCACCTAATGCTTTCGTTCTTTTTATGCTATGATGTGAGTTCTTTTCTGTATACTCAAGAGGAATTATTTCGGAATTCTTTAAAAATCTTATGCTGTATTTGCAAATCCTTTTTGAGGATCTCTATCTCTTTCTGTTGGAAGATTGCTTGCATTTAGTATGTGATTTTTGTTTCCTTCATACTCCGTGACCGAAGTTTTTGGAGGTAAAAATCTTTCTTCCTGGACATCTAATGAACTGTTTCAACTTTCTTTTCTTTCAGCGCCTACTATCATCATTGCACATGAGTTCTATGATGCTCTACCAGTTCATCAATTTCAGGTTTGCCCGATATTACTTTCATCTGCTTGTTCCTTCAGCTTCTTTTGATTGCATATTTTGTACAGTCTTTCAGCATAATAATTTTTAGCACCTGATGATGTTGGAATAGCGAGCACTATCTACTAGATGTTTAAGGGTCATTTTTAATTTCCCTGAGAAGTAAAAGTTTGTATCAAAATTTGATAGTTGATTACTTTGGCCTAATGTATTATAATCGTGATGGATTCTCATATTGAATTTTTTTTTTCTCTGTCTTAATATTATTATGTTGGTGTTTATACTTGCTTAATTTTATTAGGCATCCTGCGGTGAGAGGCTATACCTTGAATTAAAATCTATTTGCTTCTTTTGAAGCTTTTATAACTATCTTCTTCGACACTCACACATCTTTCTGGCTTCTGACCTATCTGCAGAGAGCTTCTCGTGGCTGGTGTGAGAAAATGATTGATGTTGCTGAGGATTCATCGTAAGTTCTCTAATACCATTCTCAGTATCCTTAAGCACTTAATTTTCATGTGAAGCATAACTGTATTTCTAGATAATAGAACTTTTCTGATTCATTGGTTAGGTTTCGTTTTGTTTTATCTCCACGGCCTACCCCGGCAACATTGTACCTTGTGAAACGCTGCAAGTGGGCTGTTGCTGAAGAGGTAGCTAAACTTGATCAAGTAGAGATTTGTCCCAGAGCAATGGATTTGACTCAAACTATAGCTGAAAGAATAGGTTCAGATGGAGGTGGGGCTCTCATTATTGATTATGGGCTTGATGGAATAATCTCAGATAGTCTTCAGGTTATTTTCTTCATAACATAAAATTTTCTCGAAGGATTTTCCATTGTGCTACAGAAATTCCACTTTTCATCTTCCCCCCTCCTTCCCCTCACCCGCTACATGTCATTCCCATTATTTTTGTTATCATGGTAATATAATCCATGAAAAGTTTATATTTTTCATACAAGATGCATTGCAGAGATAATTGGAGTTTGGTTTGAGATTCATGTATGATTTTTGCAGGCAATAAGAAAGCATAAGTTTGTTCATATACTGGATAATCCTGGATCAGCCGACCTCAGTGCATATGTGGATTTGGCAGCAGTTAGACACTCAGCTCAAGAAGTTTCAGGTTTGCCCTTACCTTATCATTTTAGCTGGGATACAGTGTTTATGTATAGATGTGTGTGTTTGTGTTATTGGGGGGGTTCTGGTTCATGTTTGGTTTTAGGAAAAGAAGACATTGATGTGCATAGTCAAATAAGGCTGTTAATTTTGCAGAAAACGTGTCGGTCCATGGTCCAATGAGTCAGGCTCAGTTTTTGGGTTCTCTTGGCATTAATTTCCGGGTTGAAGCTTTACTAGAGAACTGTACAGAAGAACAAGCTGAGTCTCTAAGGACCGGTTACTGGCGTTTAGTGGGTGAAGGTGAAGCCCCATTCTGGGAGGGACCTGATGAGCAGGCGCCTATAGGGATGGGTAACCGGTATTTCGCCATGGCTATTGTGAACAAAAACCAGGGTGCTCCAGTTCCATTTCAATAAACCAATTTAGGGGACGTAGAAGTTTTGTTTCTTATGTGTAATCTCCACCTTCTATGTTTTGCGCAACGAACAGAGAGTTGTCTGTTCTTTGCAAGTCCAAGTCTCTTGCTGTTTTCACCTACCGCAACAATTTTGAGGGATGCAGTTAAATTTATTTTTTAAAAAATAAATTCTTGAATACTCAATTTATCTTTTCGGCAAATTAGTCGATTTTGTTCCTAAAGTTTACCATTCAGACATTTCATCAAACATTTTAACCCTGTTGGAAGGCACCTGTCAAGGCTCTTGGTTCACTTCTGCTTCGACACTTTAACATTGTTCTGGGATTTCATGGGGAGCGAGATTTTCATGGATAATTCTGGATTGAGTTGGTTCGGGAGGAGGAAAAATACGGAGGAGATGATTATTATTAGGGCGAGGAGGGAGGAGGCGGCGGTAATGTCAGAGAGAGAGATAGATGAACTGTTAAGTAATGGTGATTGAGAGAGGCGACGAAGAAGGTGAAGGCGACTAACATAAATGAAGGTTGTGCGGACTTTCGAGGCCATTGTAGGATGGAGTTATGGGATACGAAGACACAGATGACATACTACGGTTGCACTGAGGAAAAGAAATTGGAGATCATATATGATATGCTTAATTGATTCCAATGTTGAGTTGAATACATGATGATCTGTAAAGGTTGTTCTTTAAAAGGGAATAGCCAGCCGTCGCTGTCCCGGAAATCACCATCCCTTTGATACCCACGAATTGCTGAAAGGCCATTAGTCCTACTGCTATTATGGTTGCTGTGTAATATTCTTTGTCGATCAAATCCATCACTGAGACTTCGGGAAGTTCAGCAAGGGTAGCCAAGTATTCCTTTATTTCTTTGGCTTTAGTAGAGATATCTGAATTTGGTCCTCGTAGTTTTCATAGAGCGGCTTCCAAATCTTCATCTCGACCTGAAATAGCTACCACCTTGGAGATTCTGGGATGACAAATAAGCCCAGAAATAGAAGCAAACAGGGGATGATTCCAGCTAAAGCTAATGTTCTCCATCCCAAGAATGCACCAACAGTGTAACCCGAACCCAAACCAGTGATGATAAAGAGCTAGTTCGTTGACGCAAGTCCTCCCCGATAATTCGCCGGTGTTATCTCGCTCACGAAGATTGGAACCACGTAAGAAATTAGGCTAATTCCGAAACCATTTAGGTATCTCCCAAGCATAGCAAAAACTATGACGTTACAGAAAAGATCACGAATCAGGTTTTGAGCATCCCATTCAAAGGGAGGAGCCAACTAAAACTAAGAGCATCCCAGACAGTAGGGCTAAAGTGTTTGATTAAATGTCGGTTAAATGTCTGAAGGTGGATTTGGGTTTTGGATAAAATGAATAAAATGACCTTTTTACCCTTGACTAACGACAAGGATCATAAAGCAATGGATAATATGGATGGTGACCACATAATGGAAGGTCGTAAAATATTCTAAGACAATAAAGGCACAAAAAAATACTTAGAAGATGAAACTAATTTTATGTCAAACTTCATAGACGAAATTGATTAATTTTCCTATCTTTTTTCTCACCGCATGCTCAAATGTTTAGAGTTATTTTCATTTTATTGGTATGGTAGTTAACATGGGAAATTAGTCAATTTCATCTCTAAAGTTTGACCTTAAAATCATTTCATCCTTAAAGATTTTTTTTCCATCTTTATTGTCTCAAAATATTTTACGATCTGCCATTATGGGTTTCCATCTATCTTTGCCGTCAAGTGCCAGTTAATCAAGGGCAGACTTCTAACATAGGAAAATTAGCCAATTTCATTCTTAAAGTTTTTTTTCTACCTTCATTATTTCAAAATATTTTATGATTTACCATTATGGCGTTTTCATCAATTCTAATCATTACTTTGCGATTCTCAAAACAACACGCCGTTAGTTAGAGACAAAAAAGACCTTTAACTTGTTTCCTCCCAAAACCAAAATCATCTTTAGATGTTTGATTATTTGAGTATTTCATCAAACACTTTCTTAGTATTAAATACATCTCTAACATCCTAATACCAAACTAAATTACTCATCCTTGTTATTCTCCCTATATGATTGAAGAGGGTAGGTATATCCTTAATTCCATAAGGTCTCCTAATAGCATATTCTGCACTCATAGTTACTCTTTTAGATTTTGTTGGACTCTTTAGTGAGGTAACGACATTCATCGAAAAATGAAAAATTTCACAGTATAGGAAAGTGCTAAGAGCACTATTAGATGGGTATAGGATACATCGAGATGTGTATGAGAGTAAGAGAAACATTGAGCAGCTTTGTGATTTATAACCTCTTAATGTAGAAAGTTATGTTTTACTCTCAAATTGGTATGAACATCATTAAAAATGGGACATGGTGAATAAATTGAGAGAACTAGTTCAAGACATGAATCTGAAACAAAAAAAAAACTTATAAATGGATTGAGTTAAAAAACAAGATTTATGTTTCTAGGACAATGGATAAATCTCACTCACTCTCCGAATGTATATACATACAGAGTTACAAAGATGGATGAAGAGAATAGAAGAACAAGAAGGTCCTAGGATCATATCAGATTTTAGCCTCTATGATCTTGATGAAGAGAGGGAATGCACTCCCATTGGACATATTGAATTATTAGCCACCTTCTTAGATTAATTCATACAATAGACGAGAGTACAATTCAAGTATTAAAATCTTCATATTAGTTGCAGTTGCAGTTGCCATGATGACGTGATTTCTAATAAAATGGGTTTCATCCAAAACACACCAACTAGAAGAATTTTCTCAAGACTCACATAGAAGTTCAAGTTAGTACAATGACCTATGATATTTTTCAATCATCAACCGTTGTTTTGATGTTGGTAGACAAATCAACACCCCAACCAAAGTGATGAAAAGCCCTAGAGTAGTTGTTCAAGAACCCTAAGAGATTCTAATGAAGAACACTCATGAAAGAACAAGTTTGATCCAAAGGGATTCTTAAATTTGATTAAATCATATTTGTAGGTTGAATGTTGTTGAAAGACAAAGCATAAGAGAGTATATATAGTAATTAAACAATAAATTATCCTATCTATTGGAAAACATCAGATTACATAATAAGGAATGGTAGAAAATGGAAGAAAATGATACAAAGGTTGGCTGGCCCGGTGCCTATCTGACGTCAAATGGTGGATGGGATGGCCACAGGAATGCACACCAAACTGGAACTCTGCTGAGCCGGTGCCAGATGGGATGGATTAGGCTATGGATGAAACTGGGACCTCTTTGATTTTCATGCACCGATTCACTTGTATTTGGTGCTTTTCTTACTTGTTTCTTTGTCGATCTTGAAGCTGATTTTGGCTTTTCAATGCATGCCAAGTCGATTGATTAATTGTCACCGCATGGCTGTTTTGAAGGGAGTGAAATCAAGCAGTTTGCAGGGCTGGAATTGGCTATTAAGCAAGCTGCTCATGTGATAGCTTTTACTGGTCTTCATTGCTTGAATTGGTGGGTCGGTGACTTCCTCACAGGCAAGCTGGTCTACATTTCTTTAAGTAGGCTGGAGAAGACTTAAGCAAGCAGCTCACATGATTCATTAACCATGCATGAGAGGCTGTTCGGTGGCATGAGATTGGCTACCAAACAAGTAACTAAAACAAGCTACTCAATTGATTATCATCCCATGCATGAAAGGCTGGTCGGAGGGACTATTTTTGGCCGAAAATTCAGCCTTGTGTATTTCTTGTTCAAGCTTGTTCTTGGAGTGGTCTTTCTCCACTTGATTCCACATCTTTCCTAGCCTTCGAACTTACTTGAATCATTCCCAAATCCTTGAGTCATGTGCACGTTGTAACATTTCCTTGATGGCTCCCATGATAGCTCCAACATTGCTAAGATAGCTCCTTGATCCCCATCACATGATAAGCGTAAGGTCATTTGCAGAATGGTGGGTAGAGAAATTATTATAAAGGATACAAGTTTTTTTTACCACTTCAAATATGAAAGTTGCTCTTGTGGAGATTAATGGTAAATGGTTTAGTCTTGATACTCTCATCTGAATTCCAGTATGATGTGTGTATTTCATTGATCGATGAAATGCCTAAATGGGTTGAGTGACCAAAGGTGAGTCTGGTTTTGGGGAAAATGGGTTAAATGTATTTTTTGCCCCTAATTAACGACTTGTTGTTTTGGGAATCACAAAATAAGAGTTAGAATGGGCATAGACCCCATAATGACAAATTGTAACATGTTTTGGGACAATAAAGGTAGGAGCAAAAACTTTAAGGATGAAATTGATTTTATTGTCAAACTTTAGGGGTGAAATTGGTTAATTCCATATTAAAAGTCTATTTTACCCCTGATTAATGGACACTTAATGACGAAGATGGACGGAGACCCTAATCACAAATCGTAAAATGTTTTGAAATAATAAAGGTAGAAAATAATCTTTAAGGATGAAAATGATTTTACGGACAAACTTCAGAGACGAAATTGGCTAATTTTCCTAGTGAACATATTCTCTCACATTTCTAAAGTTGGAAAGAAAAAGATTTATGTTCAATATGGGTGGATTTGAAATTATTTAATGAGAGTTTTTAAGGAAATAGATAAAATGGGACAACAATGTTTTGTTGAAGAAAGACAAATATAATGGGACTAAGTGGTGAAGAAAGGATGAGATTTAGAGCCCTCCTTAATGAGTTTATTAAAAATTGCTTTTGTAGTTTGTTTTTTATTAAAGTATTTTTTTATATATAAATTAAGTTGTCTTAGATTGGGTGTAGTAATTTATACACGCTTTTCAAATTTAAAACCTGTTTGAATAAAAAAAATATTTTTAATTTTTTTTAGAAATTTTGTTTTTATTATAATATTTGAAATTCTAAATAATGACCTTATTATAAAATATTATGAATTCAAGATGGATTGAAAATAATAATAATAACAAAATAAATAAATAGTGTTCAATTTTGAAAAAAAGTAATTGCATGTTTTAGGATTTAATCTTTTACCTTTGGAAAACTTTGATCCCTTTTTATTTTTGACTTTTTTTAATCCTCAAATAATTTTTGTTTGACTATTTTGATTTTTTTGATTGAATCCTTGAAAAAAAATGACAAAAATTTTAGTCAATAAGGCATTTGACCAATTTAAGAGATGTGAAAAAGAAATTTCATTGTTCAATTACTCCTATTTGTTGTAAGAATCATCGATTATTCTTTTGTAACCAATGGGTCCATTTGTACACCAGGTTTCTCTTTCATTTTTTAAAATTTTGAACTTTTTTCACATATCCAAAATTCAAGAATGGACCAAAATTCTCATTTGGACAAAAGGGTCCTTGATTGTTTTTAACAATTGAACAACAGAATTCCTATTTAGACAATCTCATTTCAGATCATATGATAATTGAATTTTGATAACTCTGACTCTGTTTTTGTTAGTTTTAGAGTCTTTTATGTTTGTTTAGTTAGTTTATGAATAGAAAATTATAAATTCTTGTTAAGAGTAAGTTTATTTGCTTTTCATGTTATTTGGGTATTTATGTATCTTTATGTTAGATAATCTCTTAAATTGATAGATTCTTAGATTAAGGGAAACACTTCAGAGAAGATTGGAAGTAAATTTTAGAGTAAAAAACTGCATTAAAAGTTTGGTGAAATTTTCTAGACATAATTCATTCTTGCCCAGGCGAATCAATTTCTGTCTAAGCAAAGTGTCAAATTCAACTAGTCAAAGTGATGTATTTTGTCAGAAAAGTAGTCAAAGCTATAATTTTATTAATTACTTTCTTAGGTTTTTGAGGAGTGGAGTCAAATACGAAGTTGGGAAAAATTTTGAGAAGGATTGGAAGAGAAGACTTACTAAAGGAAGAGTCGACGCCTAAAAAAGAAGGGAAAGGGACTTCAGTTGAGAATTCAGAGATGAAAACTACAATTTAGAAAAGAACTACTTGTTTCATCATCAATAGAGAATGAGACTTGCAAATTCTACGTCAAGACTAACTGAAGTATTGAAGAAAAGATTTTCCTGATTAGAATTTCTTAAAAGAGATAAGGAAAGAAGAAATCTTCAATGGACATCGTAAAAGAAAAGAAGAAAGAAAGTTTGGAGAGAAGATATAGAGAATTGCACACCCTTATCGATTTACAGACAAAAAGCCTAGCAATATTGATATCTCTTAGAATGCGATATTGCAAGAGGAAAAAGGGGAAGGGTTTCGATGCTTCTAAGGTGAGTGAGATTTAGAATAGGGGTATAAATGAAACGAAACGATTCGCGAACAGTTCGGATTCGACTCGGTAAAAATTTGAATTCAACTTGCTTGTTAAGGGAGTCGAGACAACATCATAAATATTTAATTCGTTAGGTTCGGGAATCTAAACGAACTTTTAATATAAATAATATTTTATTTAATATATTATATATAATATAAATTATTTATTAAATATCTAATTATTTATTTATATAATATATTTTATTATTTTTATATAATGTATTTTATTTATTCATCTACTATACATGATAAATAATATTATTTTTTAAAGTTTTAAGAAAAATAAATTAACACACAAACGAACTTAAACGAGTTAGAGCTTGGGTTTGAGCCGAGCACAAATGAGTCCAAACATCAAACTTTTTTTTTTACTATACTTAAATGTGCCCAAGCTCAAGCATGAATGTTTAAAGAGTCGAGCTCAAATTTGAATTTTAAAGTACGCTCGAGTCCGAGACTAAAAAAATATAAATGAATCAAGCTCAAACCTGACAAATTCGAGCTTGATTCGACTTGTTTACAATCCTAAACTTTCTATTTTTTGGAACATTGTGGTTCACATTTGGGAAATCGGATCTAAATCAACCTTGGACAAATAAGATTTTACCTAAATTTCAATTTTTAAAAACTGAAAACTCAAGTCAAAAAATATAATTATATCAGGTAGGTCAAATAATTTAAAGTAAAATTATAGGAAGATAATAAATTACTAGTTTAAAAGATTAAAAAATATCAGGTAATAAAAATTACTAGAACAGTAGTACTACATTGTATTAATAAGCCCCATTATTTATTTATTTATTTCTCTGAGACCCTCATAATGCAGAATCAGAAGAAGACGGGGTTAACTCCAACAACAGACCAAGGTTCGAAACCCATCGGGAGTAGGACGTAAGCTGTAAACGTTGGCTCTGCCAACAGCCATTGTCCCCCATTGCGTCCTATACGTCAGTCCTCTATCCTTTCGTACACATCCCTCGATTTACCCCCACTGACATAAGGGATCTCTATGCCTGTGGGTGGGGTTTCACCTGCAACGGACTTCCCCTAGAAATCAAAGAAGAAGACGGTCTACTTTCCCTATTACACTGTTTATGAATTGCTGACTGCTGTTTGCAAATCTTTCGAAGCTTAAAGAAAAGAAAAGCCATTAAAGGAGTCAAAAGGGCTGACTGGGATTTTAGTTTTTATCTGCCGTTTAATATAAAGAGCGCCTCAGATCAAATATTTTCTTTTGACCATCAAAGGAGAGGAAAGTGAAGACTAATCGATCATCATGGGTTCGATACTATCGACTGTTTTCGGCGGCGGCGATGTGTCTTCCCCCGGAGTGCCAGAGTCATCATCTGAGCCGTCACGCGTTATGGATTTCCATTCCTCCAGCCGGTGGCAACTTCACTTCATCAGCTCCAAGGAATTAAACAAATTGGTTCGTTCTTATTAAATTTTAATTTCTCCCGTGATTGATATCTATGAACTCAATTCTTTTGAAAAACTTGATGTTCCTTGCTTTAGGGTTTTTTTTTTTAAAAATTTCATAAGACGTCATCGATCTGATTGTACAGATGGTGGTTGACTTTTCGGCTTCCTGGTGTGGACCCTGCAAGTTCATTGAGCCGGCCGTTTGTGCGATGGCCGCCAAATTCACAGACGTCGATTTTGCCAAGATCGATGTGGACGAACTCTCCGTATGTGTTTCATTCTCTACTTCTTGGGGTCTTTAATTTTTTTTTTCTATTTCCATTCTAAATCTTGCATTAACAAAGTATTTTATTAATGATTGAGTACTTTATTTTGGTGTCCGGTAGGATGTGGCCCAAGAGTTTGGAGTGCAAGCTATGCCAACATTTGTGTTGCTGAAGCAAGGAAAGGAGGTGGATAGGGTGGTTGGAGCTAAGAAAGACGAGTTGGAGAAGAAGATTGTCAAGCACAGGGAAGTCCCTAAATTTGCTGCCTGATGAGAGTCTGTATTTGTGACCTACAGCACTAGTAATTGCAGTTTGTATAATCATTGATTGCAGTTGCAGATTACTGCAATCTGGTAATTCTTTCAACCGTGTGATGAATGGTCTTCCTTTCCTTAGTATGTGGCGAATATCGGCCCCTATATTTTATTGCATTTTCAACTTTTAGATCCTGGCTTCTAACTTCATATTGATCATCTGATTGGCCAAGGGAAAAAAAATGAGGAAAAAATTTTGGTTGCAGGAATGAACATATTCTGGACATGTGAAAAGAGGATTCAGGAATTCTTGCTACAGTGCGATTTTGCTAAGGTTGGCTCCATGAGCACTGTAGTAAGAATTCCTGAGCGCGCCTTACTAAATTCATATGCATATATATATATAGTATTGCTATAAAACATAATTGTGGGAGTGCAATTGGAGTATAACTGTCAAAACGACATCGTTTTGACAGTGAAATAAATAGATGTATCCTTCAGACCAACTTATTTCGCTGCCAAAACAATGTCATTTTGACAATTACGTTCCAGTTACGTTCCAACAGATGCATTTTATAGCAATTCTGTATATATATATACTCACTTCAAGTTTCAATTATCTAGAAGCTTTATTCAGCTTAACCCTTTTCTTTCAAAATATCTCTGCGGCATATGCGTAACAGTTCTTAGGCAGAAGCCACCTTGATGGTAAACATTACCATTACACAGGTGATGCAAATATGTTAGGCAACTCATCTATTCACAAACTTGCCATAATATTTGACATATGATGCCAAAAAACCAGCTTCCTATTCTAGGGCCAGTAATCTCCTACAAAAGCCATGCGCTCCAATACATATATATATCGGCCGTATAGAAAAAGGGTTAATATAGTTTCACTCTCAAACTGTGTATGATTGCTGTATTGTCTCGATGTCAAGATTTTTCAACTTGACCACGGAATCAACATGGCCTTTAAGAGTATGCAGTTCCCTCAATCTGCACAGGAGTACAAATGGTTACGAGATTATAGAAGGATTTGTCACAAACGGGCCGATCATTTGAAATCTTAGTACTTAAGGAAGTCGAAATACAGGAGATTTTGGACATTTAACAAAAATAATCTAACTACCCAGAAATCTTGAAAGTACCTGGCAATTTCTGCACGACGCTTTGCCTCTTCAGCTATCTGATTAAGTTCATTGACACGAGTTCGATCACCAAATTCAGTCTGTGGTGGATGCAACCCATGGAGGGTCCTCTGTGCCTGCGCCCACTTGAGCTCCCGATCCTCTTTCCCAAAATCCTTCTTATTTGTGAAGGCAACCTAAAAGACACAATACCATAAGAAACAACTCACAGAAGGTTTACCTAATAAACTAATCATTTGAGCTGTCTTTTCTTACCCTTTGCTCAATGTGCAGGTCCCAAGCCCTCCCACTCAAAGCATATCGTATGAAGAATTTGATAAAATCTAGGGGTATGTAGAATATTATGTTGTATAGCCAGATGACCCCGGCCCATCCCCATCCAATGCCTTCAATGGCAGCAAAGCTCCAACTTGCATAAACAGCAATCACTGTTGCTATCTGCTCTCATTCAGAAAAAGAGCATAAGAAAATTTTAAAGAGATCTATGCAGTCAAATCACGATGAAAGAAAAGGGAATATGTAACTAACCAGCTGTGCAACTAGAAAAGCTACCACAAGCAAAAGTCCTGGGCATTCAGCATAAGACCAGCTCCTGGCTCGGGTCACGAATATGAGGGCTTGGCTAATGGTGCTTACCTGTAGGTAAATTGCTGATGCAAGTTTCTTGAAATCATCATGCACAGTTGCCTCAAGAGTTGCAACACCCAAAACACGCTGTTTCAATCAAGAACAAAAAGAAAATGTAGATCATCGAGTAATTGCTTAGCACACTAACAGGACACGAGAGAAACAGAACATTAAGCATCTGTGTAACATGTAGAATATGAAAGCAGTATTATACAGCTTGCCAGAATAAACAGGTACAAGAGAATAAAAATGACAGGGATATTATTCCTAATACCATTAGGACTAGCAAATTTTAGTTAACAAAAATGATTGGCCCAGCTTTGGCATGAGTTGATGAAAAGAAGAAATTACTTAAGGAGGACTAAAATAAGTTGCCACTAATAGATGGAAATTAAAAGGTCAAGACTAAGATTAAAAATCTCAAATATGCTGAAAGTCTAATACCCATCAGAAGGCATCTTAGAATGATTATCCATTTATAAGCAATTGATCAGTTAAAACTGTGATTCCATCTGTACTGAACACTTTCAACACTGAAAGTTTTCATACCGGGAAAAAGTCTGTTTTGTATGCTGCCCAAAAGAAGATCACTGTCATCATAGCCAAGTAACCACCAAGAATGATACCAGTAGCAAATATCTCAGAAAGCTTCCAACTGTCAGGTAAAGGAGATGGTTTCACTCTGTCCTTCGATATGGTCATAATGGTACCTAGCATGTCAAAGAATTAGCTCTTAATATTGAGTAAACATTTCATACATTTATTAAGTTCAGAATCACAAATCATGAAAATATGGGTGTACATACCATCATTAAGAATGGCTATAATCAGCACCATGAAAGGTGGGAAATCAAACCTCCATATGAGGGCAAGTAACATGAAACCAAGCTGTCATAGTGAAGTTAACATAAGGAGAGATGCAAAACTAACTAAAGGTAATTGGATGTTTCAAAAAGGCCAGATCTAAGCAAATTCATCAAAGATAATAATTCACTTTGCAATTGACAAATCAAAAGAACATACCACAATACGGATTGTGATGGAAACGGCATAAATCTGGCAAAAAGGAAACAAAAGGATTGCATGGGTTATATGAATAATATTATCAGCGGAGAGGAGATGCTATTAAACAGCCTGAAAATTGCCTCTGTCAAAAGAAATCTTACTGTGTAATTTTTCATCCTCTGGAAGATTGCTCGACTAGTCAGCACAGCACTAATGATAACACTAAGACCAGGTTCAGTAAGTACTATGTCAGAAGCACTACGAGCAGCATCAGTAGCATCAGCAACAGCTATACCAATATCAGCCTTCTTGAGTGCAGGGGCATCATTAACTCCATCACCCGTCATTCCACAGATATGTTTTCTAGCTTGCAAGCGTTTTACAATTTCATATTTGTGTTCTGCATCAGCATTCAAGATCTCACAATCAACAAGAGAAGAGCTAGTCAAGATGATCAGAAACTAACAGTTCTATAATTTAAGATTTAATTTAACAGGTTGAACATTGAGCTAAAGAAAATAAATTAGATGGAAGTGTATGAAGAAGGTATAACAAATGAATGAACAGGAATACTTTATCTCTATCGTAACATAACGCATAGGCCAATAAAAATAAGCATATATAGAGCTTTCTGATTTACAGAGATATCAAGGAGAAAGATGTTACCTGGGAAAACACCAGCAAAACCATCAGCTTTTTCTATCAGCTCATCTACAGGTAAAACAGCAAGGGCTTCATCTTTGTCCTGCCTGAGTAGAGCAGAAGAAGGATACATATTGGTTCCCATTCCTAAACGACGACCTGTTTCTTTTCCTATTGCCAACTGGTCACCTGAAAAAATATTAAGTACCTATATAACTGTATTTTTCAAAAGGAAAACTAAAGAGAAGGAACAAGGAGAAGAATCTCACGCCCACATGACATGCACTTGATGTATAAAAGAGATGGCCATAGGGCAAGGTTTTCCATCAAAGATCACAATGACATAAGGAATGAGAATAGGAACAATTAAACTTCTACACTCTACTCATTTGACAAAAGAAAAAGGAAAAAGAATAAGAAATGATAAAAATTACTCAATGGAGAGAAAATCTGTACTCTTCTACGTTCCATGAAACAAGACAGCACCTCCAAAAAACCAATTTTGTCTTTTTTGCAAAATGTCTTAGCAAACATATTATAACCATTAACCCATATAACAGATGAACAGAAATAGCTGTATGGTTCCAACCAAAAATTCCCACTCCCTACCCCCCCCCGTTTTTCAACTTGAATAACAATTTCTTTGATCTATTCTCTGAAATATCCTTTAGGGAGCATCTTATATGTCAAACTAATGGCAAAGACACTCACTATCCATATGTGAGAAGAAAAAGCCGCTTTTGCAGCCATCATTGCATAAAAGCAACTGCCATATTTTTCAATAAGTAGAAAGCCAAACCCGATGCCCCAGGATCCCACCATTGCAAAAACTTCAGAAATGTTTAGTGTTTGTATCAATACCCTACCAGTAGAAGGGCTGTTTCATTTAACATATCAGTGACTTTGCATTTTCAATTTTTAGAAGATTCTAAGATATAACTCAAGCTAAAAACAGCAGGGCAAAATGTTAGCCATTAGAAGATTGAACATCTAGCCCCAACTATTCTTTTCTTATTATTGAATGGATTCTAATATTTAGAAGTAATTCAATTACCTTTCAGATGTCATGGAAATTGAAGTAATGCTAGATAACAAACAACATAATTATCTATGCATGCATTACAGGCATCTGGTGCAAAGGGGAAAGCAGTGTTTGAAAAGAAAACAAACACGGTAAATGATTTACCTTAATAAGAAAAACATATAAATATATATATATATGGCTTGATGTTAAAGATAAGATGCAAATTTTACATACCAGTAATCATTTTTACGTTGACCCCAAGATTCAATGCTCTTTTTATTGTTTCAGCACTGTCATGCCTTGGTGGATCAAAAAGAGGCAAGAGCCCAATGAATTGCCAAGGCCCTCCTGAACTTTTTTTACTTTGTTCAGGAACTTCCTTTAGAGTTTCAACACCATTGATTTAACAAGGAGAAGTTGTTAAGACCCCCATTATTTTAAGAGTAGGGCACCTAAGGAATACAAAAGATTCCATACCTGGTATGCTACTGCAAGAGAACGCAATCCCCTCTCAGCAAATTTATCAATAACAGTATGAACTTTATGCTCTATATCTGACTTGTTATGTGCAAGATTCAGAATCTGTAAAATGCATATGAAGAAAAATAAGAAATGATACACTAAGTCTATTAGATGTCAACTAGAGAACTGAAAAAATTATTCATCTACCTCTTCAGGGGCACCCTTGCTGACTCTGTGCATTTTTCCATCATTATCTATATATGTCAAGGCAGTGCGCTTATCAGTTGGGTTAAATGGGAGGAAATGAACCTCTTGAATTCCAGCCCTCGCCTATCATGCAATAGAGTGAAGAGGTAGGAAAAGTTCAAATCTCAATGGAATATTAATTATGAGAAGAAAAGACTCCCGCTAACAAAATTGATTTTGAATAACTGAGATCACAAGTCACATTAGCTATCCAAATAAAAAAAAAAAATTTAAAAATCCAAACTAAAATTCATAATACAACTCTACCAACCTCTTTTGGATCAGCCAACATCCCAACTATAGCAGCATCAATCGCATCTTGGTTTTCCAAACGAGAGGCTCTTGCAGCCATTAAAACAACAGTATCCACATCCACCCCTTTAGAAAAGACCTGAAGTACATATCAGAGCAAGTTCATTAAATAAAAAATGGTTGGCAATTTTTCACTTGAATATATTTCACCTTTTATTCCTACTAACCTCGATTAGATTTTTGTCAACAGTTAGTTTGTTCAATGTCAATGTTCCAGTTTTGTCACTGCAAAGTACATCCATGCCCGCCATTTCTTCAATGGCTGTCATTCTCTTTGTGATGGCTCCCTGTGTCATTATTATGAAATGAATAGATATGTCTAAACATTTGAATTGATAAAGAATAGTTCAAAATTTAAGAAAAAAGAAAGCAACCTGTTGAGACAAACGGTGAGAACCGATAGCCATGGTAACAGATAAAACCGTTGGCATTGCAATTGGAATTCCTCCAATAAGAAGCACAAGCAAATTATCGATACCCTGTCGGTAGCTTCGATGTTGAATGGGATACATCACTATTATCTCTATGATCATTCCCACGGCGATAGAACATATACAGAAATTCCCAATGGCCGTCAAGACCTATGAGGCACAATGAAAAGGACTTCATGAAAAAGGGAAGATATATCTGAAATTTTCACAAAGCAGTGAAGTCTCTGATCCAAAACATCATAATAAGATAGGAAACTAAAGCAGAAAAGTGAAAAAGCTACAATCTCTCTTTTCTTTAGCTTAGTAATGTCCTTAGAGCAAGAGAGAATTACATGGCCTGTAAATGAAACATGAACTGAATGGAACAGGGGAACAAGGACATAGTATAACAAATCCCCAGTTAAGTACCTTCTGGAAATGTCCTTGTTGATTTGTGGAATCGACTAGGTGAGCAGCCTTACCAAAGAAGGTACGAACACCGGTAGCTATAACCACTGCTTCAATTTCCCCCTGTTTGCATGTGGACCCTGAATATACACTATCTCCAGGGCTTTTTGTCACAGGAAGGGATTCCCCTGTCAAGGAAGACTGCGAAGCCAAGGAGATTGATTAGACAAAAGGATATTAGATCAAAGAGCTTAATAAGCAACAGATTGAAAAAAATAATAACGAAAGAACCTGATCAATTTTTAACGGATCACCATCCAAGAGACGAGCATCTGCTGGAACAATGTCCCCAAGTCTTATACTTATGATGTCACCAGGTACAAGAATGGCGGCATCTTCCTCACTCCAGGTGCCATCTCGAAGGACCTGCAGATATTCGTTTATCAATCTCAAGGGACGCAATGGACAAAAATCTATAGCATATGAAACAATAATCCAAAACTAATCTTTCAAAGAAAAGGGTAATGAAGTAAGAAATGGTAAACTGAATGTTCCTAGGTAACCTTTGCTTTAGGAGCAAGACGAGCCATGAGGGCAGCAGCAGCATTACCAGCATTGTTCTCCTCAACGAAACTTATTGTTGAATTAATGAAAAGAAGGACAACAATTCCAACAAAGTCTTGCCAATCTGGTGGTTTTCCCTGAGAAAAAAGGAGTAGAATGATATGGTTTTTACAAAGGAAAAGTGGAGAAAAAAATTCCTAAACAAGCACTCATATAGCAACTGTGTAATACGAAAGGTGATTAACTTACCACTCAAAACTGATAGATCACACAGAATTCTAGCATGTCCAAACTCATGAAAAAACAAAGTTTAAGAAAAAGGTGTAAGGAGGGGTAAAGAAGCATTTACTCCTCCATTAGCAAGTGCAATGGCCATAATTGCTGCAGCTTCCATGACCCATGAGAGCGGGTTCCACATAAAACCCAAAAATTTCAGGAACTTACTTTCCTGCAATTCCCGATAGAACAGAGAACGAAAGCTTAGTACCGCAAGGAAAATCTAAGGAAACACAGGGAGCCATTAAAAGGTGAAAGAGCTAACCTCTTTCTCTTCAAGTTTATTATACCCAAAACTTTCGAGTCTCCTTTGCGACTCCTCAGTTGAGAGCCCTTCTTTTGTACACTTTAAATTCTCAAAAACCTCCGGTAGTGGTATATTTTCCTTTATGAAATATTATCCCGAATCAAATACACAATACTAAGAGTTTATCAAAAGTAGAATCAGAAACCCAGAGACAGTTCCTTAACAAGCATTAATAAACATAAAACAGAAGAAAAAATCAACTATCAATAAAAAAAAAAAAAAACCTCCAAATAACCAAGATAAAGAAAAGTTAACACAGAAAAATATTATCAAGCAATAAAAGAGAGAGGGAGAGAGAAAGAGGTACAGAATGTCAAGTATAATATAAACCGACCAAGTCGACAGCCTCCCACTTGAGGGCTTCCAAAGCTTTGTCGTTGGCAGCCATGTCTCAGCCACTACTCTTCCGTATCACAATCAAGAAAACTAAAATTTTATCTTAAAAAGAAGAAGAACAAACAACAATCTGACTCAAATGTAAAACAAACGGGTAGATCTTTTACAATGAAAAATTAGACCCACCAAAAATACAAAAGAGAAAAAATTTTGGTTAACAAGAAACAGAGACACCGATACATTAGAAGAAGAAGAGGTACAAAGGGTGTGTCAAGGACACTCGGTAGTATCTCCTTCCCTTCCTATGTTTTCTCCTTGGGTTTTGTAGAGCTACTCATATATACACCACTAATGTCAGCAGTATAAACAGAATTTCGGGCTCAATTGACTCCTTTTGAAAGGCAGAGGAGGGGGCACTCTTCTCCCTCTCGTCTCTTTTCTCTCTCTCTCCTCTAAGAAGATCATGTACTTGAAGGTACAACCTGATTTCTTTTAGTTGTTTGTTTTTTTAATATTTCTTTATTTTATATTATAAATATATATCCCAACAAGGAATATTTTAGATTGGGTTTTGCATGATTTAGAAGACCGCGGCACTCTCTTCTCTTGATTTTACTATTTTACCCCTGACCACATCAATTAACCAATCCACCAATTTACATGTGAATTCTCTTGCAAATTTTATGTTGCGGATCTTCTAGCATTTCTTCAATGATAAATAAATAAATAAATATATATTTATATTTATTTATTTATACAGAATTGTTATAAAATGTAACTGTTGGAGCGCAATTATCAAAACGATGTCGTTTTGGTAGCGAAATAAGTGAGTCTGAATGATACATCAATTTATTTCACTGTCAAAACGACGTCGTTTTGATAATTGCCCTTTTGCAATTACGTTTTATACTACAATTGCCCTTTTGCAGTTACGTTTTATACCAATCATATAAATAAATAAATATATATATATATATATATATATATATATATTCATGATCAATTTAATTTAATAAATATTCATAATTATTGAATAATATTCCAAATTCATTGGACCTTTTGATTTTTCAAAGTGTAATTAAATAAATTATATATCAAAGGATAAATTTATACAAAAAACTTTTCATATTTTACCTATATATTTTTACAATACATTAAACAATATTTTTTAAGAATATACCAAAATATAAAGAATATATAGTGTACATGTTCCCGAGCAGTTCGCAAATATCTTTAGTTCCACATAATAATCATGATATTTATCCTTAAATTTATTAATATCTTATTTTTAACTGAATTGCCACAAAATACTAAGATCAAAATTCATTTTTTGAAAACTTTAAAGATAATAATTTTATTGCGTACATAAGAAAAATACTACATGTTACCGAATCATTAAGGATGTTACAGTTACTTGCCATATCATACCATAGTTAATCGCCCATTCAAATAGCAAAATTGTGCCCAACTTTCGTTTTACCTTTACCCCATTTCTTACGAGATTGTGTTTCTAATTTGCATACTATTTGTTTGGCTCAAAAAGAAAACAAAGGAAAACAAACACGTTACATTTGTTTTTTTAATTAAAAAAAAAAAGAGAATAGAATAGGTGGTTCGGTTAGGTGGACAAAATTTGGCACAAGAAATTTTAGCTTTTATTTTATATCATCTTCTTCGCTATTAAATAACATAATATATCTAAACTTCCAATACATACTGACATTGCGGGTAAATTATTCTTGAGGTTTTGGGTACCTACACGGTAAAGAATGATTGAGGTTCTGGATGAATTGAGGTCAAAGGTGAACTTCTTGGGTTTCAGGTGAACTGTTGGGTTCCGAATCTCCTGCATAGTGAAGAGTCAGAGTGACAAGGTGCAGTATGTAATGGTGCAGTAAATGTCTAAAACTTAAATTAGTTCTTTATATAGCCGTGTAATGGTGCAGTAAGTCCATGACCTTTCGATGTGGGATGTGTAATGAATAGTATCGGACTGGTGAATAGTATCGGACTGGTGAATAGTATCGGGGTTTTATGTTCAACCAAGGTATTTTGAGCTTGGATTCCTCTCTTGTTATTACACGTTTGTGTTCGTATAATATATCGAATTAAAGCTTTCAGCACATAGATTAAGCTTAGTATTTAATTTGTCATTAATTACCAAGTTGTCATGGTAGAAAATGTAGTCAAAATAGTGACCTTGGTGTATGGTGTACACCATATGCCTTTTCAAAAAAAGAATGTCATCCAATCTTGCCAATATGGCATATGCCCTTTTGAAAAAAAAGAATGTCTAGTCGGGTTAAGTACATCTGTCTTATGATTTAGCCATGTGAGTGTGGAACTTATGATTTGACCTATGCAATTCAGCCATGTATAATTTGGCCACGGGAGTGTGGGAACTCCTGATTCGGCCATGTATGAATGTAGAAACTCATGATTCTACCATGTATGTTTCGGCCTTTGTGATCCAGCCTTTGTGAGTGTAGAAACTCATGATTCGACTATGTATGTTAATGACATATTGTTTCTGCCATGTGTTTCGGCCACTTGTATTCGGCCTTTTGTGATTCGGGCTTATCCGAGTGTAGAAACTCAAGATGTGATCATGTGTGTTTCAGCCTTGTGTAAGTGTGGAGACTCATGAT
The DNA here is from genome assembly GCA_028571225.1 of Parsonsia alboflavescens. Lineage (NCBI taxonomy): Eukaryota > Viridiplantae > Streptophyta > Magnoliopsida > Gentianales > Apocynaceae > Parsonsia > Parsonsia alboflavescens. The sequence continues at coordinate 12,736,843 of JAOXNR010000022.1, forward strand.
TCGACTTATGTAATTGGGGAAAGTTTTTACTTTTGAGATTTTTGTTCTTCATCTTTGTGAGATGAATGTCTCGAGGAAAGTTTTTACTTTCGGATTTTTGTACTTCATCTTTGTGAGATGAATGTTTCGAGAAAAGTTTTTTACTTTCGGATTTTTGTTATGGCAAAAGTTTTTACTTTCGAATTTTTGTACTTCATCTTTGTGTGTTTCATGAGTCAGATTATGTAGTTCGGAAGTGATTCAACCTATTTTTTGGCCTTGGGTTTTGAGAATGAGATCTTGGAGTGTTGTAGCTCATGATCTGGAAAGTGTGTTTCGGGAATGAGATCCTGGAGTGTTGTAACTCATAATCCGGAAGTGTGTTTCGGAAATGAGATCTAAGTGGAATGAGTTTCGGCCATGTGATTCGGAAATGAGAAATGGGTGTATTGTAACTTGTGATTCGGAAATGTGTTTTGGAAATGAGATCCCATAGGAATGAGTTTCGACCATGTGATTCGGAAATGAGAACCGAGACTGTTGTAACTCGTGATCTGGAAATGTGTTTCGAAAATGAGATCTAGAGATTTGGGAGGCATGAGTTTCGACTATGTGATTCGGAAATAAGATCCGGGAGATTCGGAAATGAGATTCTAGAATGAGTTTCAGCCATGAGATTCGAGAATGAGTTTCAGCCAAGTGATTTGGAAATGAGATTTGAGAATGAGTTTCGGCCAAGTGATTTGGAAATGAGAACCGGGAAGGAGTTTCGGCCATGAGGTTTTGAAATAAGGTTCGGGAGATTCGAAAATGAGATCCGGGAATGAGTTTCGGCTAAGTGATTTGGAAATGAGATCTAGGAATGAGTTTGGGACATGTTTTAGCCATGAGGTTCGGAAATGAGATTTGGGAATGTGTGAGTTTTGGCCTGTGTTGAAGCCAAGTGATTCGGAAATGAGATCCGAGAAGGAGTTTCGGCCGTGAGGTTTGGAAATGAGATTCGAAAATGTGTGATTTTTGGCCTGTGTTATGACCTGGTGTGATTCGGCCTTATGTTTTGGTCATGTTTCTGGTCCATGGAGAACTTGGATGATGTAGTACTAGTTTTATTCTTGAACCCCTTAAGGTGCATAAAACGAAACTCACCACATATGGTGGCTAGTCCGAATCTTGTTTGGGATCATGTTTGCGCTTCTGTGTGATTTTTTTATTAAATGTTTTGCTCAAATCGTGCCATAAGTACAGTGGGTGCCATATGATATAGTGGGTAAATTACTCCCGAGGATTCGGGTACTTGCATTGTAGAGGGTGACTAAGGTTCCGAATGAATTGAGCTTGCAGGTGAACTTCTTGGGTTCCGGATGAAGTGTTATTGGTGAACTTCTTGGTTTCGGATCTCCTGCACAGTGAAGAGTCAGAGTGACGGGGTATTTCCAAAACTCCTTCGAAGCTTGACTTAGTCCGATGTAAGAGTTCTGAGTAATAAATGTCTTGTATCTAGGTAGCAGGTGTAAACTTCTTTATATAGCCATGTAGTGGTGCAGTTAGTCCATGAACTTTCAATGTGGGATGTGTAATGAATAGTACTGAACTGGTGAATAGTACTAGGGTTTTATGTTCGACCAGACTATTTTGAATTTGGATTTCTCTCTCATTATTACACATATGTGTTAGTGTAATATATTAAATTAAAGCTTTCAGTACATAGATTAAGCTTAGTGTTTGATTTGTCATTAATTACCTAGTTGTCATGGTAGAAAATGTGGTCAAAGTAGTGACTTTGGTGTATGGTATACACCACATACTTGAAATGCCTTGGAGAAGTTATGTTGCGGCTTTTTATAGGGAGAAATGACTATAGTAAAATAGCTTCATGCTTTCAGTTGGTCTAATATCTGTAGAAGGATGGAGAATGGTGGATTGAGAATGAGGCTACTACAATGGATGAACCAAGTCTCTCTTGCCAAGCTTGGGTGGCGAATTTTAAATGAGGACTATCGGCTGTGGGTTCAGTCCTTCTTGCAAAATATGGAAGTCCATTTTCAAGGCTTTTTGGGATTTGGAACTGCCTTGCATCACATACTTGGCAAAGTGTTGTTCATGGTTTTCGGTTGCTAGTTAACGAACTGGAATGGAGAATTGGTGATGGAAGATTTGTTTCTTTCTGGCATGATAAATGGCTATTGGATTCTCCTCTCAGTTCTAGTGTTCTACAACCTCTCCCTTTTGTTGAAAGTGCTAAAAAGGTTTATCAATATTTTGTTCTTGGTTTAGGTTGGGACATGGTGTTTTTAAACTGCTATCTAGATTTGGCAATTTGTCATAAACTTATTCTATGTGTGCCTCAGCCGGGTGAGATGGACAAACCAAGATGGAGTCTCCCATCTAGTGGTGTTTTCACTTCACATTCTTTTTATCGACACATGGAGAAACAGTATCCTTCTCGAGATGTCCCTAAATGGAGTAACCTTTGGTCTTTTAAAGGCCTTTTGAGATATTTAGTCTTACTTTGGCTGGCTCGAAGGATTAGACTTAAAACAAATAACTTCTTTTTTCATCGTTGTATTTGTAGTGATCCTTGTTGTGATCGTTGTGCTTGTTTGAAGGAATCCACTTTAAATGCTTTGCGTGATTGTCCTATGAGTAGATATATATGACTATCTATGTTGTCTCCATCATATTCTCGGGTTTTCTTTGACCAGAGACACATCGATTCTTGAATTGATAGAAATCTCTATAGGGATTGGGATAAAGCAGATTGTACTCTTTGGAAGTTGATTTTTCGAGTAACATACTTTTTATTATGGTTCTGGGGTAATGTCTCTCTGTATGATGATAATTTTTGTTTACCTAGACTTGACCTTTGTATTACGCAAATTCTTGTTAGAACAAATATGTTGGCTAAGGAACCTATAGATATGAGAGTAGATAATATTACGCTATAATATTCTCATTTGTGAATGTTATTTTGCTTTGATTTTCCCAAAAAAAAAACATAATATATATTATCTTACTTGAATAAAATATCTCTACGATTTAATAAATTTTTTAAAAATTTTTATTAATAAAATATATCTCCAAAAGTATATGTATATATATACAGGATTGCTATAAAACGTAACTGTTGGAGCGTAACTGTCAAAACGACATCGTTTTGACAGTGAAATAAATGGATGTATCCTTCAAACCCACTTATTTAGCTGCCAAAACGACGTCGTTTTGACAGTTGCACTCCAACAGTTGCGTTTTATAGCAATTCTGTATAAATAAATATATATATAAATATATATATATTTATACAAGGAAATATTGTAGAGTGTTACGGAGCACTCCTTATGGAGTGCGCTACTTAAATTTCTAACGGTCAAAGTTAACGTCAACTATCTTTTGTTTTTAAAAAAATAAAATAAAATATAATCAAATACCTCTAAAGTTTAGTTTATTCTTTTAGGATTTAGTTTATTAAAAAAAAACTTGAAAAAATAATTTTTTTATTAGAATTTTTTTTTAATAACTAATCGTTAACTTTGACCGTTAAAAATTTAATTGAAGCACTCTATATGGTGTGCTCCGTAGCACTCTATAGCATTACCCTATGTATATATATATATATATATATTTTATATATATGTATATATATATAGAGAACTACTGGTGCGCTCTGGAAAGTGCCGTATGGCGCCCTCCCGTCAACTCAGTAACGGAAGGAAAAAAGTCATCAAAACTACTAAAGCAAAATGGCGTCGTTTTGAGGAAAATGGAGGCTCAACAAAACGGTGCCGTTTTTCATTCAGACCCAAAAATGAGCAGAGCTCCCCAAAACTAGAAGAAATGGCGATTTCAGCAGAAAACCTTAAAACCATTTCAAACTTCAGTGTTGCGGGAAGATTTCCGGACAGCAGGTCAAAAAAAGAGTTTCCCTTGACTTGCGGTCTAGCCTAGAAGTTACAAAATTTGACGCGGCTTTTCCTAGGTTCGAGGCTGAAGTTTCCTGGCATTCTAGGGTTTGAAGTACATAGAATCGGAAGTGAATCTAAACTTATTGGTTCCGAGACCAACCGCTGTCGAAAGTGAATCTACTTCCTCAAGTTCAGAAATGGAACAAACACAGCCCTGGGATTCCCAACAATTAGTTGCGAAGATTGGTGCTTTCTAGAATCGCGACCTAGATTGGAGACAAACCCAACCCTGGGATTCCCGACACCAACTGCAGTGTTTGGCTGATTTAAGTTGGAACGATGCTTTGGTTAGTGTAGGCGTGGGCCTCGCAAGACAATTTACTGTTGAGATCGATCCTAAGTTTTACCCCCCGCTGTCTCGGTGGCACCAGACTTATATATAAGTGGCGGTTCGTTGTTGCCTTGCTGGAAAACTTCGTTCTGTCTATTGGTGAGGTAAATTTGGAGAGGTTTGTGAATTATGATGATGATATTCTACGTTCTGTTTCTTGAATTTGTTTCAGATGTGAAATGATAATTTTATGAAGAAATTTGGTTTGATTTAGATCTAAAAGCAAGCGTTAGGAATGAGATTTCAATTTTGCTGTTTTGTTGAAGCTTTGGTTACAGTCATCGATCACTCTCTTTCTCTGTTCTGTTTTTCTTTTCGTGATCTTGAAGACTTCTTTGTCTATGGTTGAGGCAGTTTGGTGTGAACTAAATTATGAATGCATGTTTCTCGTGTGTTTTTTTTTTTTTTCCAATTGCTCTTGAGGATTTCTGAGTGTTATATAAGCAAAAAGTTTTTCTCTACATCTTGTGCATATGCTGTTGTGTGATTTTTCTTGTCAATTATATCTCAGATGATGAAAGCTTGAATTTTTTGTTTGATTTCGAGACTAAGGGCCGGTTTCCTGTTTAATTTCTATGAATTTTTTTGTCTTTACCACTAAATTCTGTAGTGGAGATGTGTGAGATTTCTTGATTGATGTGTTGTTCTCTTTTTTTCTTTTGATCTCTGATGCAAGAAGAGATTAAATTGGTTCTGAAAATTGTGGGGGTGTTTTACTCTTTCCCTATCATGATTAATGAAGCATATATTAGAAGTTTTTATTAAATTATTATTATGTTCCGTAACTTACAAGTTTATCATGTGATTTTAACATAACTTTTTAATTGATTGTTGTTTCCTTTGGTTAGTCTTAATCATCTCCACACAATGAGGATGCCATCTTATTTGTTAGTTTGTTCAAGACGCTAAAAGCTTGAGAATTTAGTTGTCTACTGTAGGGTATAGTTTTTGCTGTTTTGCTTGATTATTTAATCTTGTGATTGGTCAAATAACTGCGTGGAGTTTTGTTGCTTTCAGTTCCAATTCTATCATCACAATTTGTCTCGTCAACAAGCTCAGCAGCAAGCCTGGATTCAGAAGAGAAGGTAATATAATTTCCTGAAGTATTTGGATGTTTGTACAAGCAGATGTTTCCTTCTTTGCTTGACCCCTTTGATTATTTAATTTGATTTTCAGAGTGGGAGATTTTTTGTAATACATAAAAAATTTAACTCCTGATATGGATGGTGTCCCTTGTAAAATTTATAGATGCAAAATTGTTCAAAGGAAAAAAAACGGCTTTAGTACGTGATGGCCTTTCCCTCATGGAGGACAATTTTCACAAGAGGCTTGGCATTCAAAGGAAGAAGTGAACCATACTAATTAAAGTTGCCAGATGGTAGTTATATTGCACATCTCTCCTATTCCAG
>JAOXNR010000022.1:12742620-12770913 GCA_028571225.1 Parsonsia alboflavescens
CAATGTTGTAAAGTCTAACATTTGTCTCAACACATTTGTTGAAAGTTTCAGCCTTGTTCATTCAATTTCCAGCCTTGCTCTTTCAATTCAATGTTCCATGCTTATACTTGAAATATTGATCTTTGTACAAGAACTCCCAATCATTATTAATATCATCTTCAATCACTAACAAGTCTTTCTTCATTCTTGATCTTCCAACCTTGTATTTGAAATACAAGCTCTGGTACATAAACTCCTTTATTCCATACGCATCTTCATATGAGATCTTCCATGAATTATCCCATGCCATGTATGCTCCTTGATCTCCATCAGTTTTTGCTCCTACATGAGATCCACATATTCCACTATGTTACATTTCCCTTCTCTCTTGCTTAGGAATTTTAGAAATGGCCATCTCTTATCAGGACATAGTGAGGTGACCACTTTCGCAGTTGGTGAGCTTCTTTAGGATCATGTGGGAGGTTGCCATTTTTGAGGAATTTGTAGATTGGATATCTCCAGTCTACCTAATCCTCTCTAACCAAGTTCTCTTCTTGGTTTATGCTGGGAGAGTATAATTGTTCCACTAACCGCTCTAAGTTTGTCCCGGCTATCTCTCGAAACACTTTAAATAGTGCGTCTGCTTCTGCATTTTGCTCTCTGGGTATATGCTCGATGAGGAAATGCTCAAGTTTGGATGTTATATCTCTTACTTATTTGAGATATTTGATCATGTTCTCCTCTCTAGCTTCGTATTCCCCGGCAACCTGGCTGTCTATAACTTATGAATCAGTTTTGACATGTAATTTTTTGCACTTTTAAAGCTCTTATGAGTCTTAGACCTACTAAGAGAGCTTCATATTCGGATTCGTTATTGGAGGTTGGAAAGTGGTACTTCACATAGTAATTGATTCCCACTCCTTCAAGGCTGATCAGTACAATTCCTACACCTGAATTTTCCTTTTGTGTGGAGCCATCTGTGTATATGGTCCAGATATTATTTTCACAAGCCGCTTGTTAGCTCCAGTGGAGTTTCTTCTAAAAAGTCTAACAAATCTTGAGTTTCGATTGCTTTCCTTGGAAAACATTTCATTTTGATATCCCAAGAGCTAAAGAGACCACTTCATTGTCCAGTCGGGCCTCACGAGAGCTTGTTTTAGCGGTAAATTGGTTAACACTGTTATCGAGTAAGTTTCAAAGTAAGGATTAAGCTTCCTTGAGGTAATAATAATCAAATACAAAAATTTTCAAGCTTTGAATATCTAATTTCAGGACCTCTGAGCAAACGGCTTACAAAATAAATGGGAAATTGTAAACCTGACCTTTCTACTAGTAGCATCGAGCTGAGTGCCTTTTCAATTGCAATTAGGTACATTAGAATCTCCTCCCCTGACCTTGGGGACGTTGAGGGCGCTTCCCTTTGAAGTCTTTAAACTTGCCGAAAACTGTTTGACAATCTTCAGTCCATTGAAAATCTTTCGGCTTCTTTATGACGTCATAAAATTTTTCTCCTTTGTCAGCCATTTTTTTGATGAAGCGCCCCAATGCCATGGTTGTCAAACTCAAGGAATTAACTCATAAACTTGCACGAGTTTAAAAGTTTAGAGGGTATAAATGTGTAAAATCATATTAAAATCAAAAAAGAAGGTAAAATTGGACAATTCAGTAAAATCACTAAGTTTGATCGAGTTCAATTTTCCCCCAAATTCCCATCTGAAATCAAAATGCCCTATTAAATACCCATGACTCGACCCAATTTTAATTTTAATTAACCCAATAGAAGAGGGATTTGAGGCCATTTCTCTTCACTCTTTAGCTCTGCGCTGCTGACTGCTGTGCTTCCAACTCACCGTCTCATCTCATCTTCCTCTTCGTCTCATCTCATCTCATCTCATCTCATCTTCCTCGTCTCTGTAGAGTCTGCACTGTTGTTGACTGTCATCGCAACGCTGACTACCTCGGCCTGAGCTACTGACATCTAGGAAGATTGGAGCATTTGGTGCTCACATTGTTTAATCTCTTCATATGTGAGTAACTCTTCCATTTTAGGGTTTTAATGCAATGTTATGTCTTCTTCTGTTTTTTTTTTTTTTTCCCTCTGCTTCTTTGGCATCCATTTGGGATGAATAACATTGCATGTACTTAGTGCTAGGGAATATTAATTCTCTTTGTAAGTTCAAAATGGTACCAGCAAATTGAAATGTTACTTCCCATATGTGCGTACTGTATTAACATCAGAGAGTAGGAGTAATAGTAACTGATTCATGCAGGGGTGATAATTTGGGGAAGAGACTCTTTCTTTACCGAAAATATGGGTTCCTTTGGATTGCAATTTAAGAATATCCAGTAGGCTACTATAGCTTCATGGTGGTGAGTGTATAAGTGCTAAATAATCAGCATTGCTTGCTAGATTTGTTTAACTATTAAAGCCAATATTTGGATTTGCAAAGAAACTCGTCACTACTATGCAAGAATTAGATGCTTTTATTTGGTGTTTACTTGTCAATGTTAATTGCTTTTTTCTATTTTTTGTTTTTACTTTTTGACAAGAACGACTGTTTGCAGATGGTCAAGAATTTTTCTGTTTTTTGTTTTCTTATATAATAAAGATGAAAGGAATAACTGTTTGCAGATGGTTTTATTTCCTAGATGTGCCATACTCTAAAAAAAGATTACTATTTTCTAAGTGTTCTATAAGACATTTGTAGTTGTGAAATGTGTTTTTCTAGAGGTTGGCTTGTTGATGGGTGAACATACTTCCTAGTGACTTTATCTGGGTAGAGAAAGGAATCTTCTGTTAAAATAATATAAGACTCATCTGTCTTGCATGATTTATAATGTGAATATCACTATTTTGGTAGCTTCCTTACATTCTCACAGAGAAAATCATTCAGAAAATTTTTGAAGTATTTTGGGATTTATCTCTGCCTTATGTTTATTTGAGAAATAAATTGCCCATTGGGTACCGGTATGATTGGATTCATTTTTTAGTCGGGGAATTTATTCATTTTTAGGTGAATTGTTCATTATTTTGATAACAACCTTACTTCATAGTTCATAGAAATGCCATCAAAGAGAAAAATTCTAGTGGGAATCATGCTGATATTGGGTGGGGATCTGCTATTGATGTTGATGGAAATGCTAGAAAAGCAAAGTGTAAATATTGTAATAAATATGAACTTTAGACGTTTTTTGCTATATTATTGGGATATTTTATTGTGATGATATATAAATTATTTAATATATATATATACATATATATTCGAAATGTAAACTCTACGAGTTTAAGATCCAAGTTTACGATTCGAGTTTACAGGACCACCAACAAGTTTACTTAAACTCTCAATTTTAAAAACCTTGCCATTTTTCCTATCGAACTTTGGACCTCTTCAATGTTCTGGCAAGCTCGATGTCTAACAGTGCTTTTATTTTATCAGGATTGGCATCAATGCCTCGTTCTGATATTATGAAGCCTAGGAATTTACCTGCCGAGACCCCAAAGGTACACTTATCTAGATTAAGCCTCATATGAGCAACTTTCAATATCTGGAAAGTCTCCCAGATATCTTCAATGAAGTCTTCGGAGGTCTTGGACTTGATTATGATGCCATCCACATAGACCTTAATGTTCCTCCCGAACTGGTTCTTGAAGACATTGTGCATAGCCCGCCAGAATTCCTCCCCCGCATTCTTTAGACCGAATGGCATTTTGGTGTAGCAGTAAGTGCTGACTTTGTAATGAACGAGGTCTTTTCCATATCCTCTATTGCCATTGGAATTTGGTGGTACGCTTTGTAGACGTCTAGAAAACACAGCCATTGGTAATTGGCTGTGGAGTCTACCATTTGATCAATGCTAGAAAGTGGGTATGAGTCTTTCTGGCAGTACTTGTTTAGTGGTGATATGCACACACATCCTTCCCTTTCCTTCTTTCTTTGGCACAACTACCGGGTTAGCTAGCCATTGTGGGTGTAGAACTATTAATATTCCAACAGCTAGAAGAGCTTGGACTTCTTGGGCTATGACCTCATTTTGCTCTAAAGCAAAGGTCCTCTTCTTTTGTTCAACTGGTCAAACCCCCGACCTTGGCTTTGCAACTCTCTTGTCAATGCCTTCAAGGTTTGGAGGTCACCAGGCGAAGACTTTCAAATATTCTTGTAGGGAGACAATGAGCTTCCCGTTGATTTTGGAACTCAAAAGCTCACCTATCTATCCCTTTCTCAGGGAATTCTGTGTTGAGGAAAACATTTTCTCCTCTACTAGCGGCTTGAATTCTGAATTCATCATTTCCCTTCGGGACGTTGATGAAATCTTCCTGCTTGAGCTCCACCAAGCTCTCTGTATTACTTACCTTCCGCGAGGTAGCATTCTGCAGCGAGCTGCCTATCTCCTTCTAGGACTACCCAAGCTTCTCCAACCTGGACCTTCATGTAGTAGTTCAGCAAAGAGATCTCTGCTTTCAGGTCCATGGCCCCCCTTCTTCCTAAGATTGTGTTATAGGTTCTGGGAGCATCGACCACCATCCAGTCCACGACCTCAGTTACCCACCTACCATCCACGTGGATCACAGTTGGAACCATAGGATCAATTCTGCATTGGTTGTGCTACTGTTGAAGTTGGTTAGGGTTGTGTCGGACTTAATAAGCGAGCTTCTATCTATCCCCATTTGGTCAAATGCCTTTTTGTACAAGACTATTACTGAACTACCAGTATCAACCAATATCTTACGTACCAAGAAATCCCCAATTTGGAATGACACTGTTAAAAGCTTTGAATCTTCTTCCCAAGCTTGCTTCGACCTCCTTTCTATGGCATTTATCTTGCCAACCGGAGGTCATTGATTATGTGCAGCTGCACGAGGCGGATTTTGCGAGACCCGTGTTTCTTGCCAAGAACTCTTGCAAGTGGCCCTCCTTTACTAACCTCTCAATCTTGCGCTTGAGGTTGAAGCAGTCCTCCGTGAGGTGGTCATGGTCCTTCTGGTAGTGGCAAAATTGGGTCAAGTCTCTCTTAGTCAGGGGAGTTTTAAGAGGTCTCGGTGGCTTTATGAGACCCTTCTTTTTCATGACCACTAGTATCTCTGCCCTCGAGGTAGTGAGGGGAGTTGTCACTAGGTCTGAAATGGTCTTCCTCTTCTTATCTGATGATCCTCCTTTTGGTTGAGGATCCTTTTTGTCTCTTTTTAGGTCTGAGAGTAGTGAGAGTAGTGAAGTAGATGGTATCGTTTTTTAGCTCGATCTCTACAGCCTCGTCATTGAAGCGTAGTAGCTTCTCGTACTTTCACCGAACTTTTGTTTGATGTTGAATAGATCATTGATGTCCTTTTCACATCTCTTACTACTTTGATAGTTTTTCAAGAACAGTTCCTTTAGTTGAGTCCAGCTCAAGATACTTGCCTCTGGAATCCTTTTGAACCAAGACTGTGCTTTCTCGGTCAAAGTGGAACATGGTCTAGGTACTCAAACATTTCCATGTAGGAAACGTATTCATCTATGTGTTGTAATGGTTACCCTGTGCAGTCATATTTTGTCTCCACTTGTAGAGCATTGAATCTTGGAGGCATCCAAGCAGTCTTGATGTTGTGCACAAATGGCGAAAGCTCTGAGAGCTCCACACTGCTCTATATCTCCTGATTTCCATTTCTCGCCTAATTGGCTAGGAGAATCGCTCTCCTCAATGGAGTCAGGGCTACCCGTCGAGCGTTGTTACCTGTCTTTTCGTTCAGGTTCGTCGAGCAGGTATCCTTTCCCCCAAGAGGAGTTCTCAGTTAGCTCCCTTGCTCTTCAAGACCAGTCTCTCTTCTCTGACCTCGTGATTTGGAAACTTGGTTGAGCCTATCTTTTAGGTCATAAACAATTCCATTGTTTAGGATTTCTCTGAGGTCAGTCACGGGTGGGACTCTCCTCGCCTGTGATCTTTCTCGTGCTTAACCTATCTCCTGGCCCTCCTCATTGGGCTGGAGCTCATTCCTTGCTTCTGAAAGTCGGGGTTGGTCAGGCTGTGCGAGACCAACTTGGTCTCGGGAGGGTTGCATCTCCCTTTAGGATGGCACAAGAGTCCGCCGTATTGACATGTACTCTCCTCTACCCGAGTGCCCTTCTAGGGCAGCCACCATGTGTTTTAAAAGGTCAATTGAAACGGTCACTCGACTTCCCCCAGATCTCTATGTCCTGGGGTTGTCATCGTTATCAGTCTGGTTAGGGTGTCTCCGTCCAGGCCTTTCTTGCTCAGGCAGAGGGTTCATCGATACCCTTTAGGATGGCCCAGACCGTGTCTGTCTTGGCTGCTCTTGGTGATTGTCTAGCTTTAGATTATTGTTATTTTTCACCATTAGGGGTGGGTCTTCTGGCACTGCTTCTCCTGTGCGTAGTTGCATTCTGCCAGACGGTCTGCAAATATGTCTGGGCTAAACGTGCGTCAGCTGTGATTGAGTCATCACAATTTTTTTCTTTTTTGTATTGAAGAAAGCTAGGCTTTTGGAATATGTTCTTTCCCACAGACAATGCTATAAGTGATGGAGCTCGAAAATAGCCTTCGAGTCACCCCAAACAGCAATGATGTTCGTGATCACAACTTGAGAAGAAAGGGAGTAGGTCACTAGATTGGGCTGTTGCCCGGGGAAGAGCTTTGATGCCTAAGTCAGTATTCTGAGAGAGTAATCTTGTGTAATTAACTCCAAAAATACTCTCCTTATCCGTAGACTGTTTGTCCTTTGATTATATATTAAATGAAGTAAGTTACCTCTTTGATCAAGGCTTTTCTATTACGTTATAGTAGGCAATTAGAATAATTGTGAGATCATATCGTATCCCGCCAATTCACGTCTCTGGTTGAGAGCTACGAGCTCGCTAACGACCTTTAAACCAACTTCACGACCTGCCCGTGGACTTAGAAGGTCTCGACTATCTCTTCTAAGAGGTCGCATCGAGTGATCATAGGCTCCTTGGGAGTGTTAGGAGTCGTGCATAGTTGGTTACAGCATGAAAGATGTATGAGACGGATTGGAGCTCACCAGGTCGAAGACCGTGGTCCGGTGAGAGCTCTCCTGAGCTCATTTTGGAGGTCAGTGACCTGGAGATCGCTTTTAGGAGGTCGCTGCCCACCTTTCCTCTTTTACTCGTGAGTTTGATTGAGGTTGGGGCTTTGAGTCCATTTGGATTGACTTATTCGGATCGCGCCCGTTTTTCCCATCAATAATACTAGGGAAGAAGATGAGGGGTGCCTTTTGCGTTTCCATGGTAGTTGTCTGAAATTTAGGTAAAATATATCCATAATATCCAGCCTAGTATTGGAGGGGTACTTTACATATAAGATACTGATAACTTTTTCTTGAGACAAATATGAATATCTTTAACATGTACAAGAATGATTTAAGAACGAAAAATGGTACAGTTTTGGCTTCTAATGATTTGTAGTTGAAATTTCATTGGTGGCTTTATATGTTTCTTGCGCTTGCAACCTGTTGCTAGTTGGTACAATTAAAGTGCAGATTAACTTTAGTTGAAATTTCATTGGTTGCTTTATATTTTACAATTAAAATTTGCATAATTCTCTATCTTTCTTCCATCATTCTGATCTGTACTATGTTTCCTTCCAGATGATGATCTTTGTTTGAGAATTTTCTTGAGTTGCTCTGAGATTATGAGTTTAGGAGTGGGGGGACATCATCTTTTCAGTTGAGTGCTTCAAATTGATTGCAGGAAAGATATTGTTGTGATTTAGTATTTTTTCAAGTAGTCTTTCAACATTTTTAGACGTATTCTTTTACTTTTAGTAAGTTGTAATTTTGTTAAACTTTGTTTTAGATGGTGTATACTTAAGAACTAAAACAATTAAGAGTGAAGTTGCTTGTTTGGCTGCTAAAACTAGATTAACTTGGGCTTGTTTGAACTTGTGATAAGAATTTGAATGATAGAAATTTATTACCTTGTAGGTTTTTTGTACAGCTTTTAAGTTCAAAAAATGTGAGAAATTAAATCCAAGTTTTTTTTCTAATTTTAAATCTTAAAATTAAAACGAGCCTAAATGAGTTCAAGTCCGAGAATAGGCTCAAACTGAGCTCAAACGAGTCAAGTTCTCGAGCTCTTTTATTGTAGTTGCCCAAGCCCGAACTTTCTAAATATTGCACGAGCCCAGCTCGAGTTTGAATATTTAACCTCAATCGAGCTTGAACCCAAGCCTGAGATAATATAAACGAACTGAGCTCGAGCTCGAGTTTGGCATATTCAAGCTCGGTTCATCCCCTAATTTATATAGAAGAGGAAGTCTTTTGAGTTTTTGGAAAAGATATGTTACCCGCTGATCAAGGCTACTATCAAAATTGATGAGACACGATACCTTAAAACTAGTTATAAAAACGAGACGACCCTTTGAAGCTCGATAATAGAAATTTAGACGCTGCGATCTACAAGCTAGCTGGACTTAAAGGGGGATAATGATGGATAAAATAGGTACGATCCAAATAATCAACCCAAATAATCTCAAATACCGCCCTGAATGTTAAGGATCTGATCCAATATTTTCAAAGGTGGGTCATTAACCTCCTAGGTCACCTACTTTTTAAGAGCTTGGCAAAGGTCTCACTGGATCCCAACCTTCTGTGAACTCCAATCCATCTCCAACACCTTTTATGCCACGATTAAACATTTATGACTCTTAACATATGTTATGAACCTTAAAATCACTTATCGAAACTTCTAAGAAGCTCTCTGAGACCTTCGAGGCTCACTAGATCACAAAGTTGATTCAACGGTCATTAATGAGCTCATAACCCTCATATCAGAGATGTGCATAGTAAGGTACTTAATATTATGGAAACTCCAAGATTCTAGGAGTAATTGACGGGATTTATCTAACAATTATCCTAAAATGCCTACTTTCACGTGATTGAGATTCACTTCAACAAAGTAACTAGACCTAAATAGTAACTTCTTATTCAATATACATATCGAATCACACACAGATTAGACAAGTAGATTTTATTCAATTTTACTTTAATCAAATACTGACTTAGGCATCGGAGTTTTCCTCATAGCGATAGGCCACTCCGATGACCTAATTTCTTTTGGTTGTGATTACAGGTACCATCACGATTCGAGGTGACCTTAAGGACATTTTCAATAGAGTTATCAATTGGGCCTGACCCAGTCCCAACCCCAAGGGCCAGAAAATTTAAAGGACCAAGACAGGCCAACCCTTATATATATATATAAATATATATATATATATATATATAGAGAGAGAGAGAGAGTTTCTAATATGTGTGTCTGTTTGCTATGCGAATTTGTCAAAACGACATCATTTCGACATGGGGTTTTAAAAAAAAAAAATTAGGGGATCTTCACAGAAGGCTAGAGCTCTTTCTCTCTCTTATCTCTCTTTCTCCTTCTCTCTCTTCCTCTCCTCTCTCTCCTCTCCTCTCCTCTCGGCACTATGTGTGGGGTGTAGGTGCAACGGTGCTGGGTTGGGTTTGAAGGGTTTGGTGGTTTGGAGATTTTTGTGGTGTGGGTTTGGTGCGACAGTGTTGGCAGTGGTTCAGTTTTAGATCTAAATGGTTCTCAGGTCCCTGTTGTTATTCATTCGGTCTTCAAGCTCGCTGTTGTTCTCAGTCCCAGATCTGAACTTCATGCTATAATTTCTAGACTTGAAGTGGCTAAGGAAATTGGACCTGGTACAGCGGTGTTGGCAATCTGAATGGTAGGGGTGCTGTGGCCCCCCCTTTTTTTTTTTTTCATTCACCAAAACTACGTTGTCGGCGAGGCACACACCATGCACTGTGCAGTTGTCACACCTAATAGACGAGCTATATATATATATATTTATACATATATATTTTTTACTTTAAAAAATATTTAAAATAAAACATTTCAATTTTCACACAACTTTTAAAAAATGCAAAAAATAGTAAACAAAGTGAACAAAAAATTAAAGAAAAATGTAGTAAAGTATTAAATATGAAAAACTCAATTTCAGGATTTAAAACTCATTACAGTCCCACAAAAAAAAAAAAACAAAAAGTTTGAGTTTCAATGAGAAAGAAAATACAACTACAAACAATAATATTGTAGTAGTAATAAAAAGTATGAACTTTTTTAAATTATAATTAATAAATTATAAAATAAAATAACTTTTTTAATATCTTTGACTCCAAGGATCAACTCGTCTGACCCTTTCTAAACCCTCGTTGGTCCTTGATCCTTAAGTGACGGGTTAAAAAACTCTTGTAGTAATTAGGATTAAGTTTTTCAAATCGAACCCTTTAAAAATATGAGATATGATTGGATCGCAGCTATAGGTTCCAAGCTCTATCAATTGTAATAATAAAAGTGTAGGATCTAAAAGAAAAGTAAACATAAAAATAAATTTTGAGGTCTAGGCTGACATCGACACTGAATGAAGGCAAGGCCAGACCATACTGGCCCAATAATTGCATTGGACCTGCAGGGCTAGAGCCGGATCGGCCCATTTGACACCTTCATCCGTAACAGTCCTCTCTATTTATAAGTATGTATATAATATAAGGATAATGTAATGGAATATAATGCTTTTTCTATATGTAAGTATATATATATATATATATATATATATATATATATATACATATTTATATAAATATAAGGATATTGTTCTGAAATGAACCTGTCCTCTTCGTATAAAATGCACAGTCAAATTTATTTTTTTATATATATTATATTTTAAGAGAATAAATTAAACCTAAGGATATTGGATAAATTTTATTATTTTTTAAAATAAAAATAAATAAATAAATAATTGATCCTTAAATTTAATTTTTAAAATATTTAAAAATGCATTATATAGTATTTTCGTATAATATAAACACATAGAAACATCATGAAATTAAAACCCATATAGTTTGGGTGATAATTTGGTAGGGATGTTTATTGAAAGGCCTAAGAGTGGGTGGTGTCAATATTGGATGGAGTGGTAAGGGAAGGCCTCATTTCCACAATTTGATTCTCATCCGCACCCATCCTTTTTGCGGCAATTCCTGCTCCAAAGAAGCGTTTTACTGCATCTTCCATGTACCGTTTCCCTTCTTTAACGCTCATCTTCTGAGCAATCTGTTGCGGGTAACTCGTAAGAACATGATCTCCGTTGAGCACAGCTGCCAGTTGCACAAGCTCTTGTTGAAATTCAGTCAATTGTGCATCTTCTTGGGCCTCGCCTTTCCTGATCTTAACTGGAGTTGGTAGATGCTCTGTACGTGGGTATATATAATATTATATATACCATTAATTAATTAATCAAGTAATTGAAAAAAAATAAAAAATAAAAAACCTGGGCAATCAGTTCTAGGTTGCTTCCTGATTTGAAGAATGGATTCAAATGTGGCCGCCCACCGATCCCTCTTGGTTAGAAATGGTGATGAGAGATTGAACATCTTCTTCACAGTCGCTGGAATCGATGAGTGCTCGAATTCTGACGCCTCAAATGGTACCCCATTTGCACCATGAACAACTGCACCAACCAAAAACAATTGCCCCATTTATGATGATGATGATGATGATCTTTTTCAAATTTTTAGCTACAAATAACATTACCCGTTGCTTTCTGAATCCACGGAGAAACCATGATGGTGGGGACCCTAACTCCCAGTCGATCGAAGTTGAAAGAAAAGGGTTCCGGTCCCACAATCCCATCCGGGTTTGGGACCCCTCTGACAGGTGTAGGGACATGATCGTAAAAACCACCATGCTCATCGTAAGTGATTATAAACAAGGTCTGGTTCCACTGCGGGCTCGCCCTCAGAGTCTCGTACACCTCTTTCACAAACATTTGACCTTGGTACACATCGTGAGAAGGATGATCGTCGTTGGCCGGTTCCAACTTGGAGTCCATGTACCGCTGCTCCACCACAACATAACCCGGCAGCTTTCCATCTCGGGCATCCTTCTTGAATGATAAATCATATGGATGGAAATTGCCCAGGTACTTGATCTTTCTTAAGTTTCTATAAAATAGAGTCGCCGGGATATTCTGGTAATATATTCCAAAGGATATTCCGGCATCATCCAAGTTCTCGAAGATGGTCCGCTGAGGATAACCCTTAGCCAGTAGTGCCGCCACGTTGGAGGTGGCTCCATGCGAGGTTCCCGAGTGCACATACAGACGATTCGGTTGTGTGGAAGAAGGCACGGAGGCAAACCACCGATCGAAAACGGCAAATTCAGACACAAGTGTCTTATAAACACCAACCTTAATTAATCACATCCACCCAATCATTAAAATGTGTAATATCCAGATGTGTACTTTTTCTTGTCACTTTTTTTTTATCATATATCTCTTGTCTCTTCCTTCTCTATGTATTGATAGATATTAGTTTGATCAAAATATGATTAATCATAAATTATTTTTATTTTCTAAATTTAGTTTATTATGTTTTTATTTTCTTTTTTTGCCATCTTCGATTATTAACAAAATTTCAACGTGATAACTTTTAATCCATATTATTTTATTTATCTTTTTTAGCTATCAAACTTTTTTTTGTTACAAGTTTGATCATGTTCATTAAAAGCATATTTTATACTATTTTTAGTGGAATGATAAGAATATTTTTCACATGCTAAAAGGTTCGGATATAATCCATTCGTGTGTAAGGAAAATAAAAACTTGAACTACCAAAAATATCTTTATCATTTCTGTTAAAAAATAGTTTAAAATATGTTTTTAATGAAAATAACCAAACTTCCCAAAAAAAAAAAAAAATTTTTTATGATAAAAAAGATAAAATAAAAAATATATATAGATATTAAAATTTGTGAATAACCAAACATAACAAAATAAAATATTTTGAATAAAAATTAAAAATCAAAATAATTGATGGATGAAAAGTATCAATAATTTTTAAAATATAAATAGATATATTTTAATATATATATATATATATTTATATAAAGTAATCTACGGTTTAAGCCTTTAACGATTCATCATGTTTTTTATTTCTTTAAAAAATAATAAATTTAATTCATTATCTTAAAGTTTAATTTTTTTAAAATATAATATATAAAATATATTTTAAAAAATAATTTTTTATTGAAAATTTTATTTTTTAAAAATAAAATTGGATATTAATGGATAACTTTGATATATGGATAGAGACTTCACCGACGTGCATTGATTCACTCTGCCGGACCATCCTCTATAAAAATATATAAATATATATATATTTATTTATTTATTTATTATTATATATATAAAGAGTTCAATTCAAGAGACAAGGCTCTACTCCTAGCCAGAAGGTTACATATCTGAAGGTTTCTGACTACATATCTTAAGGTTGGAGGGGAGACACGTGTACTTGGTTTGGACATAAAGGTGTCAAGATTAATTATATGCTGATGGAATAATAGAGGTAAAATCACAACTTTAATAAATTCAAAATTAGGCTAAATTCTTTTTAAAAGAGAAAAATATCTTCCGGAAGTTCAGAGTCACAGACGGATAGATGAGGGAATTAAAAAATTAAATTTAAAAACAAAAACATGGACGGGATATATGGCGAATCATGTCCACTAGCAGTGGGGATGGCCGATGGCGGATTAATAAAAAGAAAGTCACTTACCATTTCAGGTTGAAAGCCATTCATCACACTTTGGGTCATGTTGGGATTCATAGAATGAGCCTGCTGGGCAAAACCATTCATCGGTGGAGGGACGGCGGATGTCTGATTTGAGCCGAAAATTTGCTCCCGAATAGCCTGGAAGGAGTGGCCGGGATCAGGATCTACGAAGTGGGATTGGTCGTTGAAGAAAACCCGAGGGGAGTTGGGGTCCGTTGTGGAGATTGGATTGGATTCGGAGCCATTTACGCCGTTGATTTCCGGATTCAGCTTCTTCATCCATCCAATCATGTGATCAAATGACCGGTTTTCCATTACTAGCACCACAACAGTCTTTATTGGACTACCCAAACAAAGATAGTTGTTGTTGTTGCTTGAGACTGAGATCAGTAGTAGTAGTACCAATGCAGTAGTGGCCGTAGACATGGCGACGGTGGTGGTGGAGGAGGCCCAACCTGCTTCTTTTGCTTTTTGTTAACAATAATTATAAAGATGATATGGGTACGGTGGAGTATCCGTGGAGGCTGTTCATTATATTGGGGAATATTCATTCGGGAGTGTCAACTCTGCTGAGTGCGGTACGGGTGACCCCGTGTCGGCGCTACCACGTTTCCTCAAACTAGCACTGCGTCCCTCACATAACTATTTTTATTATTATTATTATTATTAATTAATTATAAGATATTATTGTTAATTAATAATGACTATTTGAAAATGTTTTTTTTTATGTTATCCCTCTAATATATACTCATGAAATAGTATGTAAGTTTTTGATAATATCATTAGAGGATATTTTAGAAGAAAAAAATTATCTTAATTTTAGCATAACTAGTGTGGATGACTGATATTTAATATTGGAGGGAATAATATTAATTATATAATATAATATTAAGCCCTCGTCTTGTCACAATAATATTTGATGAGCTCGAAAATAATCTTTGGGTCATCTCGACTTGTATAAGCACAACCAAAAAGGGAAAAATTAGATCATCGAAATGGGTTATCGCCTTGAGGATAAATCCATTGCCTAAGTTAGTATTTCAGGAGAGTAATCTTTGAGTAAATTAGAAATTTAACCATGAACAATGTGTGATTTGATAATATATACCAAATAATAGGTTACCTTGTTGATCGTGACTCTTCGATTATGTGAAAGTACTTAATTAGGATAATTGTGAGATCATATCCCGTCAATTGCTCCTAGATCGTGGAGTTTCCCTAAGTTGGGAAACCTTGCAATGCACGTCTCTGATCAAGAGCCACTATCTCATTAACGACCTTTAAACTAACTTCGCGACCTACCTGTGAATGTCAAAGGTTGAAGTCTTGACTATCCCTTTTAGAAGGTTGCGATTAGCGATTATAGGTTTATAGAGTGTGTTAAGAGTCGTAGACATTTAATCGTAATGTGGAAGATGTATGAAATGGATTGGAGTTCACCGAGTCAAAGATAGCGGTCCGGTGAGACCTCTCAATTTAAGGTCAGTGAGAAGAAGGTCATTGCCCACCTTTCCTCTTGTGATTCGGACTTTTAGATATTTGGATATGTACTTGGATCCGCTCAGGTCGGACCATCCGGATCATGCCCATTTCTGCCATCAATATTAGTGAGCAATTAACTTTTTTATTGAATCTCTTAATTTATCATAATCACTTTTGATGATGCTCTCAGATATTAAATTTGTGGGTTCACAAGTTTCAAAATTTGTTGCATCATGTGCAAAGTTAAGAGGAACAACTTGACTATGAAGTTATACTTGAGGAAGCTAAACTTGGAGATGTTGAGAATGGCATGAAGCTATGAAGTATGTTTCCAATTGAAGAATTGGAAGAAGGTATGGACTACTTGAAAACATACTAAGGATGTGTCAAAATGAAGTTCTAAAGTAGATATCATGTGACCATCCAAGAAGGCAAGCAAAACGAAGCAAAACAAAGGCTGCCCAGCCCTAGTCCCGCACTAACTTCAAAGAAGTTGCCTTGGCCAAAAATTCCAGGGGGTTGTCTAGTGTCAGATGGCCCACAGGAAACATGAAATATATATTATCTTTTCTGGGGGTTTTCCTGTGATTTTGGTTATTTCTCCTTGGCATGAATTATTTAAGTTATTTTTTAGCATTGGACTATGTATATTCCCTTATATTTGTAATGCAAACAACCATTAACAACATATCATATTTTGAGTGAAATCAAATTGGATCAAACTTGATCTTCTTAAGTATGTTTCATGAAATTTTTCTAGGATTCTTGATTAAATTCAATTAGGGCTTTCAATCACTTTATCTAGGGTCTTAAATTATCTAACAAATCAAGATCTAGGTTGACATTTGCAAAACAACATAAGACAATGTAACTAGTTTGAATCTTAATGATGAGTCTTGGATTGTTTAAAGTTGGTGTTGTTTGATGGTTACGCCAAATCAACGCAAGATCACATCAAGTCAAGAAGTCCTCTCAAGCCATATTTGGGCCTATCTCTAGAGGTCCATGGTCTCTTGGGACTATCTCTAGGCCTTTTGACTTTGGGTAATTCTTGTTTGGACTCCCATTAGATAGTTTTTACTTCAACCTTTTTTTTAAAGATTTTATAGGGTTAACTTGATTAACTTGATTAATAGGATTACAGTTGGAGGTGAGCCCTAGAGGTTTGGGATTGGAACTAGGATTGATATTTTTTGAGGGGTTAGAATATAGGTTTCGCTAATGTCACTCCGAATCTAACCTATTCACAAATGATGTACTAAAATATTATTACTTTGTTTCAATTTAAAAGAAAATGTGTTTGATTAAAATCCTTTATGTGTCATAATTTTGAATATATTCTTCTTGCCATTATTTTCTCTCTGTCATTCCTTTCTCCTGTGTCGAGGTTTTTTACAATGTTTTATGGAGATTTCAATTTTATAAGATCATATGTATTTATCTAAAAAGAAAATTTCATTGATGGAGCTCAAAAACAATCTCCGAATCATCCCAATTGTCAATGATTTCTATAAAAACAACCAAAGATTAGATCACCAGAGTGGCTGTCACCTTCAAGGTAACTCTAATGCCTAAGTTAGTTCACGTAGAGAGGGAATTGAATGAATTCACTTGTCTTGATCTTGTGTGATCAAATCGTGTATATTGAATCAATAATACACCATCTTAGGTGAAGTTACCTTATTTGAGTAAATATCAATTACTTAAAATTAAGCATATCACATCAATTGTGGGACAGAATCCCACCAATTGCTCATGGAAATAAGGAGTTTTCTTTTTGGAAAGTCTCTCCACCATGAACGTCTCTTAGGGGAGTTCCATGAGCTCGTTAGCTACATCTTAAGTCAATTCACGACCTTCCAACAAACTTGAGCATCTCAAGTAGTCTTCTCTAAGGTCGGGTTGGGCAAATCAAAGGTCATCACGATACGAGTTGGGTCGTGGATGATGAATCGTGACATAGAGAGTGTTTAAGATAGGTCAAAACTTTCTAGATTGTAGGTCGTGACCCAGGAAACCTTCCCTAAGCTTTTAAGACAATTTTTCTTGTTCACTAGGAAGGTCGTTGTTTCAATTCAATGAAGTCGGGGTCGGGTTCTCGATATTTCGGATCAGAGCTGGGGTGTAGGAGTGTATTTAAGTCGAATTATAAGGGTCATGCTCGTTTTACCCATCATTTATATTGTGATAAGGAAAGAGATATCGATAATTGGGCAAATTCTCAATGAAATGCCTTGTAATAATCAAAGTCGTGATCCATCGAGATTGTTGTAGATTCTTGAGTTCGAATTGGGAACATCTTATATATTAAATTTTTAAAAAGTAAAGTAAGTTTGATAACTTTTTCTTCTTCTTCTTTTTTGAAAGACCACGAAGAGGTTAAGTTGGTTAATAGAATCAGAACTGGAGCTAGATTCCCTGATACTTAGGATTAAAATTAAGGTTGAAATTTTTTGTTAGAGAGTTAGAATTTAAATATTTCTATAGTCAATTTAAAATCCAAATCCCACTCATTAACATTCCA
Organism: Parsonsia alboflavescens; assembly: GCA_028571225.1. NCBI lineage: Eukaryota > Viridiplantae > Streptophyta > Magnoliopsida > Gentianales > Apocynaceae > Parsonsia > Parsonsia alboflavescens. The sequence continues at coordinate 12,760,185 of JAOXNR010000022.1, forward strand.
AAATAGTATTGCTTTGTTTCAATTTAAAAGAGCATGTGTTGGATTAAAATTCTTTGTATCGCATAATTCTCAATATATTCTTCTTGCCATTCTTTTGGCCTCATTCGCATTCCTATGTCTATTGTTTATATTTGTTTTACAATATTTTATATAGATTTAGTTTTATAAGATCATCTGTATTTCCTAAAAAAGAAAATTTTATGTTGTGATAAGGAAATAGAGATGATAGGGACTAGGGAGAAAATTCTTTTAGAAGGTTCTAAATCTCATATTACATAATCATGCGCTACTCCCTAGATAAAAATTTAACATATAATTTTAAAAAATCAAATTTACTTAAAAATTAATTTATCATTTTAGATTTTAATATTAAAAGATAAATATTATAAATTATAAATTATAAATAAAATTTTTATTAATATAATATAAAGGATAACGTCTAAGATGACCGTACAAGTGTTTGATTCAATCACCGGTGAGTGTTCCTTACGCTATGTATCAAATTGATGTAGACTTGCATGGTGGTTTCCACTTCCAGGACTCCGTACATTTTCAAAATGTCAGGATGATTCACTCGCCATTATCATTCAATTAATAAAATCATATACATAGTTTCTCTTGTGCCATTTCACTTCCCTACCAACATTATTTCCATATTACATCAACTATGCAGAAGAGGAGAAATTAATAACAACAGTCGGCTCATGGACAATCTAAGTAAGTGGGTGGGGTGGTGAGTATAGAGTTCAAAGGTCTCAAGTTTGAAACCCTACAAATGTCTTTTTAAATTGAATTGGTAAGTTGGGACTTGTCTAGATGAGTTTACTTCTTCATGATTCGTTACCAGTTCACCCATAATGCATGTTCCGATAGTGGGTGGACTTTCAAAATAATCCAAGAAATTAATAAGGACAAATTTCATAATTGTAGGCATTTGAAGGAAATACTTCTTTCATTTCAAATTAGTTGTCATTTAAAGAGAGAGTTCTTAGTTCAAATTAGTTATCACTTACACATTTTAACCTAAATTAGTTTATTTAATTTAATTTTTCATCTTGTATAGGTAACTCATCTAATTTAAGTTACCTAGTTCAGAACTAGTTTGGATTGAAGGATTTGGACCAAAAAAAAAAAAAGGAAGAGATTTGGAAGGGAGAGAAATAAATTTATGTTTGGGAGTTTAGTGTTGAAAGAAAGGAAGGGAAGAGAAGAGAGGAGAAGAAAAGGAGCCCCTCTTACCCCTAGAGGAGGAGGGTTTTAGAGAGAAGAGGTAGATACCAACTATGTTTGGGAGTTTTTTCCAGAGAGAAAAGAGGAGAAACATTACCCCTCAGATGATTAGATTTGTAATCTGTGAAGAAAGAGACGAATTGTATGATGTCTCATTTTAAATTTTGTGAAATTTCTATTTATACTCAATTCTTTTTATTTATCTATCAACTTTTCATGAGGTTTTTATTATAAATTCATTTTTAAATAATTTATCACTCCCTTTCTTTCCAAACTCCCAAACAAAAATGATGTATTTCTCTTCTTGTTCTCTCCCTCTTAAAACTCCTAAACTAGGAGTTGGGAAAGAAATAAGATCTCTCCAAAAGTGGCTCTTGAAATGACTATGGTATCCACAAATTAAATATATTTTAAATAAAATAAAATTACACAAAAAATTATTTCATAAAATAAATTCTTAGAATAATACTCATTTCGTTTAGAATTGAATATTTCAATTTAATTTATACATATTTTAATAAAAAAATTTGATTTAGTTTATTAATCCACTGCATTATTAATTTTCTTAATAAATTTTTTTTCTAATTTAAGAAATGAAATATTCAATTCTAAATAATAAAAAATTAAAACATGAGACATTGATTTCATTTAATTCCTGGGTTAAACTCAAATTCCCGTCTCTGTCTAACTTTTGCCTTCCCTCTCACCAAACAAACTATATTTCTTGAAAATTAGATTTCTCCTTCTCTGAACTCCCAAGCGAGCTTTAACGTGACCCGATTCTTTTCTTTTTTCTTCTCTTTTCTCCGAACTTATATTTCTTCTCTTTTAAGTTTTATCTCCTCCTCTAAGCTCCCAAAGTTGCTGCTAAAGAGTTAACCCTGCAGATCTGTAATGGGCCGGCAGTTTAAAAATGCTGCTTTGCCTAAGAATGTGGGTTTCAATTTATAGCCAATCAAAATCCGGATTTTTTTTAACCCTCGGATCTTGATTCATGGAGTTCACGGAAGCTTACAAGCATAGTGGACCGTGTGTTTTCTCTCCCGATTCTAGGTTTCTTGCTTTCCCGGTGGATTATCGACTTGTGATTCGCGATGTGCTCACACTTAAGGTACTTCTCTGCATGTTCCTTAAATTTTCCTGTTGTTGTCTTTTAATTTCATTTTGCGAAATGAGTGCAAGAGTGGATTTGCCCAAAATTTTCGGTTTAGAGCATCCGGTAAAGAACATTCTTGTCATCATTTGGGCAACTTAGAAAAGTAACTTTAGTCAAAATTGTTTGAATTCAGAAGAAAATTACACAAATCACTCTGCATTAGCATTTGATCTTCACATAACAAAATGTAATAGAGTTTAGGTATAGTGGAGACGCCCTTGAAACTCTAGCACAGTTAATCTAAATCTAAAGGACATGATATGATAATCGATAAGTGCAGGTGGTCCAGTTGTTCTCATGCTTGGATAAGATAACTTACATAGAGTGGGCTCTGGATTCTGAATATATACTTTGTGGTCTCCACAAGAGGCCGATGATACAAGCTTGGTCATTGAAGCAACCGGAGTGGACCTGCAAAATAGATGAAGGGCCTGCCGGTATTTCTTATGCAAGATGGAGTCCTGACAGTCGTCACATTCTTACTACATCTGAATTTCAACTGCGGTTAACAGTGTGGTCACTACTGAACACTGCTTGCATACATGTCCAGTGGCCGAAGCATGGTTCCAAGGGTGTCTCCTTCACTAAAGATGGAAAATTTGCTGCTATTTGCACTAGACGTGATTGTAAAGATTATGTCAATCTACTTTCTTGCAATACTTGGGAAATAATTAGTATATTTGCTGTTGACACATTGGATTTGGCTGATATTCAGTGGTCACCTGATGATAGTGCTATAGTTATTTGGGATTCTGCTCTGGAGTACAAGGTATTTCACTTCGTTCCTGTTTCGGTTTGATGACTGAAAGCTGTCGACCCTCTCCAAGTGATTACATTTGTAAATTCAAGTTGTGGTTCTATGTTGTTACTGACTTTATGGTTTTGGAAACGAGGATATTAGGAAATTTGCATTCCTTGTCTTTTTTTCGTCCAGGAGGTGCATTGGGAGTTTTATGGGTGTGGGGGATACAGGACGTCTCAAATCCTATCTATTCTTGTGAAATGTTTTTTTTTAACTTTTTATGAATGTCGTGTAATTTACTTGATTAATGATACTGTGGGCCTGTGGCTATGGTCCTTTTATGACCAGGTAGCTGGATAAACAAAAGATCTTCCTGTCTTTTCTTGGAAATGAACTCTAATATATTGGGTATTACAAATGAAAATCAGTTGGAAATGCTTTATGTATCATCACAAAGAACCTCTCTGCTTCTGTGGTGATGAGGATCTTAGTTGTTTGCCTGAAATCTTTAAGAGGACTGCTACTGTTCTTTTTCTCATCTTGCATTTCTTTTAGTTATGCCTTTATGTTTGTAGAGATAATTTATTGTTATATTCTTCTTTTGTGTGTCATTCCTTAGGTTTTAATATATTCCCCTGATGGACGCTGTCTCTCTAAGTATCAAGCATATGAAAGTGGCTTGGGAGTAAAAAGTGTTACATGGTCTCCATGTAGTCAGTTTCTAGCGATAGGAAGCTATGACCAAATGTTGAGGGTTTTGAACCACTTGACATGGAAGGTATTTGCAGAATTTATGCACCCATCCACCATACGTGCACCTTGTTCTGCAGTTGTTTTCAAGGTGAAGTACTTAAATTGTTTATTTGTACAGTTGATCTTTAATATGTTGTTGAAACTTGATTTGGTTGTGTTAAAATTTTAGGAGGTGGATGAGCCTTTACAACTGGATATGTCAGAATTAACACTAGATGATGATTTTGTGCATCAGGATACTGGTAAGTGCTAAGTTCTGTTTTTCTTTTCCCTAAACAAATTTGTTACAGTTGATTTCCCTTGTTTTTTAGTGGAAGCAACATGATTTTATCTGGAAATGCTATATCTTGTTTTCTTTAGCGGTGCAATCTGCTATACCTTTATAAAACTGCCATGTCTTATCTGTCATCATTTTAATCAATGGTGTTCTAAAAATATCAACTTTTAATATTAAAATAAAGAATGTAGGTCATGAAAATTATGCAAATTCTTCCCAATCTTTGCATATGATTCTTGATTACCAAAAGGGTCTGGAAAATTGGTAATTTTGAATGTTAGCATAAATGGGCACCCGTTAATGACAGGTAGGTGCAGCAAAATTGATTAAGTGGTCTCATTTATGAATGGTCATGTATTCAAATTATTAATTGAGGTTCTTCCTCTAGATCCCAACTAGATTAGTCGGGTTAATAGTTGCTTAAATATCAGTATGAAAATCTACAAATAACTGGGGAGTTGTTAACTTTGAGATGAAGATGATTTCATTTGCTGTGTATATTTAGTTTTGTTTGTGATGTGGGGTCTTTTCCTTTTAATCTGTGGTCATGCAATTTAGCATACATCCATCCCTATTTGCAGATGATGCTCCTGAGAACTGCATTCAAGTTAGGTATGACATAATGGACTTGCCAATTACAATACCTTGCCAGAAGCCTCCTGTAGATAAACCAAATCCAAAGCAAGGAATTGGTAAGTCAGAATCTTAATACATTGCATGCTTTGTAAATATTGTATTTCATTGTTTCCTTTTTTTAAGATTAATATTATTCCTCTCAATGAAGTAGATATGAAAAGACAACTATAAAATTTCAAGTTAATTTCAGAAACCCCCAGAAGTGAGGCAATTGACAGTTGTGTATCTATGTATCTTAACATTTAATTTTCACAATTGGGTACCTCGCTGCGGATTTAGGCTTTGCATTTTGTTTCTATTTTCTTCATAACCTAATTCCACAATTTTATACCTAAAACTAGGCTTAATCTATTAATGCAGAGGAAGCCTTGCAGATGGCACATTGGCTAGGGGGCTGGGGCAAGAGGTTGTTGGTTAGAGATGAAGCATGTGATGGTGTGATAAAAGGTTGTATCTCAAAGAAGAGAAGAGTGATGAAGAGACATAGAGGGGAAGAATAGGGTAGGTTAGGGCTGTAAAAGAGCTTGAATCTTCGAGGCTTAGGCTTATCTTGTCTAGATTTTTTAAGCTCAAACTCAAGCTTGCCTTGTAAAATATATCGAGGGCTCGAGATCGTTTAAAACGGTCTAGCTCAGTTCGTGCCCAAGTTCATTTAAGATTGAAAAGAAGTAATAAAATTACACATTTTGATATGTTTTAAAATTTAAGTGATACAAAATGAAAAAAATTAAATGTACTATATATTAATATAATATATAAACAAATTTACATATTTAAATTTAAAATCTATTTTCTTTTAGAAAACAATATACTATATAAATAAAATTTATATACTATATGAAGTTTGTTTTGGTTCATGAACTTCACGACTCGACTCATTTAAGATGTGATTCAACCTTGGGTTCAATTCGGCCTTGATTAAGTTGAGTCGAATTCAAGCTTTTACTGTGCCAAGTTTAAATTGTTTGCTAATTATCTTGTCTTATTTAAACCCGGGGTGGTGGATATTGTGAAAGTGTGAGAGTGGAGAGAGTTAGTGATAAGGTGGAAGATGATTTGTGGAGAGGGATACTGCATAGGGAATGTAGGTGGCAGTGGCAGAGTGGTTGGTAAAGTGGGATGGTGGGTTGGTGGAATGGAAAGAGAAGATGAATTTTGGAGGTGAGAATGGGCAATGAGGGTGGCGATAATACCAATAGAGAATGGGAGGTGGGTATTGGTTGTGGTGGTGAGAAATGGTGATGCTTAGGGTTTTGTGAAGAAGATGGAGCATTTATTTTCCTGAATATTATGGGTATTTTTGAAAGAAAAAAAAAAACAAACTTCTCCGGTGCCCAATTGTTAAAATTAAAAAAAAGAAAGGTTCTTAATTTTACCTTGGACTTCTAGGGTTTTTTCATTTCAAATCAGCCATTAAATTTCATGGTATGAAGAAAAATTTGGAGTCACTGTTATCACTGTACGAAATATTTTCATTTTAGGGTTCCTCATCTCACAAAATGGAAGCACCTTTTGTGTTCATAATGTTTTAATGAATGAATTCTTAGGTTGTATCTTGAACATAAGAGTGATATCTCTCTGTATGAGAACTTAAGAACATATCTTAATGTTGAGGATGTTCTTATATGAATCAGTTTCTGGAGGTTGTTTTCAACATGAGACTTTGTTACATTTAGATCTCTACATTTTTTGAACTTCAACATCATTACTATTATTATTATTTTGAGCACTCTTGACACCTTTCTTTTTTTTTTTTTTAATCACATTTACCAAAAAAAAAAAACAAATTCAGGTCTAATGTCATGGAGTAGTGATAGCTCATATGTATGCACTCGAAATGATAACATACCTAGTGTTGTTTGGATATGGGATGTAAACCATCTTGAGCTTGCAGCAATCCTGATTCAGAAGGATCCCATCCGAGCAGCAGCCTGGGATCCCACATGTACACGATTACTTTTATGTACTGGAAGCTCTCATTTGTATATGTGGACACCAATGGGAGCTTACTGTGTGAGCGTTCCTTTACAAGATTTTTCTGTAAGTGATCTGAGATGGAATTCTGATGGAAGCTGTGTTCTGGTGAAAGACAAGGAGTCATTCTGCTTTGCTGCCGTACCAACAACATTAATGCACCAAGTATCCAGTGATTATAGTAGCTCCGATGACTGACCTGATGTTCTGCTTTGCTTGCTTTTATTTGTTGGCTTCAATTCAATCTTCAGGTGTAGGTACTACTAAGCAGTATAGAAATATTTCAATTGACTGAATTGTGTAATCTGAACACACTTGATTATTGATCTGGAGAATGTAGACTAGGTGTGCATATGTATATGTCTGTGACTCCGTTGCTCTTATTTCTATTTTGAGTTAGTCTTTTATTTATATTTTGAGGTGTCTCTTATTTCTTCATTTAGTAAAATTTTTACAAATGATAATGTGTATTTATTGCTGTTAATTTTCCTGGATGGTCAGAAAGGGCATGATTGCTCTTAATTAACCTTGATGGTTAGAAAGGGCATGATTTGAACGACTTGATCCAAATGAACCTAAATGTCGATTTGAATACTTAAGATTCGAATTAATATTAAGGAAAAAGTGGGCAGTTACCTCTTGGTCATTGACCATCAATGAGTTAAGAAAAGGTCTTCATTAGATCTTGAGCTATGAATCGATGAGTTTTAATTTTTCTTGTGAATCTTTTATGTCATGATTAAATATCTAGAACATTTGATATGCATTATAAGATTCAAATTACTCGTTGCGACCTCCACATCGTGACATTCGAGGCTTATTGGAAGGTCGTAAAGATGGTTTACAAGTTAGTAGTGAGCAAATAGCTCGTACATTAGAGATGTGTATGACAAAATATCTTCCATTATGGAAACTCTACAATTTTAGGAGTAATTAGCGGGATATGATTTCATAATTATCTTAAATACCTATTTTTATGTAACTGTGATTCACTCCAATAAGGTAACTTTACCTAAAAGGTAACTTATTATTTGATATACATTATTGAATTATACAAACATTACACAAGTAATTTTTCATCCAATTACTCTCATGGAATACTGATTTAGACATCAGAGTTATCTTCAGGGCGATAGCCACTCTGGTGATCTAATTTCTTTCTCGTTGTGATTACTGGTGTCATCACAATTCGAGGTGACCCGAAGATCATTTTCGAGCTCCATCATTTCTGGCTCTATCTGTGGGAATTAACATTCAGAACATGAGTTTTCTTTCATACAAACAAAAAACGAATAGAAATTGTGATGCCATGCTCACAACCAACACGAATCCAGTTGCCACATCGTGGTCGACCACCTGGAAGAACTCAACTACGGACTGGAGAAACTGTTCTAGAGGATCCAGCCCAAGGAGAAAATAATATCAATATGACCAGCGTTATTGATCCGACATTGCCACCAAGTCCAACGTGGTTTGGTCCTTCTCGAAGACACCCCGTTGCTAAATCCTCCTGGACAAGGAGAGACGGGACAAAGGTATCAAAATCCAAAGAACAATAGCGTTCCTCGACCCCAAAGATCTAGGGGAAGTCACATCTCTGCTTGCTGATCTCTTGGAATGTATTGTAGCAGCCAGAGAAGGAATGTCAAATCGGAGAGATTACATATCAATTGGGAGTAGTCCAGCACCATCTCTGGAAACCCAAGGTAGTGAAATGATACACAATTGGATCCGCCCCCACCTTCAAAGGTAAAAAGCGACCTCCCACAAATCCCCACTCAAAACGGTGAAGGTTGAGGGGTAGAACCTACACAAGGAGGAGCTTGTGGAGAAAGGATTCAAGAAAGAGTTAATGCGGAAAGAGCACTACCAGTGACCGACCTCAAAGAAACTCTACATAATGGTCGTGGTTATGACTTGAGAGATAGACTCAATAGAGCAGCAATCTCTAGAAGTCAACGACAAGGAACAAGTCCTGACAAGTAGTTGAGCTTCTTGAGAATTGCTCTTGGACAAAGGACACCTCTTTCGCAAAGCCTGATTAAAATAACAAGTAACGAAGCCTAGGAGGTGCCTCTAGATCCACTAAGGAGAGTGACTCTGCAAGAAAATTGCAAAAGACATGGAGACCATGCGATATAGAGTAATGTGGACTTGTTCGAACCATCAAAATTTATCCATAGCATCAAAACAGTTCGAATGCCTCCAGGATTCAAAGCTCCACAAGTCGAGGTGAAATATGATACAGGCAAACCATTGCAACATATAAATGAGTTAGTTTCTCAAATGGAGATGTTCGAATATCCCGATCATGTCAAGTGCCGAGCTTTCCGATTCATGCTGACAAAAAAAGCACATTCATGGTTCAAAAGCATTCCAGAGGCAAGCATCTTGAGGTGGACATAGTTAAAGGAGTTGTTCTTGAAAAATTATCAGAGTAGCAAGATGTGCAAGGAAGATATCAACGACCTCTTCAACATCAGACAGAAGTTCGGTGAGAGCACCAGGAGTTATTATAGTTGGATCAACGATGAAGTTGGGGAAATTGAGAAAAAGAATGATGTGATCTACATCACTTCATTTAAGCAAGGATTGCAATTGGGTATGCAGCTCTCGGGCTGGCAGAAGAACCAGTGAAGATCATCAAGGAGCTGCAAACACTCCTCGAGAAATTGATCAAAGTAGAGGAGACAGCAATCCAAAAGAAGATTCCTAATTTCACCTCAACCATCGAAAAAGAAATCAAAGGGAAACCTAAGAGCCCACAAACATCCAAACAGGATAGGAAAGAATCTCATTCAAAGGGAGGACCTTTGGATAAGAAGAGGAAGATAGTTCCCGACCTAATGACTATCCCTTTAAAAGCCTTGCAGGCAGAAATCATAGTGGTCATGGAATAGAGAGGTCTCTTGAAGTCATTGGGACCTCTCAAGACCCCCTTGGCAAAGAGAGAAATGGCAAAATTCTGTCATTACCATAAAGATCACGGTCACCTCACAAAGGACTGTTTTGACCTCAAGTGAGAAATAGAGAGATTGATAAACAAACTTACAAGAGTTCTTGGCCAAAAATGTGGGTCACACAAATCCACCACCTACAGTAGCCAAAGAACAACGAACTCCGGTCAGAGAGATCAACGCAATTGAGAGGAGGTCAAAACAAGCTAGTGTAGTAGATGCCAACCCCCTCATGGTGTCAGTCCATAGTGGAGAATTTTTGGTCCAAAAAACCTTGATAGATACGGGAAGCGTAATGAATGTCCCATACAAAATGGCATTTGATCAAATGGACATAGACCAGAGCCCTTTGCTAAAATCCAACATGGCTCTGACATACTTCAATGGTAGTACGACCTATGTAGAAGGGAATCAGGTCTTTTTTTGGGATCAGGTTTGATTAGAAGGAAAATAGGATCAGGTTCTTTTTTTTTTTTTTTTTCCGTTTCTTGTTTTGCAAGTTTCTGAACAAGAAAGAATCTTCAGATTCTGTTTCCGACTGCATCAGTTGGTATCAGAGCCTAGATCAGCTCAGATCCGTCCAGATCAATCAGTTTCACGCCATGGCAGGAGGTAATCTCTAACAGAACATTGCTGCGTTAATCGAAGCAATGCAACAGGATCGGGAAGAGTCTCGACGCGATAGGGAAGAGTTGCGAAGGGAGATGCGGCTCGAGAGGGAGAGCCGTGAACGCCAGATACGGGATTTGACACAAATGGTGCAGCGGCTGGTTCCAGGCCGATAACCAGAATAGGCCGAAGTTGACGGATTGCATCAAGGGGTGGACGAAGATGTTGAAGACGAACTCGAGCGGCCGCCGCGTGAATAGATTAGGGTTCGGCCAAGGGGAATGAGGGGCGGCTACCAACTGCCAAGAGACAACGAATGAGAACCATTCATTCCTCGTTGGGATCTAGGGTTTAAGATGGAGGTTCCGGAATTTTCAGGAGGGTTGTCGCCTGAA
>JAOXNR010000022.1:12780887-12801185 GCA_028571225.1 Parsonsia alboflavescens
TATATATATATATATATATATTTATATGATCAAGTGTTACTTAATTAATTACATCAATTAAGAAATCTTCTATAATTTAATTATATATGATGAGTTTAATTAAGTAAAAATGCAAACAAACGTACGTAGCACTTGAACTGCTGAGAGTCTCTGCTTGGGGTCTGAATTCAACATTTTTCTTACGAGGTCCTTTGCTCCAGGTGAAATTGAAGGCCATGGATCACTCGTGAAATCAATGTGGCCACGTAAAATTGCATTGAATATCCCATTTTCAGATTCTGAAATAAATAAATAAATACCATTTAATTAATTCATTTGTGGTCGTTAATTACATCGTATATACAAAATTAAATTTCCAATTATCTTTTATTATATACTATACTATAGTATAACAGTAATTAATTAAGTACAAATTAACATGGTTACCAGCCCAAAATGGGGGAACTCCACAAAGAAGAATGTATAACATGACCCCAACACTCCAGATATCAACTTCGGGTCCATATCTCCTTTTCAGCACTTCAGGTGCAATGTAATATGCACTACCCACAATGTCTTTAAACATATCTCCTGCAAAAAAAATTAAAAAACAATTGATCATTAAATCGACTTAACCGAAATACTATTTCATAATATGTGTTTCGTAATACTCCTTGACATTTTCGCTCATATATACACGTACCCTGCTTGTAAAATACTGATAAACCAAAATCCGTAGCCTTGAGAGGAGCATTCTCGTCTTTGTTTAGAAGAAGGAAGTTTTCAGGCTTGAGATCTCTATGAATAACCCCCATAGAGTGGCAGGTGTGGACAATCTGGACAATGGTTCTTAGCAAGGATGCGGCAGCTCGCTCCGTGTAGTGTCCCTTGGCGATAATGCGATCAAATAGCTCTCCTCCGGCGCACAGTTCCATCACCAAATGTACCGAATGCTTGTCTTCGTACGCTCCCTTCAGTTCCACGATATTGGGTTGACCAGTCAGATGGTGCATGATCTGGACTTCCCTTCTCACGTCCTCAATATCCTCTTTGTTCACCAGTTTCCTCTTGGCTATAGTTTTACAAGCGAATTGCTCTCCCGATTGTTTGTTGGTGCACAAATGGGTCACCCCAAACTGCCCTCTTCCTAGCTCCTTCCCGATGCTGTAAGTTGTACGAACATCCTCCATGGGGCGCCCCAACACCGGCCCTATCGCTGCAGGTTTTGAAGAAGCCTTGGAGGAAGAAGGAGATGCTGAAGGAGGTGTTGTCTTAGAAGCAGCAGCAGCAGGTGGATTTGAACTGCCATTATGCCCAGATTGGCTGGCCCCGTTTTCGGGAGTTTTAGGATCAGATTCCCCGGTTGGATTGGCCGTGGCATCATCCTGAGCTTCTGCAGCATTGCCTCGGGAGCAGCAGTTCCCCATTGAAGGAGGGGATATATGTATAAGCTCAAATTATATATATATATATATATATAATAATAATAATAATAATAGCTAAATATATTATTTAAAAAATGGGTTGTTTATAATAATAATAATATATATATTATATGTTATAAATGAGAGGCCTCCCTGGAGGAAAGAAATTAAATATTGACGAGAGGGAGTGGTTGATGATGGTGGTGGTGGCTCGGAGGGAGAGCGAGGATGAAAATAGAAGAAGAAGAAGAAAACTGGGACTGTTCAAAGTTGGAGATCCATGCCTTCACAGAAATGAAGTTAGAGAAGGATGATGATGACATAGATGGATGAGGCTGTGATTACAGAAAGCAGAGGATTGATTGCGAGAAATTGTAGGATAATTATTAGTATTATTGTCAGACATTTTTCTATTAATTTAATGTTTGTTTTCCGAATGGTTTGAATTGGTCTTTCTTGCAAATTAAGGGTGGTTTGGAGAGATTGGTGCACAAAAACCATGCAAACCCCTATTTAATATCTGATCCTCCAATTTTTAATTGTTTATTAATTTTATTTTTTGCAGTTTTTCAATATATATTTGATGGGTAAAATGGGTATGGTCTGAATTATCCAACCCAAATGCTAAAGACCAGACTTGATATCACCGAAAGAAAGTCAGTGACCTCCAAGGTCACCAACCTTTTATGAGCTTAAGAGAAGTTTCTCTAGATCGTGACCCTCGACCTAGAGAGCTCCAACTCACCTTATATGTTTTTCATGCAGAATTTAGTATCTATAGTTGTTGACACACATTATGAACCTTAAAATCAATCATCGTGACCTTGGATAGACCAACTTTGATGAAGACCAAGCTCTATCAATGCCATCGGGACCAATCAAAGAATGAGGGCATCAAGGATGAAGAAGGCGTTGATGACATTTGTTCAAGACAAGAAAGAACAACTTGATTTTGAAGTCAGCTTCAAGGAGACAAAGCTTGATGAAGAACATAACTTGTGGGTGATTTAAGGCCTTGAGGATGATGATGGGAGGATTCTAAATGAAGAACAAGGCATTGGGGACCTTTGAGGTGAAGTTAGGGAGTCTAGGAAGGCTTGGAATGAAGTTGGCACAATGCAAAACGAGTTTGGAGCCGAGATAACAAGAGAGAGAACCGAATGCCTTGAACAAAGGCCATCTGGTCCTCTACAGTGAAGCATCTTGCGCCGGATGGGAGCATTGGATGCTCACTGGAAATTTCTAGTAGCAATATGGCCCTCCCATCTGGTGCTACAACTTTCCAAGCTAACGTTGGATCAGGCCAACTCTGCACACTCATATGCGATGTTTTCCCAAATTTTATTGACTTTCCTTCTTTCTTTATGGTCTTTAACCATTTGTAAGACTTATTTAGGGTTTCTTATTACCTATACTATGTATAGTATCTTATATGTAGTTGGAAGACATCTTTTGACAAACGACTATTCCAATGGAATCAATCCAAATTCAAGATCAAACTTGATCTTTTTATGACTGTTCTTAGAATTCCTCTTAAAGTTCTTAGTCCAGTACACCTTGCGCTTTCAATTACTTTTAGTGAGGTATTGAATAGCCTCTACAAATCAGGAGGTTGGTTGTTGTAGATTATCTTACAAAGGTCAACCTAATCCCCCACACAAATCTCTGGTGAGTCCTTTCATTATACTTTGATTGATTTCTTGCTTGTGTGAACATTAAAACCTTCAACCTCTAGGGAATCATATCAGACTGAGACTTTTGAGGTCCAACATGAGGTTGCAAAGTTGGTTGAAGGTCATTAACGAGCGCGTCGCTCTCTCTCTTGAGACGTGCATGGTAAGGTATCCAATATTATGGAAATTCCTTGATTCTAGGAGCAATGGGTGGGATATTTTCTCACAATAGATCCTAAATGCCTAATTTTACAAATTCGAGATTGACTTCAACAAGGTAACTTTGCCTAAATAGGTGATCATTATTCAGTACACACCATGGAAAACACACAGCGAATTACACAACTGAATTCATACAATTTACTCTCAGCTTAAACTGACTTAGAGATTAGGGTTATCCATAGGGCTACAGCCCATTTCGGTGATCTAAATTTCTTTGGTTGTTCTTACAAGCTACATTCATTTGGGGAGACTTGGAGATTGATTCCGAGCTCCATCACTTCTATCATCATCTTTGGGAAGGACACTTTGATCATAAAAGTTTCTTCTAGAAAACACATATAAACAAATAGAAACTGTGATGGTCCAAACACGACCAACACGAGAGTTACCACCATGGAGAACTCAATTACACATTGGAGAGACTATACCAGAAGACTTAGTTCTAGGAGAAAACATTAACAATGTTATTGGACCAGTTGATCAAGCTCCTACCCAGGCCTGCACGTGAGGGACCATCCCAAAGGAACTCTGTTGACACTCTGCCTAAACAAACGGGAATAAATTAGGGGAATCAAAACCTCGATAACAGCAACAATGCTCCTAAACCACAAGGATCTAGAGGAAGTCATGTTTCTGTATCAACCAACCTTCTGGAATGCATGGTGGTGGCTTTGGAAGGTCTTTTCGACAGGAGAGACTGTTTTTCGACAAGAAGAATCCCAATTCTATCTCAAAGAGAAGGAAAGTGACCTGGAGGACCTGGACAGCAAAAAGAAGCACAACTATATCCACCACCACCTCCAGCAACTGTAGAGGATCCTCCATGAGATCATCCTCAAAATGGAGAAGGTTGCAGAACAAACCCTTCCCATGGAGCAGTTCATGGAGTGAGGATTTAAGTAAGACGTGACATTGGAAGAGTCCCGCCAAGGACTGACCTTAGAGAAACTCTTCGAAATGGTCAAAATTATGACTTTTGTGATAGGCTCAACCGAGTGGCTATCTCTAGGACTGAACTATAAGGGGTAAGTCGAGGTGAGCATGGAAGCTTGCTAAGAATTCTTTCTGGAGAAACGATACCTCCCATATAAAGCCTGATTGAAAGAACAAGTAGTGAAAATTAAGGATTAGCCCTAAATCCATCAAGGAGAAGAGCTCTCCATACAAATCATAATGGAGATGGTGAGCAAGAAATCCAAAGTAATGTGGACCTGTCCGAACCATAGCCTTTTGTCCATAACACCAGAACAACTTGGATGTTTTTTGGGTTTCAAGCACCTTATGACAATACCAGTGAGCCCCAACAACACATTGATGAATACTTTTCTATATGTAAATGTTTGAATATCCCTATCATGTCAAGTGCCGAGCCTTAAGGTCCACATTAACTAAGAAGGAGTAGTCCTGGTTCAGGAACATACCAAAAGCGAGCATCTCGAGCCAAACACAATTGAACGAGCTATTCTTGAAAAATTACCAACGCAGCAAAAGTGCAAGAAAGATATCAACAACCTTCTTAACATCAGACAAAAGGTCGGCAAGAGCACTAGAAGCTATTATGGTCGCTTCAATGATAGAGCGGTGGAGATTGAACAAAAAAATGATGCAATTGACTTCCGTGCTTTTATGCAGGGATTGCCAGTGAGGTATATGGCCCTCCAACTAGCCGAAGAACAGGTGAAAACTGTTAAGGAGTTGCAAACACTCCTAGAAAAATTAATCAGGGCAGAAGAGATTGCTGTGCAAAAGAAGGTCCCTGGTTTCACTCCAACGATAGAAAAGGAATCCATGGGACGTCCTAAGAGTCCTCAAAGGAAGGATTCTCAATCAAAGGACCCTCATAAAAAAAAAGGACTATTCCTGACCTTGTGACCAGGCCTTTGATAGCCTCACTAGTAGAAATTTTGGTTGTCATGGAAAAGAAGGGACTTCTGAGACCACCAAGACCTCTCAAGACTCCATTAGCAACGAGGGACATGTCGAAGTTTTGTCATTACCATAAAGATCATGGTCATCTCATGGAGAATTGCGTCAACCTTAAGCTAGAAATCGAAAGGATGATCAGAGAAAGTCATTTGCAGGAGTTCTTGGCCAAAATCGTAGGTCTTGCAAACCCACCACTTGTTGGGACCAATCAACGACCTCCAGTGAAGGAAATGAACGCCATCGAGAGAAGGTCCGAACGAGCTCTAGAAGCTCTCACAGCATCTTTTCAGATAGGAGAGCTTCTAGTTAGACAAATTCTAGTGGACACCGGAAGTGTAGTTAATGACTTGTACAAGAAGGTATTTGACCAAATGGGAATTGACAAGAGCTCATTGTTGAAGTCGGATACAGCTTTGACTAGCTTCAGTGGAAGCACTATTCATGCTGATTGAATCTTGCAGGTCCCTACTGCAATATATGTAAATGGCAAGGGGGTCATAGAAATCATGGATTGGTTAGTAGTTGATGCACTAGGAACCCACAATGCAATCTTGGGAGAAAAAGAGTCATGAACCTGAAGGCCGAAATCTTTATGCTGAACTATTGCATGAGGATACAGGTCGGGGACAAATGGATCACCTTGGAAGGAGATAGAAAGTGGCTTTGGAATGCTACCTTTCGTAAGGAGAGGCAGATGCCTTTGAAGCGACCTCTAAAGTCG
This sequence comes from Parsonsia alboflavescens, assembly GCA_028571225.1. NCBI lineage: Eukaryota > Viridiplantae > Streptophyta > Magnoliopsida > Gentianales > Apocynaceae > Parsonsia > Parsonsia alboflavescens. Next base: position 12,786,833 of record JAOXNR010000022.1, read on the forward strand.
ACTTCATCAACCTACCTTTGGATTGTGAGAAATCCAGGATCCAAGCATCCGGAAAGGGAGAAAAGGTTTTTCTCAACCCAGAATTCCCTAAGAAAGGGATAAAGGTCAGAGAGCTTTTACCTTCTAAAATCAAGGGAAAGCTGGTTGATTAACTTCAAGAGAACTTAAAGGTCTTTTCCTGGTGACCTACCGACCTCGAAGGAATTGACAAAAAAATAGCATAGCACATGGTTGGTTAGGAGTCAAGCCAGACAAGTAGAAGAAAAGAACCTTCGCTCCAGAAAGAAACAAAGTTAAAGCTCAAGAAGTCCAAGCTCTACTCAATGCTGGAATTCCGAACCAAGTTGTATACCTTGAATGGCTTGCTAATCTAATCGTCATGCAGAATTAAGAAGGGTCATGGAGGGTGAGTGTAGACTTCACTACACTTAACAAGTACTGTAAAAAGATTCATACCCACTCCGAGCATTGATCAGATGGTAGATTCAACAATTGGATACCAATGGTTATGCTTTCTGGATGCATACTAGGGATACCTTCAAATAACAATGGCTTTGGAAGATATGGAAAAAACCTCATTCATAACTGAGGTCGGGACTTACTGTTACACTAAGATGCCTTTCGGTCTGAAGAATGAAGGTGTAGAATTCCAGTGAGCTATGCATAAGGTCTTCAAACAACATTTGGCAAGAACATTGAGGTCTATTTGGATGACTTAGTAATAAAATTCAAGACCTTGGAAGACTTCATTGAAGATATAAGAGAGACTTTCCAAATATTGACAACTGTCCTCATGAAGTTAAACCCTGAGAAATGCACTTTTGGAGTTTCAGCAGGAAAATTCTTTAGCTTCATGAGATCAGAAAGGGGAATTGATGCAAGTCCAGACAAGATAAAAGCCTTATTGGACATGGAACCTCCTAGGAGCATCAAGGAAGTTCAAAGTCTCACAGGGAAGATGGTTGCACTGAGTCACCTCATTAGAAAGATGGCTGACAAAGGAGAAAAGTTCTACAACGTTTTGAAAAAGCCAGTTGGATTCTAGTGGTCGAAAGACTGTCAAGTAGCCCTTGTGAAGCTGAAAGAATTCCTGGGGAAGCCTCCACAACTCATTTCACTAAGAAATGGAGAAGAACTCTTCATGTACCTCACTGTAATCAAGAAAGCTATTAGCTCGGTACTCTTAGTAGAAAGGTTAGGTTTACAATTAACTATTTATAATGTAAGTCACTTATTGCGAGGTCTTGAAGTTAGATACCCGGACCTCGAGAATTTTTTGTATCTCATTGTTATTACTTTGAAGCTTATCCGGTTAAAGTGTTAACCAATTTGCCGTTGACACAAGCATTGGAAAAACCTGAGCTATCGACAGAACAATGAAGTGATTACTTGAGCTCTCAGGATATCAAATTAATTTTGAGCTAAGAAAAACCATCAAAGCCCAAGCTCTCCTAGGATTTTTGGAAGAATGTACTAGAGTTCCACTATAACTTGCTGAAGCTTGCGAAACAAATGTATGGACCATGTCTACAGATGGATACACCGAAAAGGAAAATTCAGGTGCGGAAATAATATTGATCAGTGAGTGAGAATATCATACTTTGTGAAATATAAGTTCCCAACCTCGAATAATGAATCCGAGTATGAAGCTTTCTTAGCAGGTTTAAGACTTATACGAGCTTTAAAAGTATAAAAATTGCATGCAAAAACTAATTCACAAGTCATTGCCAACCATGTCACTGGAGCTTATGAGGCTAAGGAAGAAAACATGATTAAATATCTCAAACAAGTAAGAGATATAATATCAAAACTTGAATACTTCCTTATAGAACAAATTTTTAGAGAGAAAAATATAGAAGTTGAAGTGCTATCCAAAGTCTACCATGAGCTCGCTAGCACCAAAGCTAAGCTCCTGGTGGAGCAATTGCACCTTCTAAGCATAAATCAAGAGGAAAGTTTGGCAATAGAAGACCAATTGGATTGGAGATATCCATTATACAAATTCCTAAAGAAAGGCAAGCTCCCATAAGATGTAAAAGAAGCTCGCCAAATTAGGAAATGGGCACCTCGCTACGTCCTAATAGGTGATGATGAAGTATACATGAGATCATACACTTGGCAATTACTCAGATGCCTGGGCAAAGCTGAATGAGGGTATATCATTAAGGAGTTACACAATGGCATATGCAGATCACATATAGGGGCTAAAACCATGGTAAAGAAGATATTGAGAATTGGATATTATTTGCATTCCATGGTGTTAGACATTGTGAGAATTATTCAGAAGTGCACAAGTTGTCAAATACATGGAAACAAGTCACATGTACCCTAAATGAGGTATCAATCTATCAACTCTTCAATTCATTTTAACATTTGCGGAATAGACATACTAGGCCCTTTTCCTATTTGAGTGGGGGGTGTTCATTTCTTAATTGTAGCTATGGAATACTTCACAAGATAGGTTGAAGTAGAGCCTATGACTATAATCTCTTCACCAAAAGTATAGTGATTTGTATGGAGAAACATTGTATGTAGATTTGGAATTCCACAAGCTATCATCTCGGATAATGGAAGACAATTTGTAGTTGACTCTTTCAAGGCCTTTTGTGAAAACTTAAACATAGAACAAAGGCTCACCTCAGTGGCACACTCTCAAGTAAATGGCCTCGCCGAAGTTACTAACAAAACAATATTGGAAGGTCTCAAAAAATGGCTCACCGAGCTCAAGAAGGAGGTTGGAAACCTTCCTGGACAAAAGAAATTCCAAGCATACTATGGGCTTACAAAACTACACCGAGGAAAGCCACTGGAGATACACATTTCACTCTATGCTTTGGCTCCGAAGCAGTACTTCCAGTGAAAGTTACAATGCAACTGAATATAATTTAGTCTGAAATGAGGGGGAGAGAAGGGTTGACTTAGACCTCCTCGAGGAAGTCAAAAACAAGGCCGAAGAAGCTGATAGAAGATATAAGAAGCAAACTTCAAATTTCTTCAATAAAATGGTCAAAGAAAAGCACTTTGCAGTGGGAGACATGGTTCTTAAAAGGTTAGATGTTGGAAAACAAGGTCAGTTAGCAAAGTTACAAGAAAGTTGGGAAGGACCTTACATTATTCGAGAAGTTCATAAATTCGGAAGTTACAAGCTCCCTGATCTTAAAATTAGGCAACTTTTAAGACCTTGGAACGCTTGCCATTTAAAGAAGTTCTTCACCAAGCTCTACCGAGTTGTTTAAGTTCATTATTTAGCCCTACCAAGCTGTTCAAATTTTAGTTTCAAAAGTTGAAACTTCACAAGCTAATTAAAAGAATGATTTTGAAGACAAATAAAAGATCTTGTTTCTTCCTATTTGTGCAAGTTCTATGAAGCTCAATTTATGGAAGCATATTTCCACCAAAGTAAGATTCAAGATAATGCAAATATTTGGCAAGAAATCATAGATATGAAAAAAGGCCACACATAGGCCATCATGTACTAAGTATATATATGTAAAAGAGAGAGAGGAAAAGAGGATTGTATATGTTTACACCCATCCAAAAAAGACAGAAGAGGAAGACATAACAAAGCCTCAAGAAGAGCTAAACAATTACAATTAATCCCTCGTCTTCTTGAGGTCCTCTTGATTGCCTGAGGTAGCTTCACTACTAGGGGCCGCCCCTTCTTTACCACGAATGTTCAAAGGATTTGCTAGATATTCAGTAACTGTCTCAATGGGCACTCCACCTAAGGAAAGACATATACCTCAAGAAAGATCAAGACCTTCACATTAAATCTATTAGGTTTAATGTGGAAAGGATAATACTTAGTAAGTTGCCATGAGTAATAATAATCCTACTTGAAGGTATAGAAGTTGCCAATGGAGGGATATCATGGACCTCAGTCTTCTATTCACCGACTTTCATCTTGCCTTTGAACTGGAGGAGTAATCATTTCAAGATGCCTAGGAAGAGGAACAACTTTATTAGGGTGATTCAATCCCATGTCCATGCCTTCATCAACTTGCAAGCCAGGATTTTTTATCCTCAGCAGTTTGATTCCCCCAACATACAAGCCAATCATCTGAGGTTGTATTATTGACTCCATATAAGCTTGAAAAATAGGGAGCTCTTCAAGCTTGTCTAGAGAAAGATCACCATACTCATCACAAAAGGCTTTGGAATTCTTGAGTTCTTGGGCATCGGAGGCAGCTTGAGAATCTAATTGTTGGACAGGAGCTTGTAATTGCTCCTTGAAGTTGACCAACTGATCATTCTTTTTCATAGCGTCACTTAAGGCCTCCATCATCTTCAAATTATCCTCCTTACATTTGGATATGTTTTTGTTTGCATTAGCTAGGAGATTACCTATGGCGAGTAGTGAGGCAGTAACTCGCTCCTCGGCAGCAGTAATCTTTTTGTTTTCTTTCTTCAGACGAGCCTTTTCATTTTGAAGGTTCTCCAGCAAGACCAAAAAATCTTTATCTTTCTTTTTCTTTTCTTCTTTCGTCCACAGTCTCTCGCCCATAAAAGCATGGCCCTGAGAAGGAGGATCATCAAACAAAAGAATTAGCAATATGAATAAGCTCGTTTAGCTGATAAAAACTTTTAAGGGAAACAAAGTACACTTATCGCAGATTGTAGAATTTCAGCAAATTTCTCAAGCTCTTCCTTTGTGATTTGTTTGTAGATGTCCTTGTCAATAGGAGGCACACATTAAATCAAGAAAGTCTGGGCATGCAGCCATTGAAACAAAGAGTCAATAAACTCCAATGGTAGGTTGGGAACCCATCTTCTGACCTCCTCTTTAGATTGGGACGTCAAACTTGACTTACCAATCCTTTTGATGGTCTCGGTGACCTTCTCAGTAGAACAATCATTGAATTTCACCTTTTTCTTAGAGGTTGCTAGGCACTTGCCATTGTTGGATGCAGCAGCAGCAGATACCTTCTCCATTTGGACAGATGCCGGAGAAGGTGAATTAGACAAAGAGAGGATTTTTGAAGGTCGGGAATTTGCTAGTAAATCGCAAAGCAGCCTCCTCTCTTCTATTTTTCAAAGCAGTTCTAGTTCTATTGGCCATCATGTTCTTTCTAGTCCTGTTCGAACCAATGATAACCTTAGGAGCTGTTTCAGTAGAGGTTGAGCCTTGGGGGCTAGTATGGAAGCTCCCCTGGACAGAGCTTGAAGACTTAAAGCCTTGTTTGAAAGGGTTTTTTCTTTTCTTGGTGCTGTTGTTGTTGATGAGGTACCTTAAGGTGAACAGTAGCCCAGATAATTAATATGGCTATCAAAACAAGAAAAAACAAGTTATCATCGACTGTTTATCCACAAAATAAATTAAAATTTTCTTAGAGTAAAGACACACAACCGTACCAGAAGAAAGGATGCCACTAGATTCTCTGCCTACCAAGCTGATGTAGAGCTAGTGGACGAGTCAGACCCACTGCCAACATCCACTCTACCTCGGTCTGAATGATTGAAACAACTTCCTCCAAAAGCTAGTTGCTAGGAATATTTTCAGATTGCTTATTTTCCATAGTTTCCTTATTTTGGTTAATTAGGGTTTTGGTAATTTCGTTATTAGTTAACCTTAGGTATTTCAATAGTGGTTTTGGTCATGGCTAGACACAATGAATTTCACAACAGAATTTTTTTTCTACGTTAATCTTCTATTGCAAATTTCTTTGTTTCTTTTGTTTAACTGCTTTAGATTGGAGTTTGATTATTGGACGAACAACTAAACTTGAATTTGGATTATCTGTCGAGTTCAGAAGATCAAATTCGAAACCCTCAAGACTTTGACGGATTAACCAAAGTTTGAGCTATTAGAATTTTTTTGTTTGTTGCTGTCATTCGAGTCTCAAACCCTAGCCTATCACTACCGTTTGCATCACAAGCATAGCAGGAATAAGTAAAGAAGTGTCCCAGGTGGGAGCAATGGAACCTATTTTTGGATGACTCGATTGTTGAAGTTAACAAGAAAGACCCTAGTAATCTCATGATTGCCTTCCAACTTAGGGAGCTTCATTATAAAAGGTTCTACTGAGATTCCAATCTGGGTAAGGTTCGTCCCGGATTAAGTTTCTGGGAAGTTTGGTATGTAAATATGAATCTTTCTATAGACCACCAGAAGGCTAGAAAAGACCTATGAGCTTGTCCTTTTGACTCATGTTTAACTGAAGATATCCATAACCGGTACCGCGAGGTGCAGTAGAAATTCCAACTTTAAAAATACACCTAAATAGTTCCAAGGATACTGGAGCTTTGCACAAATGACAGATTCACGATGAAAGTGACCAAGGCCCTAATGGCAGTAGAAACTAGTCGAGCAATGGGGAAATGCCAAGAATTGCTGATGTCAAGGAATAGAGGATGAATATAAGGAAGAACATTCCCTCCCCTCAAGTTAGTTTCATGAAGAATTATATAGCCCTCTTTGTTATCATTTGGGCATTCATTCTCTGAGGCTTATTCTACATCACCTTTATTTAGACCCCTCTTCTTAACATGTTCCCTAATCTTCGAAACATTAGAGTTAGGCTTAAGTGTGAAGGTTTCTAGCTTAGAAGGAGCATACCCGTTCTTCCTAACCTAAGTGATGTGATCTTGAGTTGAAGTTTCTCATTATCTTGGAGCAACTCTTGATCAATCATATAGAAGACTCAAATTCCCAAGACTCATCAAGTTTTTCAATATTAGAATTAGATTGACCTCTTGTTAATGCTAACAATCAATCAATCTAATTGATTTGGTAAACAATTTCAATAATTAAGCCAAGCAATTGAAAAGCCCTTTTGAAGTATATCAAGAACCCTAGAAAATTCTTGAAGAAGCCCACTCAAAGATCAAGTTTGATCTAAGAAAGAAAAGTCACAAATTATAACTGTTGTTTGTAGAATAGTTGGTTGTTTAACTATTACAAAGAGACTATTTATAGTCTTAGATATAAGAAGCTCTAATCTATGTCTTACGATGGTCAATGGACCACAAAATCCTCTTGAAATAAGTTAGATGACCAAAAGAAATGAAGAGAAGTCCAGAAGAATCATAAAAAGGGTCACATTAACGTAGTAGGGGAGGGGCCTATCCAGTGCCAAGCTCAGGATTGGATCACGTCTTAGATAGCTATTGGAAATGGAGGGGAAGACCCATCGGGCGGGGTGTCCGTTGTTGGGCTGTCACTGTAGCATGCCGGATGTTACTGTAGCACCATGCTCTACTGTGGCCTTTGGTGTGCTCACAAGCTTTCTCTGCTCCAAACTCATTTTTCTCAGGTCCAAACCTATTCCATCTCTCCAAAATGATTCCTAAGGCTTCCCACATCATTTCCAAGGCTCCTAGGGGCTTGTTCTTCATTTGAACTCTTCTCAACATCATTTTTAATGTCGGATGGAGCAGTGCTATCATGCCGATCCAACTCTCCCCATCTCTGAAACCACTTCCTTACTTGATTTCCAAGGTCTCCAATGCCTTGTTCTTCTTTTAGAAACCTCCCATGATCATCTTCAAGGTCTTGAATCGTCAACAAGTTGTACTCCTTCTTTGCTTGTTCTTTATCAAATTCAATCTCCTCGAAAATGGCTTCGAAATCAAGCAAAACTTCTCTTCCATCCTTGTATTTGAAATACAAGTCTTTTTGATTAATCTTCAAGTCATCATTTGGATCATGCTTAGCAAAGTCATCACTTGAAAGCTCCCTTAGTCTCTAAAACTTCAAAATGAAGGTCTTTAAAAACACATTTTCTTCTATGAATCCTCCCTTTATTGAACTCCTCCATATGATTGATCCTTGGTCTCCATCATTCCCAATCACTTCAGGAGGAAACATCCTTGAATCTTCAAGTCCTACGTTGAGAAGAGAATTGTCACTAGCTTTCATTAAATCATCAAGACCATACTTACCAAAGAGCTCGTTGCTCTCAAAAGTTTGAACAAAGTTATCCTTCATGGAAGTTACAACTTGATTATGCCTTACCATTCCCTCCTTTAAATTTGGTGGTCTCTCCTTGATTGATATGTATTCCTTCTGCACTACAAGGAATGATCACATATATCGAATACAGGCGAACTGAAGGAACGAAGAAGTAAGATTCTATCATTTGAGATACAAACCAAGAATCCCAAAGGTTGATGTCCCCATAAAGCATGATATAGAAGAACTTCACCTTTTGAATTCATGCAAAATAAGCTCAAGAAACAATCCCTTAGCATAGCATATACATGTCCTTTATCAAAAACATAAAAAATATGTGTGAAGTGAATAAGAAAGTACCCTTCACATATGTTAGAACTCATAAATTCATCAAGAAGGGCATCATCATGCATTCTTAAAAACAGGGGATTTTTCAAATACTTCCAAAATCTTAACATATCTCTATTCATGGCACAAAACATAAACCATAAAGTCATATAATACCACCAAATATGCCTAATAGAGATTAAGCACATATCAAACCTATTGGATTCATCAAAAAACAATTGCTCATTATAAAACACCTCTTCACAAGATTTCAATAAGCACTCACCAACAATCAAAGGTGTTTTTTTCATATGGAGTCCTAAGACAAGCTTTCTAAACAAGATATCAAAGAACCAAGTATGAACTTGCAACATTCACCCAACTACCACTATCCACTATGACACTACAACAATGTCCTTTTTTCAAGCATCTTGAATAGAATTTACCAAGAACTTGCTTCACTTGTTTAGGACCAAATTCATCTCCTTGCCCTTTAACTTGAGCCACGGTTTCTTCCTCATCAAATAATTCATCAAATTGTTGTTGGAGAACTCTTCCTCTTGGTTGTACCCTTTGCATATTATTTCCCCTGCCCCTACCACCTTGCTGAAATTGATTTTGGCCACCTCTAGGAGGGGGTAGCGGTGTGTCAAATGTGTTCACCCTCTCTTCAACTCTATTGATCATTGTACTCATGGTTCCCATGTCCTTCCTAATTGATCCCAGCTCCAAGGACATCATTTGTAAGACTTCATTTATAGAAGACATGGATGCATTGTCCTCTCCCATATTAGAAGCAATTGATGCACTTGCAACTTCTTTTGACATAATGTATCTTCTAGTCAACTTGCTGAAACAAAAATTGTGTATAACCTCTCATCACTCGTGTATCACTCTTAAATTGGCTTTTACTTCACTAGCCTTTTTCCTCTCTTAGCTCTTCTTTAAGTTCTTAATGCAACTACTAGAGTAGACAATGACTTAACAAGGCAATCAACTCAACCATCAAAAACTCAAAACAAGTAGCTCATATTTTCCAACTTATAAGAATCAAAGATATAAGAATTTGAAGCAAATGGTCATTGAACAAAAAGTAGATGTTTAGCACTTAGAATCAAACAACAATTAGATGAAAGGCAATATAGCAAACACCTTGAAGACCAAGAAACTTGTGATCAAAGTTTCTCAGTGTCCCAATTCTCACAAATCAAGTTGGCAATTAGACAAATCTATGAAGCATATCATATCTCAAACTCTTCGCAACATGTTAAACATAAAAAAAATGGCACTCAACTTCATAATTCTCAAATTTTCAGTCAAATTTCTACTTTTTTTTGGAAATTTTTTTTTTCAACAGCTTTTTTCTGGTTTTCACTTAGGAGATCTTTGATCTCTCTTTTCTGTTCTTTTTTTTTTTTGGTACTCTTTTCGGTTTTGCTAAGAAGGGGGAAGAATTAGATTCACAAACAAAATGAATTGACCTTGATTTTTACATCTAGGACACAATTCCAAAGAGATCACACGAAGAAACAAAGATTAATGTAAGGAACAATACAAAACAAACTTAGATCTCAGATTTTCAATGAAACAAATAAGATCTAAACACTTAAACAAGAAAGCAAATAAAGATAGGCAAACCTATAGATGAATAGCCTAAGCTTTGATGCCAAAAGATGATGTGATTTGTGAATTATGGCTGCAATTTCAACATCCATCAATCCAAATCCAAAGTCACTCATAATCCGAAATTTTGCCCAAGACTTCAACAAGAGATTCAAGCTAGTCACTAATGACCATGATTGTCTTCGAATATGATCTATTAGTTTCAATTTCTTCAACCCAAATCAATTACCCTAGCCAAGTATTGATAAACCCTAAAGTTTTACTAAGAATGCTAGAACAGCTTTTGTGAACTCTCAGTCAAGGAACCACTTGAATCCATTTGGAATTCAATCAAATTTCTGAAAAGTATTTGTCAAGTTAATTGTTGCAATACAAATGATGGACTATTTAAAGGCTCAGCCCCAAACATGATTAGGGACTTAATTAGGCCTCTTAAGCTAGCTTAGAACATAAAGATAGCAGCTAATAATAAGTGGAAAAGTTCAACTAAAGTCAAGATACTAAGGCTGTAAAACAAGGGACCAAAAAAGAAAAAATTCTAGCAGTTTTTACCAACTGTCCAGCTCTTGCAGCCATACTTCCAAGGCTTCAAATGACTTGATTTCTTCATTAAACACTCCTTGATGTCTTCTATCATCCACTAGTTGAGACTTTTCCTTGGTTCAGCCTCCATTGACGGTTGCGCGTCAAAAAATGTTGTAAAGTCTAGCAAAGTGTCAACACATTTGCTTCATTTAATTTCCAACCTTGCAATGTCTTCCAATCCCCTATATAAGTCTTCATACTTGAATACATTACAAGGTTCTTCAACTTTCCAATCATCTTCAAGCATAACTTCTTCAATCTTGTCAAGAACTTCAGGTTGTTCTTCATGGTCTAGCTTCAATGACAACCTTGCTACTTTCATCCACAAACTTCCATTCTTATACTTGAAATATTGATCTTTGTACAAGAAATCCCAATCATTATTAATATCATCTTCAATCTCCCACAAGTCTTTCTTCATTCCTGATCTTCTAACCATGTATTTGAAATACAAGTTTATTCCATAAGCATCTTCATATGAGATCTTCCATGAATTATCTCATGCCATGTATGCTCCTTGATCTCCATCAACAAGCACGACCCAGACAAAGTCAACCCAAATGGGCTCGAGGCTCGACCTCAATATCTGAAAGTAAGACTCTCGAAGTCAACAAAGGAAAGGTGGGCAGCGACCTGCTACCACTGACCTCCCAGGCCATTGACCTCCGGAATGAACTTAAGAGAGGTCTCACTGAACCACGACCTTCTACCCGATGAGCTCCAACCAATCTCATACATCTTCCATGCAACGAACAACAGTGATCAAATCCTAACACTCCCCATGAGCCTACAATCACTCGGCGAGACCTCCCAGAAGAGATAGTCGAGACCTTCAATGTCCACTGGTAGGTTGCAAAGTTGGTCTAAAGGTCGGTTAGCGAGCTTGTAGCTCTCGAAATGGAAAGATACCCAAACTGAGGGAAACTCCACGATTATCCTAATTGCCTACTGTCACGTAATAGAAGATCCCTAACCAAAGAGGTAACTTACTTCATCTTAATATATAATCAAATTATAATTACTCTACGAACAAGGACAGTGTTTTTGGAATTTATTACATGAGGTTACTCTCTCAGAACACTGACTTAGGCATCGAAGCTCTTCCTTGAGCAATACCCCACTTCGGTGACCTATTCGTTTTCTTCTTAGGTTGTGATCACAGACGTCATGGCTATTTGGGGTGACCTAGAGGCCATTTCCAACCTGCATCACTTCCGGCGCCGTCTATAAGAAGAACATTCTAAAAAGCATAGCTTTTGTCCCTATACCAAACAATAAATAACAATCATGATGACTCAATCACAACCCACACGCGTTTAGATGCCATATCGAGGCAGACTGCCCAACAGAATGCAATTACGCATTGGAGGAATAGTGTCGAAAGGCTCGCCCCCAATGGAGGACACTAATAATAATCTGCGACCGATCAATCAGCAAGAACAACCCAAGCCATCACAGTCTAGGTGAGATGATCTCAAATTTGGAAGGAATCCTTCATTCATCAAAACCAAAATTTCGACCAAACCAAATTGTGATTGCCCAAGATTTCATGCAAGAGATTCAAGCTAGAACAATTGACCATAATGTCTTCCAATATGATCTAATGGATTGAGTCCCATCAACTCAACTCAATTACCCTAGCCAAGTATTGAGATCCCTAAAGTTTAACTAAGAACCCTAGAAGAGCCTTAGGTAGAACTCTCGATAAAGTCACTCTTGAATCTATAAGGAATTCATTCAATGTGTTGAAATGTGTTTTTCGAGTTAACTGTTGAAATGCAATACAAATGATGGACTATTTATCGACTCAGCCCCAATTAGGATTAGGGACTTAATTTCTCACCTTAAGTTAGCTTTAAACATAAAGAAAGCAACTAAAAATAAGTGGAAAAGATCAACTAAAGTGACACAGTTGGAAGGCAGAACCTACGTGGAAAACTCAAGTTTCGGAGATTCAACGAAAACCTGAAGGTTCGTTCTTGTTCAGAAACGTGCAAAACAAGAAACGAAAAAAAAAAAACCCCTGATTCAAAATTCCCTCTAATTTAATTTCAACGCAAGCAGTTAGAAGACAAAAATTAAAATTAAGCGAAGAACCATTTTCGAAGTTATCGAAAATTCGAATAAGCCGAAAGGTGGCAACTTTAATTCATAAAAAAAAAACCTCTGGAAAAAAAAAAGCCAGCAAAACAATTCTTAAAGCCAAAACAAACCCAAACAATATTCGGAAATGAAAAGTAAAGAAATTGCTAAAATACCCCTAGAAACAGTAAATTACGAAACTGTCACTTAAAATTGTAAAATTACAACAATGCCACTGAAAACAGAAAATTTCCCAAAACTCCATCCAAATGACTCCGGATGGCCGAAAAAAGCCTTGCATCACAGCATAGCAGTGTCTTTGGTTCGTTAGGCCTTTCCGGGTCACCCAATTAGATTTGAGCCCGATTCGAGCTCATTTCAATCGCCTCGAGAATCATGCCCGGCATAAATTCGATGTTTTAAGCAGCTCACGTCCTCTTCTTCAAACCTTCTGAACATCGTGGAGCTGATGGTGGAGTCGAAACTTGCTAAATCGAAAAAGGCCCTGCATCCGAACCACCTTGATCTACAACCAGCTCTGCATCATAAAGTCAAGATTACAAAGCTATAAAAACAGGGGACTAAAACTGAAAATTTCTTGACAAATTTTGCCAATTCTGTCCAGCTTGACTTCCAATTTTTTCCAAGGTTTATTTCCTTGATTGTTCACTCCTTCTTATTGTCTTCTATCACCCACAAGTTGAGCTCTTTCCTTAGCTCATCTGCCATTGAAGATTGTTCCTAAAAAATTTTTGTAAAGTCGAGCAAAGTCTCTACACATTTGCTGGAAAGTTCCATCCAAAACATGGCGAAGTTCAGCATCATACATTTCTGGAATTTGGTGTCTTCTTAGCCTTCCAGCCGTGTATCTTCAATTTCCAGCCTTGTTCATTCAATTTCAGGCTTGCAATACATTACAAAGTTCTTCAACTTGCCAATCATCTTCAAGCATAACTTTTTCAATATTGTCATGAACTTCAAGTTGTTTTTCATGGTCTAGCTTCAATTCCATCCTTGCTACTTTCATCTTCAAAGTTCCATGCTTATACATGAAATATTAATCTTTGCACAAGAACTATCAATCATTGTTAATATCCTCTTCAATCTCCAACAAGTCTTTCCTTATTCTTGATCTTCCAACCTTGTATTTAAAGTACAAGCTCTTGTACATAACCTCTTTTCTTTAATAAGCATCTTCATATGAGATCTTCCATGAATTATCCCATGCCACGTATGCTCCTTGATCTCCATCATTCCTGCACATCTCAAAAGGATTCGACCTCGAATATTTAAGTCCTACATTGAAAAGAGAATGATCACTAACATGGATTGAAGATTTAAAAGAATACTTACCAATTAACTCCATGTTCTCCTTCATGGAAGTTAGTGAAGGGGAACCGGATTCCGAATCCATTAGGAAACAAATGCGAAGTCCCAGGATTTTAAAAATTTTTCTCACATAAGGAATTCGAGAACGATACCTGGTTTGAAGATTCGCGGAGATCTTGTCCTGCGGAATGGATCCGGACGTCTTGATCTACCATGCAAAAGATCTTCTAATCTATTCCCTATCCGTCTGGGTGAACAGAAAGGAAAATAGAAGATCGGAGGGATTGTTGTGAGTGGAATGGAAGAAAACAGAAGTCTGTAATTTTTCTGCAGAGAGAAAAAAAAAACGTCTATTCTCTTCTTCTAGGGTTTCAAAAAGATCGTTATATCTTTTCTTTTCTAGTTATTACAGGATTAATAAAGAATCCTTTAAATAACTAAAATAGAAATAGGGTTTTCTATGGGCCAAGAGCCCAACAGCCCAACAATCTTTTTTTATTTAATTAAAGGCCCAAT
>JAOXNR010000022.1:12801285-12817446 GCA_028571225.1 Parsonsia alboflavescens
AAAAGGCCTGTTTAAGCTCGCTAGCCTTACAAATCAAATAATTGAATACATATATATGTAAGTTTGGCTCGGCTCCTTTAATAAACGAGCCGAGTCTAGGCTCAAACTCATTAGAGCAATTTGAATTTTAGCTTTTACAAAGTTGAGTCCTAACCATTCATGAGTTGTCTCATCTCATTTCCACCCTTAGTGCTACAAGTGTAGAAGTAACAGGATTTAACTAAATTAACATTTAAAATCAACATCTCATCATCATCTCCAATCTAAAGACATACATTAGAAACCACTGAGGACACAACTGCTTGAGGGATCAATCACTGAAGTTCCTCTTTAAGAAAGCCCCAAGAAGGTTTATTAGAGGTGATGACCGGTGTCTTAATCGACGATATACTTCAACACCTGAACAAACAACTTTGGCACTTGGGTGTCTAGAATCAATTACTCATTGGGAGAAAGAGGATGGAAGGCATTTTTTTGTTTTATCTTACTCAAGGATGACGTAGATTGAAGGAAATGAACTCTTTAGTGCTATTGTGAACTTAGCATATTAAGCTGTTGTGATTGTGGTGGATTGCTTAGAAAGGAGTTGGATATAGTAGTAGCAGTTGCAGTATGGGCTGATTGACAATTTTTGAGACTTCAGCATGCAGATTTGATGTTGTCCTGGCTTATGATATTGGCAACTTATAACAGTTTGGAAAATCTGTACAGATGGAACCAAAAATCTTGTTCAGATCTTGGTTTACAAGGAGGCCAGAAAAGGAAAAAAAAAGAAAAAAAAAAAGGAAACATGTGAAGATGTATCAGACTGTCTGCAAAGTCATTGATGTAGAAATTAATCTGGATGATTGTGAACTTTAATCTAAATTCCCTTGGAAAAAACTTTAATCGATGAACGATCTTCTTCTCTCTCTCTCTCTATATATATAGAGAGAGAGAGAGAGTTTTGAGTCTGTAATTGAAGGGAAGATAAGATGCCTACACGGGAAAGGATTCCTTTTACAGACTAGAAAGAAGGTGAATACTATTCAAGTAGGAAACATGAGAGTAGAAAACCAATAAGATATAAGATACTACTAGTTCATCGTAGGTAACTTATATTCATTTTTTTGATTAATATATATTTTGTTTTTATTTCATTTCATCTGAGAATGAGAAGGTATGGGAAGAATACTTCTGTGCATCTCAATTAGTTTGCTTAAACTTTGGTTCTTTTACTCATTTATCATTTGTCCTCGTATTTTTGGATTTATAGGCTTATGTGCAGCAGTTAGAGACCAGTAGAATGAAGTTAACTCAACTTGAGCAAGAGCTGCAGCGGGCTCGACAGCAGGTATATTTGGATTAACAATTGAAGCAGGCCTTTTCTTATTCCTGACCCCCCTTTTTTGTATTGTTTTTCGATCTTATTAATGATGTTCTTTCCTTTTGATGAAGGGCATATTTATTTCAAGTTCAGGCGATCAATCACAATCTATGGGTGGAAATGGTATGGTTATGTTGAGATCTGTTATTCTGTACTTTGACTTAAGCAGATTTGCTAAGAAATTGTATTTGTTTTCACTTCTCTGTTTTATTTTTTTTTAGTAATTTATTATGTTTCTTCTATTTACATGATCAGCAATTAATTGAACAAGTTAATCTGCATCTGATTTAAATACCCTTAAGATTCATGAACTCTTTAGTTCCTTCTCTAATTTGGTTTCACTAGATGATAATCTTCTACTTCTTTGCCAACTATGGATTTCGTAGTCCACCTTTTCTGATAGGAAACTTGAATTTCATTTTGATTTCATTTCCAGTAATGTAAATATTGACTAAGAAAAACCACTTTGCTTGTGGAGTTTGTCTCTATTTTTTTTTTTTCAGACTGTTGATTTTTTATTTCTTGCATGTTACTGGTATACTTGACAATTGGATGTGTACATAATCTAGAAAAAATAAAAACCCCAACCGTAACGGTCCCCTACCGTTCCATCCCTACAGTCTGACAAGGAAAGCAAATCGTGGGATATGCCTTAGTGGAGTAGGGTAGAAGGCTTGCTTTTTAACTGCTTGCAAAGAGTTGACCTCTCAACCTCTTTCAATCTCTCACTCTATGGTAGCCTGCAAAGTTGAGATTACGTCACTTTTGTCCTTTCAACCATCGAGTTATGCCCTGTGGGATGGACATGTACTCTAGTTATGATTGAATGTTTTCAAAGTGAAAATTCATCCATCTGGTGGTCATGTTGTCTTTTACTACTGAGGATATTGATGTCATTTTAACCGGTGACTCAGTTTTAACTTTTTTTTTTTTCACGAAGGATTTCAACTCGGTATGAGGGACAACTTTTACCAGACATCTAGCAGAGAAATCATCTTCCTGATGACTTTTCACATATGCTATGTGACAGATGCATATAGGTAGACAACCACTTAACTAAACCATGCAAGCCTGTGATTATGGGCTGGTGGATAAATCTGCAAGTTTTTCGTTTACTCAGACAAGATAAAAATCGAGAAGTGTTCCTTGTTGTTTCTCCACAAAATCTATGTTGGGGTCATATTGTGTTTCTATATTTTGCAATCCCCTGTCTCTCTCTGCTGCTTCGACTTTTGATAACAATCTCTTATAAATTTCAATGATCCATTTTTTATGAGTTTGAAATTCAGAAAAGTATCAACTGTTCCTATAACCCTTCTTTTTTAAGGGAGGTGGTGGTTCTTTTTGGGGGAAGGGGTGGTTACGGGTTGGACGTATATACAGGGAAGGGGGAAGGCTTGTTGGAAATGATGGCTTGAGAGTAAACCCCTATTGAACACATCTCTATTTATTTAGGTATTCATGGTTTACATCATTTTGTTGTCTCTGGCCACTGCATTAAATCTTGTGTACAGCATATTTACTTCTATAGACATTATTCTTAAAGGTGCATCTTTAACTCTTGAAATTTGATTAAAATTACACCTTTAAATAGATATATTTTTTTACTTTGGACCATTTCTTCTAGGAGCCTTGGCTTTTGATGTGGAATATGCTCGCTGGCTGGAGGAGCATAACCGGCGAATCAATGAGCTAAGAGGAGCTGTTAATTCACATGCTGGTGATGGTGAACTCCGCATCATTGTAGATGGCATCTTGGCTCACTATGATGACATATTCAGGATTAAGGGGGATGCAGCTAAGGCAGATGTCTTTCATATTTTGTCAGGCATGTGGAAAACTCCAGCAGAAAGATGCTTCCTGTGGCTTGGTGGGTTTCGTTCTTCTGAGCTCCTTAAGGTATATTGTTAAGTTGAGACTCTGGGTGTTATTTGAATCCGTTTCTCTCTCCTCACACAAGTGCCACTGATACATAATCTATATGCATAGTTCATATGTTCTGACAGATGTGTCTTGCAGGCTCCTAGAGTGTCATTATATCAGTGTCCCAAGTATTTGTAGTTTCAGAGTGTGCACAAGAACTTTATTCTTTGCTTGCTTTTCCTATTTGAGAATAACATGTCATTTCACACCCATACTTTTGCCAGTTCTTTTTAAGTGTATCTTTCTTTCTTTCTTGCTTGTGACTCCTAATGATTTTCATACTTTTAGCACCATTGCCTGCTTTTGTTTGAGAGAGTAATCCAATGTGCTCTGTTCGGGGGCTGGGAAAATTGACCCGTTCTTTTGTTCTTAATTCAAACATGGGATGGATGTTCCTTCAGTTGCATATGCAAAAGGTTTTATTTTCGTTCACTTTATCTGACTCCTCTGTGTTTCTTAATATTGAATTTTTACCACTCTTGTTTACAGCTGCTTGTAAATCAGTTGGAGCCTTTAACTGAGCAGCAGTTATTGGCAATCAACAACTTGCAGCAGTCATCCCAGCAAGCAGAGGATGCCTTGTCACAGGGGATGGAGGCATTGCAACAGTCACTGGCCGAGACTCTTGCTGGTTCTCTTGGGCCTTCAGGTTCATCAGGAAATGTGGCAAACTACATGGGTCAAATGGCAATGGCCATGGGGAAGCTAGGAACTCTAGAGGGCTTCATCCGCCAGGTGAGTCAAAGAAATCATGAAGTTCAGCTTGTAATTTCACTATTTGTTTTCATCTAGGTCTTTGTTATGCCTTTGTTCCATGGGGCTGCCTTGAGAATCATGACCTAGATTTGCCCTATCATTGGAGTAAACTTCCAGGACATGAAGCCTCTTACATTGGGACAAAACTTTCATCAATGAAACAATAGAAATAAACTCCAACTTTGTTGAAGATCTCAGAAAATTTCTATAGGATGTAATCTTCCTAAATAAGCTTAACGCAAGTTCATGGATGAAAGTACATAAGTATCAATAATATGTGATGAAAGTTCCCCAACGTAAGTGGGCTCAGTTTATTTGGTAAAGTGGCTTCACATATGATTGCGAAGGCATAGGTTTGACCTTTAGGTTATTAAGGTGAAAAATTCAAGTTGAGGTTCTATTCTAAATTTTAACTGGATTAGTTGCGTTGAAGTCAGCATCTCATAATCAACGAGAGAGAAACTTCTAGCTAGTATTAAATATACTTTAGGTATTAGGAATTTCTAACTTGTTTTATTCACACGCACACCTATGTATGGAAATTTTAGGTTTTAATATCCTTAACCATCTAGAACTTAGAAAACCTATTACCAAGGCCTTACACATCTATTGTTTGGAATACTTTAACCAACTAGAACTAAGATAACTTTATAATATAATTTTATACAAATGCATATGCTAATGTCAGGAAAGTGCACATAAGATACGTATGTGTATAATATTATTTAGGTATATTCTCTAAAACCATGATGGGAAAAATTTCCCATTTAAATTAACACTTCTTAAACCAAGGTTTCCATCATTAACAATGACGCTAGAATATCTGCTCACAGAAATCCATGGAATTAAAGTGTTCTAAAGAAAAATATAGAAGGAAAAGTATAAGAAGAATAGATACATATATGTATATTTTTTGGTTAACTGTTGACCAGAACTGGACTTCGGCCGGTTTAATGCCAGCCTGGTGGTGGTTCTGTTCTGAACTGGCTGCCCATGACTGGTGCAGTTTCTTGTTAACCTTTCCAAAGTTTCTTTTGAAGAAAAGAGAGCTTTGCAATATTAACTTGTTCTCAACCATACTGTTGGTGCAAATGAATGATTCTAAATGGTTGTGTTAAAACCCTTCAGACATGACAGAATATAGAATAAAGATTTGAGAACTACCGTAGCATATTATTCAGGTTTAGTGACAGATATGATGATATTGAGATATAGGTCAAGATTCGGACTTCATAACAAATACAAAAATTTCCCGCTCATGAATTTAAAAGTCTTCATTGGTGATTGACAAATATCATTCATAGCAGTCCCACCCACCAGGTAAATCCTAACTCTTGCCCTTGCTAGTAGGGTTCAGAAAATTCTATATTATGGTTCCTCCTACCCATTAGCTTTAAAGAAACTGCACTCTCATATACACCATAATGAAAATGAAGTATAGAATTACTTCAATTCTCAGACGTATTGTAGACTCCTAAAGGCTGCTTTCTTGTTTGATCTTCAATATCCCAGATTTTCTCACGATGTATTAAGTCTTGAATACTGCATTTAGTCCTCTCAAGGATGCTAATCACACAGATTCTAACGCTTTTGGACAGCCAGGTCTTCATGGCATGCATGATAGGCATGGTATTGACATCACAGTTCTTTTCTACTATTTTCCTTGAGCTAATTTTCTTCTTCTAACTTTACTTCTTTCCGTTTCTTGTAGAGCTGGCCCTTTTTTTTATTCTGTGATATCTCTCTTTTCAAGCCATGTGTTATGACCTCATCAGAGGCATATTAGTTTATGTAGCAGAGAATCCTGTTTGTTGCCATTGACAGCTCACTGCAAACGTTGAGCTGTGACAGTAGTGTTAGTGGAAATTCCTAGGTCCAAATTCTAATCTCTTTGGAATAAATTAACCTTTTCAGTGTCATATTTTAGCAATATTTTAAGAATAAAGTAATCTTACTCGCTTCACCTGAAATGTCATTTCACTGTTGCCACCATTTCAGCCAGCAAATTAAAATTCTGTCTTTACGAACAAACCTGTGCGATTTGCATTTCTATTGATATTTTTGTCATGGTCAAAAGTTCATCAAGGCTTCAAATTTCTTTGATTTTTTTTTTTTAGCTGATATGATATGGGTAGAGCTTGTCTTTAAGCTTTTTGAATTCTTTCTAGATGTGTTCAAGTCAATTAGATTATACCTTTCTGGTTTTGTTCTGGGGTTCTAATTGCCGTATAGATGACTTATCTCTGAAGTGTCAAGACCCTGGTTTAATTCAGTATACATTCATCATGAAGAAGAGTCTTATAGATTTTATGGGTTACAACTGTTCTGTTTTATGTTCTTTTTTAGGTTGTAATATTTTGTTGAAAATTTTAACCGTACAATTGTATGCTCTTGCATCCTTTCCTTGGTGAACAAGCCTCTCTATGGCAATAACAGTTTGTTGCTTGGATTTTCCATTCCACCACCAGGTCACCTGTTGTGAAGACATATTTATTCTCTCTAGGATTTGCACGGCATGGTCAATTCATCCATCTATGTTTCCAACTACATTATTCATTGATCTTTTATTCTCTGTGACTTGGTAGGACTACATATTCACATATGTTTCATGTACAAACCAAAAGGACCTTCAGCTCAACAGTGTGCAAAATTGGCTATCAATTTGTATGATTAGCTGATAGTGTTTGCTGCTTATTTAGATAACAATCGTATTTATTTTGCTCTCAGGCTGACAATTTGCGGCAGCAGACATTGCAGCAAATGCATCGGATATTGACAACTCGACAATCGGCCCGTGCTCTTCTGGCTATCAATGACTATTTTTCTCGACTTCGGGCTCTAAGTTCTCTCTGGCTTGCTCGTCCCAGAGAGTGAAAAAACAAGATTTCTTTTTATTTATTTTTTTAAATTTTTTAAAACTGATTCGGAAAGAATAGTGGGACGGTGTCCGATGAAATTATATGAAGCTGCTTCTGCTGTGAATCATTGGCTTTTTAATCTGTATCTCAATGGTGTTGGGGAATTGTTGTGTTATTGTTTCTGTGTAATGGATATTTGATAACCGAACCCCATGCATCATTTTTAGCTTGGATTGTAAAATTTGTCAGTTTTCTTAGATATGACAGACTCACTAGACCTCTCTCTTTAGAATATTTTGTACTAATGTAGATTTCTTGTGTAATCGACTTAATTGTTGTTATTTACTAATAATTGTTATTTATTGAGCTATATAAGTAATTTTCCGTCTCCTAACAAAAATGCTAAAAATTGGAAATTATTTTGCTGCTGAAATTAACGAAAGTGCTCACATTAGTTGTCACTTGTATAATACTCACCTGATGCATGGGAAAGTGAGAAAAATAATTCAATGGATTATTATCACTCGTTCAAATTAATATATTTCATCAGAATTTGAAGTCATTTTGGTTAATTTAATTCTCAAATTATATTTCTCAATTTTCATTTTGTTTGGTCTTGTCATTCATCAATTAGATTGATTAAAATGATTTCAAGTTCTAGTGAAATTTGTGAAGAATTCGATTAAAAGGATCAAAATGTAAATTGTTTAAGGACAAAACAAGTGGAAAAAAAAAAAATTTAGGGACTAAAGCTTTTGAAAAAGGTAAAGAATAAAAGGTGCAAGCAGGGCAGAAGAATGCCCCCTCTAAGGTTGGTTGGGTGAAGGACTATGCATCCATCACGACAGCTGTTGGGGCGCTCAGACTCCCCAGCCGCGACTGTATTACCCTTCTCCCCACTGAATTCAAAAATTTCAAAGGGTCCTAAGGAAGAGGATGTGGAAAGACCTAAAACTCAGGGAGCCTTTGCAAAGATTGGGCACAAATAAAACAACCTATTTCTCTAGGTTTACAAGGGGAAAAGTGCAGTCTACTTCTCCGGAACGGGGAGAGGGAGCGCTAGAAGTAGAAGACTTAGGGAAAGATGCAGAAGACATTCTGAGTTGGAGGACGAAGAAAAGATGAAATATTTTCCAAAAAGATAGTAAATGGAAAAGAAGACTCACTCATTAAATTCCTGGGAGTTAAGAAGAAAGTTGTTCTGGGCTCTGACTCACTTGCTGGACAGAGAAAGAAAAGAAATTCGAGAAGAAAGTAGATGGTGTTGCAGAAAGGAGATTTTGTGAGCAAGAGATTTTGCAAGCAAGAAGAGAGTTTAGGTAAATCCTAAAATCTTCAAAAGCCTCCCAATTTATATGAGATGAGGAGTCCTTTAGGCTGCTAAAAAGGATCCCTTACGCCAAGAATCGAGGCAACCGCTAAAACGGATGAGGCACATCACCTCCAAAACTAGCCATTACTGAAAAACGGCTTGACCCTTCAATGGTCACAACTTAAAGATCGTAATTTAGGCGCCATGACCTTCGAGCTTGCCGGGACTAAAGAGGGGTAATGATGGGAGAAAAGGGCACGACCCGGACGAACCAACCCAAATGGGCTCAAGCCCCGATCTCTAATACTTGAATGTCCGATTTACGAGTCAAGAGGAATGGTGGGTAGCGACCTCCTACCACTGACCTTCTAGGTCATCAACCTCCAAAATGAGCTCAGGAATGGTCTCATCGGACCACCGCCTTTGACCTAGTGAGCTCATTTCGGTTTGATTTATTTTCCATGCCACGACTAACTATGCACGACTCCTGACACCCTCCATGAGCCTATAATCACTTGGCACGATCTCCAAGAAGAGATAGTCGAGACCTTCGACATCCACGGGCAGGTCGTGAAGTTTGTTTAAAGGTCATTATCGAGCTTGTATCTCTTGACCAGAGACGTGAATGGTAAGATATCTAAGCCTAGGGAAACTCCACGATTCTAGGAGCAATTGGTGGGATATGATACGATCTCACAATTATCCTAATTGCTTACTGTGATGTAATTAAAGAATCCTGATCAAAGAGGTAAAGTACTTAATTCAATATATATTATCAAATTACAGAGAGTCCACGGACAGAATACAGTTTTGGGAGTTAATTACTTTTGATTACTCTCTCAGAATATGGACTTAGGCATCGGAGCTATTCCCCAGGAGACAGCCCACTCTGGTGACCTAATCCTTTTCTTCTTAGGTTCAATCACTGATGTCATCACTGTTCAGGTTGACCTGGAGGCTTCTTCCGAGCTCCATCACATAGATAACTCTAATTTGATCAAAGGATCATTGGAAACAGGTTTTGGACCAAAGCTGTCCACTATGACCTAAAGTCATAAATATAGTTTTCTTAAACCTATTTTATGCAATGAAGTTTCAATTTGATAATGTATCTTATATGAAAGCATTAAGACAAATTTCTTAATTTTTTATAACTTTTGCATATATATATGTATATAATATATTTATGAAAGTGTTAAGACAAATTTCTTAAGTTTTTATAACTTTTGTGAATGAAGGATGGCACACACTAACATTTTCATATATATAAGTATGAGTTTATATATTTAAAGTTAAATTTCAGACTTTTTGTATATGTATACGTAGGTATACATTTCAAAGGATTGTTTATATGCAAACTTTAAATTTTAGGAAGAAATTTCCATAAATCCCATTTAATACATTACTATCTAGAGACCTTCAAATTATATAAAGTATCTTATGTCTATAAATATCTTGTGAAAATCATTCTCAAGGATGTTATAAATCTATTAAAGGCATTAAATCCCAAGCTTGAGCTCCACTAGATTTCGAAATACTCTCGATTTAGTAAAAGTCCTTTCTATTCATTGTGAACCTTTCCTTAGAAAGAAAGGATTTTAAGGTTATAAGTCCAACTCCTAGGAAACTTTTATCATGTATTACTCCATTTTTGAGATTTGAAGCTTTCGAACATTATATGGCTTCCTAGACCTATTTCAAATAAGTCAAACTCACTTTTGGAAAAGAGCTCAATCAAACAAAAAGATTTATTCCATACCTTTTGAATTCGGTGATTAATGCTAAATGAGTGCCTTCATAATGGAAACGGGTCATGTACGGGATGACTCGAAATTAGAAAATTCAAAGTTACAAAATCTATTTTGCAGGGTGTGGGTTCCTAAAAGGATCGGCCAATCCTATTAGCAAACTTGCATAGAACTAATATGAGATAGTAACTTAAAATTATGAAATATGTTTTCTAGCTAATGGGTTAGCACGGAGCACCAATAAGTATCAGGAAGCATCAGGCTGACAGCCTTAGGGAGGGACTCCGCTAAATCTAAAAAACTGAACTCGAATATCTATACAGGAGGTTTGAAATGGTGAGGAGTTTCACTCCTTGACCTCGACGGTACCAAGGAAGAATCGTGTCTATATGTTCAGAAGTGCGTAGAAAATCGTGATCATGTATATGGAGTGAGGCAGGTGTTTGACATGACTTGGTCATGTATATGAAATATTTGGATTGCCTGGATCTTATCTTAATTGATGAAAATTACTTATTTTCTTCTAGACTTGAATGGTTTGAAGATTTGAGTTCTTGTTTTCCACTCTGAATATGCATTTGTATATGTATTATTCTCTAGCATTACAAGGATTATTCATTGAGCTTTTAGCTCATGAATTTGCATCAATTTCATTCTTTAACAAACTATCAGGAGGAACCAGGAAATCGATAGAGGATCTGTATGTCCGCGATCATGATGGAAATTTGGATGTACTTTTTTGGCAAATAGAATGCAGTAGAATGGAGTGTCAAGTGGACTTTTTTTTATTATGAATTTAGTTATATTTCCAAATGGATTGTATATAATTGATGACTAGTTCATGTTTACATTTGGGGATTTTTGTTAAGGACATATTTTTTTATCTCGATGTACTCGACTATTTTCTCTAGTGGAATAGCAAGCTATGATTTTGTGGTTTTGAAATCCCAAATTTCTTTTATTTTTGTACATGACCCTGCCTTAGCCACTCTCCCTTCAATCAGGTAAGTTTGACACCATAAAAGAAATCTGACACGCTTCAGAAGGTTGTCCTTACATAATATCTACCCAACCATTGATCTAATAAGCAATAGATATAATCAAATCAATGGATCTTCAGCAAAAACTCACTTTTTTTTTTTCTCAAGAATAAGATCTTTATTATTATTATTATTATTTTATGTAAATTCTCACAACATAATACTACGACAAGAGAAGAATTGGGATAGATGTAGAAGACCAAACACAAAAACAATCACAAGATCATAGAGTTTCAAAGAAGCAAATATGATCTTAACACTAAACACAAAGAAAACAAACATAGTCGAACCTCATGATGAAAACCAAGCTCTAATACCAATTTGATGATGTGATGTTGAAAGCAACCCTTCATTCATCAATCTCAATCACACCAATGGAAACATTCCGAAGTCTCATAATAAGATCATAACTAGTACATTGACCTATGTTGTCTTCCAACATCAACCAATAGCTTGAGTTTTGTAGACAAATCAACACCCTAGCCAAGTGATGAAAAGCCATTAAGTTGTTAACCAAGAGCCCTAGAAGAGTGTTTGATGAACACTCAAAAGAACGAATGTTTGATTCAAAAGGAATTACTTAAATTTCATTAAGTTATTTGTAAAGTAGGAAATTCAAATTACGAAGACTCAAATTAACCTAATTAAGTCATGGCGTAAGTCGAAAGACCATAAACCCTTTAATACATAAGTGAAACTATAAAGAAAAATCAATAAATAAATAAGGAATGCGATCTGAACAGAGGTTGACTAATGTCGGTCACAAAGCCGGTTGTGGTGTTGGTTATACTTAGAAGTTTGTTCTCTGCAGGTGCCTGTTTGGGGAGAAATTCTAGGATTGAGCTGCCCACCACCGGTGCCTGTCCTAGGAAAGGTCAGACAATTTCCTTCTTGTTTTGGTTCTTTTGTGCTCCTCCTTTGTTTACCTTCAATTAATGCTCCATCAAGGCACGTTAGAAGATCCTTTGGGCCATATTCTCCACTTGAAATCATCTCTTCTTCCACCGTAAAGTCTTGAACCTTGATGATGTTCAAATACTTATTTGAATCACCATTATCATCAAGTGAAATCCCCTTAACAATCGCATTAAAGTCAAGTTGGTCTTCTTTTTCTTGTACTAATAGTAGAAATGCCTTCCTAGTGTTTGAAGCCCTAAGCCTTGTGATTGGTCTAGTTGGTATCATAGGAGTTGGGTCACCATCAATAACTGCCACAATGAGGTAGAGGAAGAGAGGGACATGTCCCAAGAGTCCAACCTAAAGGAAGGGTGATTCAAGAGCAATTTGATGAAGTTACTAATGCAGAAGACTATTGGGATCAAGAGATGGAAGAAGAACCAAGGGAGCATAGGAGGAAGGACGGGAATTTGGAATCCATCAAGTTGATAATACCACAATTCAAGGGTGGACATGACCCGGAAGTTTATCTTTCTTAGGAAAGCAAAGTTAAACATTTGTTTTGATTGCTATGATCATACGGAGGAAAAGAATGTAAAGCTAGCAATTGTTGAGTTCACAGATTACGCCTTGACTTGGTGGGATCAATTGTTGATATCCAAGAGAAGAGCCAATGAGGCACTTATTGCCGTTTGGAATGAGTTGAAGGACAACATGAGAAAGAGATTTGTTCCCACTTACTACCAAAGCAAGCTTCATCAAAGATTTCATACTCTCTCTCAAAACTCCAAGAGTATTGACGACTATTATAAGGAGATGGAAGTTACAATGATGAGGTTTGATGTGATTTCTTGAAGGTTGAAGGTTTTCAGGGTTCATACATACATAAAATCAATCAATGAAAAACATAGGACTCATCAAATTTTCAATGGAGATTAGATTGACCTTTGTAGGAAATCTACAGCAACCAACCTCTTGATTTGGTAGACACTTCAATACCTCACCCCAAAGTGATTGAATGCCCTAAATGAAGTACCTCAAGAACCCTAAGAGGAACTCTCAAGAACACTCATGAATGATCATGTTTGATCTTTAACAATAAATCACTCAAAGGTTTACATGTTTATGGGTTGATTGATTTACAAAGACGAGGAACTATATATAGTTCCAAAGCCCTAAATTAACTTAATAATTAGTGGGTAGGGTAATTAGACATGATTACAAATAAAACATATAAAAAATAACAAGAAGAAGGCATTAAAAGTCAAAGAAATCTACAATATGATTGGCTGACCGGTGCCTGTTCGGCACCGGATGGTGCACTAAACAGTGCACCAGATGGCCACTAGAACGGCACCCAAATTGTACAGCAGCGGATCCGGCGTCGGATGGACTTGGTCAGTGATGTAGGACGACTTGAATCAGTCGCGATAAACCGAACAATAACTTGAACAGGAAAATGGAACAGGGGATGTTTTGCGTGATCACTCACAATTTTGGCCCAACTTGAATTGCAATTCAAAACCAAAAGTAGAAAAAGAAAATTCGTTTTTGGAAAACAAAGATTGTCTGAAAAACAAAGCAATGAAAGACTAAGACAAACTACTAATATTTAAAGACCTAAATCTACCCTAAACCTAATTGAAAAAAAAATCGGAAATCAATTCCGTAAGTCGAATTGAAAAACAATGCAGAAAACAATCACCAAAAATACCCTTAAAATATAGCAAAATAATATAAAAAAAACATAAAAATGCCTGAAAAACCCATCAAGACGATCTTGGAAGGCTGAAAAACGTGGTACGTCATGGCAAAGCGATTTGTATTGCTCAGCGGCCCATTTCCAGTCGTCCAATCAAGTTTCGACCCATTCTGAGACAATAGGTATAGCCCGCATCCCAAGGTAGAACGTTCAAATCAGTCTGGATAAGGCCCGTTTTCCTTGCAATCGCTTGGACCTTCGTCGACTCCTTGGAGTGGGCTTTGGCGGTGTACTCTGCTGGTTCAAACTGCCCTGCCCATCTTGGTCGTTGTCCTCATCTGGTTCAAACTGCCCTTGCCCATTGTGTTCTGTTTGAGAATTGAAACAAAAGGTAATGTCAGTACCTACTCAAGACTCCCTCCGATTGATGCCTGGAGGAGGTCTGTTTGAGGCCTTCCCTTCACCAGCGAGCTGTAAGTTCGTGGCAGCTAAAGTTTCTTGTTATCGAGTTAACGAGCTCCCGAGCTCGAAATAATCGCACCGTTCTTCTGTAACGGCTAGTTTTGTGTCGAATTCCTGTGTTGATTCTCCACGATCTTGAAATTTTGCATGAGTTGGATGTACTTGCATGAATAAGGCTTGATTGAACATGATCAAATAAGAACAAAATCTTTCGAAGTCATAATGGACTTGTGATGTTTCAAAGGCAAAAAATTGAAGTGCTCGGTGGCACAGAATGGCAGACTTAGATAGCTCAATAGGACTAACTGAGTAGATCAGTAGGACTAGGAAAAGAATTTCTTTAAGTGACAAGCATTCCGAGGCCATAGAAGTTGCCTACCATTAAGATCAACAAGCCTGTAACTTCCACCTTTATGAGCTTCTTGCACAACATAAGGTCCTTCCCAGCTTTCTTGCAACTTTGTTACTTATCCTTGCTTTACAACAACTGACCTTTCGAGGAGCGTATCTCTGACTGCAAAGTGCTTTTCTTTAACCTTTTTGTTGAAAAAATTTTGACTTGTTTCTTATGTCTTCTATCAGCTTCCATAGCTTAGTTTTTGACTTTTCAAGAAGGTCTGGGTGTTCCCTTCTCTCCCCCTCATTTGAGACTGAATTGCATTCAGTAAGTACCAAAGATTACATTCCGACCTCTACGGGCATTATTGCTTTTGCACCAAAACATAAACTGAAAGGTGTTTCTCCAATAGCCTTTCTCGGTGTAGTTTGTAAGCCCATAGTATGCTTGGAATTTCTTTTGGCAAAGAAGGTTTCTGACCTTCTTTTTCGAGCTCAGTGTGCCTTTTTATTGAGATCATCTAATATTGTCCTCTTGGTGACCTCTACTAGTTCATTGGAGTGAGGATGAGCTATTGAAGTGAACCTTTGTTCTATGTTTAAATTCTCACAGAATTTCTTGATGGGGTCACCTACAAATTGTCTTCCAATGTCTGAGATGATAGCTCACAGAATTCCAATTCAGCATGCAATGTTCCTCCACACAAAGGACTACACCTTTGGTGAAGCAATTATGGTCATAGGCTCTGCTCCTACCCATCTCATGCAGCATTCCACAAATACTATTAAAAATTGAACACACCCTACTCAATTAGGGAAAGGTCCAAATATGTCAATTCTGCAAATACCAAAAGCAACTGACTCATTGATAGATTAACACCTCGTTGAGGTTACATGGGACTTGATGGAGATCAAGGAGCATACATGGCATGGGATAATTCATGGAAGATCTCACATGATGATGATTATGGAATAAAGGAGTTTATGTACAAGAGCTTGTATTTCAAATACAAGGTTGGAGGATCAAGAATGAAGAAAGACTTGTTGGAGATTGAAGATGGTATTAATAATGATTGGGAGTTCTTGTACAAAGATCAATATTTCAAGTATAAGCATGGAATTGAGGATGAAAATAGCAAGGTTGGCATTGAAGCTAGACCATGAAGAACAACTTGAAACAACTTGAAGTTCTTGACAAGATTGAAGAAGTTATGCTTGAAGATGATTGCCAAGTTGAAGAACCTTGTAATGTATTCAAGTATGAAGACTTATATAAGCGTTTAGAAGACATTGCAAGGTCGGAAATTGAATGAACAAGGCTGAAACTTTCAGCAAATGTGTTGAGACTTTGCTAGACTTGACAACATTGTTTGAAGCACAACCGTCAATGGAGGCTGAACCAAGGAAAGAGCTCAACTTGTTGATGATAGAAGACATCAAGGAGGAGTGTTTAATGAAGTAATCAAGCCATTTGAAGCCTTGGAAGTGTGGCTGCATGAGCTGGACAGTTGGTGAAATCTGCCAGAATTTTTGCATTTTTGGTCCCCTATTTTACAGCCTTAGTATCTTGACTTTAGTTGGACTTATCGACTTATTGTTAGCTGCTATCTTTATGATCTACGCAAGCTTAAGAGGTCTAATTAAGTCCCTAATCATGTTTGGGGCTGAGCCTATAAATAGTCCCTCATTTGTATTGCATTTTAACAATTAACTTGACAAACACTTTTCAGAAATTTGATTGAATTCCAAATGGATTCAAAT
>JAOXNR010000022.1:12821338-12834502 GCA_028571225.1 Parsonsia alboflavescens
TATGCTTCAGATTGAAAGTAAACTCTTGCAGCAAGGAAACCCATTTTGCATGTCTAGCATTAAGTTTGTGCTGGCCTCAAATGAACTTCAGAGCTTGGTAATTTGAGTACAACACAAACTCCCTCTGAATGAGGTAGTGCCTCCAATATTGTAGTGATCTTACAATGGCGTACAATTCCGTGTCATAAACTAAGTAGTTGAGTTTCACTCCTCCCAACTTTTCCCCAAAATATGCTGCTGGTCTGCCTTCTTGACTTAAGACAACTCCAATTCCTAAATTTGACGCATCACAATCTACCTAAAAAACCTTCTCAAAGTCAGGTAATGCTAAAACCGGGGCACTCGTCAAAAACTCCTTGATAGTGTCAATTGCAATCTGTGCTGCTTCAGTCCTTTGAACTCCTTAGCATTGTAAAGATCAGTTAGTGGCGCCATAATCTCGCTCAACCCTTTGACAAAACGATGGTAAAAGCTAGCTAATCCATGGAAAGATCGGACTTCTGTGACACTGCTCGGGATGGGCCATTCTTGGATAGCCTTAACCTTGGCTTCGTCAGGTAGGATTCCTTCTGTTGAGACAACATACCCTAGAAAAACCAGCTTGTTCGTCATCCTGTTGCATTTCTTCCAATTAGCAAACAGGTTGTGTTCACGTAATGTGGTCAAAACCAACTGAAGATGCTATAGATGTTCTTCCTTTGTTCGGCAGTATACTAGAATATCATCAAAATAAACCACAACAAACTTATTCAAATTAGGCCTGAGTACCTGGTTCATCACCCTCATGAACGTGCTTGGTGCATTGGATAGGCCAAATGGCATGACTACCCATTCG
This sequence comes from Parsonsia alboflavescens, assembly GCA_028571225.1. Lineage (NCBI taxonomy): Eukaryota > Viridiplantae > Streptophyta > Magnoliopsida > Gentianales > Apocynaceae > Parsonsia > Parsonsia alboflavescens. The sequence goes on from JAOXNR010000022.1 coordinate 12,822,174, forward strand.
AACAACCCCTTCTTCGTCTTATACGCAGTCTTCCATTCGTCTTTGAGTTTGATTCGACGCTGATGATACCCACTTTTCAGATCAATTTTCGAAAAAAGTACCGCTCCACTCAATTGGTCCAGCATGTCATCCAATCGGGGAATCGGAAACCTATATTTTATTGTGATTCGGTTGATAGCCCTACTATCCACACATATTCGCCTGCTACCATCCTTTTTCGGCAGTAACAAGGCTGGCACTTTCATGGATGTATCCCTTTTTCAGCAGCTCAGTTACTTGGCTCTTCAACTCTTCATGTTGCTATGGAGATAGTCTATAACGAGGTTTGTTCGGAAGAACCGATCCTGGAATCAGGTCAATTTGGTGTTGAATATCACGTATCGGAGGCAACCTAGGTGGCAAGTCATCTGGAAGCATATTGCTAAATTCTTGAAGAACTTCCCTCTCCTTTTCTAGTACTTCCGAATTATTCACAACTCCATCTGCAACCTCTAGTGTTGTGGACAGTACGGATACCTCAACCTCATTCACCTATTCTTCAAACTCCTTCCTCGGAACACAAATAATCGTCTTCCTCCTTTCCGCCAGACTCTTCCTTATGGGCTGCAATACCACTTTCTTTGGCCCCTTATTGATAGTGTAGCAGTACGTATAGCCATCATACGTCACTCGGTTATCATATTGCCAAGGTTTACCCAGCAACAAATGCGTAGCGTCCATGGGAACTACGTCACAATAGATAATTGTCGAGTCCGAAAGAGAATTCAACCTGACACCTCTTCCCCACACTAACATTCGTCTCCTTGTTTAACCATCCCAACTTGAACGGTTCTGGGTCTGGTTTGGTTTTAAGTTTCAACTTTTGAATTGCCTCTTGTGAAATCACGTTCTCACAGCTGCCCGTGTCGATAATCACCTTGCAGGCCTTGTTTCCTATGATGCATCGGGTGGTGAATATATTCCTCTACTTCTAATCGTCACTTGTCTTAAGAGCAAGGCAGACCCTCCTAAGCAGCAAACTTTCCTCCTTCACATCTTCTGGGGAAAATACACAACCCTCATTGACATCATCTGACTCAAATTCAAGTTCACAATCATTATCACAATCCACACTGTCTTGTATCAACAGCTGAGACTTGACCCCTGGACACTCATTCGCATAATACCCTTTTGCTGACATCTATGACAAGTAATATTTGCCTTAGTCGAAGTAAGTCTATTCGGAATATTACCTGTTCCTTGACTCGGTTGACTAGCACTTCGATTCGGTGATGACTGCACATAGGGACCTCCTATTCGTGCCAATAGAGTGTTGCTAGTTGACATAATTCGTGATTGAGAGCAAGGAATAGGTCCCCTTCCGAATGCTGCACTTTTGCTACGATGTCGGGCCAAACTCCTTTCTACAACTTTCGCCTTCGTCTGAACGTCGGTCACCGTGTTAAATGTATGCACTTGCAAAGCATCCTGAATTATCGGTTTTAGGCCATGCAAACATCTGGCCACCAATTGTTCTGGAGTCTCTCGTAATTGATTCCGTGCCACCATGCAATAAAATTCCAAAGTATATTCCTCCACCCTCTGAGATCCCTGCCCCAAACTTTGCAAGTTTTTAAACAAAGTCTGTCGGTAGTTGTATTACAGGAATTCCTTCCGCATCTCCCTTTTCATTTCATCCCAATCATCCAAAACGGGAAGTCCTTCCAAGCATCATTGGTAACGGAAAGATTGCCACCATGTCGCTACCCTATCCTTGAATCAAATAGCAACTAGTGAAACCATCTTATCAGCGGGAACTTCCTTCAGCAAAAACATCTCATAAACCGAACTTATCCAATCCGAAAAGTCTTCCAGCAAAAACAAACTGTCGTAAAATACGAGAATCTCCAATTTGAACCCCATATCCCAACACGGAGCTACTGGCTCACCATCTATCTCTCTTGGCTGGTAATTTCTGCATCTCGCAACCCTTGGTAGTCCAATTGGAATCAATTCTCTAGGTGGCGGCTCAAGCTCCTCTTCGCTGTAGCAGTACTCTCCTTCCTGTCAGCTGGCTAGCTCAGGCTGAATGGCTGGTTCAGGCTGAACAGCCAATCGTTGCACCATTGCTGATAGGGATTGCATTTCTCGTCGTAACTCTTCCCTATCCCTTTCTTGCGATTCTCTGCTTCTATGCAATTCATCCAAAATTGTAGCCATAGTCGAATCTATGTTTCTGCCCGATATCTCATATCTTTGCTCTGATACCAACTGACGTAGGTGGATGTGGTGGATTGAGGAATAAGAAATTCTGGAAGAAATCTAATAATAGGAACTGAAGAAAATTGTAACTTTTAGTTCAGATGAACAGTAAATTCGGTAAACAGTGAAGGTGAACAGTAACTGATGAATAGTGCTGGAACAATAATTGGTGAATAGTATCAGAACAGTAATCGGTGAACAGTGCCGATGAATAGTAACTCAAACTTTGGATAATTCGCCAAAATTTGAGGCTTTTCGATAATGTAATTTTTGAACTTACCAGAGGTCTAGAAAACGAAAATTGTGTTCTTCTCCTCTAAACAAACTTCAATCTAAAGTAGTTAAAGGATGAAGAAAGAAAGAACAACACCTTGCGATCTGAAGGAAAGAGAGATAAACTCTTAAATATTATTGATAATAGATTCAATTCTTAGCTTTTAGGCATTCAACCTTATTTATAACAGACTAGGAAATTGATAAGTTCTGTGTTCCTAATCAGACTAGAAAATAGAAACCAAGTAAACTACTAAAGCTAAGTTAGAAACCAAGTAAACTACTTAAACTACTAAAGTTACGTGTATTCCTAATCCAACTAGGAAATAAAATTCAAGAAAAAAATAATAAAAAAAAATAAAATTATTAAACAATCTTGATCTTATTCTCCGCCTCTTCAACCTTCCTTGACCAGTCTATCTCGATTCTTTTGGGGGAAGATGTTTCAATCGTTCTGACAGATGTAAAATGGTTGTTGGGAGCGGCTCTGGCTCTGGCTCGTCTACTAGCCCTACGTCACTTTCCCCCTATTTTACCTCAATGCGATCTTGACTCTTCTTGGACAATTCCACTTGATTTTAAGTTTAGATGATTAGACAAGTCTCTAATCATTGTTAGGGCTTCTTAGTGTTGAGACTATAAATAGTCTCTTTTATAATAGTTAGACAATCAACTTATTCTACAAAGACATTTCAAACAATTGAGAGAATCCCTTTGGAATAAATACAACTTTTCTTGAGTGTTCATCTAATGACTCTTCTAGGGTTCTTTGTGAAACTCCAGAGATCTTCAATTTATTAGAACATATTATGGGACATTATGGCCAATGGTTCTAGCTTGAACCTCTTGTATGAAGTCTTGGGTAGATCTCAAATTGGATGTTTTGATTTTTGATTGAAGAAGGAAGGATTCCTTTCAAAATTTGAGATCATATCAACTACTTTATCTGTCGTAGTTAAGTATATCAGGATTTCCTCTCCTAACCTCGGGGATACAGGCTGCGGGGATTTTTCCAGAAATTCATTCAGTTTTTCCGAAAGCTGTTTGACAATCTTCTGTCCACTGGAAGTTTTTGGGTTTTTTTAAGACGTCATAAAACTTTTCTCCTTTGTCAGCTATGTTGCTGATGAAGTGTCCCAACACTACCATCTTCCCTGTTAAACTCTGAACTTCCTTAATGCTCTTGGGAGGTTCCATGTCCAGGAGTGCTTTTATTTTATTAGGTTTGGCATCAATGAATCGTTCTGGTATCATGAAACCCAAGAATTTTCTTGCCGAAACCTCGAAGGTACATTTTTCAGGATTAAGCTTCATGTGAGCAGCTTTCAGCTTTTGGAAAGTTTCCCTTATATCTTCAATGAAGTCTTTTGAGGTTTTTCTCTTAATCACTATGTCTTCCACAAACACCTTAATGTTTCTCCTAGGCTGCTTCCTGAAGACCTTATGCATGGCTTGTTGGAATTCTAATGATACTTCTTGGAGGCATCTAAGAAACACAGCCATTGATAACCAGCTATTAAGTCTACCATTTGATTCAGGCTTGGGAGTGGGTATGAGTCTGACAATGTTTATTTAGTGTGGTGAAATCCACACACATCCTCCATGTCCCTTCCTTTTTTGGTACAACCACTAGATTGGCAAGCCATTCTGGGTACACGACCTCTTTCAAAATTCCAGTGTAGAGAACAGGATGGACTTCTTGAGCTATGACTTCATTTCTTTTTGGGCAAAAGTTCTTTTCCTTTGCTTTATTGGTTTTGCTCCTGGCTTGAGCCCGACCTTGTGCTCCGCTATCCCTATGTCAATTCCGTCAAGGTAGGTAGGTTGCCAAGTGAAGACTTTTAGGTATTCTTGAAGGGAGACAAGGAGCTTCCCTTTAGTCCAAGAAGGCAAAAGTTAAGCTATCTTGATCCAGATTTCAGGGAATTGTAAGTTGAGAGTTGGTAGCTTGGATTCTGGACTAATCATCCTCCTTAGGGAGGTCGATAAAATCCTCCTACTTGGACATTGCCGAGGTTTCGGCATCCAATTCAGTGAGGTAGCATTCTACGGCTGTCTATTTGTCTCCTTCTAGGATGATCCAGCTTTCTCTAACAAGGATCCTCATGTAGTGGCTCGGTAGGGAGATTTCAACCTCTAGGTCCATGACTCGTCTCCTTCCTAAAATTGCATTGTAAGTTCTTGATGCGTCGACCACCAGCCAATCCATGATCTTTGCGATCCCCTTGCCATCCATATAAGCTGTAGTCAGAACCCATAGAATTCGTTCTGCATAGGTCGTGTTGCCACGAAAGCTGGTTAAGATAGTATCCAACTTTATCTGCTACTCTTATCTATCCCCATTTGGTCAAATGCCTTCTTTTACAAAACATTCATTGCACTTTCGGTGACAACCAATATCCTTCGCACCAAGAAATATCTAATTTGGAACAACACCATTAAGAGGTCTGAATCTCTTCCTTGAGCTCGCTTCAACCTCTTTTCAATAGTGTTTATCTCTATGACAGGAGGTCGCTGGTGGTTTGCAATTGCAGGAGGTAGATTTGTAGGACTTGTATTCCTAGGCAGGAATTCCTGTAAGTGGCCTTCCTTTACAAGCCACTAAATTTCTCATTTGAGGTCAAAGCAGTCCGCTATGAGATGACCATGGTCCTTATGGTAGTGGCAGAAATTTTCCATGTCTCTCTTGGCCAAAGGAGTTTTTAGAGGCCTTGGTGGCTTTGGAAAACCCTTCTTTTTCATGACCACTAGTATTTCCACCAGCAAGGTCGTCAGGGGAGTTGTCAATAGGTCAGGAATCATCTTCCTTTTCTTTTTTGAAGGTCCTTCTTTTGAATGAGTTTCTTTCCGATCTAGTCTCGATGATTGTGGGCTTTTAGGTTACCCCTTGGTCTTTTTTCTCAGTAGTTGAGGCAAATCCAGGAATCTTTTTTTGGATTGCCATTTCTTCCGAATTGATCAATATTTCGAGGAGTGTTTGTAGCTCCTTGATGGTCTTTACTAGCTCTTCTGCCAGCCTAAGAGCTACATACCCCCTTGCAGTCCTTGTTTAAAAGCAGTGATGTAGATAGCATCATTTTTTTGCTCGATTTTCGCTGCCTCGTCATTGAAACTCCTATAATAGCTTCTGGTGCTTTCGCCAAATTTTTGTCCGATGTTAAAATGATCATTGATGTCTTTCTCATACCTTTTGCTACTCTTATAGTTCTTTGGGAACAACTTCTTCAGTTGTGTCCAGCTTGAGATACTTGCTTTTGGAATTCCCTTGAACCAGGATTGTGTTTTCTTGGTCAACATGATTCGAAAGCTTGGTATTTGACATGATCAGGGTACTTGAACATTTCCATGTTAGAAATGTACTCATCTATATGTTGCAGTGGTTCCTTTGTGCCATCATACTTTGCCTCAAATTGTGGTGCTTTGAATCCTAATGGCATTTGAGCAGTTTTGATATTGTAGACAAATAGTGAAGGCTTAGATAGGTCCACACTGCTTTGTAATTCCTAGTTCCCATTCTTCTCTTGATTCGTTGGGAGAGTCACTCTCGTCAAGGGATTCAGGGCTACCTCTTGAGTGTCGCTGCCTGTTCTTTCAATCAGGCTACTTTAAGGAGGTATCCTTCCTTCAAGAGGGAGATTGCCGCTCGATTGAGTTTGTCTCTCAGGTCATGACCCCTTCGCGTAGGGTTTCTCTCAGGTCGACCAAGGGTGTTGCTTTTTCTCCATTGACTCTTTCACCCTATGGTCTTTCTTGTGCCGATCTTGCCTCTCGACCTTCTATATTGGGTCGGATTTCGTTCCTTGTTTTTAAGGTGGGGGTTGATCAGGTAGTATGCAACCACTTTGATCTCAAGGTAGTTGTGTTTCCCTCTGAGATGGTGTAGGACTACGCCCCATCAATAAGTAATCTCTGCTACCCGAGATTCCTTCTAGGGCAACCACCATAAGTTCCAAGAGATCGACTGAAAGGACACCCGACTTTCCTCTGATCTCTATGTTATGGGGTTATTGCCATTGTCATTCTCGGGAGGGCATCCCTGTCCTCCCTTTTCACGCTCAGGTGGATGGTCAGCCAGGACAATTTCGAGATAGTCCATACTATGACGGTCTAGGCTATTCTTGTTGATCAATTGTCCCCGTATTGCTATTGTCTTCCATTGGGACTGGAACTTCCGACACTGTTTCTCCAGTGCGCAATTGTGTTCTGGCAGGCGATCTACCACTCCGTGGTGGCTGAACATGTGTTGGTTGGGATCAAGTCATCATAGTTCTTGTTTATTTTTTATTTTATGTGAATGGAAAAAAGCTAAGCTTTAGAATATTTTTCCTACAGAAGGCGCCAAAAGTGATGGAGCTCAAAAACGATTTCCGGATCATCCCGAACTTTGATGGCGCCCGTAATCACAACCAGAAAGGGAAAATTAGATCATCGGAGTGGGCAATTGCCCTAAAGATAACTTCGATGCATAAGTTAGTATTTCGAGAGAGTAATCTTTTAGTAAATCAGCTCAATCTATTCATGAACAGTGTGTGATTCGATAATTTATACTGAATAATAGGTTACCTTATTGGTACTGACTCTTCGATTACTTGAAGGTAGGTAATTAGGATAATTGTAAGATCGTATCCCGCTAATTGCTCCTAGAATCGTGGAGTTTCCCTAAGTTGGGATACCTTGCCATGCACGTCTCTAGTCGAGAGGTACAAGCTCATTAATGACCTTTAGTCGAGAGCTGCAAGTTTGTTAACGACCTTTAAACCAACTTCACAACCTACCTGTGAATGCCGAAGGTCTCGACTATCCCTTTTAGGATGTCGTGATGAGTGATTATAGGTTCATAGCTTGTGTTAAGAGTCATAGACATTTAGTCGTGACATAGAAGATGTATGAGATGGATTGGAGCTTATCGGGTTGAAGGTCATGATCCGGTGAGACCTCTCCCAAGCTAATTTTAAGGTTGGTGGGAAGAAGATCGTTGCCCACCGTTTCTCTTGTGATTCGGACTTTTAGATATTTAAGTTGGCATTTGGGTCCATTTGGGTCCATTTGGATTGGTCTATCTGAATCATGCCCGCTTCTCTCATCAATAATATTATTAATAAATTTAATTTACTTCAAAAATTAATAAATTTTCTAACCCCCTTTTTTTTGTTAATTCCTTTGTGAAATGTTTATATAAAATTTTGCTAGGGATTTTATATATCGAAACAATTTTTTTCACAGAATTCAAGAACAAATTTAAAAAATTCCTAAATTACCAAAAAACTGTTATAAAAACAAAAATTGACAAACAGTTTTTTTTTTTTCCTTTTGCAAAACAATTTTCAAGATTAAAAAAACAAAAACAAAAGCAAAGGACTCAAAATCTACACAAAAAGGGGGGAGGGGTTGCATTTGCCTCATGCGTGCGTGTTAAATTATTATTATTTTCTTTTTAAAAAATTGGTTTTGGATGCATCATCTCAAAAAAATTCTTTTTTATTTTTACAACCGGATCGGATGGAGTTTTTTGTTTTTGTAAAAAAAGTTTTATAGGTGGTGTATTTGGCAAATGCACCATGGGGAAATCTTTTTTTAAAGAAATTTTTTTGACAAGATTACATTTGGGTCATGCGATCAGGTTTATTTATTTATTATTATTTTTTATTTTAAAAAAATTTGTCTTAGAGGTGGTGCATTCCTCAAGTTTTTTTTTTTTTTTTTATTTAGAGAGTGACTTTAATTGATGATGGAGAGAAGATATGGGACCATGGTTTTTTAAAAAAAGAAGGTTTTGAGAGGTGGTACGTTTCTTTAAAAAAAAAAAAAAAAAAATATATATATATATATATATTTTAAACTTCAAATATGCTGATCCGGAAAGAGGGGGAGTGTTGGGTGATAATGCTTGGGAGGAGTGGTGTATTTTCCAAATGCACCACAACCATGGGGAATGATGTTAAAAAATGGATCCAATTCCCGGATCCATTTTAAAATGGGATCAGATCGGGTAAAGCCCGATGAAATTATGATATTTCTACTAATGTCGGTCGCATGCTTTGCCCAAGATCCTTATGTTTCAACATGGAATCATCTTTCGATTAGCTCACAAGTTTCTACCTCTTAACCCCTTGTGTAGTCGCACCATCTCAACGGCATCTCCACCACCATGGCAATCTCCCAAATACCTCCTTCAAATCTGCGCTTCTACTCACTCTCTAGACCAGACAAAACAAGCCCACGCTAGTTCCATTACCCATGGCTTTCTTCCGTCATCTGTTTCCCTCTCTGCAACTCTAATACTACGCTATGCAGCTTTTCAAGCCAGCCCTTTAATTGTATACTCTCTTTTTCGCCAGACACTTCCTTATTCCAATCACACCACGTTCTTCTACAACATTCTTATTCGCGCTCATGGAGTTTTGTGTTTGTATAAGGAAGGGTTGGTGATATATAATGAGATGGTAAGGAATAATTTCAAGGGTGATCTTCACACTTACCCTTTTGTTATGAAACTTTGCTCTGAATTCTGTGGACTTCAAAAAGGTTTGGAAGTTCACTGTGCTTTGATCAAAGTTGGATTTGATAAGGATGTGTTTGTGAATAATACTCTCATGTTGTTTTATGGGAATTGTAGTGATCTGACAGCTGTAGACAAAGTGTTTTCTGAAATGCCTGAGAGGGATGTGGTTTCTTGGAATACAATAATTCGGGTTTTTTCTGCTAAAGAATACTTTTTGCAGGTAATGGTTTTGTTTGAGGATATGCTTTTACAGCCCGGATGTAAGCCAAATGCTGTTAGTGTTGTAAGTACTTTGCCGGCTTGTGCTGCCATCCGGGACGGACTGACTGCTAGTAGGATTCACTGTTATGCTCTGAAGGCTGGGTTGGACATTCAAGTGAATGTTGGGAACGCACTTGTTGATGCCTATGGGAAATGTGGAGCAGTTGAAGCTGCGAAACAGGTTTTTGACATAATGTTCGAGAAGAACAGCTTCACTTGGAATGCCATTATCAATAGCTTTGCTTATACTGGATTGCATAGGGATGCTCTTCATACTTTTAGAACAATGATTGACAAGGGCTTACAATTAGATTCAATTACTCTTTCTAGCATGCTGCCACTGTTGGTTGAACTAGAGCTTTTCAATAAAGGAAGAGAAATACATGGTTTTAGTGTGAGAACTGGGATGGATGTTAACATTTCTGTGGCCAATTCTTTGATTCATATGTATGCCAAATCAGGACACTATCTGGGTGCATCAAATGTCTTTTACAGTATGGGCATGACAAATGTTGTTTCCTGGAATATAATGGTCGCTAACTATGCTCAGAATGGGCTTGAGTTAGAGGCTATAGAACTTGTTCGTCAAATGCAAGGTCATGGTCAAATTCCAAATGCTGTCACCTTTACCAATGTTCTTCCAGCTTGTGCACGTATTTTTTCTCTTCGGTTTGGGAAGGAAATTCATGCCAGGCTCATTCGCATAGGGTCTGCTAGAGATTTATTTGTATCAAATGCTTTGACAGACATGTATGCCAAATGTGGCTGCCTCAATTTGGCTAGGAATGTATTTCTTCTCTCTCCAAGAGATGTGGTATCTTACAATACATTGATTTTTGGTTATTCCCAAACAAATCAGTGTTTGGATTCCCTGAACCTGTTCATAGAAATGGGACTGCTGGGGATAAAGCCTAATCCTGTTTCCTTTATTGGAGTTCTTTCAGCTTGTGCAAATATTTCAGCTATCAGAAGAGGAAAGGAAATCCATGCATCTGCTATTAGAAGGTATTTTGATGAGGAACTGTTGGTTGCAAATTCACTTTTAGACATGTATGCTAAATCTGGGCAGATAGGCCTTGCTGCAAAAGTTTTTGACAGGATTTCTGAGAAGAATTCTGCCTCATATACTAATATGATTCTGGGATGGGGAATGCTTGGTGAATTTGAATTTGCAATTAATCTATTTGAAGGCATGAGGGAGGATGGTGTTGAACGTGATTCGGTTACCTATATTGCTGTTCTGTCAGCATGTAGTCATGGGGGACTGATTGAAGAGGGTCATAGATATTTTTGTGAAATGCTAGGTGTTGGTATTGAGCCCTCTCAGACACATTATGCATGTATGATCGATCTTCTTGGTCGTTCTGGCCTCCTAGAAGAGTCACTAGACCTTGTGAAAAGCTTGCCAATCAAGCCTGACAACAATATATGGGGAGCTTTACTTGGGGTTTGTCAAATGCATGGAAATCTGGAGTTAGTTTGTTGGGCAGCGGAGCATGTTCTCCAGCTTGAGCCTGATCATTCAGGGTACTACATTCTTCTTTCTAACTCTTATGCTGGAGCAGGTAAATGGGAAGAGGCAGATAGAGTTAGAGAAATTATGAAGCTCAAGGGTGTAAAGAAGAATCCTGGCTGCAGTTGGGTTCAAAAGCCATACTGGACTTATAGTTTCCTGTCTACTGAAAGCAGCCTGGAGGAAGTGAACTAGATCATCATATTCATAATTAGTTTCTATCTTGGTAGAGATTATAACGTGGGCTTTACAAGGTATATAAAAAGAAAATTTGCATAAAGTTGAGTCATAATTGGACCAGTTGGGTTCTTGCATCTCTCCCACTGTATAAGATAAAGCTGAGGAGAGAAATTCATTTAACAATTGGTAAACTAATGCAATTATCTAATTTAAAAATAAATTCTATATTATGATTTTAAATTTTTTGTTATAGTATATGTGTTTATATTTCATATGTTGTAGTTTATGCTGCTATTTTATTTCAAATAAAAAGAAATGGGTTGTTATGTAATAGTTTCTCCGTCTAGAATTGAATGTCTCATTTTGTTATACACAATTTTTAAGAAAATTAGTTAACTTTGTTAATTTTACATGTAACAATATCAATTTCTTAAAAAAATTTTAATCAATTTAAAAAATGAAATATTTATTTTCAAACAATTCAAAATGGAAATGTAACAAAAGAAGTATACATATAAAGGAAGTATGTATATTTTTTGTTGTTTTAAACTTTATGATGGTATCATTCTTCAAAGGAGAGATGTTGTCAACTGTGAAAAGATGAAAGAGTACAGCGAAAAAAACATGCAATTAAAACCCAAGCGAGAAGAGAATGTTTCATGGATTTGACAACACGAGATCTTCCTTTCCAAAAGAAGACTTTACAATATGCAGCTTTTTTCCATTTGTGTGGCGCCCTGTCTTGATTTGTTCAAAGTTGAGATAAGCCTCAAAATGTGTTTTTGCATATTTCTGTCCAATCGCAACTTCTTGAGAGGCAATTTCTCTAAAGTTATTTTTTCAAACAACGAATCAACCAAAACAATTCCTATCCAACTGTAGAGATCACAAACGATTTTACTTTACATGAGAGACCCCAAATGTCAAATACTCCAATTTAATCAAGTTCATGGATCGACTGATTTATTAAATGAGCCAAGCCTTGCTCATATATAGTCGGCACACTTACTTAAATAAACTTTTTGCTTATATATATAAATATATATATTAAATGAGTCAAGTCTTGCTCATATATAGTCGGCACATTTACTTAAATAAACTTTTTGCTTTTATATATATATATATATAATTATTAAATGAGCCAAGCCTTGCTCATATATAGTCGGCACACTTACTTAAATAAACTTTTTGCTTATATATAAAAATATATATATATTAAATGAGTCAAGCCTTGCTCATATATAGTCGGCACATTTACTTAAATAAACTTTTTGCTTTTATATATATATATATATATATAATTATTAAATGAGCCAAGCCTTGCTCATATATAGTCGGCACACTTACTTAAATAAACTT
>JAOXNR010000022.1:12839895-12856343 GCA_028571225.1 Parsonsia alboflavescens
ACTCTCTTGAAAATATGGTAATAATAATCTTGAAAGAGACATATGTATTTATCTATTTCATAAATATCACATAATTGTAATCTTAATAATGCAATCATATATTTGTTAATCATTCCTAGGTCTTTTAGAAAATTTCTTCACCAGAAAACTCTAATCTTATTGCATCAGCAGCTCATGATATGAAATCTACTATGTTGTTATCTTCTCCTTCTATATATTTTTTAGCTTCTTCATCTATGTTTTGCCAAAATCTAAGAACACTATTAATAAAACTTTTTTCTAAGAATCTTTTAGTTAAGTCAAAATCCATTTTATTAACAGATACTGCTATCCTTAGCGATGTTTCCCATTGATCTATGGCTTCTTCTGTATTTCTAACACAATCCAAGTCTAAATAAATTCCAAATGGATTAATCAGTTCACTTTTTATAGCTTCTAAAGGTGTTTTATTTGTTGTAACATGTACTCCAGCATATCCTCTTGTAGGTCTATCAAAACTAGTTCTTCTTATAGTTGGTTGGGTATCACTAGCACTAGGTATATCATTTATATTAGCGTTCCACTCAGTTTTCATAGCATTATTAGGCTTAATATTTATGAAATTATCTTCCTGAAGTGTTAAATCTCCTATTTGTGTGATTAAGTTATCTACTTCATAATTTTTGTTTTCAGAATCTGAATTCACCATTTTAGATTATTTCCACCATATCCTTTTGGTATTTTCATTCTTTGTAAATGTTTTTTAATCTGGTTTTTATCTCCTATCTTAATTTCGTCTAATTTTCTATCAGTGAATATTTTATTAATATCTTGTAATTCTTTTAGTATCTTTTCTCCAAAATAAATTATCGTTTTTTGTATATCTGTTAAATCTTTTTCTATTTTTAACAGTCTATCCTATTCCTCTAGCTTTGGATATTTATCCATTTAGATGATCTTCTTTGTAATGCTTAGTTAACTCTTTATGCCTTCTTATTTGTTTTTGTCTAAGCTCTACCATTATGAAAATGTTTTCATCTATTTTCTATGTATTAATGACAATATTTCACTAGATGCTCCAGAAATTCTTGAGTATTCCAATCTAAATTCCCAATAACCTTTTTCTACTTTACAATCCTTGACTCTTCTATCTATATCTTTTATTTTAAAAAATATCTTATCACAAACTTTGCGATCAGTCTAATCCATAATACCAACTACTGTCATCAATGTTATAATATCTAATTAACTCATCCATAACAATTTTGTGTCGCTTTCCTCAGTATTTGTGTTATCTACCTCACCCCCTGATTTGTGTTTTGTATATGTTCAGTGAGGAGAATCTCTAGATCTTCATTTTGTACGGTGATGTTTATCTCAATGTTATCTATGTGGAAAAAGGCTCTGATACCAAAATAGTCAGTCGGTGTTTGCCGATTCAGAATCACAATAATTCTTATCATATTATCTTGTTTTATTATCAAATATGTAATATTATGACTAATAACCATAATATCAATGTCTACCATTTACTTAAATCCAGAACTCTATGTTGAAAATATATAAAATCTCTTTTTTCTTTCTTCATCTTTCCTTTATGTTTTTGCATCAACTCTTTATAATAATATGTTTCATGTAATTTATAAGATCTTACAGCGTTATCCCAGTTATGACATACAAGTTGAAAAGATTGTATATCGATGACAAATAATTTATCTATTATTAGTTCTAATATATCTGGTTGCATTTTAGAGAAATCTTTCTTGCTATTCAAGTGTTCTTTTTTCATTCTTTTTTGTTTATATATATAAAGTATTCAATCAGTAGTAGATATAACAACAGTAGTAATAATATTTATATTATCGTAAAATAAGATTAAAAAGATATACCAAATCCCCATTTTCTCTAGCTAATCTACATCTATACCATTCGTTAAAATAATATGTGCCAAGACTATTATAGTTTCTAACAGCAAGATTCCAATTTGTACATACTTCTTGAAAATTCTGTCTATCAATAATAAATAGTATAGATGTTATTATTTCTAATATATCAAGGCTTAACTCTGAGTAATCTCTTTCAGGTTCCATATCCATTCTCTACAAACAGAATATATATGTTATTCAAAGATCATAAAATTTTTCAATTTATAGAAAAAGGTCCATCATGCTTTCGTACCTTCGTTTCCGCTTTGACTAGAACTAATAAGGGTATCCGATGGAACTTTCAATGTGCATCTTAACACCAACCTTAACCAGGTAACTTTAATACCGTCCATTCAAAATATCCTAATACAACCTAAATTCGTTTTCTATCTTTAGGCATAAGGAAATTCGGGTATGGAGTGTATGGGAACTTTTGTGTATAAACTGACAAAGGTTTATGAGCCAGAAATAAAATATTTTTCTGCAATATAGAGAATGGAAGTAAACTTGTTTATTTACTCATATTACAAAAGCTTACAAAGGTTGAAAAGGATCACACCAAGCAGAAATTTTTACAAGTGTTTCCTAACTATTACAAAGCTGATATTGGAAGGTTTTCTTCCTTTCTTTCTCTCGGTTATCTCTCTCTCTTTTTTCACTTCTTTTTCTGCTTTTCTTGACCGTGTCTTTCACTTTTCTAAACCCCTCTATATATACTAATTTTTGCTGAGGAATGCATATATTTTGAGGTTATCTTCTTGGTTGTTCTCCCCTTAAGCAGGTAGAAATTTTTACTGCTTGTTGTCCTTCTTTGTTGTGTTGGATAGACATTTATTTGTTAACTACTTTAAGTGTGTTGTCCAAAGCTATTTATTAAGCTTTTATCCCTTTGCTTATGAAGACAAAATCTCATTAAGTTGAAGGGATTGAGTTGGCCGAATTTTGCACTGTTCTTGGTAGAATTTTATTGCAATCAATTCTTCTTCTTTTTTTTTTTTTTTTTTTTTTGGTATGTCAGAATCTCATTTGTTGCTTGTACTGATATCACATTCCATCTTATCATTATCTTTACTCTTGTGACAAACTGGGCACACATTTCCTCTATGATTCCTTTGCCAGCAAATCTTTCTCTATGCCGTAGGCTTAGACTTGATTTGTCCGCTTTCAAGCATTCTTATTTTCATTTTTAAATATTTATCAGCCGATGGTGGCATTGACCTATCTGGTGCAGTCATTATTGAAAAATGGCTCTTCATTCCTCCATGGGTTTGGAAACCTTTCTTGAAGCAGCTTTCCATCCCCTGAAGTACAATTCTTATTCCATGAGCTCTTCGATAAAGAACACCTTCATCATCATATTTGAGAAAATCGTTCTTCTCTTATGGTGCTTTAATCGAGAATGCCTTTGCTTTCCCTACTTGAATGTAATGATAGGAATTATAGTTTTCGTCTTCATGGAAGTCAAGTCTAGCAGATAAGAACTTAACCAAAACATCTTGGAGTGAAATCGTAGGATTGTTCATATAACAATCTTTAACTCCTTCTTTAATCCAGAACGATAATGAACCAATTTCTAGAAAATCAGGTGAAGTCATGAATATAGAATTTATAGCTCCAAAATTATACCAGTATCGAATTTCATTAGGATCAGAATCTTCCAAATAATTTATCCTGGGATAAATTCTAGTGAAATCTAGATATCTGTTATTTGTATTTTTAAGAGAGTATGATTCTCTTATCATCTCTTTGTGTCTGTCTGATGGCGAAATATCAAGATTCCTCCTAGGAATATCAGAGGGTGCTTTTGTCCTTTGAGGACGTAAAGAAATATCTTCTTTTTTACATTTTCTTTGCTTGCCGGGACTGAACATTCTCCAATGACCGGAATCTCAACCTTTTCTAATTCTATCTTTTTTAATAAATTATCGGTAACTTCTTTGGCAACCGAATAGTTGCCTATCTTGGCCATTATCATGGAACACTCTGCCTTAAGTAGGTTTTCAATCTCTTCTGCACTTTGATAGTGAGCAATCTCAACATTATGCTTTATCGATTGAACTTGAGCATCCATTTCATTAATCATATCAATGATCTTTTTCATCAGATCTGTCATTTCTGGTTAGAAAATTTGCTAAAACATTTTTGTCAAATTTAATAATCTTAATATCAAAAGAATATTAAGATAGTAACATCAATCATGTAATATATCTTTTATACTCAGGTTTAGAAGGTAAATTATTCTGGATAAATGCCTTAACTTGTGTATTATTAGTTCTTAATTTAAATCTCTTAGGTAGTAGAAAATAATAAAGTTTTTGACAACTTTTAACTACAGCTAGGAGTTCTTTTTCATTTATATGATATCTAGTCTGTGTATTTGTAAATGTTCTAGAAAAATATCTACATACTTGTTCCTATTGGGAATCTATTTTTAAAATTCCACTCCATCCATGTTCAGATCCATCAGTTTCTAATATCAAATTATCACTATAATTTTTGGCAACTGTAATTTGGTTAAATCTTTATACTTTGCTTTTATCTCTTTTACTCTAACATCTAGATATCTATTAAATTGAAATACTTTATCTTTTTTGAGTATTTTCTGTAATTGTTTTTTTTTGACACGCTAAATTTTGAATAAAATCGGAAGCATAATTTAACATTCCAAGAAAACTCTGTACCTTTTTTTTTATCCTTTAATCTATCTTGAAAGGCTGATATTTTTTCAAGGGTATGACTTTGAAGTTTTATACTAGTTCCATCTACTTGCATTCCTAAAAATTTTATCTCATTTTGAAGAATCTTTGCCTTTTTCTGTGATAAAACTAATTCATTTTCTAGGCATAGATTAACAAATGTATCCAGATATTTTAAGTGAGAATCTAAATAATCAGATAAAACTAAAACATCATCAACATAGACAAATAAGAAATTGTAATCTTTAAATATATTATCCCCTTTTTTTTTTTGAAATATATGGGGTGCAGTTTTCAATCCAAATGGCATTTTTAAATGTTCCTGTGGAGTAGAGAAAGCAATGTAAGGGATATTATCCTTGTGCATTTTTATCTGCCAAAATCTACCCTTGCAATCAAACTTAGAAAATATCTCTTTATTCTTTGTCCAATTTATTAGACTTTCTTTATGTGGTAAGAAGTATCCACCAAATATAGTATTATCATTTACCTTTTTATAGTTAATCTCCATTCTAGTTTTATTTCTCACTATCTTTGCATGGTTTCTAACCATAAATGCTGCCAACCTATGTGGTGATTTACTATCTCTAATCAATTTTTGATTAACTAGTTCTGGTATCTAGATTTTAAACTCTTCATGATCTTCTGGACTATATCTCATCGGTGTTACCCTAATGATTTTGTCTTTATCTTTCATTTCTAACTTGACTTCTATCTTATTTTTATCCCAAAATTTAAGTGGGTTTTTTGGGAAACATTCTTCTAATCTATTTTTTATTCTTTCTATCTCATTCTCAACTTTTTTTAAACATAACTTGATATTGCAACAAAGGTGTTCCTTTTGGAAAAATCAGTTTTTCTTTGTATCCTATATCACCGCGTTTGGCTATGCAGGGTTGAAATC
Organism: Parsonsia alboflavescens; assembly: GCA_028571225.1. Lineage (NCBI taxonomy): Eukaryota > Viridiplantae > Streptophyta > Magnoliopsida > Gentianales > Apocynaceae > Parsonsia > Parsonsia alboflavescens. The sequence continues at coordinate 12,845,400 of JAOXNR010000022.1, forward strand.
TAATAGGAAAATTCTTTTGATAAGCATTTCTTAATCTTTTTCCCACCGTCAAATGTCTACGTGGTGTTTTAAATATCACTTAATATAAAGTAGTATCAAATTTATCTTATGAAACAACTGTCAGATTGTTTTAAAAAACTTGAGATTCCTATCTCTAGAAATAATCTTTTTTAATGATATCTTTACTTATATATTTATTAAACAAAATGATATGATTAGAAAGATTTTGGGGCAATACTCGACCCAACATGATATAATTATGCGAAATGTCAAAGGTATTTTCTTAAAAAATATTAAATTAAAAGCTAATTTTATATGCAAACATAAATATATATATATATATATATATTTATATATTTATACATTTATTACATTTCTTATTAATTTTCTTTTAAATACATTGAAATTTTTTTTTAAAATATAATAAAGATTCAATGAATTTATTCATATTAATATAATTATTTTTAAAAAAGATAATGACAATTATATTATAATACTTTTTAGAATTAAAATATTCAATAAATTTATTTATATTACTATAATTATATTTTTAAAAGATAATAAAAATTATGTTATATTATTTTTTAGATTTAAAATATTCAATAAACCCAGAAGGAATTATCTCTTTGTCTCCTACTATCTGTACCTATCTGTACAAATTTATTAAACTTGATCTTTTTCAACTTTTTAGTTATATTAAAACTTGTACAAATTTTAAGAAAATTAGTTGACTTAGTTTATTTTACACTTAACAATACCAATTTCTTAAAAAAATCTTAACTAAGTTAGGAAATGAGACATTCAATTCTGTACAACTTAAAATAGAAATGTGGATATTTAATTTCAGACGGAGGGAGTATTATTTTTTAGATTTAAAATATTCAATAAATTCATTAGGAATTATCAATTTGTCTCCTTTACATGCACAAATTTATTGGACCTAATCTTTTTCAACTTTTCCAATTCCAAGCAATTAACTCTTTATTCCATTTTTCTAATCTATAAATATCTCTCTTGGCAAATTATTCATTCATCTACATCAATGAGACCGACCCTTCTACAATTCTCCAAGAATTTTTTTCTTTGTTAGATGATAGAAAGGTGCAATTGAAAAATGGAGGAGTAGTGCAAAGAGGTTGCCCTAAGGCTTTTAGGGGTAATTGTTATTGTCAAAGTTTATGCTTGAATATGCAACAATGCACCATATAACTTTTACAATTAATTTACTGAATTTTGGCTATAACATACACAAAATAATTTTCTCCTAATGTTGATTTCTTATGTTATGATTCATTTTTGTTGGGTTGTTTGGTTTCATAATTCTTTTCAAGATTTGTTATCAAAAAAGTTGTTTTATACTTATTTTGAGATACTAATAGTGTATATATTCTAATTATATAATCCTTTGAAGTCATTAAATGTATTTATACATGAAATCAAGAAATGAATAGCCATTGATCTTTGCTAGAAATTGAATTATTTTTTTATTAGGATTGTACTATTATAATTATATGCATTTGTTAAAGTTTAGAGAACTATAGTTTAATAGGATGAAAATAGAAATACAATTTTTTTTAAAAAGTATATTGATTAAAAATAAACAAAATTATATTCTTTTGATATTATTAAGAAAAGTAAATTTAATTAATTATTTTTAATTTTTCGGAAATGCTATGTGCCGGTATCCATGCTAGTTAGATAAAATGTAACAATTTACGAAATACTGATCCGATTATCCAAACAAAAAATCCTTTCCTCGAAGAGTAAACAAACCCTCAAAAAGAAAGAAGAGCACTTCATAACATTTTGAACAGTCGATGGAAAAGAGAATGGGGCTGCCACTGGAAGGCCTATGCCTTGCCTGTCTGTAACTTTTAAAAGCAACCCAATCAGCGTTCCCATTCTTTCATTTTCTCTCAAGTCCGAAGGACAAACAAAACTCTATGCTTCTCTCTCTAAAGTCATCATTCAAACCTGCCTCTACTTGCTGCAACTGGTCCAACAATCGAACTAATTTTACTCAACACCCAATTTTTTTTCATTGATCTTACCTAAAGTTTCCATTTTTTTGGATGATCTGTAAGCTCATTGCCTTACATTTTTTTTAAATTTTTTTTATTTTTGTTCTTTACCCTTTCTTTGCCTTTACTCTTAATCCTGATCCACTTTTTCACTGTGTAGTAGAGATTTAAGGGTCGTAATTATTTTTCTTCTAGCATTTGTCCGACAAAGTCAAAATCTTTCTTGGTATGTATTTCATCTTGATTCTAACTACTTGGTCCCTTTTTTTTTTTTTCTTGTGAAATATATGTTCCAATTATGTTGATTTAACCTTACCCGTACATATGTTGAAATATTATCTTGAAGGGTTTTAGTGTTCCTTTCTTTGAGCATCTTTCCTGTCAGTGTTAAAATTGTATTTTTGGGCATTGTTTTAAGGTTTGACTATCTTAGGATTTTCAGTTAGATTGTCAGATTCATAAGTTATTGAATATATTAATCGTTATTGAATATCGATACTGGGTTGGTACTCGTCAGCCAGTTCGTAATTAGAATTCAAGAGGGCATAAAATTTCCTTGGGAAATGAATTGGTTATTTGTTACTATTTGTGTGAAACAGAATTCTCTTTCGAGTGAAAATAAATTCCAGGACAGGAATCTGCTTGTTCTGTAGGGAACTTAGTTATAATGGTTGGTTACTAATTATGAAGTTTTGTAGTTGACTAGGAATTATGACGAGGGTAGGCCGGGATTACTGTGATACAATGCGAAAAGAGGCCGTCCCACCAGTTTCAGCTGATGTGGTTTTTTCGTCTAGTCGATTTCCGAACTATAAGATAGGAGCTAACAATCAAATCGTGGACATGAGGGAGGATCCTAAGGTATTATCAATGAAAGAGGTTGTTGCAAGAGAGACTGCACTGTTGCTGGACCAGGAAAAACGACTTTCTGTCCGTGATTTAGCCAGTAAATTTGAGAAGGGTTTGGCTGCCGCTGCCAAGTTGTCTGATGAGGTTTGGTTTTTTCAATCAGTAACCATTCTTCTATTTCCTGTTTGTGCTCTTAAAATGTTGCATTGAACCCCAAAATTACATTGGTTGGCTTCTGTGCTTCCAGTCATGATTTGACTGCAGAAAGCTATATATTCATTGTTAGATGTTTTTGCTTTCCCCTAAAGTATCCATCAGCTGGTTTAGGATTTTTCTTGATATTTGTTTTCTGGCTGATCTCCTATTTCCATTTTCTATATAAATGTAATAATTGTCCTTTCTGTATTTCCTTTATAACGTTGTACTTTTCTGAAGAAACAACGGCATCTTCAATGAAACTGAAGGCCAAATTTTAATTGGTTCCAGGCAAGACTTAGAGAGGCAGCGTCATTGGAGAAACATGTCCTTTTGAAGAAGCTTAGAGATGCACTTGAAGCTTTGAGAGGACGAGTGGCTGGTAAAAACAAAGATGATGTAGAGGAAGCCATTGCTATGGTCAGTTTATGTGGATTTTTCTAGTGTTTTTATTGTTTAATTTTTGCTGCAGCAATAAGAAATCGCCTGTGTATTTCTCTAGCATCAAAATATGATTGAAAAAATTCTAAATGGCCGTCAAACTTTCTAAAACTCAAGTTTTGCCTTCTAACTACTGAAGAGGTTAATCTTGACATCTGACTATGGAAGAGTTGAATCTTGCCCTTCAACTTAAAAATTCCTATTTTGATCTTCAGTCAAGAAAATCCTGTGCTTAATGTGACTTTCATGTGCTCATCAAGAAGGTATTTTTGTTCTTTTGGACCAACGCTTTCTTCTTTAGCTCAACCGAAGTATTCACTTACTCCCATCTTTAGCATCAACTAACTCTGATGCCATTCTCCTTTTTCTTTTAATTAGATTGAAATATATCTTTAGATTACTTTTAAAATGGAGTGGATAAAATCTGGAAACAGAAAAAAAAAAAATTGGTGAGTAACTTATAATACTGTCACTTGTATTTAAGTGAAGTTTGTCAGTCCCTTTGAGGACAACCCAGTGGATGGAGTGGTGAGTGCGGAGACTAAAGGTCCCGAGTTTGAATCCGCCAACATCCTCTTGGGTCGAGGCTAGACTGCATCCACATATAGAGCAGCAGGCTCGGAAATAAAATAAGAAGGTGAGCTTGGAGTTGGGACTCTAACCACATTAAATTACATATGAAGATCTTGAAAGTTTCTTCATATTGAGTGATTAGCCTTTTACTGTAACTAAAAATTGTAATATTATAGAGGGTAGCATGATAACATTTCCTCTAACATGACCTTCTAAGTTTTGCCCTTCTTTTATCTGCCGTAGACCTAGATAAAAGATAGTTGCTCCTCTGTGGCAAATGTAATTGATTCTACAAAGAAGAGAAAAAGGGAGAAAAGCTTCTAGTTCCATAATGCATGGTGTCTGTAAGTTAATTATCAAAGTTCCTAGGTTGTGTAACATTCTACGGTTTTCTCCAGGTTGAAGCTTTAGCAATCCAGTTGACTCAAAGGGAAGGAGAGCTTATTCAAGAGAAGGCAGAAGTCAAAAAGTTGGCAACTTTTCTGAAGCGGGTAAAGATGAATATAAACTATCATTTTAGCCCTAGGAGTCTGAAAAGCTTTTAGAATCCTAATGACTTTTTTAAAATGCAAGAGAACTTTCTGTGAGCACAGCAGCTTTTCAAATTTTTAAAGTTTATGCTTTTGTTTAAGATCTAAGTGAATATTTCTTTGGTGCCATTATATTCTTGTACATCAAAACTTTTGGTCTTCAGTTAAATTACTCTTGGTGGTGATTTCATCTTTACATGTGGTCCTTTTACATTGAGGGACTGACATTTTAACTGCATTTTGATTTCTAATGAACTTTAGAATATACCTGTTGAGAAGCTTAATGACAGCAAAACTAGGGAAATGTTTGTTTTAAGTATCTTTAAGTTGGAGCTGTAGCTTCATGCGAAAATAGAGTGCAAATAGCTAGGAACTAATTCTGTGACTTCGATTGAGAATTATAACTTTTAGCTTGAAGATTTGTCATCAATGTTTGAGCTTACTTAGGCATATATTTTTATATCAGTAAATTTGAAGGCTGAAAATGAAATCCATGACAAGGATCATCTACAACGAGAATAACAAAAAGCACTAGCATACTGCCAGCCCAGAGGCATAAGCTGAAGTAATTTGTGCCAATTTGTTCGTTTAATTCCAAATACTTGGATCTTGTGCTTCGGTATGATGTGTTAATAGTTTGAATGTCAGAGAACTGGTTGGGCAAATTGTCAAAAAATCACATGATGGAATTTTACTCAAACCCATCAATTATTGCTAGTCTCTAACCGTATGATGGTCAATGATTCCTGAAATTGAAACCTGCAATACACTACAGGTTTCTTTGAGAGAATGGTTAGGAAAACCCTTTTATTCTGTTCCTTGAAGACTAACCTAGGTTCTGCTATGATTTATTACTCGAAGAATCATATTGTAAACAATGCTGAAAATAGGAAATTTCAACGGAGTGTATGTGTTAGGAAACCTCTTAGGTCAACACTAAGATAAATGGAACCTAGGTGGTAAACCTATTCCCATAAGTTGCTAATTCTTAGCTTCACACTAAGAATTGAGATATTGAGATATTGCTAGGGCCAACACTAAGATATTGCCAGTTGTTGCATCTTTCAGTTTATTGCATCAGACGACCAAATATACAGAGAACAATATATAGACTATGAAAGGATTGAATAAATGCAACACACATATGAGATGAGAATTCATCTATTTTTTAATTGAAAGATCAAATCTTAAACCCACCAGGAGGCATACTCTTTAGAGACCCTAAACTAGCACACATAGAACAGGCTGGAATTTCGGAACTAACTCAATTGGAGATAAAGTGCCAAAATGCTCCCTAAGACTACTGAATGCTTCTATTAGACAAAGGATGAGTCTAGGTTTTTAGCAATTATATCCTAAATCCCAAATGAGCTGTTGATCCTTCAGAGTGTGCTAAATTGAGGTCTGGGCTTTAGAAGAATCTTGTCACTGCCTTTTGTAGACCTTAACTTGCCATGTTCTCTACTACCATGAAGCAGCTAAAAAGGCTTTTGGGACAGCATTACCATAGAGGCCTTTTCTGAGTTTGTAAGGTTCCCAAATCATTGAAATGTAAGCAACATCATTTTGTTTGGATACCCTTGGCGAGTCCAACTCAGAAAACCGCCATGTGGTAGCCAGCAAGGGTGCTATCAGGTATACATGTCTCTTTTATTTTATCCTTTTTTTCCCCCCTCACACACTAACTTGTGCAAATCTAGAGAGAGAAAAAATCTGAGCAATATTTTTTTCCTTCAGTTTCTCTGCCCACTGCTGGTTTTGTTGTTTGCTATTGCTGATGATTTCTTAGTTTTACTGTCGATGGCTTGTAATAACTCCTTTAGCTGGTTATAATACATTTAATATTTTCTTGCTCTAATTTAATGCAGCAAAAGCCCCCAAGGGGCAGTCATGTTACCAAGGGAATTCAGTTTTGTTTTCTTTGAAGTTTTCTGCAACAATTTCATCAGTCTCTAGAATTTGCTTTCCCTTCATTGTATACAGATTTGTTCATTTGTTGGTCATATTTTCTCAGTCATCTGAATGGCAAGATGCAATAGAGTTTAAGTTTTATTCACTCCTTAAAAGACCTTTTGCTTTCGTTTATGGAGACTTGATTTTTGCAGGCTTCAGAAGATGCTAAAAAGCTTGTTGATGAAGAGAGAGCTTTTGCTCGTGCTGAAATAGACAAAGCCAGAGAGGCAGTTCAAAGAGTAGAAGAGGCTCTTCAGGAACATGAAAGAATGTCACGGGCTTCAGGACAGCAGGTTTTGTTGAAAAATCTTTGTCAAAGTTTCTTGTATGCTGCATTCGTTGTGTACTTCTTACCATTTATGCTCTCATTGGAATCTAATTTTCTATGACCATCACTGTTCCTGCGGTAGCATCTAAAAAAATTTCTTTTTCTTTTGTCCTTCTTTTACTCCCAAGATTTCATGCTTTACTCTGTTATATTCATGAGTTCTATGACTAGTGGAAGAAAGTATTCTACAGTACACCTGAGGTACAAATACACAAGTTAAATGCGTCTGTCATAGTGTGTGTTCAAAAGATAGATTTGTGGAAACATGATGAATGCTAGGGGTTTTTGGGCTGAGATGGAATGGACTGTTATGATCTAGTGGGAAAAATTTGGGGGAGGGGGCGGGGGCAATTGGCTTGTCATTCATTCTGAAACACTCCTGTTTCACGGCTATGCGTCAATGACAGTTGATGGTGATTTCATTCGTTGAATTATGAGAAGTCTGGCAAAGGTTATAAACTAAGAACTTTATCTGAAATTTATCCTGCATTCATATTCTTGTTTTAAGTATCTGAATGTCATGTCATCTAGGAGAGTCCCTGAATTACCATATCCTGTTGGATTTGATTAACAGTTCACTGCGAATATTCTTTGTGGTCTTCTTGGAGATCTGTTTCTTTTGTCTTTTCCTCTTAAAAGTTCATAAGAGGGATTGTGGATCCAGGTTTATGCTCTTCATTTCTGAATGCTGAAAATAGAAAGTACAAATAGTTGAACTTGTCGATCTAAAAGGAAATGATGGAAAAAGAAGGAAGCCTTGAGATGGATGATCTTGTTCATCTCCCCCCTTTGATTATTTACTTCTTCCTTCTAGCTCTTTTTGCCATGTAATGCATGTGTAAGGCAGCATATGTTCAATATCTTTAAGCCCTGCAGCTGCTTAGAACATTAAACTACCAGTTCTCAGTTTTTCTTTTTTTTTCTGATACCTGTCAGTTATAACAGTAAATAATCCTCTCCTCTCACTCTCTCTCTAATTTTGTTTTCAACTGACTGAATTAGGACATAGAAGAGTTGATGAAGGAGGTTCAGGAGGCTAGACGGATCAAAATGTTGCATCAGCCTAGTAAGGTAATATTGTCTGTTTCCGTTCTCATGCTTTCGGATGAATCACCTAGTGTTCTTGTTTCCTTTTTCCTCTTTTGCTTCTAACATCTTGTCTCACTTTCTTCTGTGGGTATTCCATACTTAGCATGCCAATGTGTTTCCACTTATCGGGAGATGAAGTCATATGCTCCTGCTTTTCTTCCAGTTTCTGATATGTTCAGTCCAACTGTGGAATACATTCTTTCTGTTCTTTCTGGTTATGGTTTATATATGAAGTTCCTAATATAAGGATAATACATAGTTATATTTTGCATGATCTTCGAATAATTAGGCTCTGGAAATAAGCAATAACGACAATCCAACTATGTAGTCTATTTCTGTGTGATGATATCCTTATTCTTTTTGTTGTTTGCCCCTGATTCAATGGCACCCCATGCCTCCCCCCAACTAATAACAACCTAAAAGGGGAAAAAAAAAGTTAAATCTGGGTTTCTCTTATGCATCTTATCCTTTCTTTTCCATTGGGTATAAAGCTACGTTGTTTAGCCCCTTTTCTGAGGTAATTTTTTGCAGTCCTATTTGTTCGTTTACCTACTGATTTAATCATAGTTTTACAGGTCATGGACATGGAACATGAGCTTCAGGCATTAAGGATCCAGCTTGCAGAGAAGTCTAGGCATTCACTCCAGCTTCAGAAGGAGGTTTAGAAAACGCTTTACTTGCTTTCTTAAATAAATCATTTCTTGCAGAAATGGATTGGTTGGATCAAATAAATCAGTTCAAAGTAAATTTTTTTTGGAACTTTCCTGCACGAGAATGTGAGCAGAAAAAAGAGCAGTGATGCTGCCACGTGGTTTATAATTGGACTGAAATCCTTGATAAAGTGTGGCTGCAGACCCTATCAAATTAAATCCATATTTTCCTGACTAATAGCACAAGACTTGATCCTGCAGAACTTGTTTATGCTAAGAAAAATTTTAGTAAAGGACAAGATTGACATATTTTATTGAATTACTAAACTAACTGCCTAATTAACAATAGTGAGTAAATATAGAAAACAAACATGAGATAAACTATCAAGTTACTGAAGTGTTAACAATAAATAATTCATACATTACATAATCTAATTAATCGTTGATAATGGAGAAGTTAATTTTTTAACTCTATCTAACATGTCATTTTTTTTTCTTTTTTTAAAAATTAGGTTAAATCTGCATGACTTGTCGAATTAATCACAAATTTAACTAATGAAAACTACCAGTGTGTTGTTAGCATTAATCTATCATATACTACATATATTTGTTAATCCTGAGTAATCTACCAATTGACAAAATTGGGGATATTGTCCTAACCAATAATGGTGAGAGTAAACAGAGAAACAAACAAAAGAGATAGAATTTCTAGTCCGAAAAGGGAAGGAAGATACTTTTTGTAGGACTATTCATCTATAAAAATTGTTGAGTAACTAACTAATTTTGGAACTTAGCTTAGCACGTGAACCAAGAACTAATGTAATTAATTAAACCCTACCAAGCATCGTGACATAGAATTAATAAAATAAATTACATTAAACATGAAGGCATCACCAATGTTAAATTACAAATAACAAATAATATTTTGTTACATAAAATCTTAATTAAGCAATTCTCTACTAATCGAGTGACATAGAACTAATCATATGAATTACATTAAACACAAATTCATTACTAATGTCAAATAACATATCACAAACACTATATAAATATATGCAATTTGAATGAATTATGCAATTCTTTACTAATTTAATTAATCCAGTTGTTGAACCCTAATTAATTCAATAGTTGCTGCTAAGACATTTTTAATCTCAATCATATATTTAAACCTAGGAATTATGCAAAACCAACCAAGCCAAGATAGTCAGTAGAAAATTGATCAAACACAAGAAAACAGAAATTGCATAAAAATGATAACATATTTCATGCTTTTGCTAATAATAACAAAAGAATGTTCTTGCTAGCACAAGATATACGAAAGAAGAGAGAAACTCATAAATATCATAATGGAATCGATGAATCGTTTCTTCTCCTGGACAATAGCTTCTACCTTTACAACATAGATCTGTAGGAATGTATTGGATACTCCTAAAAGAATTAGGAGATCATCCAAACTTCAAAACAATTTTGGATGTCCTCTTTTGATTTCTTTTTCAATTCAAACTTTCGAAACTTCTAGGACATTTTTCTTCCCCAAGTTTAGTTGTCTTCCCTTTTTCACATTTCTCGGCTTTCTTTGACCATTCTAACAACTTTACCCTTATAAGACCAAATATGGAAATAAGTGAGTTTTTCATTAAAGTTTCTCTTATCATTAAATTTAAAAACAATTAAAGCCCTGAACTCATCTAAATTGTGGTATAAAAGTCCATTTATGAAGCATAGAGAAGAAGGCCTTGGTATGGGGGGAAATTAATTTACTCCCATTACACCCTTGGATCCTACATAATGAAATCTATGATTGTTTGGGCTAGTTTATGAGGTTATGGAGCATAATAAATGTTTTAGTTAAATGTGGATATCATCAACATTTCAGAAAATTGAAAAATATAAATATATTTATGTAGATTTACTAGTCGCAAAGCATGAAGGAAAGAATGCTGCTTATTATCATTTGCTTGAGGTGATACAGTTATTAGGGCAACTATCGGTTACTGAAAGGAGTCCAAATAGGTATCTGATGATGTATTGACTGGACCAAATACATATGTGATAATGGAACAGAGCTATATGGAATATACCTTTCACAAATACAAGTTGGGACTATGTAGGTCCTTGATACCACTCTTAGGAAATAAAATATGAAAAAGTGACTATGGATAAGTGTGGATCAAATTGTGGTTCAACTTACTAGCATTGATCTAAAGACTATGACTCCCAAAAGTATATCTTGAGTAAAAAGGAGATATAAACGGGACAACAACCAGATGTACTCTATGACAATGGATGTTCTCACTAAACAGAAGAAATTTCAT
>JAOXNR010000022.1:12869809-12911819 GCA_028571225.1 Parsonsia alboflavescens
AGTAATTGTGAAATGTTGTGAAAAATTGGGTAAATAAGAAATTACTGTTTTAATTTGGGTAAAAATGAAAACGCCCCACTTTTAACATATAGTTACTATATTGCCCTCAATATTCAAAACACCCCAGCTACCATTGCACTACTGTAAAACCGAATTGAAGACAATACAATTACTGCATCAATGATGAAGGTTCCTTGAAAGTTGTACTCGCAACAAATCCATTCTCCTTGTTGAAAAAAAAAAAACAATCTGCCATTGTGTTTGAGTTTAGGAGAGTAGTTTGTTTTTTTCTTCACAAGATCAAGCTAGAGTCGCTTGACCAACTTTGAGTTCAGTTTATTTTTCTTTTTTGCTGTTATGGTGATTGATGCTTGTATTTTGATTCATAATTGTCTCTGGGTTTTGTTGGTCGTCTATTTTGTGTTGTTTGTTTGGTATAAGGAAAGAAAGGAAGGAAGTTGCTTGTGTTCAATGTTAGAAGTATCGGCCGACCTTCAAGCCCAATTTTTTTTTGGTTCAATCAACCTTCCAGTGGATCATTTCAACCTTCAAAGGATTAAATCGACCATTAGTATTGGTTTTTTTTAAAAAAGTTCGATAGACCTTCCAGAAGGTTAATTATACCTTCAAAGGGATTATATCGACCTTCTATATGGTCATCTCGACCCTGAAGCCTTTTTTTTAAAAAAAAAATATTTAGACCCTTTTTCTCTCTCCTTTTTTTCTTATTAAGATATTTCTCTCCTTTTCTTTCTAGTATTTCTTGTACATTTTCCTGAATATATTTTTCGTTTGATTCTTGTAGAAATGGATTATATCAAAATTGTTCTTTGCGATGGTTCTTTAAGTGGAATTGCACATCCGGTAGTCGTATCAAACGACACAAGTTATGAAGATTTTAAGGGAACTATGACAGGATGCATGAAGATTGATTTAAACCAATCCGACATACAAATCTCCTTTGCATCCAGATTATCCAATGGAAATACTAAATTAATGGAAATTGAAGACATATACGAGATCATGTATTTGAAGGGGGAAGCTGATCTAAAATGGTGGTCGCCAACAAAATTCAAAGATTACATTAGTGTGGTAATCATGTAATGGACGATTTTGTTAATGCATACGAAAGGAATCCAGATGGGACATTCCCACCTCTAAACGATGAACCTAAGCCATCCAGAAATATTCACACCGATGATGATGATGATTATGAAGAAGAATTTATCCGTAGTGTTGCTGATGATGTCCCTTTGAACTTTGACGATAGGATCAAACATTTAGTTCCTTTTGAGCAATTTATACCTGACCCTTCTGCTTAATTCATAGACATGGACTGGGGTGAGGAAGCAGAGGTGCATTATTCCGAAGATGAAACCATTCCACTTGTGGTTTTATAGGGAAGGATTCAATTTTTAATAATCAAGATGAATTGATGATAGCAGTTGGTCAATATTCACTCAAGAATAGATTTTCCTATCACGATGTACGTTTGAATAAGGCAAGATTCAAGGCACGATGCAATAATAAAAAAGATTGCACCTTCACAATACGTGCACAATGTAGAGCTGGATGCCAAATATGGGTGATTCATAAATTTGTCCCGACTCACACTTGCATTCAAATTGTACAGCAAAGCTAAAATAGGGATATAAGTGCATCAACAATTGGTCGTTTGTACACTAGTAAAATCACCCCCAAAAATGTGATTCAAGACATGCGGTAGAATTATGGTGTGAAGTTAGGATACACCAAAGCTTGGAGATCTTTGCAGCATGCAAAGGACATAGCTTATGGAACTTTAGATTACTCACTTAGACAGCTTCCATCATACTTCGACCTCTTGGAGAGTACAATGCCCAACACAGTGAACGGTATAGCATTGCAAGAGGAGCATTTTGTGAGGTCATTTTGTGCACTTGGCCCTTCGATCAAGGATTTCAAGTACATGAGACTCGTCATTGTCATAGATGCAACACACTTGAAAGATGCACACGAGGGTAAAATTTATGCAACTGTCTATGTGGATGGAAACGGACAAAGTTTTCCAATTGCATTTGGATTCGGTGAAGAGGAGGGCAATGATTCATGGGAGTGGTTCTTAGGAAGACTAAGAACTGCATACGAATAGCCCGATGATTTGGTAATTATATTCGATCAACAAAAAGGCATACTACACGTAGTGAGAAAAGTGTATCCCGAGGTTTCACATACCTTTTGTTTTCAACATTTGAAGGAAAACTTAAAGAGAAAGTGTAGAGATCCTTGTGTTACATTGATTTTCAAAAGTGTTGCATATGCCTATGATGAGCACAAATGCGACTAATACTTTGGGGACATTCAACGTAACACCCTAGGGTTCATCCGTGGTTGGATGTTGAGGTAGGGCGATCGGGTTGGTCACGTGCTTACTGTCCAAAGAATCGATACAATTAAATGACAAACAATCTTGTGGAGTCCTTCAATAAAGCGATTAAGAAAACTCAGAAATTGCCGATTACATCCGCTTACGAGTTTTATAGGGGTATGTGTCAGAGTTGGTTCAATAAACGCTGAGAAGCAGCACTGTAATGCTTGATATTATTACCAAACGTACTGTGAAACGGATTGAGAAGGAAGCTGTGAAGGTTGACCAACAAAGACTGCATACTACATCCATTTGAGCTAGGGAGAAGTTTGTCGTTGGTAATCCCCCACAAGAAGCAAATGTTGTTGTGGATATGATTCGGAGGACTTGTGGATGTTGGAGATGGGATCTAGAAGCAATTATGTGTAAACATGCCATTTCTATCACTAGGTATTGAAAAAACCTTTGAATAATTTAAAGAGACATTCCAAACGGCCGAACCGACCTTCCGTAAGGTAGGTTTGACCTTCCCTATTGTTTAGAAAATAAATTTAAAATCATCATCCCAATTTGTTTTTTTTTTTTTTCCATCTTTAATTCTATATAATGAAATTGGGGCTCACTACTATTCTCTGTGCCGTGAAAATTCATTTGACATAGAAATATTGAAGAAGGCATATGCACCTTCGATAGAACTTGTTTCGTTGTCTTCAAGTTTCAATAGAAGTTTAGGTTTGGAAGATGTAGTTGTCAATGCACCATTTGCAAGAAGAAGGGAGATAGGAAGACCACAAGAAAGTCGATTCCAATCTCGAAGTGAACAATACCGATGGAAGAAAGCTTGCACGATATGCAAAAGAAAAGGACACAATTGTCAAACTTGTCTGAACATAGCCACAGAAGCCCTACCACCCGAAGTAGAGTACATTATCGAATGATCATCCTGAAGAAGGGTACCCATCTAATCCAATATCTACCCAACAATCTTGAATTTCTAGACAAGCATTGCAGGCTATAAATGAAGCAGGATTGTTTGTTAATGTTAATGTAAGTGTCGTCAATGAGAGTGTGCGTTTTTTTGAAGGCAATGTGGGTGTTGAGATGATTCATGACTTATAATTATCTTCATATTCTTACTAGTTTGCAAAATTTTCATTTATCCTACCACATGAATTTTTTTCTTTTTTTTTATAAAAGAAGTATGTAATGCAAACTAGTGAAAATTAAAAATAACAGAACCAATAATAACTATCTCTACTTCATATCTTCATCTCAAAGGTATACTGCTACATCCCACCTAGATACAAAACCATCAAACAAAAGTTGGCTTTCTCCACAACGAAAATCATAAACGGTAGCTTTATATACCTTCCTTGGTTTGTTCCACGAAATACATGCAATCTGGAAGTTATCTGTATCAACAAGCTAGAGCTTCGAAACAATCAACACCAACAGTTCAATGGGAAGAGCTACCCAATCTCTTTCAACTCCATTCTCGACCATATTTCATCTTCTTCTTCTACAGTCATGAAATTGAGGGGGGAAAATTAGGATAAACAACTAGGGAGGTGAGAATTGGGTTAGGAAATGGGAAACTAGCTTTTCTCCATTGAAATGGTGGAAGGTTGCAAATATCTATCTGAAGGTCAGGATGAACTTGCCGAGGGTCACGATTATCTATCTAAAGGTCGGGATGTACTTGCCGAAGTTTGGGATAATCCAACTTAAATGTAATTTAAAATTTAATAATAATAATAATAGTAGTGATTTTTATTTAATTTAAATTTTAATAATAATTATAATAATATCAAAGGTAGGGATAATATGCTTAAGGTCAGTATAATCACCGGAAGGTCGGGATTATAAGCCGAAGGTCGAAGCAAGACTTGGCAAAGTTCAAAGTTGGCCAAGTCTTTGCAGTGACCTTCGACCGATAATCCCAAGCTTTAGGTGATTATACCGGCCTTCAGCATAGTACCCCGACCTTTAGTATTTACATCCCGACCTTCCACTATTTTCAACCTAGAAAAGCTGGTTGCCCATTTTCGGACCCCTTTCTCACCTCCCCAATTATTTATCTAACTATTTTGCATCCAAATAGGCTTAAAATTTCCTCATTATCAACAAAATTCATAAGGTAAAAAGCAAAACCAATAAAGAAACCAAGGCATGTCTCTATGAGCGTGCAAACGCAATGGGGGAAAAAAATTTTTCAAAGGACAATCCACACAATCTTGACTAAATGTAGAACACATGAACACATGAATATTGTCACATATCTGATCATGGAACTGTCAAAGAAAAAGCATGAAAGAAAAAAATCACTACTATTTTTAGCTCCAAAACTTACCTGTATAGTATGAATGCCGGTTGTACAGTGAGAGGAAGAATGTTCATTCTGGGTAGAAAAGTGAACAATGGTGGAACAGTGAAGCTACGATTTCAGGGAAAAGAGTGAACGGTAAGTGGAAGAGTGAACGGTTTCTGGGAAGAAGGTGAACAATGACGCTTTGGTTTTTGTAGAATTGTTTAAGGACCAAAATGGACCGAAAAGGATCAAAATGGCCAAAATGACCAAAAAGGATCAAAATGGCCAAAATGACCAAAAAGGATCAAAATGGCTAAAAGGATAAAAAAGGACTAAAATGGTCAAAAAGGACCAAAATAGATCGAAATGGAATAAAATGGCCAAAAGGTTCAAAAAGGACCAAAATAGCCAAAAGGATTGAAAAGGAACAAAAAGGACAAAAATGGACATAAGGACCAAAAAAGATCGAAATGGCCAAAAGGATAAAAAAAGATAAAAAAGAACCAAAATGACCAAAAATGTCAGAAAAGGAACAAAAAGGGACCAATATGGCCAAAAAACTAAAAAGGACCAAAATGGACAAAAAAGACAAAATGACCAAAAAAGGACCAAAAAGGCCAAAACGGACCAAAGTGGATCGAAAAGGACCAAAATGGTCAAAAGGATCTAAAAGGACCAAAAAGACCAAAATGGCCAAAAGGATGAAAAAGGACCAAAAAGGTAAAAAGTACAAAAAAGGACCAAATTGGCCAAAAGGACCAAAAAAGAACAAAATGGCAAAAAGGATAAAAAAGGCTCGAAATGGATCGGAAAGGATCAAAATGGCCAAAAGGATTAGAAAGGATCAAAATAGACCAAAATGGCCAAAAGGATTTAAAAGGACCAAAATGGTCAAAAGGATAAAAAGGAGTCAAAAAGGACCAAATGGCCAAAAGGACCAAAATGGCCAAAAGGACCAAAAAGGACAAAAGGACCAAAATGGACATGACCTGCAATCATTTTTATATTCTTTAAATGATTCATAACTTGTAATTATTTTTATATTCGTTTTAATTACATCATATAAATAAAACAACTAATATAATTTCATTTTCATTTACATAATTTACACGTTGTGCAAAATATATAAGCCATATAAACCAAAAAATCACTAGGATAGAAATCTATATCTTGCAACTATACTCAAACGTGATCGAAACCATCTCATCCCTGATGCACTGGGGAGCATCTGAAATATCCTCTAGTGATGGCATCGCCCAAACATACCCCCTCAGCAGCTGCGTCATGTAATGTGGAATGTAGGCCGCACAGCTAATCAAATTAGGTTGACTTGGGAGGGATTCAATTCCAAAAAACTCAAATCCGAACCTGGCAGGTGGAGCAGCACCAACTCCCATCCTGGAATAATGGTCGGCCTGTACCAGAAGGTGTGGCAGCATCCTATAGACCGACTCCATCATCTCTATGCTGCATGCCCTCACCACTCTATCTCGTGCTGGCCTTGGATCATATAGAGTGACCTTCGCCCCCTTTGACGAGATTCGTAGAAGTACCCAGTGATTGTTGTGGCAACATGACATCAAGACCTACATATACATCGAAAAATTATTATTATTATTTAATATAAAAATTTAACTTAAAATAAAAACTTAAATAATAACTATGTTTATTATCTCATTGACTTGCCACCAAGTGACCTCATCATCCGCTCCAACTTCCTTCATCGAGTCGATGGAATCATCATTGAACTGGTGAGTCTCAGGCTTCCCGGCAGAGGAGGTAGAAATGAAAGCGGAAAGGAGCATACTCTGCAGTTTGAGTTATTTTTAATTGATATTATATAATCACCATCCAGTAGAACAGTTGATAAAATTTAATTTTATAGTTACTTAGAGATAAGGAGAGGCAATGGCTAACCTCTCCGGCATAGGGAAGGAATCTGGATGCAATGTAGCTATCAGTCGGAGCCCTCTGATGAACTGGTCGACATGAGGGTCCTCTATCTCTTGTGTGCAATCTCGAACGATCCTCAAAAAGTTCCCGTCAAAGGAGAGGATTCCCCCCGTTGAGCGACTGCCACATAAAAACCACAATTGTTAGAAAATATAAATAATAACTCTAACATACTAAAAAAGAGACACTAACTTAATTATGAAGGGAAAGCTATATTATATTAACGAAATTAATGTAAATACCTCTCCGATTCCCCTGAAAAGCAGAAAATATCCAAACGGCTTCGGGTATCGAGACTGTCCACTCGAAATACCATGGAGCCCCCACTGGTGGCACCCTTATCGGACTTGCCTCTCTCCCTTTCTTCGTTCTGGGCTTCATCTTTGGAGCCTTAGAATGTATACGGTGAGAGTGGTCCGTGAACGGTGACATGAGGCTCGCAGCCCGGACCTTGGTCCGATCAGCATGTCCTCACTCCTGAAATAATTTAATATTCAATTATTAGAACGTAAAGAAATTAAATTGAAGACACGTGAACAAGACATATAAATATGAAATAAAAATATATATATATTTACTAACTTAACTAATTATGTCATGTCTCACCTGAACAACAGTACTAGGTGGAGCGACTATAACCTCCCTCTCATTGGCATCAACCTCCGGCTATTATTTAAAATAAATTAACAAACTATGAAATTTGTGTACATATGAAATATTCAAAAACAGAGAGATGTTTAAACTGACTCTGTCAGTAGTCCAGACCTTGATTGGAATAGGTGGATCTGCCACCTCCCTCTGACTAACATCTCACTTTATCTGTGAGGTACAAAAAATTAACCATTCATGAATAACATAACTAATTACGAAAATTTATGGTGATGATATTATCTATTAAAAGATAGAACTATTATAAATCTGAACTAACATGGGTGGTAGAGTCGACCATAACTAGAGCAGGTGGATCTGCATTCGGATGCCAACCACTCGTCACCTGCTCCTACTAGTTTCAAAAAAAATAAATACGGTTACAATTTTATCAATAGCTAATACTCTATTTAATTAATTCAGATTGTAGAGTGTATACTAACCTGATTGTATGAGGAGATGTCTGGCCACCCTGCCTGAGGCTCTATCGACGCTCTAGCTCATCCAGTTGTTGTAGGACTACAATGTGCGGAGCCATGACCGACTGCTCCTGCTGCTCCAATTGAGCAATCACCCACTTATGCTACTCAACAAAGCGGGCATCGACATGCTTGACAAAACGATCATGGACCCGCTTGACAAACTGTTCCAATAGAGTCCTAAGGTGGGCCATCATGTCGTCGCCAGTAGTAGCGAAACGATAGGGCCTCTCAACGCTCTCGAGAACGTACTATAATTTTAAACAAAAATTATAATAAATATACATATTAAATTGAATGCTTGATTTAAAAAACATGAAGAGATATATATCTGGTGGCGGTCCTCCTCCGGCCCATGACCCTCCGATCTCACAAAGGAGGGAGGTCGCTCCTCGGAATGCTCCTCCTTGTCCCCGAGGATCTCAGCATCCTCAATTCTTGGAGCAGGTGACAAAAAAAAAATAAAACAGATATAAAACATTAGACATAATAAATTAGACTATATAATTTATAATTTATTAATTCAAATATCATTAGACTAGCCTCTATAATGGTAGAGGGTGGTGGCTGCTGTCAGATGACCTCTCAGAATGCGCTGGGCTTCGAAGCCCTCCAACAAACAGGCGGAATATAAGGGAGGTAGCCAAAATCTGTCCAATACGACATCTGCCCTCCTGCTTATCTGGCTCAAGGTATGGTGATGAAGCAGATGCCTGTATATGTAGTAATTTAGTTTAATGAACATTTAATTTTAAAAAAACAAAAGATAAAAAATAAATAATAAAAAAAACACAAGTAGAAAGGTTAATTGCTTACCACATCCAATAGAATATGCCACTGTACTCTAGAAGTGGACTGAATCGGCCTTCAAAGAAGAAGGCACCTCGGTTGCCATGTAGCGTCGGATCAAGAAGCTCCGAGAGGAGCACCAGCCCACAAATACAGGCTCAAGGACGTTAAGTGGGCTTACATCCACCATTGAATTGAAAAAAAAAAAATCAATAAATATTGTTATGTGAATATAAATGGTAAGAATTTCCAAAAATGGTAGATTTGATGTCATAATAATACCACCCAGGCAATGTGGTATAAATGCCTTTTCATTGCCTGAGACTCGTCATCAATGGCTCTCTAGAGGCAATGCTGTGTCATGCTCCACCCGATGGAGCGAGCCCTAGGGAAATACCTCAGCCGCTAGCAAATCCTCGAGAATGCTCCACATGTAATACAGAATCACTGCTGAAGATTCATGTGTCAGCATCCAGTATCCGACGATGATGCCACAAGCAAGTCTGAGGACATCATTCTGCTCCAGAGATCCAACCTCCATCTCCCTAAACATATCAAGTTCCTGTGTCGGGGTCGGTAGATGGTGCCCCAATAACCTATCATGCGCAGAGTTGCTCGACAAATCCCTCCCTATAATCTCTAGATCCATCGGGCCAAATCGAAGTCCGGTGATTTGGGCATACTCCCTAATCATTGTAGTCTACCTTCGATGTGGAACCACATCTCATTGGGGTGAGCATTGCGGAAATGAACCTCCCATCAAAGCACATGAAATGCAATATAGGCGTAAAAACGCCCTGAATATCAGGGTAGCTCTAGCATGTGTCTGAATGGCCCCTCCTAAATCGTTCCTCTACCCCGTGGAGCCTGACCAAATCAATCACCTTTGCTGTCCACGAAAACTTGCAGTGACAATTCATAGTCTTACTGGGAGGAATAACAAGACTATGCCGGTAAGACCATATCCCTCTATCAGGATCCATATATTTGCAAATATAAAAAATAAAAAATAAATAAAAAAAATTAGCTAGATTATTGTTAAATTAAACTAAATAAAATAGGCTCCAAACAATTTGTTATAGCATGAAAAGGTATTATTTAAATTCTAAACATAATATTACACAGAAAAAAATATAATAATTTATTATTTAAAACCATTGTCTAAAACTTTACCCAAACTTTATCCCGAGTATTTTAATTTTAAAATATATCATAGTTATAACTTATTATTATTATTTTTAGTAGATAGATATTGGTGGAGTCATTATAATAATATTATTTTAATTTCTTAATATGAAATACAATGTATTTTTATTTATAAATAAAATAAAATAAGTCAGGACAATCATTATAAAATATTAAATATTAAATTACATTGTATAATTAAATTCTATTATACACGGATAGTATGAACTACATCAGTGATAATTTAATAATAATAATTTTCAATTATTTTCATAATAATAATAATAATTTTTATTTAAGTTAAAATTTATTTCATTTTGAATTTAATAATAATAATATTTATATTTAACTTTAAATAATAATAATATTTTTTATTTAATTTAAAATTTAATAAAGTTAATTTTTGTTTAATTTCAAATTTAATAATATAAATTTTTATTTTAATTTAAAATTTTATAAATAATAATAACAATAATAATAGTAATAATAATTTTAAATAACAATAATAATTTTACCCGAATGTCAAGATAATCTCGTCAAAGTTAGAATTATCAATTTGAAGGTCTTAACAACCTTCTAGAAGGTTGCTCCGGCCTTCAAATTGATAATTCCAACCATCGGCGAGATTATCCCAACCTTTCACGGTTTCAACCCAAAAAAAAGTCTACTTCCCAATTTCAAACTCTAATTCCACCAACCTTCCACAGTTTCAACCCAAACAAAAGTCTACTTCCGAATTCCAACCTTTCCCAATTGTTTACCCCACAAATATGCCTCCAAATAGGCTTAACATTCCTCAATTATCAACCAAAAAAAAAAAAAAAAAAAGAAGAAGTAAAAACCGAAGCATATACGACAGTTAAACATATCTAGTTCAAAAGCCAAAAAAAAAAAAGATGATAGAACAATCACACAAAACAAACTCATGCATGATCACAAAAGAACCATTTCAATGTTCAGAGTCATAAATATGATCATGGAGGTGAAAAAATTTTAAATGACGCGAAGGGGACTTACCTGTGGTTGAGGAGGTAACGATCTAACTTTTTCTTTTTGCAGCAGTCTAACTTCTTCTTCTTCAGCAACGGTGCACTACCAGAAGCTATAAAAGGGAAATATGGAATGGCTTCAGGTGGGATATTGTTGTTCTAGAATTAATGCAATAAACCAATTCGACGGCACCGGCAAGCTTGAAGAAATGGGTTGTGAGAGGATTAAAGATAGACGATTGGGTATCCGTTGGAATTCCCTAACGGGTTTGAAGAAGGTCAATTGAATGAGGGACAAATGGGTCTTTTCCCAAATTGGGTATTCGTACCAATTTAGGTATACACTGAAAATCACTAACTTGAAATGTTTTGAAAAATCGGATATAATTGAAATATTTGATTCAATTTTGAGTATTTTTGAGAATTTCCATGACTTTTACATGATAAAAAAAATTAAGAAACATGTAACCACTACGCAATTGATATAATTTTCCTACTTGCTCTAACTACATTAATTTTTGTAGATAGATTTAATTTATTTGTATTACGACACATGATCAATGCTCAATAATATATATCTTCTCAAGTGAGAGCCTTCTTTTGAATAGTCCTTTACTAGAAACTGATAGAACCGTGGATATAATAATGCGCATGAGGTTGGCATTTACACCCCTAGTATGGCGTGGTGTCAAGTAATGACCAAAACTCAAGAAGGGACGTAATAATATGTTTATGTAATTTAACAAATATTAATATTGTTGTGTTGTCATTTTCAAGACTCGATTTATTAATTGTCACTTGCTAAAAAAGAATATTAATTGCCGATGGTTCCAAGTACAAAATCCTTTGCTGTTCTTGACATTTCAGTCCATCTTAGGCAAAATCCTGACACTGTCAACTTTTTTAATGTTGAGGGTAAGGGGAAACCAAAGCTACCTAACAGTAGCCGCACTTCCCAAGGTGGCCTATCTGCATAGGCACCTTCAATGATTCGAGGTGATTCAGAATATCCAGTTTTACCATCTGACTACGCCTTAGACGTGCATCAAATTCACACTTGAGTTTCCAAATAGTCTGTATCTTTCTCAAGAAAATTTCGGTTTCTCTTACATAAGGCATAGAAAGGAGAAGGACTGCATACTCTTCATTGGACGTATATTACCAGAAAAACTGTATATGTAACTATAAAATGAAAGAGAATAATAATTTATTGATAGTTTTTAACAATTAGAATATATATATAAAAATATGAGTAATTACTAATTATTAAAATACTCTTAATGAACTATTAAGGGCAGTATCTTTCAATGTCAACATGCCTCAAGTTTTCCATTTGCAAATCTTTAGATGGGGAAGGACATGATCCAGTTCTGACACAAAGTGTTTCTAGGTTCCCATGCCTCCCTATTCATGATGGAATTACTTCAGTAATGCATTGAATTGCCAAGTATCTCAACAGAATCAATGCTGTTACTTCTTTCGGAAAATCTCCATCAATCCAGAAATTTTCCAAGTCCGGAACTTGAAGAAATTTTGCTGTGCTGAAGGAGCTACAGTCCATGCCATTCGTAGGAAAAAAGAGTAGGGAGTTTAGGTGGTGAGAGGAGCCGTGGACAAGAAAGGAGCTCCGGACAAGAAAGGAGCTCTGACGTGGAGTCTGAATACTCACTCGATAATGCTTCTTCGTGGTCTCGTCTCCCTGGATAAGCAAGAAACATCTTTTCCATTTAAAACCTTTAAAAATTCTTTTTCTTCACTCTTTTCCAAGCAAAATTCCCTCAACAGATCATGAATGTGACAGGCCTTAATCCCACCACTAGAACTTGTACTGGTAACCATTAGCAGACTTCTACCGACAAGATCCATTACATACTCTTTGGCCACACTCTGAACATGTTTCATCCCCTTGTTTGCTATGAATCCCAATGAAATCCAAAGTTTACTCAAACTTCTGGACTCTAATCACTTTGTCTTCTGGAAATAATCCAAAATAAAGAAAGCAGGCTTTTAAAGGTTCTGGTAGACTTTTGTAACTCAGTTCCTGTATATGGGCACAACCTTCTTTAGAAATTCTGGAATGTACACTTTCTCCAATTCGTTTCCAACAATCCAAATTCTCAATCTTTTCCTTCAGGAGCCCTGCAACTAAAACAACAGCCAAAGGTAACCCCTTGCAATCCATTGTCATTTGCTTGCCAACCTCAAGAAAATCTCTTTATTATGAAATAGCCTCCTTTCTAAGAGCTCCCAGCGTTCCTGATCTTGAGAGTGGATGTAGAGGACAGAGGTAGCAGTCTGACTTAGCTCTCAAAGCAACGTGACGAATTCGACTCGTGAACAAAATCCGGCTATACTTGTTATCATCTGGGAATGACAACTTCAGTGCATTCCATGCTCCAACATCCCAAATTTCATCCATAACTATAATGTACTTTTGCCCTTTCAAACATTTCCGAAGCCTGTCAGCTAAATCTTCTTCTTCCATTTCAGAGAAACTATCATTCATCACAGTTACATCATTTAAAATATCAAGTAATAACATTTTAGTGTCATATGATTGAGAAACCGTACACCATGCGCATTTGGTAAAATGGCGCTTAACTGAAGGATCATTATAAACTTTCTTGGCCAAAGTAGTCTTGCCCAATCCAGGCATGCCAACGATCGAAAAATGTTAAGTTTTTTTTATCCTCTTTTAAGCTGATCTCGAATGTCCTTTGCCTTGCCCTCGAAACCTACAACCACTCCATCCAATGTTTGCACTTTTGTCGGTGAAGGAACTTTAAGATTCAGATTCATTTCAGTTGTTCCACATGTATCTATTGTTGGGGTTTATTCCAATTAATCTCGTTCAGTGGGCTAGATTAATTAATCATTAAAATCCAGTTAATTAAGTAAGGTTTTAGGGCTTTTAATCTGTGAATATGGACTGGCATAGTGTGGGCTGACGGGCCCAATCCGTGATGAGTGGACCGGGTTCGGACTTTAAATGCTAGGTCTCCTCCTTTTGGCCCGATGATGATCTAGACCATTAAAGTCTGGATAGCCTTAATGAGTCTGAAAAGAAAAAAAATAACGTACTGAACGTAAGAAAATTCTCTGGTCTCTCATTTGCCAGAAAGAAAAGGCATACAGAGGGCTCAAAAGGGAGAAAGCCTCCAGCAATCTAGATCTGTGCTTCCGCTTCAAGATCTGCACATGGAATCGACATCAGGTATATCCCTATTTCATTCATGCATCGATATAGGGATTAAGGCCTTGAATTTCAGTCTAACATCTATGTCATGTATGTGCTGATCCTGGATCCTCTTGACCACTGTTTTAATGTCCTTCATTTCTTCTTTGATATCCATAAGGCCTAATATATCAACCCAAAGGGAACCTTTCATGTATATAAGGGATCTAAATTCTAGTCCAAGGATCTTTCTGTTCTTTGTGTTCATTCTGCAACTCTTACAGATTTAAGCTAATCCCGAAGCAACACCAATTCCTGATGAATTGTTAGAATTGGGATCAGGAATTGTCAGAATTGGGTGATTTGGGAAATTCAAGGAGATTCCTTCTAAATTTTCCATGGTTGAATCTAACAATCTTGGTATATTGATCCTTGGAAAATTAAAAGATGATAAATCCAGAAGTAGTTGAGGGTAGGTTTTGCGGACCTCTGGTTTGATTGCAGTAACGATTTCCGAGAAAACATGTAAAGGGAAGTTTCTTGCCTCAACAATGCTTGCATTATTCATTCTGTAAGAACCTATTCAAATGAAGAGAGATGCAGTATTGTTGACAGCAGAAGTAGCATCTTGTATCAAAATCAATTGTCCTTGATTTGCCTCCGATGGTGGTGGATCCATGACAAATGTAATTAGGAGAATCATCCCATTAACAGGCATTTCAAAACAATCCTTGGCCAGATACACCTTCAAATTTGATGGGTTATTTGGAGAACATATATTTGGAGAGCATAGTTAGAATAATCACAATAGTGAAGAAAGAAAAATATAAGCACGAGAATTATCCAGATTCACCCTAATTTAGGGCTACTTCTTGCAAAGAGATTTCACTATATTTTTCTGGTTACAGTTAGACTCGTTACAATGATTATATCATACGAGTACATGTATATAAATAATCCCAAAAACCTAAGCTTATCCAAAATCCCTTTGAACTCACAATAAACTGGTCGCCTTAAATAAAGACCAAATCCCTGCATTCCGTGCGCAGGAGTCACATGTCGTTGGACCATACTTTAGTTTCCCTAAGCTCACATGGGTATGCCCGGTGTGAGAAACAAGAGTCCCCAAAGTAGTCGCCAACTCGAACATTCTCCCACTTGGTGAATACTTTGCACAAATGAGAGCCTTCACAATATCAGTCCTCTTCAATCCAATCGCAGTAGAGCACCATTCAAACTTCACACCTGTGACAGCTTTAGTAAGGAAATTTGAACTATTTTCCACCGTGTCAATCATCACAAGCCAAACCACTTTCTCTAGGATAACATGATATTGTATATCAATGTACTTTGTGCATGAGTGAAATGCTAGATTTTTTGCTAAATAAATAGCCCCTTGGTTGTCACATCTCACCTCCACGGCACCTTTCTTAAAATCGAGCTCCAAGCACAACCGTTGTAACCATACAGCCTCTTTTCCAACATGAGTAAGAGCCATGTACTCAGCCTCTGTAGAAGATAGTGCTACCATGCTTTGCCTCATGTTCATCCAACTCAACGTAGCCCCAAATAGAGTAAAAACATACCCACTAGTGGACCGTCTACTATCAATATCTCCACCCCAATCTGAATCTACATGGCCTACAATATCAAGGATGTTTCCATTCCCCGTACCTTCAAAACATAAAGAAAAATTCAAAGTTGCATGAAGATACCTGAAAACTCTCTTGATCGCATTCCAATGTTCTCTACTTAAGTTGGACATATATCGGCTCAAGACTCCCACTGCTTGGGCTATATTCGAACGTGTGTGCACCATAGCATACATCAAGCTACCCACTGCACTTGCTTATAGAACTCGGGCCATCTCCTCAGACTTCTCATTCGTTTTAGGGCACTGTTCCGCAAATAGCTTTTGGTCCCTAAAGGAATAGAGGTACCAACAGGCTTGCATTCCATTATGTTGAATTTCTTCAATATCTCTTTGATGTATTTCTCCTGCCCTAGCCATAGGTTTCGTTTCTTACGATCTCTTGTAATCTGTATACCCAAAAATAAAATTTGCAAGTCCCAAATCCTTCATTTTGAACTTCTTAGCCAATAAATTTTTCATGGATTTCACCATCTTCACGTCATTCTCGATCAACAACATATTGTCCATGTATAACTTGAGAATGACAAACTAGCCCTCTTCACATAAATGAAATAGTCAGAATTTGAATGCACAAAATCAAGCTGGAGCATGTGTGTGTCAAACTTCTGGTACCACATCCCCAAAGACTGCTTTAGTCCTTATAAAGATTTGTTCAGTTTGCATACTAGATTCTCCTTTCCTGCAAATCCCCATGAAGGAAAGCTATCTTTACATTCATTTGTTCCACGTATGCTGCTGCTATGGATAGAACAAACCGTATCGAGGTCAATTTCGCCACAGGAGAGAAAATCTCATCATAGTCAACTCCCCCAATCTGAGAGTACCCCTTGGCTACAAGCCAGGGCTTTGTACTTCTCTAAAGTCCCATCTGGTTTCAACTTTCACTTGAATACCTATTTACACCCAATTACCTTTCTATCCTTAGGCGATTTACATAGGCTCCATGTCTTGTTTTTGTCAAGGGACTACATCTCATCTATTTGCATCATCCATAGATCTCGCCTCTTATATAGAATTGCTATCATCTTTGGAGCTGTGCTCAATGCACTAGGAGAGTAATGAAATGGTACCCGCCTTTCCCGTGTTGATCTCCTTAGAACTGGCATGCTATCTGTCTCAGGGTCTTCATTTGAATCTGCATCCTCGACTTCATTAATTGAGTCTTCTTGCTAAGGATCAGAATTAGTCTTGGCTGGTATATCTTATGGAACCATCTCCACAGTTTCAGTCTCAGGACTTTCTTCAAGCACTACCACTTTGTTGGGCTCATCACTATTTTGTATGCCTTCCTGGGATTGTGATTCACGAAAGACAACAACCCTGTTGTATACAATGGTCTTTGATTCTAGATTCCACAGCTTATAGCCCTTGACCCCTTCCTTATATTCGACGAATTTATTCTTTTCAAATTTATTGTCAAGCTTGCCCCTTTTCTCCTTGGGTACATGAACAAACACGTCACACCCAAACACCTGAATATGTGATAGATTCGGTTTCTTCCCAAACACTGTCTTGTATGGTGTATAGTCCTTCACTAATGAGGTCGGTGACCTGTTCTTCAAATAACTAGCCGTGGCTATAGCTTCTGCCCAAAAATCATGATTCAGACCTACTCAATTCAACATGCATCTTGCCTTTTCTATGAGTGACCGATTTAATCTTTCAACCACCCTATTCTGTTAAGGTGTGTAAGAGGTTGTTTTCTGCCTTGCAATGCCATTCTCCACGTAGAATTGTTCAAACTTATCTGAACAGAATTCAACTCCATTATCTATACGAAGTACCTCGATTTTCCTACCCAATTGGTTCTCAACCAAAGCCTTAAATTCACGAAATTTATCGAAGGGCTTGCCAAAATGGTCCCACATGTTTGGATCAAAACATTGTTAGATCCCCATTTTTTTTTTTTTAGTCATTAAGATCTCATATCACTTTACAAGCAGCAATTAAGGTCCTATATCTTGCCTCGGAAATGCCTGCTTCATTACCAGGCCCTGTCGAAATGATGAGAGATGCAGCCTCGTCAATAGAAACAGCAGCAACTTGAAAATATCCAAAGGATATGAATATGTGATCAGTTGACCTTGATTTGTTTGTGCTTTTGGACAGTGTATTATCAAATCATTTTCTTTCCACTTGACAATATCCAAAGGATATGATTGAATATAAATAGTTTGAATATACACCTTTTGGTTAGCTTTAGTCATTTAAATTTATTTGATAACTTAGGTCATTTATAAAATCAAGTCAATACAAAAGTAATAAATTATGATTCATAAGTTTAATTTCATTTATTCATAGGAAGATTATTTCTCTTAGTGGAATTGATCATTTTCTTCCTTAAAATTTTTTATGAACTTTTTTTTATCTTCAAAGGTTTTTCAAGTTACAATTTTGGCTTTTTTTTTACCAGAATTTGTAAAATATAACCATATTGAATATTTTGGCCTGCTTTGACTTTTTTTTGTATGATTCTTTCATTGTTTTCAATATTATTTTTCACTTTATATGTTGAATGGTTTGGCTAGGTATGTGATTGTGTTCCTACTTTCTATGAATTGTAGATAAGAAATGCTTGAGAGCGGGATGGTTTTAGTCAATTTTGAATATTGTTTAGTATACTTTTGTATTGGATGAATTTTGTACCAGGTTATGATTTTATTTTTATCTACTAGTGATGAAAGTGATGGACAAAAGTGTGTACAAAGTGGTGGAAGAAAAACAAGTTGAATTTGTGGATTTTTTATTGAATTTTGGGGAAGAAAAGAGCAAAAGTTATAGTTAAAAAAAAAAAAAATTGAAGGTCAAAATTGCTACTCAAAAAAAAGATTGAGGATCAAAAAGTTAATAAAACACTTTAGGGACCAAAATAATTAAAGATCAATATTTTAGGACCTAAAAAGTTAAAGGAAGAATTAAAAGATCAAAATTACTGAACTTAAATGTTTTAGGGACTAAAACCAATTTATATTAACAAGTTTATTTTTATTTTTTATTTTAATTTCAAATTCTATTTATTTTATATATATATATATATATATATATATATATATATAGAGAGAGAGAGAGAGAGAGAGAGAGAATTGCTCTAAAACGCAATTGTTGGAGTGCAACTGCCAAAACAACGCCGTTTTGGTAGCGAAAAAAGTGGGTCTGAAGGATGTTGGCGGGTGAAGCCAAATATACTGCATTTGAGATTCGAGATTCGAGAGAGGGATTTCGAGACAGACCAAGGAAGATTCGAGATCCAAGATTCAAGAGAGGGATTTCGAGACTCGAGAGGGATTTCGAGACAGACCAAGAAAGATTCGAGATTCGAGATCAGAGTGATTTCGAGACAGATCAAGGAAGATTCGAGATTCGAGAGAGGGATTTCGAGACAGACCAAGGAAGATTCGGTATCCGAGATTCGAGACTCGAGATTCGAAAGAGGAATTTCGAGATAGAAGGAAATATATATATAAAGGAAAACTCTGCTGTGAGAATAGAGGAAGGAGAGTCAGAATAGAAGAGCGAGAGGCGGGAAAAAGGTGAAAAGAGAAGAAAGGAGAAGAAAAATTTTATAAACGACGTCATTTTGGCAGTTGCACTCCAGTTGCTCTCCAACAGTTGCGTTTTATAGCAATTCTCATATATATAATATAATATAATTGTTGATGGAAAAAAAAATCATTTTTTTTCTCAAACTTGCCCAAATTGTATCCCATATCTTTTTTTAAAAAAAAAATTGCAAAGTTTAGTACTCCCTTTGTCACTAAATAAAAGTTATCAATCGTAATTTTATAAAATTTAAGGTAACTTTTTTCTTCCTAAAATACCCCTCTAATCATCTATTCAAAATTTTAAACACCATTTCACTATATATTATTAGAGGATAATATAGAAAAAACACTTCAAATATCTAATTAATTAACAATAATGACTTATAATTACTGAAAAGAAAAGTTAATTAGAAAGACATGTATTTAGTGACAGATGGAATATTTTCTTATAGAGTGATATTCAAGCTATTAACTAATTCAGTGGGAAGGTTGAAGTATAAACTTTGACACTATTACATCTTTTTTCGTAACTTGAATTTATAACCTTTTACCCCCAGGAATGTAGTTACTATAACATCTTTTTTCCATAACTTGAATTTATAACCTTTCACCCCCGAAATGTAGTTTCAGTAACAAACTTCATGAGAGTTGACATAATATCAGCATCAACATCATCACCCTCTATACATAGGATGCAAGTTCATTATTCTTTTTGTATGAATGTTTTATGAAATGTCTGTTGGAGTTTTTCTTTGGTCTAATGCAAAATCATTTAAATCCATTTTCTCTCAAAAAAAACCTTCTCAAAAGTTAGATGCAAAATTTGTTGGCATAACGCAAAATAACACATCACAATATTGCAACAAGTAGGCCAATACAAAAAATTTATTCAAGATCTTCGAATACTCATTTTGTGTTATCTATTACACCAATACACTTAAGAATATAATTTTGCTTTTGGTTAAGTGTAGCTCTCTAGAATGGGCAAGACGTGCTGAATGATGATCGAAAAGTACATTCTCTAGTTAGACTTAGTTCTTTGTAGGAAAACAATGACATTAACTATTTATAATTCTTAAATATAATATTTTTTATAAATATATTTTTTTAGAAGTGGTAGTAATTATCTGCCAAACTTACACACTATTTCAAATAAAGAGCCTATTTCACACGAAGCCCAAATCTACAAGAGAAGGAAAACCAAAAACTCCAGTATTGAGACAAGAGAACAAATCTCTGAGTTCATCTTCTTCTGCATGATGTCATGAACTCTTCTCGCAAGTGAAGAGAAATTCTCAAGATTCCTCGAATCACTTCACTCCCACCACCACTACTGCAATCTTAACAGCAGCTCGTAATGAAGATCCCTTGATTGAAATTCTCCTCCGCTGGCCTTCAGAATCCATCCTTCGCTTCCAATGCATTTCAAATCAATGGCTATCCATAATAATCTTCAAAAGAACTCTGCCTCAGAAAGGAATATCTGTTCTGTTCTGTTCTAAAGAAATTGAAGAACTCTTTCCCCAGTTCAGTTTGTTGTTCTTGAATCTCCTTGGCTGACTCTAAAACTGAGGGGTAGCAAACTTCAACTCTGGTCATCCTCAGAGTTGAAATGTCCCCAAATGTAGTTGGGATCTCCTCCAGTCTTCCACAACTTAGGATTACTATATGTTCAAGAGAAGGGAAATTGTTGTGGGATGCAATCCATTGTTCAATGTCCAAGTATTGTAATAACAAGAATTTGAGCCTTTAGAAGTTCTCATCTGCTAGGCTCCAAGATTTCCTTGTGAAAGCATTCGCTAGTAATTTGAGAACTTCATAATTTGGTAGTGGTGTATACCATACGCCACGTCAATACTTTGACCACATTTTCTACTATAATAACTTAAAGATTAAAAATAAATTAAGTGTTAATGTTATTCTACTATGTGAGAGTTTTAATTTGATATATTACATGAACACAGAAGTGTAATAACAAGAAAGAAATCTAAGCTCAAAATAGTTTGGTCGAACATAAAACTCATGGTACTGTTCACCAGTCCAGTACTGTTCATTACACATCCCACATGGAAAGATCATGGACTGACCACACCACTACACGACTACATAAAGAAGTTAACACCAACTATCCAGGTATGGGACATTTACTACCCGCAACTTACACCCACTTACTGTCACTTTGACTCTTCACTATGCAAGAGATTCAGCATCCGGAACACAACAAGTTCATCCGCAACTTTATTTGAAAGACAAGCAAGCCAACCTTCAATTCATCTGGAACATAACAAACACAAGTGACAACCCGCAACATCAATTCATCTGGAACATATCAAGTCTGCCTGCAACATCATATGATGCCCACTATGCTTGTGGCATGATTTGAACACTTTACATTTCCTAAAGAACATCACACAAAAATGAAAACACAATCTAGACTAGCCACCACATCCATACACAAAACAGACAAGAGTCAATCACACACATGTCTGAATCACAAGGCAGAAACATAGGCCGAATCACCTTATGTGGTGAGTTTCATTTTATGTGCCTTACGGGGTTCAAGCATAAAATC
Source organism: Parsonsia alboflavescens (assembly GCA_028571225.1). Classification (NCBI taxonomy): domain Eukaryota; kingdom Viridiplantae; phylum Streptophyta; class Magnoliopsida; order Gentianales; family Apocynaceae; genus Parsonsia; species Parsonsia alboflavescens. Next base: position 12,891,451 of record JAOXNR010000022.1, read on the forward strand.
GGTGTATTACATCAGCCATGTCCTCCAAGGACTCGAAACATGACTGAATCAAAAGGCCGAAACATCGGGCGAATCACTCCCGAATCACAAATAAGCCACATTGGCTGATTCTCGAGTTCAAGTGCCATATTTACACGAAGTAGAAACATTATATACATATTCATCTATATCACTTTATGCGATGAGTTTCATTTTATGTGCCTTACAGGATTCAGGCATAAAATCGATATACTACATCAGTCATATCCTCCAAGGACCCAAAACATAGACCGAATCACTCTCGGATCACATGGCCAAAACACATATGGCTGAATCATACATGGCTGAATTACATAGGCCAAATCATTGAGTTTTCACAATCACATGGCCAAATCATATATGGTCGAATTACATAGACCAAATCATGAGTTTCCAAACTCACATGGCTGAATTATATAGATCGAATCATGAGTTTCCACACTCACATGGTCGAATCATAAGTCGAATCATGAGTCACAACACTTACACATGGCCGAAACATAAGCCGAATCATGAGTTACAACATTCATACATGACCGAATTACATAGGCCGAATCATTAAGTTTCCACTCACGTGGCTGAATAATCCATGGCAAAAGTACTTAGCCCACGTTTACATTCTTTTTTTGAAAGGGCATATGCCATATCAGCAAAATTACACTACATTCTTTTTTTGAAGAGGCATATGGTGTATACCATACACCACATCAGTACTTTGACCACATTTTATACTCTAATAACTTAACGATTAATGATAAATTAAGTATTAATGTTATTCTACTAAATGAGAGCTTTCATTTGATATATTACAGGAAAACAGACATACAATAACAAGAGAGAAATCCAAGCTCAAAATAGCTTGGTCGAACATAAAACCCCAACATAGTTCACATTGAAAGATCATGAACTGACCGCACTACTACACAGCTATATAAAGAGGTTAACATCAACTATCCAAATACAGGACATTTATTACCCGAAACTTATACCCGCTTACTTTCACCGTACTAACTTAGACTTCGAAGGAGTATCGGGACACACCCCTACTCTCTGACTCTTTATTATGCAGGAGATTTGGCATCCGGAACACAACAAATTCACCCGCAACTTCATCTGGAACACAAGCAAACTAACCCGAACAAAGGTGACAGCCTGCAACACCAATTCATCCGGAATACAACATTAGGAGATTAGGTAGCTTTGCAATACTTGATATTTCGGTCAAGGATAGGCCAAAATTTGACAGGTTCAATTTTCTTAAAGTTGAGGGAAAGGAGAAGCTACGGATCCTCCACAGCCCTTCATGCGTAGCCTTCAATGATTCAGAAAATATATTTTTTCTATCTGAATCTCCCTTAGATGTGAACAAAATTGGCATTTGAGTTTCCAAATTGTTCGTATCATCCTCAAGAAAGCTTCCGCTGCTTCACCATGAGTAAGGCATAGAAAGGAGAAAGACTGTATATTCTTCATTGGAAGGGTGTGATCCCTAACCGAACCAGACCGAAAAGAGTATCCTAAATCAACATGCCTCAAGTTTTCCATTTCCAATGATCATGTCCGGAACTTGGCTGAGTTCATCCATTAACAGTATGAAGATAAAACAATAAATATGAGCAGACAAAAAATAGTAGACAAGGCACTCCCTCTACAAGTTAAATATGTACATCCGAAATATCAGTACCCTAGCCACAATTTGCTTAATCCAAATATCTAAGGAGGAAGGGAGATCATGTTTGAAGGAATTTCTTCAGTACCGTATGGATGACACTGTCACTCTATCCAGGGGAGATAACAAGTAATGCCAAACCTCAACAGTATGCTTACAATCCCTAAGTGGGGGATCTTTTGAAGTGGTATAAAATGTTTTCTCAATTGAATTAGTGGGATATAATAAAAAATTTATACTATGTATGTCAAACTATAGAGGAGAAATAGTGTAATAAATTCTTAAACATGAAAAGGAAAAGGTAATGAGAAAGTTCAAGAAATCATAAAGCTCGAGTACCAATTTCTGAACAAGAAAATTTGCCTCTCTAAAGAATTCCTGTTTCAAAATCTGGGTAGTTTGGATTTGAAATTTTGATTTCCAAATTCAATTTGTTGTTCTTCAATCTCCCTGGCTGAGATGGTAACTGAGGAGCGGCACCGCCTGACATCAATCATCCTCAGAGTAGGAATTTCCCCAAATGAAGTTGGGATCTCCTCAAGTCTGTGACATTGATACAGAACTATCTGCTCAAGGCAAGGGAAGCTCTCATGAGATGCACTCCAGCATTCAAAGTTCACTTTTTGAAGTTTCAAGAATTTGAGCTTTCTGAACTTTTCATCTGCGCCCATGTTCCAACATTTTCCCCTGAAAGCATTGGCTAGCAATTTGAGAACCTCAAGATTTGGTAGCTTCACAATTCTGAAAATTTCAGACCATGGTAGGCCGAAATTTGACAGCTTCAATATCTTTAAAGTTCTGGGCAGGGAGAACTCGAAGCTACGCAAACAGGGCTGCCCATCACAATGAGTGGCAGTCAATGATTCAAGATGATTCAGAAAAGCCAGGTTTGTTGATCTAGGATCATCTCTTTGATTCAAACTAAATTCGCATCTGAGTTTCCGAATTGTCCCTATCTCTCTCAAGAAACTTTCGGTTTCTTTTCCATGAGTAAGGCATAGAAAGGAAAAGGACTGCATGTTCTTGGTTGGAAGCGTATGATCACAAAACAAACCATAAGGAAAACACTTTCCCACATCAACATGCCTCAAGTTTTGCATTAACAAAATTTTAGATGGAAAAGGACATGTATGTTCAGTTGTGATACGAAGGGTTTCCAGGTTCCCAAGCCTCACAATTGTTGATGGAATACGTTCAGTAGTGCACCGAACTGCCAAGTATCTCAATTGAAACAATGTAGTTACTTCTTCTGGAAAATCTCCTGGAAACATGACATCCTCCAAATCCAATACATGAAGAAATCTTGAATTGCAAAAAGGGCCATAGTCCATACTAAATGATCCAAAAAAGAGTAGAGAATGGAGGAGAGAGTTCTGCAGGACACGAAAAGAAGTATGCTCATGTTGAATACACATTCGATAATGAAAAACATCACTCCGCCGTGAAAACTTGAAAAGATTTTCTTCTTCACTCTTTGCTAAGCAAAATTCCCTAAGCAAATCATGAATGCGGCAAGACTTAATACCGCCTCTAGAACTTGTATTGGTGACAATGACTAGACTTCTACTAACAAGATCCATCACATACTCCTCAGCAACAATCTCAGCAGTTTTCATTCCCTGCTTTGGTATGAATCCTTCTGAAACCCAAAGCTTAATCAACTTCTGGACTTTAATCACTTTGTCTTCTGGAAATAATAAAAAATAAAGAAAGCAAGCTTTTAAAGGTTCTGGTAGATGTTTGTAACTCAGTTCCAGTATATGGGCACAACCTTCTCTAAAAATTACTGAATTTACACCTTCTCCAATTTGTTTCCACCAATCCAAATTCTCAATCTTTTCCTTCAGGAGCCCTGCAACTAAAACAACAGCCAAAGGTAACCCTTTGCAATCCGTTGCTATTTGTTTGCCAACCTTAACAAAATCTCTTGGGCAAGTATCTTTACCGTGAAAGAGCCTCACTTCCAACAGCTCCCAGCTTGCCTGATCAGAGAGTGGACTCAGAGGACAGAGCCAGAAGAAGTCTGGCATAGCTCTCAAAACAACATCATGATTCGACTGGTGAACAAAATCCATTTACTTGTTATCATCCGGGAATGACAACTTCAGTGCATTCCATTTACCAACATGCCAAATATCATCCATAACTATAAGGTACCGTTGCCCTTTCAAACATTTTTGAAGAATGTCAGCTAAATCTTCTTCCTCCATTTTAAAGAACTTATCATTCCCCACAGTTACATCACTTGAAATATCAAGCAACAAATCTTTAGTGCCATGTGATTGAGAAACAGTGCACCATGCACATGTGGTAAAATGACGCTTAATTGAAGGATCATTATAGACTTTCTTGGCCAAAGTAGTCTTACCCAATCCAGGCATGCCAATGATTGAGATAATACTAAGTTTTTCTGATCCACTTGTAAGCCAATCTCGTATGTCCCTTGTCTTATCCTCTAAACCTACTATCAATTCATCCATTGTCTGTAATGGAACTATAGGACTCGGACTCATTTCAGTTGTTCCACAGGTATCAATGTCATGCATATGCTGACCCTGGATCCTCTCGAGTAAAGTCCGGGTACTCATGAGTTCTTCTTTGAGATCAAAGAGGAATAGCAACTCAACGCAAAGAAAACCTTTCTGGTACGTATAGGATCTGATACTTCTGTCTGCCTGATCTACCACCTTAAAAACTCGAGAACCTTTCAGGTATGCAAAGGATCTGACAACACTATCTGCCTGGTGTGCAATGTCAGAAATTCGAGTCCAGGATCTTTCAGTTCATGATTTTGCAACTGTTTCAAATTAGAAGATCTGAGCAAATCCCTAAGCAACACCAATTCCTCATGAATTGTCAGAATTGGGTGATTTGGAAAATGGAAGGAGATTCCTTCTAAATTCTCTACGATTGAATCAAAAAATCTCAGTATACTGATCCTCGGACAATAGAAAGATGATGAATCCTGAAATAATTTAGGATAGGTTTTTCTGACCTCTGCTTTGACTGTGTTAACCTTGTCCAAGAAAACATGGAAAGGGAAGTTTCTTGCCTCGGAAATGCTAGATTCATTACCAGACCGAATTGAAATGCTAAGAGATGCAGCAGCATCAACAACAGCAGCAACAGCAGCTTGTATCGAAACCAATTGTCCATGATTTGTCTCTTGTGGTGGTGGATCCAAGATAAATGTTATGAGGAGAATCATCCCATTGTGAAACATTTCAAGACGATCCTTAGCCAGATAACCCATTAAATTCCCAAAGAAAAATTCAAGAAATCTCGGAATGAGATTACCAACCTTGAAACATACTTCTGCTGATGGCTTGGTGGCCTTCAGGAGTGAAAGACACACCCTTGTGACTGTGGGAAGGAGAGAATCAAAATTCTGCTGCAACTTGGAAAGAATTTGGTTCCTTTTTGATGCCGTGTTTTCGTCCTTTTCATCTAGAACCCAATTCAGAAAGCATAAATAAGCAGCAGTTTGCACCCACCATGTAAGAAGTGCAAGCTCCAACCATCCGAGTATGGTGTCACAGCTGCTGTCATACCTAATTGCTAAATCAAAAATATTTCTGAACAAATCTAACTCCTCTTTGACGGATTCAAATTTCATCTTCTCATCCGGGATCATAATATCACCTTTTAAGAGGAGAACATTGGCCATCTGAAGAACGACATACATCATGAATTTCTGCATTTTATACCTGTCAAAATACCTGTAGGAGCTCCAAAAAGAATTGCTCAAAAAGCTTTCCGCGATTGATAGTTTGTAGCTCCGAATTTCTTCCAGTAAATCACAAGAAAGAGTATCCCAATCTTGGAATTCTCCACCGTGGAGTGCAAGAACACCAATTTTTAAAAGCCCCTTCCTTTCTAATGTTTTATCAATAGGGGAAGTTTCAGGAGTTTCTAAAACAAAAAGTTGAGCAGGAGGCTTGGGATCCAACCAGAATCTATAGAGTACCAGAAACAGCAACCCTTGTTCAAGGACCTGAATCCGATCCTTCATAGAAGAGGTCAGGCGTGAATCTTCCCTTAGCCGGATAACATCCGTCAGGAGAGGAAAATCTGAGTAAATCTTGATCATATTTTTCTCCCCTTCCATTTTTTTATCTCAATTTGTAGGAAAGAAATTAATTTGCAGTGAACTTACTCATTTTTTTGCAGATGGTGAGCAATAAACAATTTCTCCCATCAGATGGAGTCTACTAAGTTTTCATCAATTATTTTTGTTGTCCACTTCCTTTTTTGATTCCAGGTGCGTAACCCAGGGGAAGGGATCCCATTCATTAATAAGAACCCTAGGATGCTCCAAAAAATATATCTTCTCAAAGCTATTTATGTGAAATTAAAGAATATTATTTATTTTTTTATAACACATGATCTATTACTTTGTGGTAAAATTTAAAACATAACTCAGTGATTCAATGAATCAAATCCACGATAGAATTTTTCTTTCCTTCAATTCTTTCCATACACCTATGCGTCAAGTTTCCAAATGATTGTAATTATGACTAATAGAGTGGTAAAAACTCAAACATATCTTCAGGAATTTTAACTATCATCTAACATTTTTTCAATTTTTATTTTTTAGTATAACAGAGTTTTCAATCATATTATTTTTCTTATCACTTTTTGTTTTTTGTTTTTACCAATCCAAAAATGAAAAAAAAAAATTAACGCAGCATACAAGATTGATCATAGGGTAAAAAGTCCTATGACAAGAAAAAAGGACACACGAGATTGAGAAAATTTTCCTATAGTTAAACTTGAGAAATTATATTACAGCTTAGACAATTGATATGAATTTTATGTGTACGAATTTTACATTTTACATGATATAAAAAATTAAAAAACATGTAACCACTATGCAATTGATATAATTTTATATCATTCGCACGATAAAATAAGAACCATATAAATATATATATATATATATATATATATATTTATATATATACGATTTTGTTAAGGCGCATTTCGGAGCGTGCCTTAATGCGCGCTTCAACCGTTACGGTAATGGAATTTTTGCTACAGTACTCATGCAACCAACCAACGGAGCAAAAATTCCGTTACGGTAACAGTTGGAGCGCCCATTAAGGTACGTTTCGGAGCGCACCTTAGCAAATCCGTTTATTTATATATATATATATATATATTGATAAAAATTCCTTGTAATATCACAAGTTAAAATTAATAAATTATTATGCAACAACTTATACAATTATATGGTTTATGATATCACGAACTAAAAATAAAAAATTATGTAATAACTTACACAATCTAATGAAATTTGTATGGTCTGCAAGAAAAAAAAAATGCAGTAACTCACAAATTTATGTGGATTTTATGTTTTGAACTTCTATTAAAAGATTATTAAATTACCCTTTTTTTTGTTTTTTGTTTTTTCTTCCCGTGATTGGATGATGTGAAATTGTCCATTACTGAGTAGGAAAAAAAGTGTTAAAAAGAGAAATTGTACTTCAATAGAGTTATAGAAAAATGAAAAAATTTTATTGCTAAATAAGGTAGACGTGATGGATTTTGACTGGATGACAAAAAGAATTTGCATTAAAGGTTAATAAGACAGAGATGTTTGAACTTTTAAGGTGTCATTGACTTGAAAATCATATATTCCCTCAATCACTTATCATTTTGCAAAAATCAAATTAATTTTTTCAAGTGTTGAGAAGTTCTCATCAGATGCATTCCATTGTTCTACGTTTACCTTATGAAGTTTCAAGAATTTCAACTTCTTGAAGTTCTCGTCTTCCATGTTCCAACATCTCCCATGAAGGAATTCTCTAGTAATTTAAGAACCTCTAGTTTTAGTAGCTTTGCAATTTCAGTCCAAGGAAGGCCAAAATTTGACTGTGTCAATTTCTTTAAAGTTGTGGGCAGCCCCTCATGAGTTGCTTTCAAGGTGATTCAAAAAACCCCCTTCCGTTTTCTGATCTTCCCTTTGCTGTGAACCAAATTCACATCTGAGTTTCCTAACCGTTGGTATCTTTCTCAAGAAACTTTCTGTTACTTTTCCATGAGTAAGGTATGGAGAGGAGAAAGACTCCACGTTCTTCACTGGATTTACATCAGTAAAGGAACCATAAGGAGAAGTTGGCTCGTGTCAACATGCCTCAAGTTTTCCATTTGTAAAATTTTCAACGGATAAGAACATAAATTTTCATGTCTGACACACAATGTCTCCAGGTTTCCAAGCTTTACTATTGTTTGAGGAACATATCTTGTGGTGCACCGGATTGCCAAGTATCTCAACAGAAACAATGTAGTTAGTTCTTCAGGGAAACCTCCAAGAAACTTGACATCTTCAAAATCCAGTACCTGAAGAAATCTTGCCTTGCAAAGGGAGCCAAAGTCTATACCAAATTGTGCTGAACTAAAAGTAGGAGAAATGAGTAGAGAATGGAGAAGAGAGGAGTTCTGGACAGGAAAAGAACTATACTCATGTCAAGAATGGATACACATTCTATAACAAGAAACATCATTCCCACGTGAAGACTTAAAAGAGATTTTCTTCTTCACTCTTTGCCAAGCAAAATTCCCTCGGCAGATCATGAATGCGACAGGCCTTAATCCCACCCCTAGAACTTGTATTATGAACAGTGAGCATACTGCTTCCAACGAGTCCACCAAATATTCTCTGGCCACAATCTCAACATTTTTCATTCCCTGCTTTGCTATGAACCCTTCTGAAAACCATAGCTTACTGAACTTCTGGACTCTAATCACTGTCTTCCGGAAATAATCCAAAATAAAGAAAGCAGGCTTTTAAAAGTTCTGTAGTTGTTTGTAACTTAGTTCCAGTATATGGGCACAACCTTCTCTAGAAATTCTTGAATCTACACTTTCTCCAATTTGTTTCAACCAATCCAGATTCTCTAGTTTTTCCTTCAGGAGCCCTGCAACTAAGACAACCATCAGAGGTAACCCGTTGCAATCTTTTGCTATTTGTTCCCCAACCTTAACAAACTGTCCTGTGCAGTCATCTTTATCATGAAATAGCCTCCCTAAGAGCTCCCAGCTTTCCTGATCAGAGAGTGGACTTAGAGGGTAGAGAAAGCTGTCTGACTTAGCTCTCAAAACAACATCATGAATTCGTCTTGTGAACGAAATCCGGCTATACTTGTTATCGTCTGGGAATGACAATTTCAGTGCATTCCAAGCTCCAACATCCCAAATGTCATCCAAAACTATAAGGTACCTTTGCCCTTTCAAACATTTTCGAAGCCTGTCAGCTAAATCTTCTTCCTCCATTTTAAAGAAACTATCATTCATCACAGTTACATCATTTAGAACATCAAGCAATAACTTTTACTGTCATATGATTGAGAAACTGTACACCATGCACATGTGGTAAAATGACGCTTAACTGAAGGATCATTATAAACTTTCTAGGCCAAAGTAGTCTTACCCGAACCAGGCATGCCAATGATTGAGATAATACTAAGTTTTTCTGATCCACTTGTAAGCCATTCTCGTATGTCACCCTATATCAACTTCGTCCATTGTTTGCACATTAGTTTGTATAGGAACTATAGGACTAGGATTCATTCCAGTTCTGCAGGCATCAATGTCAGTGTCATCCATGTGCCGATTCTTGATCCTTTTGAGCACAGTCCGAATGTCCTTAATTTCTTCTTTGACTGCAAAAAGGCGTAACATCTCAACACAGAGAAATTCTTTCGGGTGTATAAAGGATCTGATGGTTCTGTCTGCCTGGTGTGCTACATTAGAAATTCGTGTCCAATCATCTTTGTGTTCATTTTGCAACTCCTTCAAATTTGATGATTTAAGGAAATCCCCAAGCAACACCAATTCCTCATGAATTGTCAGAATCGGGTGATTTGGAATCCTTCTGAATCAAACAATCTCAGTATAGTGATCCTAGGACAATAGAAGGATGAAGAATCCGGAAATAATTGGGTATAGTTTCTTCTGAGCCTCTGCTTTGATTGTGTTAACCCTTTCCAGGAAAGCATTAAAAGGGAAGTATCTTGCCTCGGAAATGCCTGCTTCATTACCGGGACCTATCGAAATGATAAGAGATGCAGCCTCATCAATAGAAACAGCAGCAGCTTGTATCAGAATCAGTTGACCTTGATTCGTTTCTATCAGTGGTGGATCGATGAGAAATGTTATCAGGAAGATCATCCCATTGAGAAGCATTTCAAAATGATCCTTGTCCAGATATCCCTTCAAATTTCGAATGAAAAATTCAACAAATCTCCGAACAAACTCTCCTACCTGGAAACGCTTCTCAGCCTATGGCTCTGTTTTCTTCAGGCATAAAAGACACAGCCTAGTCACATCAGGAAGGACTTGATCCAGATTCTGCTGCAACTTGGAAAGAACCTGATTCCTTTTTAGCTCCACGTTTTCGTCCTTTTTGGTTCCATCTATCGCCCAGAATAGACATCCAGCATTCCAAGCCCAAGCTAAAAGATAATGAATCTTGGAATTCATGGCTACGAATTCATCATAAATGGCTGTCCGTTGCCTACTTCCTAGTTTTACAATCTTTCTGAACAAATCCAACTTCTCTTTGAGGGATTCAAATTTCTTCTTCTCATCAGGGATTATATCAAATTTTAAGAAAAGAATATTGGCCATTGAAAGAATAGTACGCTTCATGAAAAGTTGTCCTCTATGAGAATAGAAGTCTTTGAGGCAAGGATTGTTCGAGCAATCAGAGAATCTTAAAAAGTATTCGATGATCGATGGCTTGGCTTGTATCTCCGAATTTCTGCCAGTAACTCAGAAGAGAGTATACCAGTCATGGAATTCTCCACTGTCCAGTGCAAGAATACCAATTTCTGAAATCCCCTTCTTTTGCAGTGTTGCTTTAATCGGGCTGCATGATCACCAAATGGTCTACTGAGATGGGTGCAATCGAAACGGTTCCTGTAGACTTCCAGAAACTGCAACTCTTGTTCAAAGATCAGGATCCGATCCTTCATGGCAGAAGTCAGGAGTGAATCTGCCTTTAGCTGGAAGAGATCTACCAGAACTGGAATATTTGAGTAAATCTTCATCATTTTTTCTTGTTTCATTTTTCTCTCAATTTGCAGATACCAAACAGACGAGTAAACAAAGCTTTGTTTATTCTATGATGTGCTGCTAACTTCTAACAGAGTCTGTAAGATGCTATTAAAAATTTCACTCTCAAATCAATATCGAAGAGGTGCATCCGTTGACTTTACATCAATTATTTCCTCTTCCACTTTTGACTTCTGTTTAGCCTTGATGGAGGTGGAAATCATTTGCATCAAATTCAACTTTTTTTTCCCTTTTAAATACAAATTAATTTATTTCCTAAATGAATTAAAATTTTTACGAAAGAATTAGCATTGCTACGTAATAAGAGGGAGTACTCATTTTCTCTAGCAAGAAACTAATACAAGCAGATTTACTGGGGAACTGATGCCAACAAAAGCTGAAGGAGAAATTAGCAGATCTTTTGGAGTAATTTACTTAAGTCATAAGCCAATCATATTTGTTGTTGTCTTAGAAGATATTGCTTTTTATAATTATATAGTCCATTGGTCAAAAGAATTTATTGTATTGCTTTCTTTATCCAACAAGCCAGGTAAAGATGCAGTCATGAATAATGGAGTATGATGGTGATGCAGGAGCGGACGGTGCGAGTCAATGTGAGCCAGAGCAGGCTGAACTGAACAAGAAAACAGAGCCAAGAGTGCCTAGGCATTCAGCGAGGTTTAGAAATATGGCTCGGAAATAGGGGGGCTTAGAAGTACGGCCTTGAGGGCCTTTTGGACCTTTTACCGTTTTCTGAAATATTTTTAAGTTTAGGGGTATTTTGGTATTTTTGGTTGTTGTTTTTTTTTTTCTTTTAAATTTCCGTTTCCGATTAGGTTTAGTTTTCATGGAGGCTTATTTAATGTTTTTCGGCTCGATAGCTTTTAGGCAGATTGAATATACAGAAAATTCTCAATTGTCGCGTGTTTTTTTTAGCTACTTCCTTGGAGTTTCTTGAAAACTTCATTGTCAGTGATTATAATCACACAACGATGAAAATTCAATTGTTGTTTTCCATGATATCGAAGACTAAGAGAGATTCTAATTACATCTTCGTTAATTGATATCAGAGAAGGTTTCGGTCCATCAAACCCTGATCCACCCGTCAGCAACCAAACGACATGTCTAGCAGTGATAGCAACGATCTCAACCCTATTGTTTCCAATCTGTTGCAATGGCTGGAAGAAGAAAGGGAAGAGCAAAGGTTGCAACAAGACAAAACCAGGCGGCAATAAGAGGAAGAGCATGAGGAGAGAAGGCAGTTCATGCAACAGATGATGGCGCGATTCGCACCCTTGCAAGAAAATCCAATGCCGCCTCCTCAACAGCCGGCCACGGCAAATCCACATCAACTTGCCACTCCACCAAGATGGCCAGAGGTACCCAGACCAGCTGTGCCTTTAGGACAATCGGAATTTCAAGCGGAAGAAGAGGGTGAGTCGATACCGTTTGAGGAGGAACCATACTGGGCACAAAGGTATTTTCAGAGACCTTTTTGCAATCAGAGGCAAAATTATGAAGATGTGCGCGACAGACAAAACCGCTGGGATAGAGGGTTAAGTTAGAAATTTCGAAGTTCATAGGAAGTTTGAGCCCGGATGAATTTCTTGATTGGTCGACGGTGGTGGATGATTTGCTATGCATCAAAGAAGTCCCACTAGAGAAACAAGCTGCATTGATAGCTTTGAGGTTCAAGAGCAGGGCGGCGGCTTGGTGGTAAGCTAACAAATACCAGAGACATCAGGATGGGCTGCCTCGAATTGAAACCTGGAATGAGTTGGGACAGGAGATGAGTCCAGAATTCTTACCTTTGAATTATCGACAAACGCTCTATGTAGAATTGCAAGCATTAATTCAAGGAGCGAAGAGTGTGGATGACTATACCTTGGAATTCTAGAACCTTGTTTCTCGAAATCAATTGCAAGAAACAAAATAACAACTGATGGCGAGATACATTCATGGTTTGAAGGCGCCATTGTGTGATGCACTTCAAGTTCATACTATTTTGAGCATGACGGATGCTCAGTTAAAGGCCAAAGCCATGGAGAAACTTTGAATAGACAGCGGCCTCCAACTGGTCGAATTGGTCCAACTCCTCCGTATGGATTGTCTAGTACATCACAGCCCTCATCAAGTGTAGCAGCGGTGCCAAGGGTGGCTTCCACAGCAACACCATCTTCGGCAAGAGTTGGAGTTCCAGCGACCAAGCCTCCCTCAAACAAGGCCTCCATTCGATATCATAGATGCCAAGCAATAGGGCACTATGCCAACGAATGCCCAACGTTAGGATTGCAGCTATATATGAGAGATACACATGAAGACAGTGATCCGGCTTTGTGGTTCGACCAACAGGACACTGAAGGAGAGCTGGAAGTTTTCAACCCCAAGGATGTGCAAGGGAAGAGTTTGGTAATGAGGTGAATCTGTTTGGCGCCCAGGAGTGACGAGGATTGGAGAAGAAGGAATACGTTGATTGAGGGTAAGAGTTGTCGAGTGATCATAGACTTCGGTAGTTGGGAGAATGTCATCTCCGAGGAAGCAGTGGCAAAGTTAGAACTGACTACAGAGCCGCACCCTGACCCTTATCAACTTGGTTGGGTGAGCAATGCCAATGAAATTTGGGTAGATCGACGGTGTAAAGTGCAGATGAGCATCGGTCCGAATTATTCAATAACGATTTGGGCTGATGTTGTGCCAATGGATGCGTCACACTTGATTCTTGGACGACCATGGCAGTTTGATAACAATGTCATCTATCATGGTCATGATCACACGTATATCATTGGAACAAGCGATAAACGTTGGGTATTGAAGCTGCTGTGGGAGAGCAATGTAGGGGAGAAGAAAATAGTCCTCTATGTGCCCAGTGCCGAATAAGATTAGTTAGTTTAGGAACAGGATGTTTGTTCTGCGTTGCTCGCACGTTGCTTGATTTCAGCAGACAGTTGTGGAGATGTTTCGGATGCTATTCAGCCGACATTGGAGAACTACAAGGATGTTCTTTCGACATCCTTGTTCTTCCAACTGATTTACCGGAAGGACTTCCGCCCTTGCAAGATGTGCAACATCAAATTGACCTTATACCAGACGCTCCATTGACGAACAAGGCCCACTACAGAATGTCACCAGAAAGTGAGGAGTTGAAGAAACAGGTGCAAGAGTTATTAGACAAGGGCTTCGTTCGGGAAGGTGTTAGTCCTTATGCGGTACCGGCTTTGCTAGTGACAAAGAAAGATGGGTCGTGGCACATGTGTGTGGACAACAGGGCGGTCAATCGAATCACGATAAAGTACTGTTTTCCCATTCCACGCCTTGAAGACATGCTAGAACAGTTGAGTCGGGCAAAGGTGTTTTCGAAGGTGAACTTAAAAAGCGAATACCATCAGATTCATCCTTGTCCGAGAGATGAATGGAAGACGGCATTCAAGATGAAGGATGGGTTGTTTGAGTGGACATTGATGCCGTTTGGGCTGTCCAATGCCCCCAGCACATTTATGCGTGTGATGCACCAGGTTTTGCGGCCATTTATTAATGACTTCGTCGTCATTCTAATCTATAGCCGCACTTCAGAGGAGCACATCGAACATGTCAAGAAGGTATTGGACACACTTTGGCAACATCAGTTGTTTGCTAATCTATCAAAGTGTTTATGGATGGTGCACCGGCTGGTCTTCCTTGGGTATGTTGTGACAGACAAGGGAATCCTGCCGGATGAGTCAAAGGTAGCTGCAATTCGCGAGTGGCTGATTCCAACATCAATTACACAGGTTCGGTCCTTCCTTGGACTGGCAGGATTTTATCAACGGTTTGTCTATGATTTTTGTAGAATCGCAGCACCACTGACAGATTTATTGAGGGACTCACAATTTGTATGGACAGCAGAAGCTCAAAGTGCCTTCGAAGCTTTGAAGGATAGGTTAACCCAAGCTCCTTTATTACAATTTATAAATTTCGAAGACCTATTTGAAGTTGAATGTCATGCTTCAAAGGTTGGAATAGGGACGGTTCTTTCTTAGAATGGACGACTCATGGCATACTACAATGAGAAGCTAGGTGGTCCGAAACTAAATTACTCAATGTACGACGTGGAGTTGTATGCGCTTGTCAAGGCACTTTAGTTTTGGAGGCATTACTTGATTCAGCGGGAGTTCATTGTCTACTCTAATCATGAGGCGCTGAAGTTTCTGCAGGGGCAGAACAAGCTTAGTGCTCAACATGCTAAGTTGGTATAGCAACTACAAGAGTTTTTGTTCTAGATTCGTCACAAGTCGAGCGGGATCAACCGGGCTGCAAATGCTTTAAGCCGACGACATGTATTGCTTTCCATAATGCATGCTTACACGCTTAGTTTTGAACAGATCCAGGAATCGTTGAAGGAGGATGACTTCTTTGGCCGAGTAATAGAAGACGTCAATCATGGGAGTGCCTTAGATTATGTACTTCATGACGGGTATCTTTTTCGCAGCAATTGCCTTTGTGTTCCTTCAACTTCTTTGCATTTATTGATTATACAGGAGTTGCATGAGCAAGGACACTTTGGTAAGGATAAGACTATTGCACTGGTCCAAGAGAGGTTTTATTGGCCGAGTATAGATCAGGATATTTGAACCTATGCGAAGAGGTGCCGTGTTCGTGCTTAGGAGAAAGGAAGTGAATCGTCCCAAGGGTTGTACCAGCCATTACCGGTTCCCAAGGTGCCCTGGAGTGATGTGTCACTGGATTTTGTTGTGGGGTTCCCAAGGACGTCTCATGGCAATGATAGCGTGATGGTAGTCGTGGACAGATTTAGTAAGATGGCAATATTCACGGCTTACAAGACTACCATGGATGCCTCTCGATGTGCTGCCTTATATTTTGATGCTCTGGTGAGGCATTTCGGTTTGCCATTATCTATTGTTTCTGATCGTGATTCACTCTTCATGAGTCCCTTCTGGCGTGAATTGCGGAAGAGGATGGGTACAAAGCTAAAGTTCTCCAGTCCATACCATCCACAGACAAATGGACAAACGGAAGTTGTCAACCATAGCTTGGGAAATATGTTGCATGCCCAGGTAAAAGTTCTCGGTTTATGGGAAACCTTGCTGCCCAAGATTGAGTTCGAGTTTAACAATAGTGTCAATCGGTTAACGGGTTACACACCATTCCAGATTGTCTATGGCTTCATGCCTCGTGGGCCGTTAGATCTTTTGCCGATTGAAACTCCTAACACTAAGTTCAAGAAAGTGGATGATCGGATGGAAGAATTGACATTGCTCCATGCTAAGGTAAAAGCTGTGTTGGAGAAGATCTACGTCAAATATAAAGATGCAGCTGATCGTCAACGCCACAAGGTGCAGTTTGAAGTGGGTGATCTTATGTGGGTATATCTGAGCCGAGATCGATACCCGTTAAGGGAGCATAACAAGTTGAAGCCACGAAAGATTGGTCCATGCCAGGCACTTGAAAAGCTGGGTTTCAACGCTTACCGTGTGGAGTTGTCCGACAGGATGTTCATCACCAACGTGTTCAATGTCAAGCATTTGTATCCGGTTCATGAGGACCCTTTGAACTTGGGGACAAGCTCTTCTGAAGAGGGGGAGCCTGATGCAGGAGCAGACGGTGCGAGTCAATGTGAGCAAGAGCAGGCTGAACCGACCAAGAAAATAGAGCCACGAGTGCCTAGACGTTCAACAAGGATTAGAGATATGGCTCGGAAATAGGGGGGCTCAGATGCAGGGCCTTGAGAGCCTTTCGGACCTTTTACCATTTTTTGAAATATTTTTAGGTTTAGGGGCATTTTTGTATTTTTGGTGATTTTTATTTTTATTTTTTTAATTTCCGTTTCTGATTCGGTTTAGTTTTCATGGAGGCTTATTTAATGTTTTTCGGCTGGACAGCTTCTAGGCAAATTGAATATACAGAAAATTCTCAATTGTCATGTGTTTTTTTTGGCTACTTCCTTGGAATTTCTTGAAAACTTCATCGTCGGTGATTATAATCGCATAACGACAAAAATTCAATTGTTGATTTTAATGATATCGAAGACTAAGAGCGATTCTCATTGCATCTTTGTCAGATGGCTCATAGTCCGATCATGGACAGGCAATAGAGGCTATGTTAATAAGAACTTACAAAGCTGTAAACAGGCAAATGTTAATAAACACCGTCAATCAAGTTTACACACAAATACAAGCCTATAAACTTGGAGTTTTTGGCTACTTCCTTGGATTTTCTTGAAAACTTCATCGTCGGTGATTATAATCACATAACGATGAAAATTCAATTGTTGTTTTTCATGATATCGAAGACTAAGAGCGATTCTAATTGCATCTTCATCAGATGGCTCATAGACCGATCGTGGACAAGCAATAGAGGCTCTGTTAATAAGAACTTACAAAGCTGTAAACAGGCAAATGTTAATAAACACTGTCAATCAAGTTTACACACAAGTACAAGCCTATGACATGAGGTTAGTAGCTACAGAAGACAGTAGAAATTAACCTTCAACAAATCCAGCTCACTTGTTCCAATTCCCCGAGAAAAGGAAATGTGCTACTTTGAGCAGGCACCCATGGGATCCACATTCTTAACTATCCAAGGATGCTCCAAAATCTTCTCAAGTGAGAGCCTTTTTGAAGAGTCCTTTACTAGAAGCTGATAGAAGCGAGGATATTGAATTAAAATGAGGAACTAGATTCATGTTAGCAGCTGTTTCCTCTTACATAAATGTAAAGTTCAACAAGAAACTTACCAGACAAATGAGATTTTTGGCTTCTTCAGACACATCTGGACAGGAAGGGAAGCTGAGATCAACTTTCATTATTCTGCAGTGTTTGATGTCAATCAGTTTTATGGTACGGTCAATGAAAACCTAATGACATGACTATGGGCATCCTCAGTTACCTTCTGAATGTATCAGTTTGGCTCTCTGCCTCAAATGGAGGGACACCATACAGAAACTCATAGCAGAGAACACCCAGAGTCCAATTGTCAACAGCATAATCATGAGCTTTGTTCTCCACCATTTCAGGTGCTAAATAGTCCAATGTTCCACACATGGTGTGTCTTTTGCTTCTTGATTGTACGGACCATCCAAAGTCAGCAATCTTCAACCTGCCCTGCAATCGAATATTAGGGAGATGCTACTTAAAATTTGCGCTCCTTGATATCAAAGTTTGTTCTGAACCAGAGGATTGAAAATTAATTCTATAACTGCAGTGATGGAACTTTCTCATATTCACATAATCTTTACGAACAAACATTGAAATGAAATTCATGATTCTTGCACTACTTTATTCGCAATCAAAATTAAAAAACCTTTCTTATTAAAAGGGATACATCTTTGATAAGGGATTCAGAAACATGAAAAAATGGATGTGCCAAGGTAACTTTGTCCAAATGCTAAAGATTTGAGAAGAAGCTCTGATTAGCAATACCTCATGATTAATTAACAAGTTCTCTGGCTTGATGTCCCTGTGGATCACATGCTTCTCATGACAATAAGCCAATGCTTGTGTGAGACTTGAAATGTACTAGAATTCAAAGTGAAATAAAACATCAAAAGACAATAATGGAGAAATCAAGACGAATAATAAAAAACATTATTAATCTAGAAAATTCTATTTCAAACTAAGAATCAAGAAATATCTGAATCCTGTGATAAAGCCTAAATCATCAAAAATTGCAACTTCTGCACAGGTTATGAACAAGAAGAGACTACATAGAATCTCAACTTTGAATCATCTTTTTGTAACAATATCTTTCAAATGCTAAGAATTTAGTACATACACATAAAGCAGCCCCCCCCCCAAGGAAAAAAAAAACACAAAAAAAGGGAAAATTATCTCTGCAAGTATAGTACAAACCGTGGCAGCTTGGTTTTCAGAGAGATGGCCGGACTTACGGAGCTCCCTGTACAGCTCACCGCGGAAAGCATACTCCAGTATGAGAAAGATGCGCTGGTCATCATGGAACCAACCAAAAAGTCTCAAAATGTTGGGATGGCGAAGGTTAAATTGAATGTCCATCTCTCTCTTCAGCTGGTGTTGCAATCTGTACTTTTCTATCTGCTCTTTGAATATCACCTTTAACGCCACAATGTACTTACTCTGCAAACAGTCTCTTATCAAACAAATTTGCAAAATGGAACTGAATTCTCGGGAATCAAAAATTCCCTGAACATCATCATACCTTGATTTCACGGGCGAGGTAGACGCGTCCGAATTTGCCCTTGCCGAGAGGCTTCCCGATTTCGAAATCGTTGATTGACCACTGCTTTTTCTGGAGATTTGGTTGCTTTCTGGGTGGTTTCTTGGGGTAAATTTGAGTTTGGGAAGTCATTTCTGGTGAATTTCGAGAGCAGGAGAGGATTCTCGAGAGATTAGGGTTTGGAGATTGTTAACGGTCACAGGGACAGGAGGGAACTAGAAATGTTTTCACTTTTCAAATTGGGATAAACAACCTGCCTTTAGTTAGCGTAACGGTCTCGATTCTGAAACAAGTCGATATTCAGTTTATTCTAAAATGGTTTCGTGGAATTTTTACCATTCTATACCGTACTAATTATAGCAGGCCTGGTGCTTCAGAAACCTAAAAATAGTGAGAGAAATTAAAATTTTACCTTTAAACTAGAGTAAAACAATATTATTTATATAAAAATTATATTCCAGAGCCCATGTGAAAATATTTTTTGAATTTTTTTTTTTATTTATAAATAAATTTTATATAAAAAAAAACTTAAAGAAAAATTATTGTGCTAGTCTTAATTAAATCTTAATTATCTCATTTACAAGCAAACAATATATTAACATATTAAAAATCATTTATTTGATAGTATGTATTTTAGTAAACGTGTAAGTTATTTCTTAATATATCTGAGAGTACTCTAAGGGTAAAATTGAGTGGTACATCATTAATAGATAATCCGTCAAATTTTGCTAATTCATTAATAAGCAATAACATTTGTAATTTTCAAAGGTAGGGAATTCATAACAAAATGAAAATAGGTGGAGTGTCACTATTTCTTTTTGTGAAGAGGGATATAAGAAAGGTTAGGAGAAAGGTAAATGTTAAAAAATATATATCTTTTTTTTAAAAAAAAGATAATCCATATATGAAAATAAAAAAAGGAATCGCTATTAGAGATGGATCAAAGATTCTTGTTTTCAGCCTTTTTAGTTTAAAAAATAAAAATATAAAATCCCTTATTTACTAACAAAGATAAAATTTTAAAACTCATTGTCCAATCTAAATATCGATAAAAAGAAATTTCAAAAATAATTATATAATGATACAATGAAATTGTTATATAGAGTAACCGAGTTCAAATTGCATTTATGTATATATTTATTTAGTCAACACAATCAATCTCGCATAAAATATTTATAGGAGTGCTCCTTAATTTGATCTTGAACTTTGTTCCTCTATAGAACATTTTTATAAATATACATTTACGATATATAAATAAATAAATATATATATAAATATATAAATATATATATATATAGATATACTAATGAGTGAACACGTCTTAATAGAAAAAATATATATAGGTGCGCTCCAACCGTTATCGTAATGGAATTCTTGTTCCGCTTGGTTGGTTGTATAAGCACTGTAGCAAGAATTCCGTTACGGTAACGGTTGGAGC
>JAOXNR010000022.1:12911919-12927965 GCA_028571225.1 Parsonsia alboflavescens
GTAGAATCCAAGTAAACTACTAAAGCTAAGTATTGTTTTCCTAATCAGACTAGGAAATAAAAAAAATAAAAAAATAAGGAAGAAAACAATAAAAAAAATAAAACAAGTTTCTAAATAAAATTCTATCTAATTAAAGAAGTAAAATTATTGAACAATCTTGATCTTGCTCGTCTACTTGTACTGCGTCAATTACTCACCAAAAATGAAGATCAAGATCAAAGATGATAGGGTTGGAATGATATAAGAGTTCAAAGCTTTTGTTGCTTGATCATGTCTTGGTTTCAATACTCCTTCCTTTCTCAAATTTTCTCCCATCCAACAAGTCTCTCTTTTGCTCCACTTTAGAGCTGAAGGAAAAAATGGGCTTGGTCTGGTGATGGCGGATTAAAATGGAAAATGGCTACATGAAGTTGATAGGTGGCACAAGGAGGATACATGTGGCTTTGTGGTGGTGTAATTTTGCACCACCTCATCGTTCTCTCTCTCTTTTTTTTTTTTAAAGCAATTTAAAGGGGAAGAGATGGAAGATCCTTGAAGGCCAAGGATCTCTGTCACTATATATATATATATATATTTATTTATTTATTTATTGGATGGTATTTAGGTCAAACTTGTAGTAACTTTGCTCTAAAATTTTCAATTAATTCTTGAAGTGATTTCAAAAATCTAATTTACCCATATTATTTTACTATGAAAAGAGCTTTCCAATGCTATAAATTTTGGCTTAATTGGATAAGAATTGGTCACTCAAATTGATATCTTAAGATTAGGGACTAAACTGTTGATATCCGAAGATTAGGGATTAAACTGTCCAAATTCCATTAATTGAATTTCTAATAAAAAATTTCCAAATATAAAAACCATTACTTGATTAAATCATGCCTTGAGGTAATTAAATCACATATTTCACAAATAAAATAAATTTTTTAAACTAACAAACCATGTAAGAATAAAACTCCAAGAATCTTTTAAAGGAAAGGCTCAATTTTCGTTGATTTGCAAAGTTAAGTTGAGTACGGCCTTACTAGTTTTAGGGTGTTACCTTTTACTATCAAACTTGATGGTTTTGCGAGTGTTCTTCATGAAACTCTTCTAGGGTCATTGATTAATTACTTAAGGACTTTTCATCATGGTGGATAGAGTGTTGATTTGTGTACCAAACTCAAGATATTGGTTGATATTGACAGATAACATAGGTCAATGTACTAGTTATGATCTCATGATGAGTCTTAGGAATTAAGAGTTTGATGTGTTTGAGATTGATGAATCAAGGTGTTCCTTTCAAGATCACATCATCTTTTGGTATCAAAGCCTAAGTTTACCATCATAATGTTGGACTATCTTATTTGGTTTTTTTTTTATTTTTTATGTTTAGTGTTATGATCATATTTGCTTTTTTGAAACT
Source organism: Parsonsia alboflavescens (assembly GCA_028571225.1). NCBI lineage: Eukaryota > Viridiplantae > Streptophyta > Magnoliopsida > Gentianales > Apocynaceae > Parsonsia > Parsonsia alboflavescens. The sequence goes on from JAOXNR010000022.1 coordinate 12,913,325, forward strand.
CTATGATCTTATGATTGTTTTTTGTTTTGTTCTTCTACATCTATTTTAGTTTCTTCTTGTAATCCTTGTGTTCGTGAGAATTAAGAATAAGGACAAAAAAAAGTAGCCAATTCTATCTGTTCTGTGATTGTTCCTCTATCTCTTAAAAAAAAAAAGGAAAGAAAGAAATGGTAAAAGGGAGAAAGAAAACAAAAAAGAAAGATCGAGAGAAAATAAAGTGTGAAAAATCGAAAATATCAAAAAAGGAGTACAAAAAAAGAAAAAAAGTGAATTATTATTGAGGTCTATTGATTTAAAAGTGATATCTCATGTGAAGTTTGATCAATTGTTGGATAGAGATTGAAATATTGACATTGATTTTCCTATTACCTACTCAAATTTGATATCAGGGCAATTGAAAATGTTGAATACATTGAAATTCGGGATCACTTTTCTTTAACCTCAATTTTTTTGACAAAAAAGCATTTCAATTTTTTCTTTGGATTCCAAGTATTTGATCAATTTCTTTATGCTCATTAACCTATTTATTTGAAACTCTTAACAATTTGGTTCTTGGTCATTAATCAATATTGACTAGTTGATTGAGATTTTGTCGATACTTTGGCATTCCTTGCTTGAGTTGATTGCATTGCCCATTTGAGTTACTTAAGAAGTTGAAGAAAAGTTTAGAGAGGTAAAAGACGGAAGGGGATGAGTTCATTAGAGCTAGAGAAAAAGCTATATTTTGAGTGTAAACACGAGGGCAAGGTGAGGAATAGATATATCCCCTGTTTTTCTTTGTTTTCTCTGTAGGAAAATCATGACTATGGGAGATGACAATGTTAGCCATGCTTCACTTTTGTTGAAAATGGAGCAAATGTCAAGGAAACTCTCTACAAGTATGAAGGAGATGAGAAGGGACTTCAACTCAAGAGTTCAAAACTTTGCAAGAAAGTTAGATGAGCACCAATCTAAACCTCTTAGAAATCATGTGCAACAAGGAGGAAGGAGAGGTGAATATCAACCTAGTTCTTCTATAGAATATGTGCCATATAAACGAGTTGAAAGAAGAAATTATTAAGGAAGTCTACCAAGAAGAAGACATGAGCATATGGAGTATATTGATGAAGGCTATTGCGACCATGAAGTTGAAAGAAACCCAAGGGGGAAAAGAAGGGATGGAGATTGTCATTCCTACTATAATGAACATGGTGAACTATTGAGGCATAGAAGATATGTGGGGGTTGAAAAACCATCATAATGGAACAATGAAAGGCAAATGTCCAACGGAGGCAGCTCATATGGGAGATCTTATGGTAGTTCAAGTCATGGTAATTCTTCATTAACTAAATTTCAAAGTGTTTGGTCAAGAGAAGAGGAACCTATGCCTAAAATGCAAGAGGTGAAGGGGAATCATGAAGTTATGAGTGAAACACTAGCACAGTCGTCTAGAAGTGGAGACCTCAAATATTTCAAATGCAATGAACTTGGATATGATGTATCACAATGCCCAACATGGGAGAGAATGAAGCTTTAAGGAAGATACCACAATCACAAGTGAAATGAAAGATGAAGAGAGACCTCAAGTGAGTCTTGAAAAAGAGCAAATTCAAGAGGTTCCTAGTGAAGTGAAGGTCATGTGACACTTCATGAAGGGGATGACCAAAGAGAAACTCTATTTCTTGTGAGGTATTTGATTTATGAGAGGCCATGTAACATGGTGATCAATGGTGAAAGGAGGGTGAACATGGAAAGTCAATATGCTGTTGATAGGTTGAGACTTAAATGCATGAACCATCCAAATCCTTTTAAACTTCAAGGGATAAATGAGATTGAGGGGTTTATGGTTAAAAATCAAATTAAGATTCCATTTTCTATTGGGGATTATGAAGATGAAGTGCTATTTGTTGTGTTACCTATGAATGAGGGACACTTGTTGTTGGGGAAATCCATGGTTAACCCATAGGGGAGCTACACTTGATAGCCATAATAGAAAGTATGTCTTCAAGATTGGTAGAAAAAGGATACATCTTATCTCATTGTAACCATAACTAATCAAAAGAGTTAACAAATGGGTTGAATAGAAAAATGGAAGAGTTCTATTGAAGGAAGAAACAGATTCAAATTGTGAAGAAGCAAGAGTTCTCAAGTGAGGAAGGTAGAAAATAAAAAAGATGAGAATATGTTGAAAAATTAGCTTGAGAATGTAGAAAAGAGAATTACGAGAAAAAGAAAAAAGATGAGGGAAAAGAAAAGTTTGAGATTGAGATAAAAGAAAAGAGTGAAATTGAAAGAAAATATTAGAGTGGAGAAAATGAGAGTCATTACACAAGAGGAAGAGAGAGCGAGAGTGCTTTGAGAATATACAAGGAAGTCTTGATTTCTACTTCTACATTGACCATTCTTTTTCTTATGTTCTTGTGCCAGCAAAATTTCAAGAATTTGATCGAATAAACAAGTTGAAGGAAGGAAAGAACAACATGGAGATGAATGTTATGTTAAAGTGGGACACTATTACCTCTACACTCGGTCATAGATGTTGAATTTTGAGCATGAAGGAATGCGTTCTATGGCTAAGAATTACTTTGGAAATGCTTATGATTTATGGAAAACAAGATGATCTTGTTAAATCTTTTAAGCATGCAAATTTCTTGACTAGTGGAAGTGAGTTGTATATCTCTATGAGCTCTTTGAATATTATGCTATGTCTCGTGCTAGATAGGGAATCATTTGTAAACGAGCATGCTTGTGATTATTTGCTAGCTGTTACGAAACAAATTGCATATGATGAATTCTATAAGCATATTGATTCTTTGCTTGGAGGAAATTCTTTGTATATGCCTAATAATTCTATGTGTGGTTTTTTGAAACTTAAGGTTCATGGAAATGATTTGGAGTTATATTCTTGTGCTTTGAATTACTTGAATTTCAAGACTAATTACAACTTTGCATCATATATAAATAGACTTTCAAAGTTTGTCTTAGATGACCTAGTATTGTGGATCTTTGATATTACAATTCTTAGTAACAACGTTTATCTTTGTGGTCTAATATGTATATTCATTGTTGATTCTAAGTTGTTGGCTTTATTGTTAGAAATGTATTTCTTTGTGATACATAAAAGTAGAAAGTCTATGCTTTCTGAGGATAATTCTTTACTGAGATTTTTAATGAGACATTTCGTGTTGAGGAATTTCTCTTTGGAGAAGTTGCAAAACTTCATGAATATGATGGCAACATGAATACATGGATCTTGATTCTTATTTGGTGCAACTATATGATTTTATGGATTATGTTTTGTGATAAAAATAGAGATTTGTTGAGGTTGTGGAAGTATTCCTGATCTTAGGAAGAGTATAATGTTGTTCATCTTGATGAAATGCTAAATCCTAGCATACGTGAGAGTTATATTCTTCTTGATTTTACACATATGTTTGATGTTTTTGACGGGGGACATTTGAATGTTAATTTGAGAAAGTGTAACTGGTGTTTACATGGTACAATGATTCTTATGTCTATGATGAACATTCTAGGTTTGTCGTTCCTTTATGCCATGCTCTATGGGGGCATAGACCTTTGGAGTTGTTGTTTTATGTTCTTAATGATAGAACTTTGTTTAGTTGGTGCTTACCATGGAAAGCTTCTCTTGCATATATTGTTTCTTTTAATGAGAATATTGTAGATGCAAAAGAGTTCAAGTCAGCCAAGGAATGTCCACCACGTAAGTGTGAAAGTGAACTTAGGAGCTTTAATTCCATAGCTTCTTAGGAGGATAAAACTTGTCAACTCTTAGATAGTATTGAATTACTTGGTAGGTATTCGTTTGATCTTTTAATCAATAGTGATAATTCTCTTCTCCATTTAGGACTTGAAGATTCAAGGACGAATCGATTTTAGGTGTGGGGGAATGATGGAGATTAACGAAGAATTCAAGCATTGGTGGAGCTATCTTGGGAGCCATCCATGGAGGAATGCATTGGAGATAAAGTTCATGGAGTTAAAAATACTTGCAAGGACAAACTAACACTTGAAGGCTTCATGAACAACAAGCTTGAAAGATGGAAGTTTCCATGCAAGGATTTGTATTTCAAGTTCAAGCTTGAAGGTAGGATGAAGATGGCTTGAACACACATTTTGATGCACCTAAAATCATGTCATTTCAGTCCAAGAACGAAGGATCAAAGAAGGGTGAAGAGATCAAGCCAAACAAACCAAGAAAGGCCCCAAAGAAGGCCAACCAATGCCCCCACTGGTGCTGGTCAAACCACCTGTAAAGCCCCAGCATCTAAAGCTAACCGGCGCTAGGACCGATCCCAACACCGGCATCGATCATGCCCCTAACTGACCTTTTCAAGTTTTTATGACTTTTCTTTGTAGTTTTTGATATTTCATAAGGGTATTAATGTATTTAAACCTTATTCATGAATTATTAGGTTAATTTAGGGCTTTAGGACTATATATAGTCCTTATCTTTGTAATTGAAACCAACATTTGAATCATGACAAACAATTAAACTCTTTTGAGTGACAGCTTTTAAGATCAAACTTGATCTGTTGTGAGTGTTCTTCACAAAACTCTTCTAGAGTTCTTGATTAACTTCTTAAGAGCTTTTCATCACTTTGGTCAGGGTATTGATTTGTCTATCAAACTCAAAACATTAGTTGATGTTGAAAAACAACATAAGTCAATGCACCAGCTATGATCTTATGATGAGTCTTGGGAATTGAGATCTTGATATGTTTGAGGTTGATGAATGAAGGTGTTCCTTTCAAGATCACATCAACTTGGTGCAAAAGACACCCAATACGGTCATGGGCCTTCTCTAGATCTAATTTTACAATCATCCCACCTTTCCTCTCTTTTTTCTTTTCATGGAATGTAATAGTTCTTGAAGGATTACAATATTATTCGACGCTTGACGTCCAGGTATGAAGCTGCTTTGATTTTCCCCAACTAGACTATTCATCAACAATTTCAGTCTATTGGCAAGAACCTTTGTAATAATATTCCTCATAGCATTACGAAGGGCAATTGGCCTAAAATGTGACACTTTCTCTGCTCGATTCTTTTTTGGGATTAAAGCAATGAGCGTCTTGTTCATCTCCGACGATATTGTTTGGGAGTTCCAGATTTGAGAGATAAAGTCGAAAATAGAGGTGCCCAAAATGTGTTAATATTTTTTCATAGAAAGTTGGGATTATGCCATTCGAACTAGCCGCCTTATAAGGACATATTTGCAAAAGTGTATCTCTTACTTCAGATAACTCCACAAACTTGCTAAGCTCAAAGAGGCCATTTAATGGTAGAGGTAGAAAACGCCAGACCAATGACACCCCTTGAGCAATAGGTTCTGCAGTACATAAGTTGATATGAAAATCCTGAATAAGTCGATGCATTATCTCATAATTGTCCTGCCAACAACCTGCACTATCCTTTAATCTCAAAACTGTCTGTTTAACCTTCCATTGAATTGACATGTGAAAGCATTTTGTGTTCTATTCTCCTTCTTTCACCCAATCTACATGTGCCCTTTGTAGCCATTATTTCTCTTCTTGTCGTAGTAATAAGAGGTATTCAGATAACAACTCCTTCTAGAATGACCGTAGAAAGGATGATGACTGGGTGGTTAGAAACACCTGAAGTCCTTCAATTCTTGCAAGGCGACGTTCTTCTATCAAAAAATATTACCAAAATGTCTGCAACTCCACTGTTGTGCTCTAATCACAAAAAAGGACAGCTTCTCCTTAAAAATCTATACTCGGTAAAGACCAACACTTCTGAACACAATGTTCAAAGGAAGGAATAGTGAATGAGGATGCTTCCACTTGAAACTGTGAAGGACTTTTCTTGATAGGAGGTAAGCATTGCAAGAGAATCAAATGATCATCTGAGTATATTCTGGGCAGATGCTAAACAGATGCTTGGGGGGAAAGCAGCCTGCATTTTCCATTACACAAAGCTCTATCTAGCCTTTCCAAAACTAAAGAAAAACCTCTAGCTTATTAGACCATGTAAAAGGAGAACCAGAAAATCCCAAATCAAGTAAGTTGCAGCTATTGAGCATGGTACACATTCCTTTAATGGCAACTATATTTTATTTATAACCCCATTGTTTCTGACTCAGACTCACACTGAGACTAAAGACCTGATTGAAATCTACAGTAAGTAACCAAGGACATATAATTACAAAACCAAGGTTACCCAAATATTATAAAAAAAGCTTACGATATTCAATCTGAGTTGAGGCATAGGTTGCAGTGCACAACCAACACGCACTAGAGCCTTCACCCGCAACCAAGGAAATAGACTGCTCATTACATGTCAACAATTCAAGATTGATCTTACTATCATCCCATAAAATCCAAATTCCACTAGAGTAACCCCGAGCTATGATCCTTAATGATAGAATCATGATTTATGATCCTTAAGTTTTGTAACTATATATATTGCTCTCAAAGATACAACAATTATGGAGAAATTTAATCTCCTAAAATACTATTTTTTCAAATCAATACAAAATAAGTCAATAAAAACCTAAGTTTGACTTTAATCCTACATCTTTTTATAAGAGGAATCCTATTAACTATTCATATTCCTCTATAAATAGTTTGGCGGCAAAATGATTAATTTAGTTTCATAACTTTTTTTGACCATATAGATCCATATCTTTTTTTTTATTTTATTTTTTAATATCCTATAACTTTTTTTTTGTTTTGGCCATACAAGTTCATATCTTTTTTTTTTTATCTTTTAAGATTCCATAACTTTTTTGTTTTGATCATGTAGGTCCATATCTTTTTTTTAAAAAAATCTTTTAAGGTCCCATAACTTTATCTCATTTTTGGACCTAGTTGGTCACCGATAAAAAGTTATGAGATTTGAAAAGATAAAAAAAATATATGGACTTGCATGGCCAAAACCAAAAAGTTATGGAACCTTAAAATATTTTTTAAAAAATGAACCTATATGATCAATAAAAAATCTATGGAAATAAATTGGTTATTTTGCCATAATTTGGCCTTCAAGTAAGCATATTTTTTCTTTTTTTTTTTTCTCTTTTTTTTGGGTTCCCTCAATTTTTATCACATTACAGACATATGATATTTTAGGGATATTTGCTAGTTTTTTTTATAATTAATATAAGAGGAAGCATAATACACAAGGCTCTAAATCTCTTATTACATATTTGTGTGTTATTTCTTTTTATACTAATAAAATATCAATAAAAATCATACACGTAACTTTTAATTATTATTTTTTAAATATATTTTATATGCTAAATCATAAAAATATAAATTGAACCTTAGGATAATTCTATTTTAGGGATACATATTAAACTTTTACTGATGTAATAAGGAGTGACACATAAATATGTAATAAGAGATCCACAATGTAATACACAATGTATAAGTGATACGGAGTGTAAACTTCTAAGAATCTTGTTGCTCTACAGAAGTCATGAATTTAAGAATTAGTAATATTAAACCTGCGCAATACGTAGTGGGTGTGTATCGTCTCAACTATGATTCAAAACCATTAAATATAAATATTTAATACTATTATACTATGAAATATTTATTTTAACCAAATAAATTAAATGATTTTTATTGATATAAAAATGTGTAATATTAAAAAATACAAAATACTTCTTGATAACATTTAAAAATTTTCTATTCAAATGTCCTTCAGAATCACAATCTCTTGAAATTACAGACATTAGACAACAATTAATATTAATATTAATCGTGATCAACGTTTATTATATGATTATAATAACAAAAATCACTAAACCCTTTGGTGTTTTTCTATTTGCTTGAACTCAAGTTTAAATGAGAATAAGAAAATCAATTACTCTATCGGAAAATCTATTCAAATGTGGATAATGACTTACATTACATATGTTAAATCGGTAAGAATGTCATACATATGCTGATCATTATTATTATGAGGTCTTTTGTCACTCTTTAATATACATGAACAAGTCCTTTACGCTAGCCAAAACAAAAATATTAATCTTTGTCATGCACCCACCAAGCAATGTTTATTCTCTTTTTGAACTTTTCTCTTTATTCTCTTCGGCCATGGAATGATTTGGAGTGATGTTTTTATAATGAATCTCAAATTAAAAATTTATTTGTTCACATTTTAATAGTCCAATCATGATTAAATAGAAATTGAAATGTAATCAAACCAATAAAACTTTAATTAAAAATAAAAATATATTTATTATAGATATCATATATTTACTAATAATATAATGAAAAAATAATTTTTAGTATTGGTAAACTTTAATGATTAATAGTTATTTAATATTTTTTAACATCTATTTCAAGTTAAAAACTTTATCTTGGAAATAATTAGATCTATAATTTAATTGAAGTTTGACCTAATGTTAAAAATATATTTGAAGATTTCTAGTGAAAGCTAAACTAATTTGATCCTATTGTGTAATTAAATGGTTTTTATGTTATTGATTTGAAATATATCAAGGGTTCAATGAGTTAAAATAAAAATTCAAGGGTAATTAGAGTAAGTTGACAAGATTAATAAATTAAAATAAAAGTTTAAGGATTTAATAGGGTTATTGTCATAAAGTGAGGGGTAAGTACTACATTAAGCCAAATTATAATTGTCGTAATGGGATTAACCAAAGTCATACTTTTTGGTTAATTCTGGCCCAACAGCAGAATCATCTTAACCTTTTCTTGGTTCTGTATATTTGATTATATATTTATGTCTTACGCAAAAATAAACGAAATCGTAAAAGTATTTAATACATATGATAAATTTTCATGAGTATAATAGAAAATTTGTAATAAAAGATCTTAAACTCATTTTTTTTTCTTTTATATATTTAATCTTTTAAAAAACCCCCCCGCATCGCTCAATGACTACCTCAAAAAAAAAAAACATGTCAAAAAATCGTTAAAAATTTTGACTACACCTGGTTCCTTTTGTAGTTATATCTTAGGCGGTCCAAGCACTTTTTGACTTTTCAAGTTAACACATAGATAGTAGTTCATTAATGTCATTAATTAAGAATATAAATTTAGAATTTTTTTCCTGAAAAATCTTGTGAGGACAAAAACTAGATTTATTTTTTTTAATTACTGTGTTTAAAGCATAAAATTAAAAGTTTTATCTAAGTATAATATAAAATATTTTTTTTCAAATATATGTATATATATCCTAAAATATAACTGGGGAAGAGTGCGTTATAATTTATTCTTTATTTAATGAACTTTCTACAGCTATTAACTTTTGGTGGCGCAAAAAATATCTCATAATTTTTTTAAATGGAATAAGAGGAATAGCGGTGTCATGGGAGGACGGACCAGAGCTGACAATATCGAAACTCTTTATGTTAATGCATTTTCAAACCAAATTTCCTCCGTTTTGACTAAAGACCAAATCCAATTTCAGAGCTTCTTCCAAGCTCCATACAAAGAGATAATCCATGGGTTTACTAGTCTTAGCATCAGTTTTTCTCCTTTTCCTTCTCCTTCTTCAGTTTCTATTTTCTTCATTCTGTTCCCATTTCGGTGGACAGCGGCTGATTCTGAAGGAAGAGCTCAAAGGGTTTTGTTTCTTAACATGGGAATTTGCTGGGGTAGTCCTGCAAGTTCAAAGTTGGCCCATGCTTCTTCTAGCCAGTTTTATGGTAAGAATGAATAAAGATTAATTTGCTTGTTGGATTTTCTCTGATACTAGTATATTCACTCGACAGAATCTGAAATTTTAACCTACTTACTCATGGGCCTTTGAACATCCAAGAATTGAAGTTCAGAATACCTGTTCATGATCATTCTTAATTATGGGTTGAACTATTTTGACTGTGCCTGCCATTGAATATGAGTTCAAATGTTTACTGGTTTGATAAAAATATGATTTTTCCATTCGCCATCTTAACATTTTTAGGTATGCTAAGTAATTTCAGGAAATCAGAAGTTTATGAAGATTGATGTAATAAAGACCGAAGTTCTGACATCCGATAAAGGAAATAGCACTTTCTGATGCAATTGTAGGAGAAACTAAAATTTTTATGTTTTTAAGCAATATTCTTAGGAACAATTTCCTGGTCAAGTTAGGGATACGTTTCCTAATCCATGTAACTATGAAGACAAAAAAGTTGGCTGAGTAGGTGATTAGTTTGTCTTGTTTAGGAGTATGAGGCTAAAAGATTAGGTATGCTAATTCAGATATCCAATCTTGTGTTGCTTATCTTCACTGGATATTTTATATTTCTGTGTTTGTGTTTCATTAATATTGCAAAGCTGCGAAGAATTTTGTTGATTCTAAATCCATGATGAACTGAAGGATTTCTGTGAGCATTTTTTTTTTTCCTGAATTCTTTTACCTTTGTCTGCAGTGTTTTGCTTACAGAACTACTTTAAATGCTAATGGTATGTGACCAATTCTAACATGTGTACGAAGGCATCTGATCAACTTTGTTGATTATGGTGGGTGGCAATTATTATACTTCTTTTTCTGATGTGAAGAAATAGATTCATAAGATCATCAGTGCACTTTTGCATTTTTTATTTTGTACTTGTAAACTATGCTAACGAATTGAGGCCATTAAAATTTGTATTTTTGGCCTTCTTGATGAAGTTCAGTCTCTGTAACTATCTTCGTATTTCCTCTGCATCTCTTTGGAGATGAGGGCCTTCTAGAATGAGCTTCACTTGTTCTTGCCTTGATTAACACATCTTCTGACCTGAAATTGAAATCTCTGGATGAGGAAAGAGAACAGGTCTGCAAGAGTAGAGGTGGGGCATATGTATGCCTTCTCCCATTTTTCCAATACAATTTCACAGCATCATATATCCTAATGCTTCTTAAATGATATATGGTAGGAACTATTGATCTCTTTTCACTGCTTTGTAACTGAATAGCTATACATTAACCTAATTATGTATTACCCTTATATTGCCTTCTATTATGATTGGTATATATTGAAAGTAACTATTGATATCATTTTATTTTGTCCTTGTAATATTCATGGTCCTAATTAGGTATAAGTAATTATTCAGAATATTATTATCCTTTTTTTAAATGACTACGGACTGAGACAGGTCTCCTTCCACTTGATACTGTAATTTCCATCTGGAATTCAACTTTGTTTTAATTAAGGTGCACCTTTAGCCTTTGAATCAATTGATGCATATGGCATTGTTAAAAGCATTTTCTTACATTCTATCATTTATCTTCCAGAGACAAAATCACGCCCTGGTAATTTGAAACAAAGTTTGACTCCTTCCAATCAGCAAACTGTTTCAGGCAGCACAAAGAATGTCGTTGTAGCAGTCAAATGTGATCCCTCAATCTCCAGCAATTTGAAGTCCTTCACCTTCAATGACCTCAAGACTGCAACCAAGAATTTCCGATCTGATAGTCTTCTTGGTGAGGGAGGATTTGGATATGTCTTTAAAGGATGGATAGATGAAAATACATTTGCTCCCAGTAAACCTGGAAGTGGGATGGTAGTAGCAGTTAAAAAACTTAAGAATGAAAGCTTTCAGGGTCACAGGGAATGGCTTGTGAGTTTATTAGATTCTATTGGAGGTATTTTGATTTTACATTAGTATAGTGCACCACAAGTTTCTCTCTAACTGGATTCCACGCTTATTGACAGGCAGAGGTTAACTACCTTGGTCAGCTTCATCATGAAAATTTAGTGAAGCTTATTGGTTATTGCTCAGAATCTCAGAATAGATTGTTGGTCTACGAGTTCATGCCACGGGGGAGCTTGGAAAATCACCTATTTAGAAGTGAGAACAGTACCTCCTCAACATATTTCACTTGTTTCATTTTTTTGCTCATTCATAGTTCCTTGTATAAAAGTTTAAAATGGCTGATGCATGATGAAAGAACCCGATTTGTTGTCTTCATAACTGAAAAATCTGGAATTTTCATGTAGTTAGCTTCATATTTTCTTTATCTGCTGCTTCAAAATCATATTCCAGAAAACCTGCCATTAGAGATAAATAAATATCTTTCAAGAAGCTTTTGTGCATGGTTTTATTCACATATCTTATTGAATGAGAAAAAGGGGTCAGTCAGGTAATAAAGTATGAATATTCCTGGGGTAGCTGTGATTTGGCAATGTGCTTCAGATAGCTGTTTGTGTTTGTAGCTAATTAATAGCAGAGGGGTTTCCTTGTCAAATTGTCAGTTTTTTCATGTAAAACCTTCCATTTCGCAGAGCTTATTCATCTAAGGATACTTTCTGTGTTAGACAATCATTCAAATGTCACTTGTGTGCTAACTTTATGTATTTTTTCAATCAATTAACCTTGAAATACTTCATCATGTATCCTATCATGCATAAACAAAATTGATCACTTGTTTGCTAACCTTATGCATTTTTTTAATCAATTAACTTTAAAATACTTTACAATGCATCCTGTCATGCATCAAACAAAATTGACTCTGTAAATTTTCATCTTAGTCTTAGAAACTCAACATCTCTTCTATCACATTGTATCTCGTCCAATACATTTCTGTTGACATGTCCTTTTCTAGTTTTTGTGTAGGAAAAAACATAATTTCTTTTTCTTCATAGTCTACTCAGATTCATTACAGCATGTTGTGTTGCAGTCCTACTGAAATTATGAATTTACAACACCCTGTATAAAATATTTGCTATTATCTTTTATTATGAAATGATCCACCTTCCACAAATTAGCTCACCATGGATAAAGGAATTTAACAGGGAATGGTATTTTATATTTTGTATTTACGTTTTTTTCTTTTATGTGTTTTATCATTTTAGCAGCAGGTCTTGGCCTTTATTTTGAATGTTGAATTCAAAAATTTTCTTTTGGTGTGTACTATTTAAATTTGGATTGTTCTGTTTGATTTAAAATATCAGCATGTTAAATATTTAGTTCATAGAGCCAATCACTAGATTCTCTGGATCATAGTCTTAATCCTTTTGCAGAAGGTGTTCAACTTATGCCTTGGGCTACTAGGATGAGAATTGCAGTGGATGTTGCAAAAGGTTTATCCTTTTTACATGGTCTAGATGCGAATGTCATCTACAGGGACCTGAAAGCTTCCAATATTCTACTTGATTCAGTTTGTTCTCACATTCTATATCTCAATTTTTTGCTTTTAATTCTCATAACTGCTGAAAACTTCTTAGTCAGAATATAATGTCACAAAACAACTCTTATCTGGCACCAAATTTTCAGGATTTCAATGCAAAGCTTTCAGATTTTGGCCTTGCAAGGGATGGTCCTAGTGGAGATCGAACTCATGTTTCAACCAGGGTTGTGGGAACTCGGGGTTATGCTGCACCGGAATATATTGCAACAGGTTTCTTCTATCCTCCTAAAAGCACATTGCTTCCTTTCAGAAATTTCATGCTTATTTAACTAATATTTTTTTCAATCTTCCCAACAAAATGACAATGAAACAGGTCACCTTACTCCAAAGAGTGATGTTTACAGCTTTGGAGTGGTTTTGCTGGAGTTGTTATCAGGAAAAAGAGCAATGGGTGATGAAAATGCAGGAGCTGCTGAAGACACGTTGGTGGATTGGGCAAGACCATTCCTTAGTGACAGCAGACGTGTTACGAGAATCATGGACACACGGTTAGGGGGTCAATACTCAAAAAAGGGTGCCCAGGCTGCAGCTGCCCTTGCACTAAGGTGCCTGCACATGGATCCTAAGCATAGACCACCCATGCAGGAGGTTCTTGACGTTCTGGAACAAATTCATTCCCCAAAAGACATCCATCCCAAGGATTCAAGAACAAGAGGAGCGGCACTGGGAAAATAGCTTAATACTTAAGTTGGAACACAATCTTCTGCATAGACAGCTCATATCAAATAGAACTTGAGAAAATAGGGCCATTTTTCTAAGTTTTGGCATGTAGACTTTGTCATGTTTGGGATGTGCAGTGTATATATATTGGTGTACATCATTTTGTCCATCTTGCTTCCAGGAGGCATCAGCCAAAAACTGGATTCCCGTAAGATTGTTAGATACTCTCATTCCTTGAACCTTCTTCATTTTTGCCGATTGTACTCGTGTTCTTTTATTGTTCTTGATGTTTCAGTCCACCTTTAAGAATTCTTCTCTTCCTGAAAATGCTGAATTCTCTGTAAATAATTTGTTTCTTCTTTTGAGATTTAGAGCATAAATTTTCAGCTATTAATATTATGTATAACTAGTATAAAAATTTGCACGTTCGGAAAGTTATTAATAATAGTTGTATAAAGTAAGCAATAATAAAATTAAAAATTAAAATGCATTTAAGAAAAAGTAATTTTAACGTATTAGCCATCATCTGTTGAAAATAAAAATTTTCTTAAATTAAAAAATGGGAAATATCCATAAAAGTAATTTATCATGTCATCCATGAGGTAAAATGAAAAATACTCATGTATAATTTTCAATCTCTTTTCAAAAAAACTTAATTAATTAAATTAATACTTTCTCCATCACTATTTATAAATCATCAAATCTAACTTTTATTCACTAATTATAAGTCATTATTATTAATTTATTAGGTAATTGATTGAATTTTTCCTTTATTACTTGTGTTTGAGTTATTCATCTCTTTCTTTCCAAAACTCTCTTTTTCCTTCAAATCTTGTATAAAAGGTATTTTTGGAAAAAAAAATTTCTTAGTTTTACAAAATGAGGACGGGTG
>JAOXNR010000022.1:12945781-12958403 GCA_028571225.1 Parsonsia alboflavescens
CTGAGGGAGTACTGCTAGAGAGGAGCTGGATCTGCTGCACACATAGGTAAGCTTCCACCACCAAAAAAAAAAAAAAGCGAACTCTGAACTCCGTCTTACTTCTTGTTCAAGTAGTCATTGCACATTGCTATTCAATCCACAGGCAGAAAGGGAGATACAATATAATTTTGTCTAATTATGTTTCTACAGCATATGATTATGACAAAGGGAATGTCCACCCAAATCACCTAGGTTAACGAATTCATTAATCATCATAAACAATGTGGATGAACCTGTATATCCAAGAAATCAAGAATGACCATGTAAAGCCACATCAAACATACATGTGCATAACAGTGACGATTAACATGAGATATAGGAAAAAGCATTTAAAGAATGTAATAAATTTCTTAATTACATTAAATCAGATAAGACGGATACATGTAAGATCATAAAACAAAGGCACCAATTTTTCTACACAAAAGGAAAAAATCAGGAAACAAAAGAACTATTCATGACAAGGCACTCGGTCCTTCACTTCAATGAGGAATCTGATCTTAAAATACAATCTGCAGTCCTCTCTCTGAGGAGATGAAAATTTAATTAGCTGGACTACTCACCACTCGGCCTTCTCAGGTTCCATACGAACTACTTCAGCAAAACCTTCAAGTGCTGCTTCTGGGTCCGTTTCAACCATGCCTATCAATGGAAGAGAAATTGAAAACTGAGATACCTAAAGAAAAAAGCTTTTTGGATGATTAAAATCTTATTTTAATCATTAAAAAGAATAAAAAATAAAAAAACAGCATAAGCAATTCACAAGCCACAAGTGCAAAACAAGATGATGCCAAAATAAATGAGAAAGACATACAAACAGTAGGTCATCAGAAACCAAGTCAAGGTCTCATAATTTAAACTTCAAACAAAACTCAATTTAATTGTAACATATAATTAGCAGTTCCTTTATTCCTGGGATATTTATAACTAGCTTCATATCTATATTTAATTTTGTTTTCTTCTTATGCTAACATGTTTAGAAATATCTATATATAGTCTTAGGAATTATATATCGTTTGGGGATGGAAGAACATTTGCCCACATGGTACCCATTCACTACTATCCAAAGTTGCCTTTCACAATTAAATCACGTTAAAGAAAACAAAATTAATCTAGTCCTCTCCCTCTCACAACTTCAGTATAAAATATAAGTTCCATACAGTCTGACTAAATGTCAATTTTAGAGAATGGTTTAGAACTCGGCAACTAATTACCCTCAAATGTGGCTTTTAGCAACTAATAAGTGCAGCAACATTAATTCACTGATAAGTTCCAGATACCCTTTTTGTGAATCTTTAGTAACTATGATAGGAACAAACAGAACAGTTGTGTTACATTTCGTTGAAGTATTAAGTAAACAGACCAGAGCTTTGCAAGAACTTCTCAGAACCTATTCCAAACTAAAATAGTAAAAGCAAAAGCCTGCACTCGTATGAACCGCGAAATTTTCCAACATAATGAATGTGCATAAATTTGAGGAAATTATTTACAATAGAAACTCCCAGAAATTTACCGGGGGAAAACAATGAAAAACAAACAAGAGATATTCACAAACCTTTGGAATTGTAATATTGGTTCTCAATGTCAACATCCTGCTCCTCAGGCTCCTCATCTGAGTACTCGAATCCATAATCTTCCATATCTGCATCATCTACCAAAAGAAAAATAATCTTTTTCCCCCCCAAAAAAATAAAAATAGAAGACAACGAAAACAACGAAAAGAAGTGAAGCCGGGTTGAGAAGCTTGAATTACCGGAGCCCATGATTGGCAGATAGAACTTTTATCAAAGAGTGATGAGATTTCAACTTCACAAACCGCACAAAGATACTGTAGTGATTACGCACAGCTGCTTCGATGAAATCTGATGAATTTAAAAGAACACAAGAAAGAAGCGGAGCACTTCCTTTCCCTCAGAATTTAGACGGGATTTGGATTTGGGCCCGGCTGGGCACAGTGGCCCATTCAGTTGAACTAACAGGTCTCCATTTGCCCGTGCGGCGCAGAGCTAGAAATAGTTACCCATTTAAAAATGCTCGGGAAATAGAAAGGTGTTTTCTTATTTACAAAGATTTTTTTATCTAATGGCGAAATAGCCAATTTCATCCCCAATCATTCAATTTTAAGTCAATTAAGTCCCTCGTTATTTTTTTAATCTTTTTAAATCCTCAAAATTTTTATGTTTTGATCAATTATGTCCTTTTTGCTTGAAAATGAGTTATTCAGGCAACTTAATAAGAAACTTCTTACTTTTTGTCAACCAGCTAGAGGAAAAAAGGAACATAACTATTCAACTAGTTTTCCCCTTCATGAGACCCACCCACTTTTTTTTTAAGGCGGTGAATCCCTCAAGGCATCCTAGACAGTATGAAGTAAGAAGTTCTTGAATTCAAAGTCATGCTCCTGATTCTAATTGTTCTCATGGCGTTTTATCCAATCTATTCTTTAGCCTCGTCAATCAAATATACTGATTGGTTAGGTATAGAATGAATATGCTTTATGACAATCAAGCCATCATTGGAGAAATCATTACACTCAAGCAAGCAACGGTACATAAGACGAACGTCACTAATGCAACCCTTGAGCTTGACTTTGGTTCTTGGGTACTTGCACCCGGTAAGCACAACTTTCTTTGCCATAAAATTTGAAAATATCGAGCAAAATATGGCTTCTCACTTTCCTCTTTGCTCCACCTATATGGTATGGTTTGCATTATTCAGAGAAATGCTAATTAAAACAGCAACACCAAAAGGAATCCTTCTTGGTGTTGATTTTGTGAGATTCAAATCACAACCCAACACCATAAAAAATTTAGTGGATTATTGATTTGGTAAAGGGAAAGTTAATTGAATAATGATGTTTCATTTTTGCCCCTAATTGGTTGACAAAAAATAAGAAATTCGTCAATGATTTTCCTGAATAACTCATTTTTAGGCAAAAAGTACTTAATTGGTAGAAACATAAAACGTTTGAGGACTTAAAGAGATAAAAAAATAAAGAGGGACTTAATTGGTTTAAAATGCAAAGATTGGGGGATGAAATTGGCTATTTTGCCCATTATAAAACTAACTTTTTCACTCTATACTCATTTAAACTTTTACTTTAAAAAAAAAACAAAAGAAAACTAACGAATTGAAGGTAATACAACTACATCATTGATGAAGTTTCCTTTAGTGGAAGTTGTAAAAGATTTCAATGAAATAAACCTTTATTCTCCTTGTTGAAAAAAAAAAAAAACACTAAGTCTGGTGAATTGAGTTCGGGAGAGTTGTTGTTTCTTTCTTCACAAGACCAAGTAGCGTCATTGGGTGTTCAGAGAAGTCGGTTTGCTTTTCTTTTTCGCTGTTATGGTCATTGATGCTTTTGTTTTGATTTCAAAGTGCTTTTGGGTACTGGTGTTTGTTCGTTTTGTATTATTTATTTGGTGTAAGGAAGGAAAGAAGGAGAAAAGGAGATTGCAAAGTGTTTGGCATTGTAAATGTTGGATTTTGCTCCAAAAGTGCCAAGGGTTGGACTAACCTTCGGGAGTTAAAGTCCGACCTTCAAGAGGTCACGTCCGATCCTTGGGAGTTTTGCTTCCCCCCCCCCCTCCCCCCCCTTTTTTTCTTAAGATGAATCGACCTTCAAGAGTATTTTTCCAACCTTCGAAGTATTAGACTGACCTTCAAGCAAAAAAAAAAATTTTTTTTTTTTTGAGTTGAATCGACCTTCCAAACAAAAATTCCGACCTTCAAGCTTTTTTTTTTTTATATAATATTGTTTTATTAAGATATTTCTCCCCTTTTTTTTTCCTATGATTTCCTATACGTGTTCTTGAATATTTTCTTTGGATTCTCGTAGAAATGGATTACATTAGAATTGTTATTCATATGGTTCTCTAAGTGGAAGGGTGCATCCGATAGTCATACCAAACGAAATTAGTCATGAACATTTTAGGAGAACTATGGCAAACTGCATGAAGATTGATTTAAAGCAATTCAATATACAAATTTTAATTGCATCCAGATTATCTAGTTAAAGTATTAAAAAAATGGACATTGAAGATATATACAGTATTATGTATTTGAAGGCGGAAGTCGATCCAAAAATGGTTGTCGTTAACAGAATTGAAAGATTACATTAGTGTAATGGTGATCATGAAACGAATGGTTTTGTTGATTCATATGAAAGGAATCCGGATGAGAAATTTGCACCTTTAAATGATGAACATGAGATATCTGGAAATATTCGCATCGATGATGATGATGATTACGAAAAAGAACATATCCGTAGTGTTGATGATGATAATGTACCTGACAACTTTGACTTTGGCATCAGACATTTAATTCCTTTTGAACAATTTATACTAGACCCTTCTACTCCATTCACAAACATGGACTAAGGTGAGGATGAAGAGGTGTATTATTCTAAAGATGAAACCATTCCACTCTTGGATTCTATAGGGAAGGATGAAATTTTTAACAGTAAGAAGAATTGACAGTAACAGTCGGCCAATATTTACTTGAAAACAAATTTTCCTATCATGTGGTGCCTTCGGATAAGGCAAGATTCGGGGCATAATGCAGGAATAAAAAAGATTGCACTTTCATGATACGTGCACAGTATAGAACTGGATGCCAGATATGGGTGATCCACAAGTTTGTCCCAAGTCACAGTTGCATCCAAACTTTACAGCAAAACCAAAATAAGGGTGTAAATGCATTAACAATTGGTCGTATGTACGCTGGTAAAATCGTCAAAAATGTGATTCAAGACATGCGAGAGAATTATAGGATGAAGTTAGGATATACTAAAACTTGACGATCTTTACAGCGTGCAAATGACATATCTTATGGAACTTCAAAAGACTCATTTATATAGCTTCCATCATACTTCTACCTCTTGAAGTGTACAATGGTGACCAGCATACATGATTTAGAACAAGTGTCCAAGATATTTTTGGAACAATTGGACCGTGCCAAGTCTAAACAAAAGAAATAAAGAAATAGTTTCCTAGTTTGATTGGGAAGTTTTAATAATTTACTTGATTTTTATTTACTAGTTTAATTAGCTTTAGTAGTTTACTTGGTTTTTATTTCCTAGTCTGATTAGGAACACAGAACTTCTACTAGTATAAATAAGGATGTATACCTAAGAGCTAAGGATTCCTTCAACTATCAATAATATTTCAGAGTTTTTCTTTCTTTCTTTGTGAACTCAAGGTTGTTCGAGGATTCGAACGTCTTTCTCATTTGGTCTAGTATGCTAACTAGTCTCTTGTGTATATTTCGTTGAGTCAAGTGGTATCAGAGCTAAGTTTTGCCTAGTTTGATGGCACTCAACAAGCAGGATGACACACATATTGACGTTGCTCGTGGGTCTTTTTATCTTTGGGAGATGATGACGAATCAACAAACACAGATCACGAAACTCCGTGATTCCATAGTCGAGAGTCGTGATGCAGTGTAGTTACTGACCATCAACATCAACCAAGGAGCAGGAAAGGTTAATGGGAATCGTTGGATAGGGGTTGCCCAACGTCGCCCTTTTGACCTTCATCGGGATCGCTCTAAGGGAGTTGCCCAAGGCCAACTCGTTGAAAATCAAATCGTTGCTAGACGCCAGCCCCATCATTTTTCTGACAGCGAATGATCCGGATCTGAAGAAGAGGTTGAAGACATACTGATAGGAGGCTGACAGAGACAGAATCAATGGTTCGACGACTACCATCTGAAGGTAGATCTGCCCCTTTTAGCAGTAATCTTCCTATTGAGGAATTTTTAGATTGGATTTTTGAAGTCGAGAATACGATGGATGTGCCTGAATCAAAACAAGTAATATGGTTGGGTATAAATTGAAAAGTGGTGCTACAGTTTGGTGGGATGAATTGCAGGCCAAAATATAGAGGCAGGGAAAGGATTTTGTGTGAACTTGGAGCAGAATGAAACAATTAGGGATGGACAGATTTTTACCCCAAGATTATGAGCAAAATCTACTTCATGTTTATCAAAATTGCAGGCAGAGGTCAAAAACCGTGTTTGATTACACGGCTGAATTTAATCGGTTGGCTAATCGCAATAATCTGAACGAGTCAGAAGGGCAACTAGTTGCTAGATATCTTGACAGCTTGCGACCCTCTATTCGAGATCAGATTGGACTACAGATATTATGGGATGTGGATGAAGCCCATAATATGGCATTGAAGGTGGAGCAGAAATAGCGCAAGCCAACTTATTCCAGGTATCGTCGAGGTGCCAATTGTAGTTCTTGCTGTTCAGACAAAGAGTACAACTGTTGAGGGGTAAAGAATCGGAGGGGATGCTCAAGTGAATGAAGCCAACAAAACCTCCCCTAAGCTTCCCAACCCATATGCTAGGCCCACGTCAGGCAATGCTTTAGGTGTGGCAAACCGGGTCACTGTTCCAACGAATGAACCGACCGAGATCTACACTTAGTGACGAAAGAAGGCCACGAGGCCGAGGGGTTTGTGGAGGATTGGAAAGAGGAATACAATAGGGTTGATTTTGTTGAGGAGGAAGGAGAGAGGGTGAATTGCATAGTGCAGCGATTGCTATTCGCACCAAAGATAGAACACAACACCCAATGCCAGAACATCTTCGATCAAACTGCTCAATTAACAAAAAAGTTTGCGACTTGATCCTGGTTACTGGAAGTTGTGAAAATTTTGTGGTGAGACGGCTAGTGGAGCATCTAAAGTTGCCAATGGAACCTCATCAAGCTCCTTATAGTATCAGCTAGATCAAGAAGGGACCCATGGCAAAGGTAATAAAAATCTGTAAGCTTCCTATTTCAATTGGGAAATTTATAAATCTACTGTTATTTGTGATGTCATTGATATGGATGCTAGCCATGTCTTATTGGGAAGGTCGTGGTAGTATGAAATAGCTGTGATATATAAGGGTCGTGAAAATGTCTATTATTTTAATTAGCAAGGTTATAAAATTGTTATGGGACCTATTGAGATAAAGGAGTCTGTAAGATGGCCTCAAGAAGAGTTGTCATTGTTTCTAACTATTGCTAGTTGGGAAGATGAGTTTGTAACAGATTTCAAGGAGTCCAAGTAGGTTTTTGCCATGATTGTGAAGACGTTAGTACTAGAGGATAAAACAGACGATGCTGATATTTTGGTGCCTTCAAAGATACAGCCTTTGTTGGAGGAGTTCAACGAGTTAGTCACTGATGACGTGCCCAATGAGCTCCCTCCTGTGAGGGACATTCTGCATCAGATTGATTTGGTGCTTGGCACGAGTCTGCCTAATCTACCACACTACCGGATCAGTCCAAAAGAGAGTGAAATTCTAAGGGGGAAAGTGGAAGAGCTATTGAAGAAGGGACATATTTGAGAAAGTTTGAATACATGTGGTGTTCCAGAATTATTGATGACAAAAAGGATGGAAATTGGCGGCTATGTATGGATAGTAATGCCATCAACAAAATCACAGTGAAGTACAAGTTTCCCATACCGCGACTTGACGATATGCTAGACATGCTAGATGGGTTGAAGTGGTTTTCCAAGATTGATCTACAAAGTGGGTACCATCAGGTTTGTATCCGACCTGGGGACGAGTGGAAAACTGCATTCAAGATCAAGGATGACCTTTATGAGTGGCTTGTCATGCCATTCGGCTTTCCTAATGCTCCAAGTACCATCATGAGGATGATGTCTCAGATCATGTGACTGTTCATTGGGAAGTTTGTAATCTTTTATTTCGACGATATCCTTATCTATAGCAAAACAGAGGAAGAAGATGTGGATTATGTATGCCAAGTTTTAGTTGTTTTGTAGGAAAACTAGTTGTACATTCAACTCAAGAAGTGCAGTTTCTTGACTCGTAGTTTATTATTTCTTGGCTATGTGGTGAGTTCTGAATGCATACATGTGGATAAGGATAAGGTTCGCGCCATACTTGACTGGCCCGCTCGTTAAAGTGTGACAGAAGTTCAGAGTTTCTATGGCTTAGCTACCTTTTATCGGCATTTTATTTGGAACTTCAGCACTATTGTGGCTCCAATAATAGAGTGTTTGAAGAAGGGTAAGTTCATGTGGGGAGATGAGCAGGACAAGAGCTTTGCTTTGGTGAAGGAGAAGTTGAGTACTGCACTAGTCTTAGCTTTACCTAGCTTCGACAAAATATTTGAAGTTGAATGTGACGTTAGTGGCATTAGAATAAGGGCTATGTTGCCCCAAGAAAAGAGACTAGTGGCATTCTTTAGTGAGAAGCTGAGTGAGCCAAGGTAAAAGTGGATCACCTACGACCAAGAGTTTTATTCTGTGGTTCGTGCTATTAAGCATTGGGAGCATTATCTGATTCAAAGGGAATTGGTATTGTATATGGACCACCAAGCCTTGAAGTATGTCAATAGTCAGAAAAAGCTGGATGGTATGCATATGCGATGGGCTATTTATCTGCATAAATTTACTTTCACTATTCTGCATAAGTTTGGGGCTACTAATCGTGTAGTTGACGTGCTCATTTATTAATGACCCTAGCTCATGAGATTGTGGGGTTTGAGTACTTGAAGGAGTTATACCCGGAGGATGAGGATTTCAAGGAGACATGGGAGGTTTGTGATCAAAGGTGGCCTATTGGGGAGTTTCACATCACTGATGGGTTCTTATTTCGGGGTAACCGTCCCTGCATTCCCAAGACTCCCTTAAGGGAAAGCTTGATCCGAGACCTTGATCGTGGAGGGTTAAGTGGACACTTAAGAAGGGACAACACTGTGGCGAGTTTGGAGGAGAGGTATTTTTGGCCTCAGTTGAAGTCAGATGTAGGGAATTTTGTACGAAGATGTCATATCTGCCAGGTTTCAAAAGGTCAAATTCAAAATACTGGTCTTTATACTCCTTTACCCGTTCCTAACTCTATTTGGGATTACTTGTCTATGGATTTTGTGCTACGATTGCCATGCACTCCCTGAGGGATGGATTCTGTGTTTGTGGTGGTAGACAGGTTTTCCTAAATGATGCACTTCATTACTTGCAAAAAGACAACTGATGCCTCTGATGTGGCACGATTGTTTTTTGTGAGGTGGTTCGATTGCTTGGGATGCTCACATCAATTACTTCTGACAAGGATGTGAGGTTCATGAGAAGTTCAATGTGGGGTGCTCACAATGCTTCAGAGAAGTTCAATTACACATCCTCAAACTGACGGACAGACTAAAGTGACAAATAGGAAATAGGGGAACTTGATTCGCAGTATTAGTTGGGAGAAGTCGAAGCAGTGGGATCTTGCTTTGCCACAGACTGAGTTTGCTTTCAACAGAGCCGTTCATAGTGCCACGGGAAAATCACCTTTTTCTTTGGTTTATGTGACTCTGCCAAGGCATGTTGTGGACTTGGTACAAGTGCCGCGAGGGACTAAGGTTAATGTAGCAGTTGACGCGATGGCAAAATAGGCACAAGAGGTTCAAGAACATAGGAAGCAGAAATTGGTTGAGACTAATGCAAGGAATAAGAAGGCAGCTGATAAGCGAAGGAGAGGTTTCCCATTGGAACCTACAACAAGTTGCAGCCCAAGAAGTATGGTCCTTACAAGGTGGTGTAGAAAATTGAGGATAATACGTATTTGATCGATTTACTAGATTCTATGAAGATCTCTAAGGTGTTCAATGCTGGTGACTTGTATAAGTATTGTGCTGCGGAGCCGCTCTATCCCAATTTGAACTTGAGGTCGAGCTCTTTCAAAGAAGAGGGGACTGATGTAGAACGAATGTCTGAGATGTTTCTGGAGTAATTGAACATGCCAAGTGGAAACAAAAGAAATAAAGAAATAGTTTCCTAGTTTGATTAGGAAGTTTTAATAGTTTACTTGATTTTTATTTCCTAGTTTAATTTGCTTTAGTAGTTTACTTGGTTTTTATTTCATAATCTGATTAGGAATACAGAACTTAGCTTTAGTAGTTAACTTGGTTTTTACTTCCCAATCTGATTAGGAACACAGAACTTCTAGTAGTATAAATAAGGATGTATGCCTAAGAGCTAAGGATTCCTTCAACTATCAATAATATTTTAGAGTTTTTCTCTCTTTTCTTGTGAATTCAAGGTTGTTCGAGGATTCGAACATCTTTCTTGTTTGGACTAGTAAGCTAACTAGTCTCTCATGTATATTCCCCTGCATCAATACAAATGGAGGAGGAGCACTTTCTTAGGTCATTTTTTGTACTTGGTCCTTCGATCAAGAGTTTCAAGTACATAAGACCCGTCATTATCGTAGATGCAATATATTTGAAAGGTGCATATGAGGGTAAAATTTATGTAGCTGTCCGTGCACATGGAAAAGGGAAAACTTTTCCCCTTACATTTGGATTTGGTGAAGAGGAGGGCAATGATTCATGGGAGTGATTCTGAAGAATGCTAAGAACTGCATACAGATTGCAAGATGATTTGGTAATTGTATCTGATAGACACAAAGGCATACTACACGTAGTGGGAAAAGTGTATCCCAAGGTTTCATGTGCTTTTTGTTATCGACATTTGAAGGAAAACTTAAAGACAAAATGCAGAGATCATCGTGTTGTAGTGATTTTAAAAAATGCAACATATGCCTATGATAAGCATAAATGTGACTACTTTTTGGGTTGCTTAAAAAATATGTACTCCGGAGTTCACTGTTAGTTAGATGTTGAGGTAGGGCGATCCTGTTGGTCACATGCTTACTGCTTGAATAATCAATATAACCAAATGACAAGCAATCGTATGAAGTCCTTCAATGAAGTGATCACGAAAGCTCGGAAGTTGCCTATTACATCAGCTCAAGAGTTTTATAGGGGTATGTATCAAATTTGGCTCAACAAACGTCGAGAAGTAATCTCTACAATGCCTAATATTATCACCAAGCATGCTGTGAAACGAATTGAGAAGCAAGTTGTGAAGGTTGACCAAGAAAGGCTGCATGCTAAGTCCATTCGAGTTAAGGAGGAGTACATCGTCGGTAATTCACCACAAGAAGCAAGTGTTGTTGTGGAAATCGTTCAGAGGACTTGTAGATGTTGGAGATAGGAACTAGAAGGAATTCTGTGTAAACATGTCATTACTGTCACCACGTATTGAAAAAAAAACTTTGATATAATTTAAAACAACTCTTAGAAAGGTTAGATCGACTTTCCAATCCACCATTTTTAAGGTCGGTGTGACCTTCTGGGCTATCTTTTCTACTCTCCGTATGTTTACATTATAATTTTTTAGAAAATAAATTTAGAATCATATCTCAATTTTTTTTTATCATCTTTAACCATGTTAAACTCTTTTATAGGGAAATTGGGACTCAATACTACACTCTATACTGTGGAAATTCATTTGACACAGAAATACTGAATGTGGCATATGCACCTTCGATACAGCCTGTTCATTTGTGTTTGACTTTGAGTAGAATTGCAGGTTTCAATGATGTGGTTGTCAATCCCCTTCTTGGTAGAAGGGAGGTAGGAAGATCAGAAGAAGTTCAGTTCCTTTCTCGAAGTGAACACCATTGGAAGAAAGAGTGCAAAATATGCAAAAGAAAAGGACACAATCGTCTAACTTTTTTGAAAGTAGTCAACACAAAAGCTTCACTTCCTGAAATAGACTAGACAATATCAAATAACGGAACCCATGAAATGCCCATATCTAATCCAGTACCCGAACAACAATCTTGAGTTTTTGAAGAAATGTCTTCAGCGGCAAGTGAAGGGGGAGATTTTGTTAATGTTAATGTAAGTGTTTTCAATGAGAGAGTGGATTTTTTTTAAGGTGATGTCGGTGTTGAGATGAATCGTGGCTTGTGATTATTTTCATATTCTTTTTAATTACATAATATAAATAAAACAATTATATAATTTCATTTTCAATTATATAATTTACATAATCTAGAAGACATTTACAATATAAATAAAAAAAAGACTATTGGGACTACATAGACTCTGGGGGACCACTAGGACTCCTGCTGCTCCATGAAAGCGTAATCCAAGCCATCTTGTCCGTGATGTGTTGGGCTCCATCTGTAATGCCACCTAGTCTGAAGATGCCACCTCAATAGTTGCGCCATGTAATATGCAATGTATTTAGCTAGTCGAATTTGGTTGACGAGGGATAGCATTAATGTCCAGAAAAAAAGTATCGAACCTGGTAGGTGGATCTGCAATGCATCCCATCCTAGTATAATATCAGACTTGTAGTAGAAGGCATGGCATCATTCTACAGACCGGCTCCATCAAATCAATCTTGCTTGCCCATGCCTTTGGAGATGGCTTCAGGTCGTATTAATCTTCGTCGCCATCATTGAGATCCTCAACAATAACTAGTGATTTTGGTGGCAATAGAGCATCAAGACCTATAGATACATCGAAAATATTAATTAATATAAATTATAATTTACAAAAAGCCTTAAATAAAAATTATATTTATTACCTCTTGTGTAGGGAAATAGACCTCGAATCTACAGAGAAACGAGATCCAAATCCCATAGAAAATTTTTAACAAATGAGAATGAAACATACCTTTTATTGATGTTTGGAACTGCAGATCTGTTCTTGATATTATCGAGATCTACTAGACTTAAAGTCTTCTAATCTATTCCCTAAGAAAATCTGGGTGAACAGATGGGA
>JAOXNR010000022.1:12958503-12985754 GCA_028571225.1 Parsonsia alboflavescens
TAATTGTGAAATGTTGTGAAAAATTGGGTAAATAAGAAATTACTGTTTTAATATGGGTAAAAATGAAAACGCCCCCATTTTGAGACTAAATTGGCCCATTTGTCTTTTTTAATTTTAACTATAATTGAATTAACTAAGAGGATGAATTATAATTCATTTAGGACATCTACATGAGTGCAATGACAAGCGCACTCAAATATCAAACCTATCAACATCATCCTTAATTAGCGGAATGTTACGGGAAAACTCCTTAAAAAATTAAAGAAAAAAAAATTAAAGATGAATTATAGACTAGTACTCCGTAGAGAGTTTCATTTAATTAAATGAGATTTATGTCAAGAAATCTTAATACTATCGAGTTCAAAATATTTCATATTTCATTAAAAATAAAATTTATTATTCTTTCTATTCAAAATTGAATATTTACATTTTTATTTTGAATTATTTGGAAATAAATGTCCAATTTCCTAAATTAATTAAAATTATCTTAAAAAATTAATATTATTGAATGTAACGTGAACTAAGTCAACTTAATTTTTTTAAATTTGTTCGAATCAAAATGGGACATTCAATTTTGGATGAAGGGAGTATTAAATATTTTGAAGGTTGTGACAAATTTGGTTCTAACCATATTGATGTTTGATTTAAGTTCTGATTGTTGATAGGTGTTGATGCCCTTTGAATATTCAATATATAAATGTGCTGAAATTTGATTTAATTATAAAATGAAAAATCTCTTGTATATAAGAGAGGAAAGTTGGTTTTGGAGAAAGTACGAGATTTGGAGGAAGATTATACTAATACTAATATTCATAATAATTGCAGCCATTTAAAAAAAAAAAGAAAGATAAAAGAAAAGAAAAAGAGCATTCTTAAATTCCGAGGGCAGAGATATTTATTTTTCCTTTTTCCCGAAATACTTGCATTAAAATATTTTCCAAGTTTCTCTTCGTCAATTCAAAAGTTGAAAGAAAAGCTAGGAAGAATTCCAATGGCGTCAAGAGGATTGCTCTCTCGGGCGAGTAGAATCAAATCAAAACTCCAATCGTCGCTGGAAGCCGCCACCGTCGAAGTTGAAGATGTCTCTTACCAGCACGCCGGTCATATCGCCGTCAAAGAAAGTGGCGCAAACGAGACTCATTTTAATGTCAATGTTGTGTCGCAGAAATTTGAAGGGCAGAGCCTCGTGAAACGGCACCGTATGGTCTACGGCCTTCTCTCCGATGAGCTTCAGTCTGGTCTGCACGCTCTTTCTATTAAAGCAAAGACGCCCAAAGAAGTTGGACTTACTAAATGAGTAATGAAATTAGGTGATTTCTTTTTGTATACTCCCCGTGGAGTATCATGGATTGTTGTCGAATTTTCATGTGTTAATTTTATGGAATTTGCTTTTTAAATGTTGAAAAAAGAGTCCATGGTATTTGGTTATTTGATTGTGAAAAGAAAATTTTCATGGGTTTATGTCTGCAGTCGGATTTAGGTCGGTTATGTGTATATTTTCAGAATTCTTCATGTGTTAATTTTCTTTTCCTTTCTTTTTTTGGTAATAAGATTTCTCTATATATGGGGATATGGGGAGGGATTTGTTAATCAAAATGTCTGTGAGCTAGGAAGTTTTAGTTCTCTTTATATATATGTTTCTTTGGGATTCTATGAAGTTTGTAGTTTAATATGTTTGGATATGCAACCCACCAATTTAATTTGGTGTGCTGTATTTTAAGTGCTATTTCAGGAATACCTGAAGGGAAAATTGGAGGATTGATAATCCTGTGCTTGCATTTATTTGGAAGATCACATGGGAGATTTTGAGAGATAAAAGATGCTAGACATATTTATGTTGTTTCTCTTTCTTCAGACATAACCAAAACTATCTCAGCAGGTGCCGAAAGTTCATCAGAATGCCGGACATGCTAGTGTTAATGTAGACACGACAAAGGTGATACCACTAATAGTATTTGATGAGTTGAAATAGATTCATATATATATATTAGAGTACATAAACATTTCGTATGAGCTTACCTTGTCACTGTGTGATTTTCTTTGAGCAAATCAAAAGGTTATGTAGATATGTTTTGAAAGAGTTGAATGATATATATAAATATATATAGTATATTAGAGTACATAAATATTTCGTATGAGCTTACTTTGTCACTGTTTGATTTTCTTTGAGCAAATCAAAAGGTTATGCAGATATGTTTTGAAAGAGTTGAATGACTCATCTTGTGGGAGCTAACATGCAAGGAGTAACTTATATAGGGGAAGAAAGAGAAGGATTCTTCCATACCTTCATTCTAGAAATATTAAGATTTGTGGTTCACAGAATTGTGAAGAGATTCCTCAAATTACAATGCTGTGCTGTTTGTGGCGTTTAGACTGCATGGACCTAAGATATTGGGAGAAGTCGTTAGAATGTTTTATGGGCTAATAATTGTGTCTCTTTATTGGAGAAAAATGAAACAGTTCCATGCCAACTGAAAGAAAGCTAATTCATAAATGATAACAGAGGAGAAAAAGTCTCAAGGAGCTTGTGCTGGAATATGGAGGATAACAAAAGGTGAGCAGCAAATTAATAAGCTCGACGTGTAAGAGAACAGATTGAGTAGAGTTAGATATCTGAATTGTGAAATAAAATCAATATGGTCTGACTTGCCTGGTGAAATTCAGTTGAGTTGAGGACTTAATATGTTGCCCTTTTGCTTTCAAGATTTTTGGGGAGCACAAGCAGTTTACCCTCTTTATCACTTTCTTTGATTTTTTTCGATTTTCTCATTTGTTTTTGTTAGTTTGAACCCTCTTTTAACCATTCAAGTTTGGAACTTGAGTTCATTAAATGAGGAAACTGTTAATTCATTTGTGTCCTTGTGGCAATATTTACAGCCATTTCTTAAATATGAAAGACGAATCTAAGGCAAAAATTAATCTGGTTATCGAATCAACCTTGTATGGCCATTGGGAAAATAACGGAGATGCCAGAAAATTGTTAAGTACTAACAGAAAATAAAAAAAATCATTATTCGAAGTATCTGTAAACCTTTGCTTGCAGTGCACCAAAAGTGTTCTTTCTGTTTGTATGATTGATGAATGATGGTGAACAAAGGAGAAAGGATTTTCAGAAGGATTTTATTTAACAAGAAGAGTATCAGAAGAATAATTCTTGAACATTGTAAATGCAATTTTCGACATTTTGACATTATGTTACTCATGTTCTTTATACTGCGGATGGCATGCTTAAGGAGCTGACGAAATCTTGTGGAGCTAGCACGAAAAGCTAAATGAAGTCAAAGGAAAGTTCCCCTTCATATTTAATGGGTTTGCAGCGTCATTTTGCTTCTTTTAGTCATCTGAACTCTTTGAGATCCAAGGGGTGCATGGAAGTTCTTTTCTCTGCTGAAGGCAGTTTTAGAAAAACTTCCAAATCAAGGGGAAACAATAAATTTGATAGAGAAGAAGAAAGATATTACAAGTATTATGGTGTAGGTGTGGGAGATTATAGTTATAAAATGAAAATTCTGCTCGGTAGCTGCAGATTGTTGGCAATGAGTACAAACAATGAGGTTTGTGAAGTCATTAGCCACATTTAGATTGACGAGTATTCTGATTGATTATGTTGATGGTTTAAGTCGATTTCTCTTGCTTTTAATCAATCTCTTGTCATTAACTTTTATTTACTGTGAGAATTGGCCACTTTTGCTTGATAATATACTCAATTAGGAGATTGAGAGAAGAATAATTGAATAGTACTATGGGTAATAAGAGCACAGAAAGTCACTTAGATCAGTAGTCCTTGTTATTCCTTGCACTGATCTTTCCTCGATTTGTTTTATTTCCTTTTTGGATAAGTTAGTTTGTCAATTCATTCAATTTTGTAAGTATATATTAGGTTAGTGATATTTTTGGTAATAAATAAGTAGTCTATGAGGGAACAACCTTGTTTCAATATTATATTGCATTAGTTTGGTCACTGGCAAAGATTATGCTATCTGGGAATGGCGAAGGCTATTTGCCATGCAGTAAAACTCTTTAGTTTGTACATTTGCAAATTTGATGTACTCTTGAAGGCAATTGAATTAGTTTCATGTCATAATATTCTTAGACATAGAATTTCTCCATACCACAATATTAGAGAAATTTCAAATATGCCATTAATAAATACACATCAGTGTCACGTTACATCTGTGGATAATGTGCTTTTATCCTCAACTTAGAACAAAGTTAAAAGAAGTGAATGTCGAGTATGCCTAAACCTCAATTTTTCAGTGACCACCTAATGCAAATGGCCTGTGATAAACAAGAAAAAGGAAAGAGCTACTGCCGGCACCGAATCTTTGATAAAACACTATGTATAAGATGATCAGAAATGTGACTATAAGCTTCTTGTGTTAGATGCAAACCATCCCAACTCAGGTACTTGGCTGGATTGGAGCAAGCCTGTACTCCATGTGTTCCACATTTCTTCTGGTTATCGTAGTTGTACATCCCTCCAGTTCCGCAGCATGCTTTGAGCAAATATCTTCTGTCAAATCCGAGCTGTGGAGCATCACGAAGAACAGACATGAAGGCACCGAAGTAGTCAAAGTACAGAATATCAACATCAGGAAATTCAGATCGCAGGGAAACCAGAGCTCTTTGAAGATGGCTGCTGTGGAACAAAGTAAAGTCATTATTTTTCCTTAAGCAGCCCATTTCATCGTAATCTTCATGGTTTGTACTAGAAAATGAAGTTAGAGATACAGGTAAGCATCCCCCTGGAAGGTTTCCCGGAACTACAATGTGAGTTGCTCCAAGTTTGATTACTTCCTTTACAGCTTTAGTAATGGCTTTAACCACAAAGGGAACATAAGTTTTCACCTCTTCAGTGGACTTTCCTTGAAAGAAAGCATTGCTGTAATCATTACCCCCTATCTCTCCCATCAACATAAGTGATTTCTGAAGCCTCTTTTCATTTTGCGGCTGAGATTTGAGATGTTTCTTGAACCATTTCAGTTGAAGGCTAAGGGGAATGTTTGATGATGGTAAGCTAATGTTTCTAGCTGCAAAGAAGCTGTTGTCAAGAGCTGTGCTTCCTCCCACTGCAAAATTCACACCGTGCTTGAAGGAAGCATTCTTGTCAAGGTATGGTTCGAGAAAAGGGAGATGAAGAGCTTTGGCTATATAATCAATCACCAGAAGGCCATCGGAGAAGCGACCGGTGGGCTTGTGGAAATAAGTCTCACCATAGGGGAAGCTGGAAATGTGGAAGGCTGAAACTACACCAGCTTGCCGGATCCGATTTCCGGTGTCAGCAAGTGAATCACCGAACTGGTAAATGTATTGGAAGGGACAAATGGAGTTGTATTGAGCAGCAACAACATGGCAAAACAAAGGAGAGACCATGAGAACTGAGAATATTTTCAAGGGAAACATTGTTGAGATGATTAAGCTCCAATTTTTCTGCTTTCCTTTGTAGAATTTTTGTGTTTGACTGACTTTTAGAAACACAGGTAACAAAGTGGTAACTAGGCTGTGGATTTCTTTAGGCCATCATTTTTGACTCGTTGAGTGGACTAGAAAGCTACTCCTCAATAATCGAAACAACTTTTAAGGGAAAAAAATACTACTACTAGGTTTTATTATATGGTAAGTCATGCAAACTTCAAAATTAATTTTACAGTCTCAGCCAATTTCGTCCAATTCATTACATACACTTAAATTTTACTTTAAAATAAAGGAATTATAATAATTAATTCATTTTCATATCAATAATTCAACTTATAAAATGAAAAATTGATCCGAATAATTTAAAATGATTTTTTGACTTAAATAATTTAAATAGTTATTTGGGTATGTGATTTTTAATAGCTACTAATAATCTCATAACTATGTCCTTGTATTCATCAAAACTAGACTTAGATAAATTTTCAAAATAAAAACCTAAATCTGCTATAAAATGTATTCATTCATGCAGTATATATTCTTCAAAACAAAAGCCTATATATGTTGGTGTCGATATCTAATCGTCAATCCAATAATAATAATATTATTAATATAATATACTAATAACTAGGATAATACCTCCAAATTTATTGAGGCCCACCCTCAGACTGATGGGCTCCAGGTCCCCGCCCATGCCTTTCTTCCAAGATTCTTTAGTCGTTTTCACATTAGACCCCTTTGAATGAACTTTTGAAAACCGTGTTTTCTTGAATCTTTGGTATAATTCGTGGCTCCTAATATTTTAATACTTCTACATTATTTTTTACGACATCAAAAAATAATATATATTCTTCGATTTATATAAAGTATTATAGAGTTTAATATATATATTTTTTAATTTTATTAATAAAATATATTTGAAAAGATAATTGTCGATTTTTATTATTGATAATGTAAAATAGGATGTAAAAGAAGTATTAAAAAATTCGAGACCATAATTAATCTATGTACTAATACCACCACTTACAAGTTAAATCTTAACACTCCTTTCGTCCTCATTTTATTAAAATTAAAGTAATATTTTTTTCTTAAAATAATTCTATTTATTATTTTAATCAAATTAATAACATTGAAAGAAAAAAGAGAAAGAAAGGGATAATAATAATATGGATAAAAAATCAGTAAAATTGTGACATCTCATCCAACATCAAGAATATCTAAGGTTAAGGATATATTGATAAAGATAAGTCTAAGTATCTATGGTCAAGTTGGAATATCCATTTTGGCATAATGAGGACGGTTGTCAAATAGTTGGTCGTGAGTATTGCTAAACCCATAATCGCATTTCGGGTTCGAGGGTCTGGCGCATTAAAGTATATGGGCTAATTCCATAATCCCATCATTGAAAATAAATTTTAACCCTAATCTCAACCTCAATCTTCTAAAAATCCACCCCAACCTTAACCCTGACAGCCCTTCGGGTTAATCGGGTTAACCCTCAGTAACAAACTATCAATTTTGGCTTACTATAGTTATGTGTATATCCTACTAGGGATATCAATGTATTGAATTCAGCGTGATATTGGCTAATCCATAATCCAATCATTGAAAATAATTTTTAACCCTATTCTCAACCTCAACTTTCTAAGAATTCACCCCAATCCTAACCCTTCTAGTTGATAAGTTAATCGGGTTAACCCTCAGTAACAAACAATTCATTTTAACTTACTTTTAATAAATTATTCATACATAAAACAAATATAACATTCAGTAGCATTCAAAAAAGAAGAAACTTTAATTCACCATTATTATTTGAAGGATTGGAGAAATAAAATTGATTTTTGAAAATAAGGATTTATAAAAGAGAGAAAATAGAGATTACGAAATTAGAGAAAGAATAAATGAAAAAAAATACATTAATATAAATACTCATTATATTATGTATTGTCATATATTATATAAGTAACATGTTACATACAAAATTTATAATATATAAAATGGGATTATACGAGTTGGATTTGCAAGTTAGGATTTAGGGACGGGGATAGGAATGAAAACTATATAATCTATAATCCAACCCTAATCTTGTCAGTTCTAAATTTTGTAAATTCTACCGAACCCTCAACTTTTATAATCAACCCTAACCCCACCCTTTAGGGGTGGGTTTGGATTCAATTCTAATCCATTGATATCTCTAAAAATGAGGGTTGATGACTTATATTTAGTCAGGAAGGGAATAGTTTAGAACAGAAGAAAATCATGATGGAAGAAAAGGAAATTGGTTTAACCGTTAAAGAGATTTTTCAAAATGATAATCCCCTTTCAAGCATTTCCACGTGAGATTTCGTGTTCTTACAATAATGGTGAGAAATTAGATATAAAAACAGGTAAATTGCAAGATAATATATTAACTAAATATTAAAAAAAATTAATTTTATTTTAGAATTTAATGCCCAAGTCTGATAAGCTGAATTGTGTTTATTTTATATTTTGCTTTGTCTTGACGGTGTGCAATCTGTCCAAAGAGTATATGAAAAGAAAAAAAGAAAGAAAGAAAAGAAAGGGGCAAACTATTCCACGTCAAATGATATATGAAAGAAACCCTTTTACATGAGAGAAGCACTATAATTAAACATCCCCAAACAAACCAATCAAACCTTATGTCTTCACTATTAAGAATAAACATATTATTTCAGCTCCAAAATATAAATTGATAGAGTCATTTTTTATCTATAAAAAGTTTTAAATATAGTGATGTTATATTAAAAATCTATATTTTTTCATTAATAATTATGATTCTTTTTTTTATAATAATAAATAAAAAGGTATATTAATAATAATTTAAGAATGGAGAAGACATCATATAAATAATTATTTCTAAACCCGCCTACCTTTCTGTCTCTAGTCCTTTTACTTATCACAAAACTAACCAAACTTAATATAGTTATTACATGAATAATTGCAAAATGATTTATATTACAAAACAAATAAAATACTTTTTAACAACTAATTTAATTATTTTCTTTGAGGGAAATTAGCCAATTTCCTCCTAAAATCAATTTCATCTTTAAAGAATTTTTTCTACCTTTATGGTCCTAAAACACTTTACGATGTATTATTATGGGGTCTTCATTCATCTTTGCCGTTAAGTGTCCGTTAGTCAGAAGTAAAATAGACTTTTAACATATGAAAATTAGCCAATTCCATCCATAAAGTTTCTTTTCTACTTTTATTGTCTCAAAACATTTTACAATCCGCTATTATGTAGTCTTTATCCATTCTAATCATTACTTTGCGATTTTCAAAACAACTTGCCTTTAGTCAAAGGTAAAAAAGAACTTCTACTTGTTTCTTCCCAAAATTAAAATCATCTTTTGAAGTTTAATCATTGAGTATTTCATCAAACACTTTCTTAATGTTGAATACATTTTTAATATCCTCATACACAACTAAATTAACCATCCTCGCGAACCCCAGTTAGATTCAAGGATGCTACACTTTTTAGTTATTGGTAGAACCCAAGTACTCTCTTTCGAATTCAGGAAACAACTCTCAGAGATCTTTTTTTCCTTTTGGAAGATACAGGAGCGAAACAATCAACCTATTGATATTGGAAGACCCCACGGATTCTTCCAATGTATCATTTCTGGGTCCAATGGAATTCATAGGTATAGGAAGAAGTCCTATCAAATAGAGATTTTTTCTTTCGACCATATTTCGATTGTTAATACGATATATAAGGACCGCTACTACAAAGAGTATTACACCCTTGATCGTGAAATATCGATTGCTTGTTGAATCTTGTGAATTACGTTCTCCTCGTATGATTGATGAGGGTATGTATATCCTTAACTCCAGAAGGTCTTCAAATAGCACATTTTGCACTCATGATTGTTTTTATAGATTTTGTTGGACTCTTTAGTGAGGTATAGACATTCATCGTGGAAAGAAAATTTCACAATATAGGGAAGTGTTAAGAGCATTATTAGATGGGTATAGAATACATCGAGATGTGAATGAGAATAAGAGAATCATTGAGCAGCTCTGCGATTTAGAATGTTTTTAATATAGAAAGTTATGTTTTACTCTCAAATTGGTATGTACATCATAAAAAATGGGACATGGTGAATAATTTGAGAGAAACAATTCAAGAAATGGATCTGAAACAAAAAAGAACTTACGACTAGATTGAGTTCAAAAATAATATTTAGGTTTTTAGGATAAGGGATAAATCTCACTCACGATCCAAATATCTATACATGCAGAGTTACGGAGGTGAATAAAGGAAATAGAAGAACAAAAAGGCCTTCAAATCATTGGACACAGTGAACTGTTAACCACCTCCTTTAGATTGATTTATATAATAGACGATAATACAATTCAAATATAAAAAATCTTCATATTTGTTGCAGTTGCCATGATATGCTTAAAGTCATTTGTAGAATGATGGGCATAAAAATTATACAAGTTGTTTTCACCACTTCAAAGCTCCTGTGGAGATTGTTGGTAAATGACCAAGTCTTGATACTCTCATTTGAATTTCAGCATGACATGTGTATTCTTAGTGTATGATGAAATGCCTAAATGGATTAAGTAACTAAATTTGAGTCTAGTTTTGGGGGGAAAAGGTTAGATGTATTTTTTATCCCTAACTAACGACTTATTGTTTCGGAAATCACAAAGTAACGGATAGAATAGATAGAAAGACCCATGATGATAGATCATAAAATGTTTTGTGACAATAAAGGTAAGGAAAAAAATTGAAGGATGAAATTGATTTTAATGTCAAACTTTTGGATGAAATTGGTTAACCCCATGTTAAAAGTCTATTTTATCCCTGACTAATGGGCATTTAACCGCAAAGATGGATGAAGACTCCATAATAGCAAATCGTAAAATATTTTGGAATAATAAATGACAGAAAAAAAATCTTTGAGGATAAAACTGATTTTAGATCAAACTTTTGGCATGAAATTGGCTAATTTCCCTTTCTTAGGCATCTTTTGACTTGGTTAGAAAGTAAAAAAATTTAAAAAGAAAAATTAAATACCTATCTTAAAATTTTTTTTTTTTTAAAAAAAAACTTGAAAATTTAAAAACAATAAAATAAAAACATTACCACGAACTTTGAATCAAAATAATTTGAGATTAATCTGATAATTTGTAATTTTGATATTAACAATATAATTTTAAAATTTAAAATTTTGGATAATATTTTCTTTTAAACTTTTACTCCAATAGCTGCTTAACTCCAAGATTCCAACTGTTTTTAATTTATTATTATTCAAATATATATTTTTAAATTTTTTTAAAAAGCACCGTGTTTTCGAAAAAGACACTCCATCTTCAACCTATGTATTGAAAATGCAAGCATATTGTCGGACTGCAATGGCATCTTTGGAAATCTCCAGTCACCGTGGTCAACCAGTCGGCGCCACGGCTCAACCATGCTACTGTTTCCACTGTGATCGTACTTTGTCCATTATAACTAATTCCGATTCTGGACTAGTCTGTCCCATATGTGGTCATGTTGTTCTTGAAGAATTTGATACTCCGTCTTCTCCTACTTCTCCGCCACCACCCAGGTCCACCACCGTAATTGATCCTCTGAGTTTCTTCCCCACTTCAGATACTGAGAGTGATTTTGAACTATCCGATTCCGAACCCATCCTACCGCCCCCTCCGCCACCTTTCTCATTCTTCGTCACCACTCCCACCACTTCAACTGGTGGAGAAACAGTACTACCCGACACCGACGACTTTCTAAGGCACCTTGAAATCCATTCCCCATTACCACCGCCACTGCCACAAAGCAGCTGGGACTTCTATTTTGAAAGCGAAGTCAGACATCTCCGGCCGCCTCCTCCTCCACCACCGCCACCACTTCCGTTGGTTTCAGTAATTGGTAGAAATCCCCCATACCCTCGGTTCCCTGTACCGTCAGCTTCAACCATGGAGAATGATGCAGCCCAGTATGGCGATTTTGAAAGTGAATTAGATGCCCTCCAGCTACCTCCACCTCCCCCGCTACCTCCAGAACACCTGCTACGATCTCCACCACTCTTACCATCAACATCAAATGAGGATTCGGAAATATTCTACTCACCTGCTACAGAACCGGAGGAGGAAACACCTAACCAGCCTCTACCACAGTCTCCACCATCTGTGGCGCGGCTAGATTGGGATTACTTTTTCCAATTAGACACTCCAAACCACCAAAGCGCATTAGAGCTGCAACCGCCTCCCCCTCCCCCATGGGTGCAAGTGCAGCCGCTGGCTATGGTGGAGTTGCTGGATATGAGGATGACAAAAGAGTTGGTGTCGGATTGGCAATCCCATCAGTGCTCAGTTTGTATAGATGACTTTGAGCTGAATCAGAAGGTGAAACTGACGCCATGTAATCATTTATACCATTCCGATTGCTTATTGCGTTGGATGGACTTGCAAAGAACTTGCCCAGTTTGTCGATGCAAGTTACCATATCACTGATTTTCTGAATCTCAGAGCCCAGCAGTAGAATCGGTAAGATATTTCCCAAACTGAGTAATAATTACCATGTTTTTAGAAGATTAAACTATATGATCTTGAGTTCAAAGTATGTGAAGGCCTAATTACGTTATCTTGGCTGGTGAATTCTGATAATGGGAATTCAAACAAAGCTTTATTCAGATGGATTAGGCCAAAAATTATGTGGTGCTACTGCTACTGCTTTCCCCTGTTATTTTCATTTGTATCCCAATTTAGTTTTGTTTCTGCTCTATTGGCCTGATCCTGATCTTGCTGACTAATATGATGTGGCTAACTGATTCTAGGATTCTTCTGTTATAATTTGGATTGGTAATTGGTATGAGCACATAACATTGATGGCGAAGGTGATTGTTCTGATTATTCCTTGTGTGCCAGAACAACAAAACTGGGTCGAACTTTGGTTTGGTTGAGCATGATGGATTGGATTTGGTCCTTTTGAGCTTGAAAAAATGTAAAGAAGAAAAAAAAGAAAATCTGCAGCTTTTGCTTGAATCTGGTCATGTGGTGTGGAAGATTGGATGGTATACATTTGCAGCAGCTTCCTGAGTGCTAAGTTGGTTGAGAATGAGAGAATAGCAAATCAAGAAGTGGCTTAGTTGATGCTTCTTCACTGTGGTTGCTGATGAAGAATGGAGAGAGGACAAATCAGCTGTAGCCTTATCCAAGAGAATCCTCTTCTCCTCTGAAATTTCCCATAGGTGGAAAAACAGCCAAGGTGTTGTGTTAACTTCCATCCATCTTTGTATGTACATATATATAATTGTTATAATCCTAATAAGAATTCCAGAAAACATTTGTATTTATAGATGGGAGTTGTAAATTTATCCGAAGATCAGAAATTGAATCATTCCAAGGATTTAGTTGAATATACAATTTTCTGTTGAATAAGTGCTTGGAGACTTCAAGAATCTATCTAATGTTTTCAGTCGCAAGCTTTCTTCTGCCTTCATTAGGAGAAAGTATTGTAAAGGAATCAAGTCAAAAAGATTAATTTAAAAAGAGAAAGAACAAAACCTTAAAAGACTTATTTTACTAAGTTAAAAAGAAGAATTAAATTTTAGTTGTTTTTTTTTTTTTTTTTTAATAGATTAAATAATTATCTTCTTGAGAAAAAAGTATAAGGACTCTTAAAAAAACAAATATTCTAATTGTTTTTAGATGAAGATTGATTAATTTTACAATTTAGACTTAATAAAAAGAATAAATTGCAAATATTCACTTTTTACCATGTTTTCAAAAAATGAAAATCTTTTTGATCATCTTCCAAAAAAAAAAACCTTAAAAAAATTATTTTAAAAATTAAAATTTGACCAACGTGACACAATAAATATTCTTTCCATTTAAAATTAAATATAACTAAAATTTTCTTAAGAAATTAATATTATTAAGGGTCAAATAAATTAAGTTGACTTATCATTTTCTTAAAATATATAAAAATCAAAATGAGATATTTAATTCCGGACGTGGAAATTACTTATTTAACTTTATAGTATCATTTTCTTTTAAAACTTTATGAGACCTACTTACTAATAATTAACATAGTTTTTAATATTGAAAAATGTTCGTGGTAGTGATATTAAGCTTAATTATAGTATTTTTTTAATTTAAAATTAAACCCCGATTTTATTTTCGAAAGAAAATATCAAAGAGACAACGCAAAGGAACAAGCCAATCACCATCGAGTATGTGCGCACAATGTTTCTGCCTTACGCGTTTGAACCAGCTTGTATAGACACGCGCTTTTAAAGAGACGCAATTCCACCTGATATTTCATCCCCTCTTTTTTTTTTTCCTCCAATTTCACTCTCTACAATTTCTCTCCTCATGTCTTCCCAAGGAATGTTTGGTGACAACGGCGGAGGAGGAGGAGGCGGCGGCGGAGCACAAAATTACTTCTGTTACCAATGCGAACGTACGGTGAGTATAACACCTGAACCCAATTCCGAACTTGTTTGCCCTAATTGCAACGGTGGATTTCTCGAAGAAACCGAGTCTGCACCACCCTCTACCCCTCCAACTATCAACCCTAATCCTTTTTTTACTAACGCTTTTGGCGGCCCGCCTGGGCTTGGGGGTGGCGGAAGTGGCGGTGGATTCCCGATCATTTTCTCTTCTTCTGCTGGTGGTGGAGGCAGTGGAGAAATTGATTTTTCTTCTCTATTTGGTGGAACCACTGGTTTGCCCTCCCGATCGCCCACGGATTTCAACCCCTTTGCTTTTCTTAATAACTATCTGAATACCTTACGGGCAAGTGGTGCGAACATCCAGCTAGTTTTTGAGAACCCTGGCGGAGGTGGTGTAGGAATAGGGATCGGCGGTGGAGGGGAATTCCGGATACCGGGAAATTTGGGTGATTATTTTATAGGTCCCGGATTGGAACAATTTATTCAACAGTTGGCAGAGAATGACCCAAACCGGTATGGGACGCCTCCAGCAGCAAAATCGGCAGTGGAGGGGTTGCCAGATATAAAGATCGGCCAGGAATTGTTATCCTCGGATTCTTCACAATGTGCCGTTTGTAAAGATATCTTTGAGCTTCACGAGGAGGCAAAGCAGATGCCTTGCAAGCATATTTACCATAAAGATTGTATATTTCCCTGGCTTGAGATGCATAATTCTTGCCCAGTTTGTCGGTTCGAGTTGCCTACAGACGACCCTGATTATGAGAATCGAAGAAATGGACAGCAGAATTCAAACGATAGTCATACCAGTAATGTTAACAACAACAATAATAGCATGGGTTCAGGCTCGGGTGGCTTAAGTGGAGTTGTGAATCAAGATAATCCACAGACACCAAGGACTGTGGAAAGGAGGCTTAGGATATCATTTCCTTGGCTGTTTAGAGGGTTTGAATCACCTGCGGAGACCAGCAATACTGGAGGAGCTGGGAATAATGATGGAGGAAACAATAATTCTAATGAGAATAATGGAAATACTGGAGGATCCAATGCAGATTCTGGAGGGCCTGCAAGGATGGAGGATCTTGATTGAAGTATGTTTATCGGTTCCTTTTGAGCTCTTTCTGAATGTAGCTCGGTTTTCCTTCAATTTTCTTGTAGCTTGTGTATCCTTGTATCATATAATTATGGTGCATTTAAGCTTGGAATGTGTAAGGCACCTACTG
Source organism: Parsonsia alboflavescens (assembly GCA_028571225.1). NCBI lineage: Eukaryota > Viridiplantae > Streptophyta > Magnoliopsida > Gentianales > Apocynaceae > Parsonsia > Parsonsia alboflavescens. The sequence goes on from JAOXNR010000022.1 coordinate 12,973,568, forward strand.
TTAATGAATTTTGAAGAGTTTGAGCTTGGTTATTTGCTGAAAGTTGTTAGTTTTATACACACATATATGTAACATATATCCATAAGAAGGTGAAAAAAAAACTAAGGAGCTGACTAGTGGATTCAAATTGAGTAGCATAAAGAGTTGCATTCCTCAATATGTTACAAAACACTGGTTTTATGATCTTAGTGAACTCTAGTTGAATATGACATTCTACAATTGTTTGTAATTAATTTCTCATAAATGAGTGAGTGAAGAAAGATTCACATTTGTTTTCTTTCTTCTTCCCTGTCTTATGCTAGTTCTGTTCATCTATAATAATTAGAATACTTTTCCCCTCAAATGCACAATGATATGTTGTTAAAGTCAAACTACATTGATGCAATCACCATATCTGGAAAAGGTGAACATGGTTATGGGTGGTTAATTCTTGATTTATGTGTTGTGTTTCTTGTATTTTAACTGCTTTTGTGCAGATATGTGAATTCTTGAATTTGATAAACTCTTATCTAAACTCTCAAAAGTCTTGATTATCATATTATCTTAACAATGTTGGTTCAAGAATTTGGCTGTTCTATTAAGTAGTGCACTTGATGTGAATAATCTTTGGCCTAGTAAAAAGGTAACGCAGCTTGGGCCAATGAATTGGTTAATATCACCAGGATTGATGAAATTTGGTACTTAATGTCTCTTAGCCAATGCATCTGAGTGTTTTAGTTAGGCTGATTATCTTACCTTTATCTTTTTTGGAGTGATGTTGTAGAATTTAAGTTGGCATTTTATTATGGGATTTTAAGGTCATAGAAATTAAGTGTTCTTGAGCATTAATGCTGTCGTTTATATCAATATATTGTTAAGTATGAAACTGCCAAGTAGAACTCTAAGATTAATTTGCAATACGTATTCCTTGTTCATGACTGGACTCTGGATGGACGACTGCATTCGTATGATGATGTTTATTGTATTCATATGTTCTTTGCTGACGTTTTCTTGCTTATCATGTTCATATTATCTTCAATCGAAAACTTAATTCTCATTGTTCCTTTGATGGATGTAAAGCAGTATAAAGTTTAGGATTTAATTATTAAACAACCCTTCATTTTACTTGCTGATAGTTAACTTAATACTTCTCACCATTTTGTTATCCTCAAGTTGTTGATCATTCTACACTCTTTTAAAGTTCCTTTCACTAAAATATGATGTTGTGTCCGACAATGCTACACATAGCTATCACCACAGAAGCCCCATCAGCACTTGGCGTGCATCATCATCTTGTTAAAATGATTGCAAAGATGCCTATCTCCGTGAATTTAAATGCATAAAAACGTGTTCCTTTTTGTCAACGGGTATTCTCCATCATATTGGTTGCTTTACCATTGTTATTACAATTCTAGTTCATTGGTTCATCTCTGTTGCTTATTATTATTGTACATTGATGAATCGGTATTGATTCACATTGAGTGTTTTACTTATTGAGCTTATTATGTCTTTCCTGGGCAGGATAACATCAAAATGTTGGACATTCCAATTTGAACATATATGGTCATTCCTATACCTTGAAGAATAGCAGCAATAGGAGTAGTTTATATTTGGAATACATCTGCATTACAAGTAGACAGAAGTACAATATTTCCATTTCAATTCGTTGTATTATATTCTTAACCTTACATGAAATATTTAAGCGCAACACCTGTTGTACTCTCTACAGTTCTTTTCCTGATTTCTTAAAATATGTTGTTTCTTTAGCAGATTTTTTTCTGCTTTAGAGACCCCAAGGGCATCTCCAACGATGCGGCATTGGAAATCTCAAAGCGTCACATATTCATATTTCGACACTAATTAAGCACTATATTTGGCACTAACTCATTTTTTCCCAAAAATTTGTTGAAGCACCCGATGGTGGTTAGAGGTTAAAAAGTGAAGTACCTTTAGAAACATCCATATCCAATGGGAAAAATGCTCCTTTCTTTCACTTCTTAGGCACCCAATTTAGGTTCATATAACATTTTCTTATAAATACAAAGAACTTTACTCGATGCAAAACAAAAATCTTGAATCAAAAGATACTCGTGCAATTGTCTTTAAAACAGATGTTTTTCATCTAACCGTCCGCATCTCCATTCGTAACCCAACCCGGCCTTCGGTTGTTATTCACAAGTGATAGTGTCTGTGTTTTAGAGAGAGAGAGAACCAGAAGGTCACGAGTGAAATGCAAATCTAAAATCGGAAGCACACTGACCAACTCCTGTCTGCAAACTTAATTACTTATCCCCGAAGGTGTGCAAAGTACGGAAATGAAAAATCAGACAAACAAAGGGCACTTGAGGAAAGGGAAAATATTCCCGAGCATCTCATTACATCTACTTGCCTAAAACCGAGTCCCTATAAGATTTCTGCAAAAAGGGGTTTTTAAGTTGGATCTCAAAAGCATCAGAAAAACATGTGATGCAATAATTAAACCTATTGTTATGTTTAAGCTTCTCTCACCACTCAGACAATCATCACATCTTTATAGCCTGCAAAGACAGTAGAGCCCCGAATGAATCACCACCTGTGGTTGGATTGAGGGCAGGGGATGATTATCACCACCGATTGTTTGGTGGCTTGACTTTGTAAATTCTAACTATCCAGTTGCTTGTTGTAAATGCCTCCTCCAAGTATTCCAACTTTACGTCTTTATTTCCTATTTCAACTCCTCTTGCTCTATCGTACCTGCCAAAACAAACAGGTCATTCACTACATTATTTCTTTCACAAAATGCACAGTAAGTAAAGGGCCTTTCAGAGATGAGAGTAAAAATTCAGTCAGTTTGTCATGCCTTTCCTTGTGAATCTAGCAGGCACCCTTCTAGTGCCAGATCAGAGGCCATGAGTCTCACAAAACAATTATAATCTATTCCAGTATATCATCACTGGGCAATCAATTAGTACAATTATCTCCATGCAGCTAAAAATATGACAAAATGCCAATGCTATCAATGTTAGCGCAAGGTGAATCTGTCTTTTCATTTCAAGTAGTAAAATGTACTATAAGTTGCTCAACCAAGTGCAGGTCATAAGGCACATTCTAGGAGGTTCATCTCAGGATTAGTGGGAGGTTAACAAATCACTTTGCAATGAGTAAAGATGTTAAAAAACAGGTAAGTTGGCAAACAAACCTCATTCAAGTTCCATTCCGTTAACAATAGAAACCAACTTGAACAAGAATTTTAGTTTGATTGACATTTAAAACAAATACAAGCCTGTCTACAGGCAAATTCAAGCATTCACAAACAATGTACTCCCTACGTTTGGAATTGAATGTCTAAATTTTGATTTTGAAAATTTTAAATAAAAGATATTGATTTAGTTCATTTTTGGTGTATCATGGTCAATTGTGAGTAAAATTTTATCTAATTTAGGAATCAGATATTCAATCTCAAACAATTCAAAATGGAACTAAGCACAATATGGAAGGAGTATTTAATATATTGTTAATATTCATACTTTATTTACATAAGGGTTCTTTTAATAATATATAATAAATGAACTCACTCAAACTTGGCTCCTTAAACTAGACTAGATGAACAAAATTGAAATTCAGACTTCACAAAGCAATAACCAGACAACTTGAACTAAAATTTTAGCTCAAATCATAACTGAATGAACTCAAACACTGTTCAGACAATCAATCAATGAGCCAAAAATCCTAAAGCTCAGCTGGATTTGATTTGATCTGCACAAGAGCAGATTTACAGTGGTTTAGTGTGTATCCTTAATGCAGCAAACTGATCAGATAGGTCGGGAATTGTACAAAAGTTAAAAGAGTGTTCAACCATAACAAAAACAAAACTCACAGGAGGAAGATATGACTAAAGTCCAAATGGTTTACATCTTTTATGAAAGAACTCTAGTTAGATAGAAAATAGGTTCATTACTGCTGCTGAAACTTTGCAACCTTTTGCTTCATAAGAATTGGTGACATGCACTGCTAACATTTCTCTGTCGGTTTAAAGTTGCAAAAATTTTAGTGGACACTAAAATTTTGTTACTTTATTTTGATCAGATAGGGCACTAATGCAGAACAAAATTTTAGTGGAGGAAAATAAACAGAATCTTACCCGGGTGGTTTACCATATTCTGTAGTCAGCTCACCAAATCGATAGTACGACAGCTTGTACCTGATTAAGAGATAAAGATAAATTACACATGCTTGAGAAAATTGGTCTTGAAGCAACCAAACTCTAATATTTTCAGCAATGAGCTAAGAGGCATTTAGAAAATGCCATGTCTGAAATGTAAATGTTGTGAAAAGGACAAGATCTCAAATTTAAAGGATGCAATGAAGCTCTGCAAGGTAGATTGGGACTCAGGCTGGGATATTAGACATGGAATAAAATCTGATAAAACTGGTGTTTGGGACATAGAAGAAATAGATAATTAATGGTGGGTTATATTCAGCACATATTCAAGTTAAGTTTTGGCAACATATTCAGGGAATACAAGAAGCAGCTGCAACAGAAAATTAAAGCAAAAGGCATGGGTTTTGGAACTCACATGAGACAGTTCAACATCTTCGGAGCTGCTCCTTTGTCAACGCGATACTCTCCATTAACAAGGTAATCTGGTTCCTTAATCACAGGAAAAACTCCACCTCCAATTCTCACCATCCACAAAAATCTGATAATTTGAATTGTTCAATTGACAATAACAGTTAAGGAAAAGGTCAAGGAAAAAGGAAAAGTAGAAGCAAAAGACATGGCAGAAAAACAAAATAGCTAATGAATTTGAACCATGCTTAAACTGATCTATAAATCTCATTTAACATTTGAGAAACCAAAGTTGCACCAGATTATATCAGCTTATACAAAAGCCATAACAGTCAAGGTGTTAGTCCTTTATTCCATGGCAAGTACCAGGTAAGATCCCAAGCACCACCTAACTGGGTTATATGCTTGACAGGACTTAGAAACTAAAAGGTACATGAACAACTCAAAATTCAAACCATGAAAGTTCTCGGTTTAAACTTTTAGACAAGAATTGTCACAGGTTTGAACTAAGTAAAAGCAAATCATCAACCTCTCTACCATATATCTATCATATGAGAAACCTACTTGCCTTTACAATTACAATAAAGTTGGCCTGCTAACTGAACTGAGGACAATTAAGGATACAAACAGGTAACAAATTACAGGTATTTGACAATATTCCAAGTAGAGATTTTCTTCAGGTGCACAAAGACTATCCATTTCATGTCAGAAATGCTACTACTTCTAAACTCGAACTCACAACATGCATAATTACAAAAATAAATAAATAAACATACTTCTTTTATCCATATTAGATGACCCAAACATACCAATAGGCAGTCAAGAATTTATTTCCCATTACCCTGCTGAAAATAAAACTACAAACAGAATTCATTCTTACTTGTTAATGTCATCAGACGAATACCCAGTAACACCTCCGAAAACAACTAATACATAGTCCACATCCAGTGATCTCATTATCTCATATGCTTCATCCTCATAAGAAGACATTGCACGTCCAACAGTAGCTATATGAGTGTTATTCCAAGTGTTATTGTCAACAATTACAGTTCTATTGCCCATTGCAGTGATCTGATAACCGTAATCCCACCATGACATGACCTTAGCATCTGCAGGGGTATTCTGCCGCAACCAATAGTATGCTTCACGATAATCATCAAAAATGACTCTGTTTCCATGGGCACCCCGTGCAGCCAAGACAATTGACGGGGATGAGTATGCCTCAGATGTGACCCAAGTACAATGGATAGCGTATCTGCTCAACAAGTAAAAAGCACCAAGAAGCAATGCTATAGCACCATTTCTTTGGAAAGGCAGAGATTGATCAAAAGACCCCTGCAGAAACAAATGAGAGACTGAATATTTTTCTCTATGAGCCCACAAAAAATATAAAAATAAATAAATGAAAGAAAAGAATTTGGCTGTGCCTCCATATTGAGGTTTTAAAGCACCTATCAACAACACTTGTACTAAAACAAACACGTGTAACATGTAGACAGTCTAAACAATGATATTTTCCAAATATCAATAAAAAATTCAACAACCATAAAATACATTAAGACCCACTTCAAAGAAAATATGCTGCTGTTTCAAAAATGGTGGACTATTAGACATCACTGTGATTATAACCACTTCAGGTAAGAACAATTTCTGTCTTCCAAAATATTAAATGCAGTTTTTGAATAATAATTTCAGACCCTTATGTGCAAAATAAACAAACTCAGAGAACTTCACTCTTTAAATAATGCAACATATACATGGCAAACATAGACACATTAGCCAGACGGTCATACCTCTCCTTGTTCATACCAAAAAGGATACACAGATTCTGGATCCCATCAACTGTCATTTCATAACAAAAGTTCCCATCTAGATTCTATTCTGATGATAACTAGATGTCTGCCCCTACTAACAAAATAAGCTGCTGAAGAAACCCCTTTTTATCAAATTTCTCAATTAATCAAGACACCGAAGAAACCCGTCGAGTGATACATTCTTCTTTAACTGGTTAATTGAGGTACAAGCCCATGAAACAAAAAGATACATATTCCTAAACGTCTAATGGAAAATGGTCATACCTTAGAAGTCTTTGAGCTGGCTGTTCCTTTGGTAGAACCAGTATGCGTGGTCTTCTTTTCCCTGACCAGCTGTGTTAAATTCTTCACAGTGGCTGAGACTGCAATTGCACTAATAAGGCAAACAGCAGGAGTAGCCACCAAAATCAACCGAACCATGACCCCAGCAAAATACATGCTTGTGAGACCATACATCACAATGAATATTGTGGCATCTGACAGCCGTTTGAAGCAGAAATATAGACCCGCTGGGAAAAGGATGAGAAGTATGTGAAAATCAAACATGAACGATGACCATGCTGTCGGCTGATGTTCAGATACAGAAGCAATTATGGGGATATGATCCTTTGCATAGGTTGGATCCAATAAAGAGTAAAATCGACCCGTCCAAGGGGAAATATATCCAGAAGCAGTGCCAACTCCGAGGGCAATGGCACCCAAAAATATTGCAGATGAGACTGTGATCCTCAAGAAAGCTTGGAATAGCTTGGGATCATTTAAAAGGTATTTAACCCAATCCAAGAAGTAAAATACCTGCAACAAAAATTCATATTTAGCCAGCAAAAATTTATATTTAGTCATAAAAGAAACTAGGCAGAGGAACAGAAATTGACCCATGAAATATCTCTGATTAAAAGATACCAAGCAGGAACCACGTTTATGCTTTTCTAAATGGTCATATTTGAGACTGAATAGATAACCATTTCCCATCTTGGAAATTTTATTAATACCAAAAAAGGATAACGAAGTTCACATCTTCAACAATTTCATGAATACCACAAAAAGAACCATAACACTAAGTGGCCAGTATCAATTGCTAAAGACTTGCCAGGTAGGATCTTAAAGCATTGAGTAATTTGATACATCGGAATTTTTCTCATAGAAGAAAGCCAATCAAGAATACCGCCGGTGTTTTCAAGGGCAGTAGGTGCAATCAAGGAACTTTGGGCCCTCATATAGCCTAAGCGCCAGGAGCAAGAGAGGCACTTGCCAAAGCAAGGCTCACAGGTCATATATATATATATATATATATATATATATATATATATACGTATATAATATTCCACAATCTATATCTTAGATATAAGCTTATATAAGCATAGAAGTTAATAATTCTATTAAGTAAACCAAAGAGGAGATTTAAGTCTAGCAATATAATCTTCTCCTAACTCAGAGTGTCATTGACAATAGACACATATCCATTGAAATTTCTGGGAGCTGGCAGCTTTCAAAGATCTTGAGAGAATTTTCTTCTATTCTCAAGGCATTAACTGAGCTTTAGAATTCTAATAGACATTTTCTGGCATTTAACAAACTTTTTTCAACTATTCTGATTGAGTTAATAACAATTTAGACTTTTCGAGCAGAAAATCAATTCTCAAGAGACAACTTTTAACTTAGGCCTGCCTTGACAGTGCCTTAAGCTATGGAAAGCACACAGCACGGCACACAATACAACTGACTAAATAAGCTCACTTGAAAGGGTCTAAGGCACTTTCCTAAAAAGGTTTCAACTTTCTGCCTAGGCACATTGCTTGAAAACACTGAACAGTGCCAAACATCAATCCATCATTTTCTTTCAACTAATTATTATTCTATCAATGAAGCAATGACCAGTTTCAACGGAAACTCTTATGCAAGATATGGTTGATACCCCACAACTGAACTTTAGAAAATAAATATAATCATATTTGTCATTAAACTTGTCCATGCATGAGAAACACTTGTTTAATGACTTAAACCAAATAATCGCACTTATTATGCTTCTGGAACTTTGTTACAACATATCAAAGAATTTGAAGAATAATGGTTATAACATTAGTCTTAAGAAAGTAAAGTTTCAATCAGCCAAAGTTGTTCAGATGCCTCTATTATTTTCTTCTTTCTTTGAAGAAATACTTCTGTTAAATCTAAAATTCTAGTTGAATTGAAGAGTCCAGATGAGGAGAAGGAGATTCTAAAAGCACTCCCCTGTATGTATCAAAACAGATAAGAAGTATAGCCATACCTGCATTAAGAAAAACACGCCCATCGCTGCCATATGTTCTCCAGACTGCACATGCTGAAAACCCACAAAACGGATCTGCATTGCAAGCAGCATTCCTAGCACGTACATGCAATTATAAGCCACATACAATCTCATTGAGTATCTTCCAGTAATCAACAGAACCAGAACATAGAGGGGAATCAAGTTAATTATGAACACATAACCACCCCAAGCTGATACCATATAAAAGTATCCAAAGGCTGAAGCCAAAGCCCAAGCAAGTAAACCTGTATTCACTGCCTTAACAAATAGATAAAAGGTGAGTAACAATGCAAAGATAGCAACCCCCTCATTATCATATGATCCTGCAACTGATCTCGAAATATAACCAGGGCAAATGGCAATTAATACTGCTGCTACAAGACCAGCACCAGAATCCCATAACTCCTTGCCAAAGAAGTAAGCCACCAAAGTCGTGTTAGAGGCAAAGAATGGTGCAGTGAGCACACATACCTCACGAATGTGAACAGCAAACCTGATAAATCATCATTGCAAACATCCTTAAACAAAACATTTATCATATAACTGCATTGCAGAAATATTTTTTGAGTGTTCCAAATCATTTGGAAGATACACTATCTTAAAAACACTATCGTTAAACAGCGAGAGATATCTTGGATGCTTGCTTATTTTTTAGAATAATTTAAATACAGATTCAGCTGAAAAGCAGCTTTAAACCAGCAGATACACATGTTAATCACTTATAAACAGCAGATGCCGACATATGAATAAAAGAGTTCATTTATTTGACACAGCAAGACATGAAAAGAATCAGCCAGAAAACTTGTATCCACTCATGTCAAGTAGATTTAATTCATTGGAGATTATCACATTTAGAAGTAGCAAACACAGTTACAACACATTAACCTGGCCAGTATAGCACTCAAATAGTTAGGTTGTAGAAATAGTTACAGTTGAAGTTAAAATACATTACTTTGATCTGATTTATTAGTGGCAGTAACTACATAGATTGACCCATTCAACATTTTTACAGTTGCCTTGTCCATAACCCAGTATTACCTGCAAGCCCCTGGTTAATAAAGGATACCATATTTGTAATATGAGTTTCAGTATTCCACTAGATTCAACACCAGAACACCAAACTAGATATACTATGTTAGACTAACTAAAAGATATTTAAAGGCATATTCTCCTAGAAGGAAACCTATAGAAGGCATCTGAGCAGCTAAAAGAAACATGCTGACTTTGAACCTGTAGAGCGTGAAGACTGACTTCCACAAACAAGGTTTAGGATCAAACAAATAGTTGGCTTTTCATGCATTACTCATTTTTTAAAACTTGAAATGTGCTGGAAATCCATAATTACTGAAGGACCAAAAGAATGAACTGGGAGACTACTCTTGAGTAATGCAGCAGCAGAAAGGTAATCCTCACCCAACAAACCCACCCCAATGTCAGACCATCTACAGCAATGTACACAGAATGAACTTTCACAGGGACAGAAAACCATGCAAATACAGAAACATCCACGATCAAACTACAGCCCATCAAAATTTCGTTATAAAAAATAGCCACACATCAATCGTAAAGAACCAATCTTTTTCTACATGCAAAGGCAATATTTTGATTTTTCTAACCTTACATATAATGTACATCCCTTCCCCAACACACTCCTTACAAAAAGAATCTACAACACAAAACGGACCTGAGAAATCGAAGAGTCCAGTAAATGATGGCAGCAGTGACCATAAGACCGGGATAAAGAGTCCCTCCAATGATTCTACCAAGTGGATACCAACTCTCGTAATCAAACCAGTTCCAAAACTCATAAAAACCCTTCTGTGTCAAAAACAGAGTCGTCCGATAATTGAAGTACGGATCAAACTCATGGATCATTGACTCATATCGCAACACACTAAACAACCGAGTAATAAAGGCCAATATGTATACTAACAATAGGATCGTGACCCTAATTAACAACTCTTGTTGCTTCGTCTTCAATTTCAACTTTGACAACAATGCCTGCGGCTTGGACAGTAGATCCGATGCTTTCTCCACATTCATCGATGTCCCCATTTGTTCCCGATGTTTTGATCCGATCAAAATGGAATTTTCTGAGTCGAAGAAGATCAGATGAAGTGGATTTTCGATAAAAAACTAAAAATAAAGTTCTGAAGGGTTTCTTGAGGGCTTATTCCATGGTTTATGAAGAAATCCCTCTGAACTGCGGAGCCCTGACTATGGTACTGGTCTACTACTGCTATTGGACACTCCAGGCGGCCTTACATTCTTCGTTTTGATGCCAAAAGGGATAAGTTAAATGCTTCTTTCAGTTGAACATATGGCTCGAACTATTGTACATTAACTTATCTAGATTGGGCTAAGAAACTGCAAAATGATCCACAAAAAGGGGCCCAATTGATCCAATCAAAGGGCGTGAGAGCTCGAAGAGTCAAAAATATTTGGACATCTACAAATAACATTTTAATTCAATAAACACTTAAGTTAATTCATATGAGTTTAAAACTTAATTCCATTTAATTTGTGAAATATTGGCAATGACTAAATATTATTAATAAAAATTTTAATAAATAAAATTTCTGAAATGATTAAATACTGTTTGTGATCCATAAACTATTTTGATTTTTGATCCATTATGTTTTTTTGGTCGTCTTTGATCATCTATAAATTTTAACATAGTAACTTTGGTCCATGTTATTTTATTTTGTGTTTCTTGATCATCAAACCTTTTTTTGGCAAATTTGATCATTTTCATCAAAAGTATGTAGACTATTTTTTAACCGGAATAACAATGATATTTTTGTCCTATATACTATAGGATTTGGGTATGACTCCTTAGTGTGTAGAGAAAAAATTTTGAAATGCCAAAAATATTCTTGTTATTCCACCTAAAAAATAATCTAAAACATGCTTTCAGTGAAAATGACCAAACTTGTCCCAAAAAAAGGGAGATAAGTTTGATGATAAAAAAAGACAAAATAAAACAATATGGACCAAAATTACTATATTAAAATTTGTAGATGATCAAACACGAAAAAATAAAATATTATGGATCAAAGTTAAAAAATCAAAATAATTCATGGACTAAAAGCGCCAATAATTCTTTCTGAAATATATATTGTATATATATAATGTAGAATTCTCAAAAACTGAGAACTTATTATTTTTGAATTATTGAAATCTTATATTTAATCTAATTTTTTTGAAATAATAGTAATAACTAGGGAAAATAGTGATTTATGCACATGAATTATATGCAATTCACTCATAATAATCAGAAACTTTGTTTTCATCTATTTATATACATAATAAATTTATATGTCTTTATTTCTATCCGGCCACCACATTCCAAGACGAAATCATGCCATTTTTCTCAATTTTCTTATGTGAGAGACTTATGTTTTCCTGTTCAAAACAAAATAGTCCTTATAAGGTTATTCCCACAAAAAAAAAAAAATGTAAAATTCACTCGTATTAAATTAACCTGACCCTTTTGAATTCACAAATGAAATTTAATACGGATGGATTTTACTCTCCTTTTTTTGGGTTGGGTTG
>JAOXNR010000022.1:12985854-13017269 GCA_028571225.1 Parsonsia alboflavescens
GGTAAGATAGTAAATGCATGTTAAAGGAGAATAAATGTTATGTTTTGATTTTTTATTTTAATGAAAAGTCAAAATGGATATAGAATGAAAAGTTAATTTTAGATATGAGTAATTGTGAAATGTTGTGAAAAATTGGGTAAATAAGAAATTAATGTTTTAATTTGGGTATAAATGAAAACGCCCCCAATTTCTAGGGCAAGAAATATTCTAGAAAATTTTCTATTGAAAGTGAAGGTGCAGAATAATCCCTCACAATGTAAAAAATTACCAATCAATCGCTTATATTTTAAAAATTTCAATTTATTTCCCCAAATTTTGAAATGACGAACATTATAAAAATCACCATGCCCATGAAAAAATTTCTGTGAACAAAAAATCAACAGGAATCTCTGGTTAGTAGCCAAAAATTTGATCACCAATCTGCTGCACTCAGCCACTCTTACAGACATCAGGGCAGCTCTCTACAAACTAAAAGTGCAACATTCTAACATTTCTGCAAAAATACATCAGTTATTAATTGGCAAAATCTCAAACAGAAATATTAGAGCATTATTTACAGCTGAAGAAAAAGGGGAGGAAAAAGAAAAAAAAGAATCAACTTTCGGGGATGTGGCAAACTTGACAAGTTATTTTCTTAGTCTTACAATCACTATGGATCTTGAATATCAGCTTCAGTAAATCTCCATGAACCATCATCATGTTTCTTGAGAAAATAACGGATCTTGTAAGTGCTGCAATAAGCACAACATTTTCAGAACCAAACACAAAGGGAAAGGGAAACAAGAAAATATGTTGCAGGTAAGAATAGATAGTAGCAGAAGATGTAATTAGGTGCAGGCAGCAGATATTATATCACAGATAGTACAGAGATGACCAATGCTACTTTGATTCTAATCCTTTATTTTGCTGTCCATCTCTCCTTTTCCCATTCCTTTCAAGTAATTAAGGACAGGTATTCACTCTCAAAAACAGGTATCTACAGTTACTCAGAAGACATTATTAGACTTGGACTTCAAGTCATGTCTAATCTATGAGAGAGATTATCGAGTGAGCAATATTTTTACATTGGTTTTGGAACTTCTGTTAAAGACGTGTCAATGTAGTACACATCTGCTCATGGGTCTTGGTGAATCAGCTTTCAGTCAACGTCATTTTGAAAGAGAGATCGAGAAATAATAAGAAAAGGAGAAGATGTTGAATCACCATCAGACATACACATTTACACACTCCTTTTCCTCTTTTGTTCAATAAACATTCAGAACTTTTCATTCTGCAAAAGATGATAGCAAAATAGAAATCCTGCTTAGAATTTGAACTACCTGTAATAATTTGGATTCTTGGGCTGAGACTCATCCACAAGTTCAGCTGCTTCCTCCAAAATTGCCTCAATTTCTGCCAACTCTTTACCATTTCCATCCACTAAGATCTCTGCCCTCACAACTGACAATTGAAGCAAAACAAATCTCCAGAAACATGAGCTAGTTTCTGCTGCATCAGCCAAAGCTTGCCACTGTTTCATATTCCAAAAGCATGTTATTAAAAGCAGACATTACATCAGTAAAAACACAAGCTTTTTGACAGAACTAGGGAGTGGACATATGATTGCACAAATCAACAGATCAGAGAAAATACTGGTATTATTATCTTCAGAAATTATGGATACAATTGAAATAATTATGCATTCCTATTGTCACACACTAGAAAGCTAAAAAAACCCTAATTATCAAGTTTGATACGGTAATATAAAGACAAAATTTCATTTTTTTTTTACACTGAAGTGAAGCTTTCCACAAGCCACTGCTGCAATTACACATTTAAAATATTAATGAATCCACAGAACTTAGCTCATATCTGATCATTTAGAAAACAGATCTAGGGTGGCTATTCAAATTCTTTAACCCACAAACTTTTATGAAAATACATCTACAGATGAACCAGTGAAACATTCATGACAAATTAAAAATTGACACAGGTTTATTTCAATGGTAAAAATCATTCTCACTCTAGGAGAAAATCATCTGGTTTTCAAGTGACACATGATTTTGGTGTGAATATTCTGTCTCTATGTTGACAGAAAAATAGTGGTCTTGGTTTGTGGACTAAAGTTTTTTTGTGTGGGTGTCTCAGTCTTTGAGGATGTTGAATTATCATCCAAGGAAGGAGAATAAATGAATAATCTAGGATGAACACAGAAACCAACAATAATAAAGTCAAATGTTGAGAATTATCAAAATATACATCTGACATCATTTCTTACTTTTCTTAATTTTCCTCTTTCAACTGGGTAAACTTCCAAGGGGCATCCTACTACTACATAATTCACTGCAACTTCTAAGTGCACAATGAGTATCAACTTTCCTGATTATAGTTCTCTTATTCTTTGGGCTTCTTTGTAAACATCTCTGGTTGAAGTTTTATACTAAGAGAAATTTCTGATGAAACAAGAGGTTTTTCTTTGTGGAGCAATGTATTTAAGTTTATAGTTCCTTCTTTCTGAAGAAATCTTGCTTTGTCAAGCAATACATTCATTTTACATTTTCTTTTGATCTAATGCTCCCCTGAACACTATGCCAAGAGCCAGAGTTTAATACAGTTGCTAAAACACCATTGCCTAATAAGTTGGATCATCAGTTCTAAAACTTTTCATAATAGTCTCTCGTAATCAAACAGGAGAAAGGCATGGAAACAAAATGTTATTTCCTGCTATACGTGTTCTGAAAAGAAAAGGTTTTACCAATTTTCTCCAACAGGGTCTTAGGGGCATGGCCAAACTTAGTAAACAGCAAGAAAAAGAGGTTTAATGAGTTCCCTCTTCTGATTATGTTGTTAATTACTGAAATTTTTATCAAAACTAAGAAAATTTTCATATGTTGGCTTACCTCAAATCCTGTCCATGTTGATATTATTGAACTACTATAAACAGCTTTAAAGAAGTTTTAGAGTAGGCATACATGTGAATACTATGATGAGAAAGTATAACAAAAAACCTCTTTTAGCAAAACTTAGAATCAATTTATTCTCCCTAATTCCATGATTGAATCTCTTACGGTCTTACCATAATATGTTGTAAAGATAAGTCCACTTTTCTTGAAAGGAAACTCTAAACTAAACACATATTACTTGGATTTTGAACACTTTAGTACACAAAAAAGATCAAGGCTTTGCATTATTTTAACTTTATTAAAATATCAACCGTTCCTAAATACTTGCACAGAACGAATATACGATTCAATTGGGATAAGAGCATGAAAGAATGCTGTATCTTACAAAGGGAGTTCACTAGTATAGTTCATTAAAACTAAAGAACAACAGAATCAAGTAGAGCTCACCTGACCAAGCATTGATTCATCCAAGACATCAAAGAGTCTTTGAACATGGTGATTAGGTCCAAGAGCTTCAGCTTTTATCTCTTGCCATTTCTTAACAAGAGTCTCGGCTTCTTCCACTGGCATTGGCAGTCGGCCCCTTTTGTTAGCAGAAGATAGCCCAAAAGAGCCCCGAAAATCCGGACTTTCTAGTTTTTGTTTGATTTTTATGTCAAGCATGCCAAGCAATTTCTTCATATTTCTGACAATCCTATTTCCCCTAATGCTAGCAGGTCTTATATTCTCATATACAGCCATGTCTGAAGTACAACTTGATGCAGGTGGTTGGTCAAACCTCCACCTATAGGCATTTCCTATCCTCCAGAACTGGCTGTTTATCAGCCGGAAGGAGGCATAAATAGAGCAACCCAATGCTGTAAGATATATCAGCTTCCTAACAAAATTCTCCAAATCCAACATGCTCCACACTTCATTTTGATGAGAACCCAAATTTCTTGTCAATTGAATAGGTGTGCTTACATTGCTATCTCCACTGGCTTTGCCTTCTACCAAACCTTGCAAATTAGGTAGAGTTAACTGTTTCACTGCTGGCCCAAGATGTTGCAAGGTTTCTCTACTTGAGATAGCTTCCTCAAAAGCTTTTTGATCTAGTGGCAGAGGAGCAAGTGATCTTTGGCTCATATTAGACATTGCATGAGGAGATCTTTTAGCTTGCCTATTCCCAGAAGTTCGTTTTTCACCAGCAAAGTAGTTTACCTGTATGCACAACATCAGATCCACTAGACCTGTAAAAGGGCTGGCCCCCTAGCCAATTCAGTCCCAAAAATTAGGGCCATGGTGGGCTTAGGACCAGTTCTGGAAGGACCTACAATATCAAGGCCCAACTCAATCCTTTTAAGACCCTAGGTCTGAATGTAACTTCCTTTTGAATTTTTAATATCTTTTTTGATGTTATAATTATTAATTCCATTTGTCACTTTATAATTTCTAAAATACAAACATTATTATTTTTTTTTAAAAATGAAGATTATGTATTCTAATTACTACATTCATCAACAAGTAGTCAATAATATAAAAAATTAAAAATTGATTTTAAAAGAAGAAAGAAAAAAAAAATTATATGGGAGCCCTACGGCAGGCCCGCTCCAGCCCTAACCCACCAAAGCCCTAACTCATCTAGGCCTGTTCTTTGGTCTTGGTTAACAAAACGGTCTTGCTTTTTAATACCAGCAGGGCCTGTATACTTAAGGGCTATGGCCCAAGCCCTAATGGACACCTTTTTTATCCACCCTTCTAAAACAAGAATTGATACCTATAAGACTTACCAAAGACGGTGAACAATCTCGAGTGTCAAGAAAAACACCAAGTGCAGAATGCTTCAACCATGTCTCCTGGTGGTTTAGAAGAAAACAATGGTGAGAGACAGGGGCCTTTTTGAAAATCCATTTGCTGTAAAGCAGTAATGAAATTTGATGGTCACATAATCAAGAACAGAAGAGCCAAACTTGGTCTACAGTGATAACAGTGGGTGCTTAACCTTGGAAACCCAAAAGTTAAATGAATGCAAAAAGAAAGGGTGACGCAGTCATTGGCATATTGGATTTTACTTGATTTCCCAAAGTGACACAATGCATAAAAGAAATGGTACCAGTAATTTGCTTGGATTTGATATATCTTTGGTTTCTTTCACTGAAACTGGGTTCCTGGAAGAATTTTCAGGATTAAGCTCAAGCTGCCGAAGTTTTTCAGCCACAGCCGCCTCATCACCCTGTAAAATGGGAGTTAATCAGGATCAAACAACAGACATTAGTACCAAAACAGAAACAATACAACCATCCATGTACCTGTCCAAGAAGGAATAAGCAGAGGGCTTCTTCAAATTTCAAGTCAATGCCCTCAGAAGTGATTAAACATTCACATATTGTTTTCCCTTTATTAATCTGCAAGGAAAAGAATAAATGAATGACTACTTTTATAAAATGCAAAACCTTTATAGCAGATAAATGCTAAGAAAGTGAAGAGGAAGATATGTCAATCTGTACGTTTCAAATGGCCCAGAAAATCCTTCACTGATAAACTTTACAGAGTCTCAGGAAATCTATCAAGCCATTCGACCGGTTCAACATGTTGTGGAAGATACTTGGTAGTTCTCAAGCTACTCACGGAAAAAGCTAGAAAAGGTAAAATGGTTTTTGAACCTCATTGAGTAAACTAAATCTAGTAAAGGAACTTACCAAATGAATTTGCTTGCTTGAAAATCCAAGGGCAATATGAGCTATCAAAACTGTGTAGAAACTACTGAAATCAATTACAACTCTTTGGTTTTGTGATTCAAGGGATTTTTTGTTCTTCCTGGTAAGAGCCAACTCATCCCAAGGTAGAAGTTCCACGATCTCCGTGGCCATAAGTTTTTTCAGTGCCTGGTTCAAGAAACAAGGCCAGTCTTGAACTTGACGAGAACTTTCCACATCAAGACCTTGCTTGAGAAGTTCACGTAAAGCTGAAATGGCCCCTAACCTCCGCTCAGCATTTTCAGGAGTATGAGGCATGCCCAGCAACTCCAGTGTGCAAGCTGGAGCTAGCTCCTCCAGAGATTCTTCTATCTGCAACAAATTTAGAAACAATTTCTATCAGGCAATTAATATCAAGTTTTGGATGCAAGCACTTCAAATATGGTGAATTAAAGACCATCCAAAATTATCAACTTCTGTCATGACAATGGAAGTCCTGTTAACAAACAGAAATCTGTAATCATTTGAAACATATTTAGTCACCTATTGACTGTTATCACTCAGTGCTCCCCATTCTCATATACTGAATCACCCAAATAGAACAGATTATAAATACTCTGAATGCTAAATTAATTGAAAAATGGAGCTGCTACTCTGGAAGGATATAAACTAGTGATACCTGGGATAACAAAGTCATCTTCCCAAGTGAGATCTTACTCCTCAGAAGGCACTGAGCACGGGCAAGAGCTTCAAACCCTTGGGAAATATTGTTCTTCTCAAAACCAATTTTTGCAATTTCACACTACAAGAAAGCACCTATAATAAGAAAAGGATGCATAACAAAACTGCCAGATTGAAGGGGGACAAGGTTCTGACCTCTTCAGTTTTTCTCTTACCTCTGCTAGTGCCATGCACAAAAGTATATCATGGACGTAGAACTTAGCATCTGGTCGCTGTAGGGCTTTTTGTCCAATGTCTAGAACAATCTTATCCTCTCCAGCCTAGATCAAACAAAACTGACTGTTAATTCCATATACAGGGAAAAAAATATAAAATTATACCTACATGGTTATTTACAATTGTAGATCATGTAGTTGTATATCAAAGTAAAATACAGAGACACATAGCAAATGAGAAACAAGGGAAAAGAGAGATAGGTTCACCATTGCAAGTAATGTCAAAGTGGGCTCATGCATACTCTTTGCTGCAACAATGAAAGAAACATTTTTCTAGAATGCAAGTGAACCATTAGAGTACCTCCTGAAGAAGGCAAAGGGTACCAGGCAACCAAGCCCATGGAATCCGAAGAGAAGATTTAGGTGGAATCTTTTCTTTCATATTGCCAGCATATTCTGGTTCAAAGAGAAGCTTATCCCTCACATCCATCAAAAGATTCTGAGATTAATATTGAAAATAAATAAAGCACAAAAGTTAGAGACACATTAATCTTCAAATATTGAGCTCAAACCAACAGTGCACATTAGCCAAATTTTCAAATGAACAGAACTGCTTATGACCAACCTGACGAGAGACAACAACGTCTGCAGTGTATCCTTCTTCAATCTGAGCATTTCTTAGATGCATCACAGACTTAACAATTTCATCTTTCTCAGCTTGATCAGGTACCCCAAGAATCTGCATGTTTGTGTGTAGGAGAAGGTACATTTAAAACGTAATTTCACAGATAATAAAAAAAAAATTCATTGGAAGAGAACAGTTGTCCTTGTGCGTTATTCTTATCAAACCATCTCATCATAGGATGAGATTTCACCATTTTTGTGTGCTAGACAATATACAAAAGAGTGCAGGGAGAAAGTCCATGGTTTAAATGCTTTGACATTATATTGCGAACTTTTATAAACAAGGAACATGTAATGTTTTACCATCTCCGATGGATATTTATAATGATTTTTTCTTAATACATATATAATGATTTTAAGGGTTTTCCTTTTTGTCACATTTTTCCTTTTCTTTTCATTTGGAGCAGGGATGGAATTTATTAACCATTATAGAAGGTACAACACTTGTGCAACTAAAGATAAAGTCATATATTTGTAAAGGAGTAAATGAAAACCAATTAGAAATGGGAACAACAACTCAATGAGTAAAATCAGCAGGATTCCTATTCCTCTTGAAATGAAATTGGCCTTGTTCAAAGATTAAGGTGCAAATATAAATTCAGTGATTACTATGATTAATGAACTATTGAACATTTGCACACTTATGAAGAAATATTTAAAGTTCAGAGAAGTTAAGTGAAGATTAATATAACTAGAAGGATGAAGAAAATGGGTAGCAATTTTACCCAATTTAGCTAAAAGGGATAAAGAAAATCCTGAATAACTTAAAACTATTTGAAGTAGTTCCACTATTGCTAGTCTCTTAACCCATGGGGGCTTCTCATATCAAATGAAAATTGATAGGCTGCTCGCTAACCTCAAGTTTTCTTCTGTCAATAAACCTCATCATAATATGAATTAAATTGATTTCATCAATTTCAACAGAGCATGCAAATGGCCATATGACTGTAACATAATAATCTCTGTTTCTTTTGGCTATTTGATTTTGTAACAAACAAATTTTAGGCAAAAGAAAAAAGAAAAAGAAAAATTGTTCATTGGTTACTTGAAGAATTCAAGTAATGAAATACTTCTCATAAAGCAATCTACTTTATTTATAAGCAGATCTGAGTTAAGAGGCAATATAACAGAGGAGAGAAGTGAAAATGTGACTGCTATTTCCTCTGTTATTCCTCAACTTAAAACTGATAAATTTTGAAGACCATGTTTCAAAATATCAATCTGTTCATAGAATTTGAAAAATAATATACATGCTTAAACTCTTCTAACCAGAATTAACTAGATAGCATTACAAAGTTGCAGTAATAGTCACATAGTTATAAAGAAATTTATTTACAGGACAGAAGCTGGAAGCTGATAAATACCTGTTAAATTTGGAACACTCCGAACATACACTAATAATCAGAGAATTCAAAAACTTGATATAATTTTACAAATATACACACAAATTAAATGCTGAAGAACCTGGTAACAAGTGACGGGAATTTCGACAGAGGGAACGACGGGAGAGGGTGCATTGCTGTGGCCATTCTTCCTGTTGCTATCGACAAGTACTCTGAGCTCGGCATTGGCGTAGAACCTCCAGCGACGACAAAGACTCAAAACTAACAGAGTTTGGGAAGAACTGGAAAATCCATGGTGACCCAAAATACTAGTTCCAAAACGGGAATTTTCTGAGTGATTACACCATTTTGCATAACAGTAGCAACGATGCAGCAGCTTCTTCTTCTTGTTGTCGTTCACATTACAAAAAAAACAACAATTGGACGGAAAATGAGGACTTGCCACTGCCATACATAAATTTCTCTGCCAATTCTTGTGTGATTTGTAGAAGATCCTTAGATGAGGAGTTTTTTTTTATCAATGAATTTACTGATTTCTCAAAGCATTTTCTTCTCTGAGATTTCAGATTGGGGAAGAAAGGGTTTTACTTTTTTCTTCGTCACTCAACCGTTACTTTTTCTTTTTCCTTTTTCAAAATATATTTATCAAAGAAAAAACAAGAAAACGCTTTCCCAATTCTATTCTTAAATAAAATCTTAAACACTGATCTTTGGAAAAATACTACTCCTATTTTATTAAAATTGAAATTAAATATCTATTTTTAAAATCTAATTTTAATATTTTAATTAATTTTTTTGAAAGTAAATAACATAAAAATAGTACACGAAGGCTCTGAAATGACTTTCTTGATGAAAAAAAAAAAGTTTCTCCCCTCTGAAAATTTATGTGAATAAAATACAGAAAAATATAAATAAAACCAACTAAAATAAAAATGCATTCAGAAACCTATTTCATTGTCCATAAATAGAATCAATAATAAGATATTTGGAAATGAATATATATTTGCAAACAAATAAATATATTTTTAAATTCAAGTTTATGAATTTTTCTTGATTGAATGAATGTCTTACTGTGTTTATTTTCTAAAATAAAATTTATTCTTAAAATTTTTTATGTTAATTGAAAACAAATACAACATTTTAAGTAAAGATATTATTGTAATTTAATATTCTCTCTATCTAAAATTAATGTCATATTTTTATTTGTATAAATTTTTAAAAAATTATTTAATTTAATTTATTTTATACTTAATGATATTAATTTCTTAAGAAAATTTTAATTAATTTAAAAAATAAAAAATTTATTTTCAAATAACTCAAAAAAAATATGAATATTCAATTTCGATAAAATTAAGTGTATGCTTTTTACTTAAATATATTAGTATGTGCATAATTTATTAATTTTAAACTTTTTCAAGGAGAACTTCTGCTCCGTACAGGTGCTGCTTCGTCCTGCATCTGTAAATAGACGCTACAAAGACGGGGAACGGTTCCCGCCTTGCAGAAAAAACCGAAACTAGCAAGAGAGAAGGAAAAATGGTTCGAGGCGGATCAAAGAAGGAAGACAACACAGAAGCTGAGGAGAGGAAGAGGTTGAAGAGGTCGGCTTTCAAAAACAACCTGCTGTCCGAGCGGCCGGCGGAGTCGGCGAGTTCGAACTCTCTCGGGCCGTCGAAGCTTGTGATGAAACACCATGGCAAAGACATCATAAGAAAGTCACAGCGCAGTGGGAAAAATCGGTACCTGTTCTCATTTCCGGGGCTCTTTGCGCCGATTTCTGGTGGCAAGATTGGGGAGCTCAAGGACTTGGGCACTAAAAACCCTATATTGTACCTCGATTTTCCTCAGGTTAACACGTTTCTTCTAATTGATACTAAAGTTTTAGTTTCAACAATTGATTTTAGGTTACTGTTCACTTGCCGCTAAGCACTTTATCTTCCCAGCAAATTCTTTTCGATAATGAATTTTAATGTGTGTATATTTGTTAAACATTTCTTTAGTCTCTTCTATGTTTATGTTTCGCAAGGTAAGAGACAGCTTTGAACTCATCTTATTTTTGCAACTTTTTAGGGTCAAATGAAGTTGTTTGGGACAATTGTTTACCCGAAGAACAGATACCTTACCCTTCAATTCTCTAGAAGTGGAAAGAATGTGACGTGCGAGGATTATTTTGACAATATGGTCAGATTTTTTTATTCCTTGTTTTGCTGATTCAAGATATGGACTATGCTACAATTTTTAAGTTGGAGATAATACAATTATTTGATATCCTGAACTAAAAGCAAACTGTTCTTATTCTTTTTTGTTTTAATTGCTGGTAAAAGGATAGAACGATTTTTGGTTGAACTTTAAGTGTATCATTTCTTAATAGTACCACTCTAGTAGTTTAAAGATAGAAAGTAGCTTAAACAGTTCAAATGATACTTTGAACATGTTATTTTTTTTTAATGTAAGGTTGTTGACCATCTATATTCATGGTAAATGAATGTAATGTGGAGATACTGAGGAAAATTAGATCTGTTACCCATGCCATGTTCATTTGCTCCATACTCCATCTCCATAGTGAGTGTGCTTTATCTTTCTGGCCCTTTGTCAATACCTATCAATTAGTATGATCTGTTGGAAGTCTTTAATCCATATTTAGTTTGTGTCAGTGGATGATCATCTGGAAACCAGCTCGATCTGAGAATTAGTCTAAAACAAATAAGGGCCCCCTCTGGTCCCTTCGTGAAATTAAAAATTGAGGCAAATTAACATTCAGTTAAATTTCTATTTGTGAGACATTTTGTATGTTCTTCTGGTGCCAGTTGCATAATGTCTTTTCTTGATATGGAATAAGTAATTTCTTCTCATCCAACTGCTCTTTCTCTGACCTTGACAATTCTCCAGGATGTACCTCATCTCTCCTTGTTTGACAACCTTTTCCTTGAGTATTTTGGTGCCTTTTTGTATTGCTTCTCTTCTGTTCTTGGTTGATTTAGTGAAGATGAAGATGCTTACTCATCCACGTTTTGTTGGGACTGATTGTATGTTATGATTATTGGCCTATTGCTCGTTCAGATTGTGTTTTCTGATGCATGGTGGATAGGTAGAAAAGATGAGAATCCTGAAGAAGCACGTCTTGAATTTCCTTTAGAGCTCAATGTGGTAGGTCCTCTGTTAAGTTGTTCACCTGTTTCTGCTATTAGAACACTAATAAGATGATGTGTTAATCAGTATGTCAAAATTTTCAAGGACATGCCATGTTCTGTATGGTTATATCTAAGCTATTGAAAACATCTTCTTGAACACAGGAACAAAAGGAGTGTGATTTTAAAGGTGGTGCAGGTGCGACGGGTGATAAGAAATCAGTTGTCAGCAAACCTAGAGCAAAACTTGTTGAAGAACAATCTCCGAAACGTGAATTAGAAGAGGATTTTTCTGACAGTCAGAATAACTCTAAAGAAGTTACTGAATTAACTCCAACTCGGCATTCAGCTAGGTTTTCAGGGAAAACATTCAAGTAAGAACTGGCTGCTTGATCAATGTGCTTTGTCAACACAAAAATGTTTTCTGTTGCTGCCTATATTAAATTTGTAAGAACCAAAATGGGTTTATTTCTAAATTAGAAATGCAAAGATTTAATAAAATTATTGAAAAGCATGTCTAAATTATACAACAAACCTTATTTTAAGCTCCCAATGTGGACACCGATGTCAAAAGATGTGTTTTATTCCATGATTATCTGATTTCTGCAAAATAGATATGAGCTGGAATTCACAATGGGCTCTGCAGAAATTTCGTAATCATACAAGATAACATGAAGTAGGCATCTTAGTCTGTAGTCTACTTTTTCTTTGTAATTGTCTTCTCTTATGAAACAAAAGGACCAAATGCATAATCGTTGGTTGAGGACTCTTTTGTTTTATTCTGTTTTCTTTAATTGAAAGTGACATTTTGAGACCAAAGAAGAGACGTGTTTACACGAATTTGGATACCAGGTTGAAATATTTTGACTGATGCTCCAGTTAGTTTTGTTCATCAGATTTGCTACTTGTACCAGCAAATCTGTGACCATCACATATTCCTCTTAATTTTTCTATCCTTTCAGTTATTGTATGAAATGAGAATTATAAGATCTTCTTCTTTATTTGGTGTAGCTTACTAAGATTATGATTTTTAGCTTACTTCACTGACTGCTGAAAAAACACTCACCTCAGGTTTGCAGAAGCTTCATCTGGAGATGATTTCATTGAAAACGATGGTGAAAGTTCTGAGGAAGAGGAAGCGAAAGTTGATGCTGAAGATGTGCCAAAAAGTGAAAGCTACAAAAATATCCTCCCAAATTAACTTTTCAATTCTTGGTTTCTCTGACCCCATAATTTCTTAGATCAATAACATTTTGGTTCTCAGAGTTTTTTGTGTGATACCATTTTCATCCTCATTCTACTTTCTTATGTTGTCACTTTTAGCAGTCCCAGAAAGGTCTTGGAGGTCATTTCTGCTGCACTTTTAAAGGGCAAAATTATGTTGAGAGTCAATTTCCTTTGTTTTTACTGTCCTAGGCCTTTTTGAAGGAATAAACGTAAGATGATTTTGCCCTAAAAGAAAACGTCCTTAGGCATTTTGAAACTCTGAAAAAATGAGAAAGATTTATGTTTAAAGTAGACAAAAAGGAAGAAGTAGAAAAAAAGGAAGTTTGAAGGAAAAACTACTAATTACCCTTGTTGCTTATTACTGACGGTTATATGTATGTATATTTCTGTTGCATGAGCCATATTTTGATACGTCACACTCTGTTTCCTTAAGGTATGAACAGAAAAGTAGCTCCAACCATGTAGTACATGATATTGCTGTCTCAGATACTCGAATAGATACTCCCATCCCAGAAAAAGGTAAACAACCTGCCAAATCAGCCTTGAAAAATAAGGAGCATGAACAGATTAATAAAGGTCCTCTGGTTCAAGCTACTATATCCTCGCTGTTTAAGAAAGATGGGGATGAGGTAAGTTTCCAGCTTCAACTAAGTGCCAAGGTTTTGAAAGAGATGTGTTAAAATAAATTCCAATTCAAATGAGAAATACATTTTAAGGAGACTATTTTTGTAGCCCTTTTTAAAATTTGCTCACAGTAATGGCCCTCTTTTGCCACCCGTGAGTGCAAAACTTGGGAAATTCAATTGATGATGGCTTTCCTAAAAATTGTCTAAGTTATCCAAATTTAGCATGTCTCTGCTAGTTATAAAACACCATATGAATAGCAAACTTTAAAAAGTTTTATGACCAGCGCAAATGTACTTGTTGAGTCCTCTCATATGAGATTTCAAAGGATAACTGAATGGTAGATCAGTTGCTTTGTTTTGGAGTAGAGAATTAAACTTTTGCAATCCACTTTATTTGTGATTTATACTTGGAATAATTGGATATTCAGATATATATGATGGATTTTGAAGCATGATCTGAACTTTTGAGGCTTTAGTGTTTTGATTCCATGAAACATAAAATTTAAGCATTTTGAGGCATACCTTGATTTGTCTGGATATTCTCTTTAGTCTTTATCAACAGAACTCTTGGATATTTTTAGCATCATCCTACATGATGCAAAATGGAGAAACAATTATGTTGTAACATAATGTCAGATTCTGTTAGAACATCTTAGTTGAGTTGAAATGTGAATCTGACGTTGTTCTCTTGTTTCTACTTTTACCATTTTCTTTTTCTGGTTTGAAGGATGATGTACACTCACCAATAATACGGTTTCATGATAACATAGAAATCTCGTGCTGAAGTGGACAATGTTCTGTTGTTAGGACAGCCATATCAGTTAGAGCTATTCTTTGATTTATAAAATGGAAAAAAAGGAATAGCATGTCTCACTTAATTTGATTCTTCTGAATCTAAGAAAAATATTTAATGCTCTCCTTTGGGCTTGTGTATTTTTGTGTGCCAGCATGATTGTATTTACTTGTATCTATGTTGTGTGTGACAAATGGAATACTTCTAGTGGTAACCTATCAGAAAGAGAAGATTTTGTACCTTTGATCAAACTTTCTTTTATTAATGTTTGTGCTTTTGTTATCCGGTGGTGCATATGATGTAAAAGGAAAGAGGAATAATGTCAGATCATCATTTCTTCATCTTTATAGCTTTCTTTTTGTTACTTAATGTAACTTAAGTGAAATAGTGAAATTTTTAGTTTGCTTTCTCTAGCAAAGGAGCAGCTACTAGAACTTTGCTCATTTTAGTTGTTTATAATGTTGTGCTTTTTTCTAAAATTGGCCACCTTGCAGGGATCGGGGTCCAAGAGAAAGGGGAAAACGATTGAAGAAAAGAAAATTGGTTAGTCCTTCATCTCCCTTTCACCAAACCCATGCATTTTGATTTTCTAATTCCCTTTTTCTGGTGATAGTGTCAAGGTTGATGTGGTGCTTCACTAACAATGGGAAGCTAAAGAATGAATTTGCATTTAATTGCATGGCCAAATAGAGCAGGTTTTCAATATATTTTCTGTCTTATGAAAAGGATTTTTTGGGCATGCTACTTTTTATAGAAGTTCCATTAAATTTACTATAAATATGGTGCCTTTGTTACTATTAAATTTTCTAAGTCATATGCATGAAAGGAACAGAAGAACTTAAATCGCATAGGACGTGTTTATCTTTTTTACTGGTTCTCTTTGGTTCTGGTATAGTGCTTTTCACATGTTCATTGCTTTCTCTTTTTCCTGGGTTTTTTTTGTAATTTTATCTGGTGAAAATAGTGGTAGAAACTTGTTGGATGTCTCTCAGCCCACTATGTTCCTGTTCAAGGGTTGATAAGAGAGAAAGAAAATGCAGAGCATCTTTGCATGAATTTTACAGGTAGAATGGGAAGAAACTGTTGGATATTGCATTAGATACTATATTCTAGATATTATTATAATTGTTATTTGATGTTAGTTTGTTAATTGATGTTAGATTGGATTTGTAGTTTTCTAATATAATATAGATAGGATTAGTAGTTTCCTAGTCCGATTACGTTTAAGTATTCTTGGTTTCTTTATATACATATATCTTTATGATAATTTGATATGAGAAATTTATTATTTTCTTCAATCCTAAATTTGAACGTTTGAGGTTATGTATTCTCTCTTTACAACCCAAGGGTCGATTTGTTGTCTCTAAGGTTGGGAATTCTCTCTCTGCAACATTGGGTTTGTTTTGCTACCATCAAGTTGCCTTTGACGTTGAGTAGTCTCTCTCTTCAACCTAAGGTTTGATATGTTGCTTTGCTGAGGTCGAGTATTCTCTCTCTGCAACTTAGGGTTTGTTTTGGTGCCTTTTTGAGGTTGAGTATTCTCTCTCAGCAGCTTAGTAGAGGATGCGTTTTCCCTCTTCTTGTTACCGCCATTGCTGCCTTTTTTGAGGTCGAGTTTTCTCTTTCAGCAGCCTAATAATAGAGGACGTGTTTTCCCTCTGCTTGTTACCGCCATTTCTGCCTTGTTTTTTAGGTCGAGTATTCAGTCTCAGCGGCCTAATAGAGGATATGTTTTTCCTCTTAGGTTATTGCCATTACTGCCTTTTTGAGGTAGAGTTGTTACTCCCTTGGCAGCCTAAAAGTTTCCCTCTACTGGCTAAAAGGTTTTTGTGTGCATTCTGTGCTTTTCTGCTGCCACCATGGGCGATAACAAACCTATAGACCTCGGTTCTACAGCCCCAATCAGTAATGTGAAGTTGGACGGTGCAGGTACCTATCTTGCTTGGTCTTGGGCTTGTTTACTCTTCATTAAATCTCGAACGATGTTTGGCCTTATCAATGGAGAGAAGGAAGCCCCTCTTTTGACTGATGCTTCTTATAGTCAATGTGATTCTAATAAATCAGTGGATAACATGGGCTCTTTTACCTCCTTGACTTTACTAGAAATTTGGCATCTTTGTCCAGCTGCTTTGTGCTATGGGCATGCGCTTTCTTCGCCACAGGTTTTTCCCCATTGATGTTTCCAAAATAGTTTGCAAGTTGGGTATGTGGGACATCTATGCACCAATTTGATGGGGAGTGTTGGATATTGTGTTAGTTACTATATTCTAGATAGGATTATAATTGTTATTTGACTCTAGTTTGTTAATTGATATTAGATTGGATTAGTGGTTTTCTAGTCTAATATAGATAGGATTAGTAGTTTTTTAGTCTGATTATGTTTAGGTATTCTTGATTTTGTTTATATACATCTTTATGATAATTTGATGAGTAATTTCTCATCAACCTTAAATTTCAACAAAAACCTTAGAATAATGTTCCACACAGGCCTTTACCTTTTGTGATATTATCAAGAAATACACGTTCATATGCAAAACATAGGATCTTTATGGTAGCTTCTTATTGCATATGGCATGATTTGGTTATTATTGGTCGTGTTATTGTATGCAAGAATGGAGCCAGAGATATTGTTTTCTTGATGGTATATGCGGATGTTTAAATAAGAGACATTGGCTGCATTGGACAAAGGTCCAATTTTTTAACCTTCATTTTCAGTTTTTAGAAATAGTATTTTAGGTTTTTGAAAATTGTGAAACCTTTTTGGATAAATGTTTTAAAACTTTCTTTTATCTTATCCACGACTTTTCCCTATCTATAATTTTCATGATGTCTTCTTAAAAATTCCCTGTCTTCAATTCCCTTACCCCAACCCCCCACTCTCCAAATCGGCATCATTGAAGTTCAGTTTGTGAGTTAGCTTTTCATCTGTATGTGGAGAAGAAAATTCTAATGGAATCAAGGATGACTTTGAAAGAAAGAAAGAGAAAGAAGAAGAAAGACAGATAGAAAACAAGGATGAAGGAAGCAAGAAAGGATGATGGGGAAGAAAATAAGAAAAAGTAACAAGAACAGAAAAAAAGTAAGAACTCACTTTACTTGCACAACCCTTCTGTATGGTGTGCTCAGTAGCTAAGAGAAACAGGAGAACACAGAAATGGAAATAATTAAGGAAAAAAGAAGAAAAGGGAAAAAGAAGAGCAGGGAGGAGAAAAATGTGAGCAAGGACGAGGAAAGGTGGAAAGAGGAAGAAGAAAAATGAGGATTCCAGACACGGAATAAAGGAGGAGAAAAGGGGAGCTGAGTCTGGGAAAGAAGAGAGTTTGAGGCTATTTTCTAATTTTCTGAAACTTTTGACTCATTTTCTTAAAATTTGATGTGGAACACTCTTGTCCAAATAGGTTTTTATCCAATTTTTAGTTTTTAAAAACTGAAGAAAGGGCCACTGATTTTTTACAAGAAAACAATAGAGGAAATAAATATTAAAAACTAAGTCACAAATAAACTAATGAGAAAGGAGTTTTGTGGTTGTATATAATGGACATTATATACAGATAGAGAAATTAAGAAAAAGAAAGGTTCTTGGCAACTTAAGCTCTAGTGAAAAGGATAACATAAAAGGAGAAGATTCACTGCAGTAGCTAGATTTATATTACTGGCAATGCTTATAATTTCAAGATATGTAACTTTTTAAGAAGAAAAGATTGCGTTGGCAGTGAGAAATCGTTTTGCCCAAACCTTA
The DNA here is from genome assembly GCA_028571225.1 of Parsonsia alboflavescens. NCBI lineage: Eukaryota > Viridiplantae > Streptophyta > Magnoliopsida > Gentianales > Apocynaceae > Parsonsia > Parsonsia alboflavescens. The sequence goes on from JAOXNR010000022.1 coordinate 13,003,848, forward strand.
AACCTTCTTGGCATCTGGTGCCTTTTCATAGGTGAGAATGACCTGAGGCTCCATGGACCTTAACCTTTTCCCTGGAAAAATTGCCATCCCCAGCCTCCAGAGTACTCTATCCTCAACTGGATGAATGATCTAATCTTTAATAAACTAGGATGAATATGCATTGCATCTGCTTTCTGAACTGGAAATTGATCTGTTTTACTTGGATATCAGTGTTTCTTTGCTGGATTCATTGATTAGCTGGATGTTCGATGGAAATCCAATCCTTTTTTGAGTTTGATTTCTTACTTAATCGGTAATTTAGCAAAAAATTATGTTGGATGATTCACACGTTATAATTTGTTTGTTTGTTAGTTATTATTATTGTTATTATTTTTATTTTTTTTCCTTTGGCTACATGTAGGGACAGACTGTACACTTCAAAAGAAAAAGGTTAAAGTTAAGCTTACTGCAAAGAAGAAACAAAAAAAGGTTAGATTTCTATCTTGGCCAGGCAAATTAAATTAGTGTGGAGTGTAGAGTGTAAGTGCAATTATTTTTCCAATTCATTGTCTGTTGTATCATTTTGAGTTTAAACAATGGATTGTGGAAATACATATATTAGTTTCAGCTCAGATATAATTATTTTAGTGTTAATTTTCCTTGTAAGAGAAACCTTTTGTCTGGCTTTAAATAATTGTTGAGGCCATATTGTCAAAATTTGGAATGATTTGTATCCATAATAAGTATCATGCACGAACATATATTGTTGAAAATTTTTTTAGTTAGGGGGAAAAGAAAAACTAAATTTCCCAGAGATATGAAGGATAGGAAAAAAACAGAACAATTGCAATGCAGAAAAGTACTAATTTGTACAGCATATGATGCAACTGAGAAACCCCAACTTGACACCAGAAATTGTCCCTAGAGGACCACACATTTTGGGGTTGAAGGTTGAAGTGTTTACATCATTTTTGATTCCATCAATGTATCTTACATTTTAGCATGTGTATATGATACTCAACAAAATGACAAATTTTTATTCATTTGTTTTGAGTTTGGCATTACTCGTATGCTGAAATTAGAAGCAGGAAAAACATGGAATGTTAAAGGGCTTAGCATGATCTGATAACAAGTTATTCATATAAAATATTTGACCAGTCCAGTGCTGTGGCTTCTCAGAGATGTTTTTATTTTCATGAAGCACATATTTTTCCCAAGTCTAGGTCTTTGTTTCCTAGGTAAGAGTTCTGGCATTCTGATGGAAGCATATTGGTCCAAAAGCTCTAACAAGTGTATGTTCCATAATTGCTATTACATATCCCTGAAAACTATAAGAATTTTGTTTTATAAATTAATGGTAAATTTAGGAGGTATGGTTCACTTCTGATGCATCTGTTTCTCAGAATTGGACAGATGTGAATAGTGCATCTAATGTCCTTGTTGGTTAATTGAAATAATTATGAAAGCAGAGAGTCCCAATCCCAAAATATTTGAGTAACTATGTGAATCCTTTTCTCCAATTTTGTTTATATGGGATCAGTTTCTTTTAGAAATCAAGGGCATGGCTGGGTAAGAGAAATTTTGAAGTTAAATTTGTTACTTTTATCAAGTTTAGGAAGCAGATGGTTGTCCTAGAGCTTAGAATTGCTTCATGCTGATGGAAATAACAAATTTGCATTCAGTTTTTACTATTGAAGGGAGATTAATAAAGTTAATCCTTTCATAGCATTTGTTTCTTAAAAAGCTCTCAAGAGTGGTTTTTTGTTGTTTCCTAACATCGGTCTTTTGTTGCTTCAGAGAGATGTCACTGATAACAATGTTGCATTTTTTAGGTTGAAATTGATGATGATGATATTCAGGAGTTTACGAGCACATCAGAGGTTAGATATTTGATGCAGTTTACATCTAAATCACATAATGTTGATAAAGTTTTTCAATAAATTCAATAATTTTGAAGAACAGAGAACACTTGAATAAGGGGAGATATATTTAGAAAGCAGAATCCTTAATGAATAATATTGATATGAAGTCTTCCAATATAGAGTACATAAACTTCATCTTACAGCAAATAGTTAACACTTGTCTAATGATCCTAAAAATAATCATGACAAAATCTGAAAAATAAACTCAATTCTTGAACTGCAATCATTGCTGATTTGATTGATGCACGTGCTGGATTCTCCACGATCTCTTCATGATGCAAATAAGGACAACCTCCTTTGCAGCTTCCTCGTGTCATCTCTATAGAATTGAGCTTCCCCTTTGCTTTACTTTTATCCTCAATTGATGTAGCTTTCTACTCAATCCATCTCCTGTTTTGTTTGAGTTTAAGGCCATATCCAGTGAACAATATCTGCTTAACAAATATGACTCCTTTCCATTTGGACTACAATGTTTGGTTTATTATTTCAGGTGTTAATAATGTTTACAACTTAGAAATTTGTATACTGAATGCAGGAAAGTATTGAGTACAGTGATGCTGATTGGGCTGCTTGAGTCCTGACATTGACAAATTAACAAAAATTATGGGGTAATAATTTATGAAATGATTTCAGGTCAGATCTGTTGCATTCTCCGTGCAGAAAGTATCTGTTAATTATCTAGTGTTGTTGATTTATCACTGAAGTGTTCATTATGCGTTTCTTTTGTTCTTCCTTCTGCTGAGCCTGCTCCCTCAAAACTCTATCCAAAAGAGTTAATATTTGAGTAAAATAAAATGTGAAAGATGATCAGATTTTTTATATAATACCTTTTCCTCTTATGGTAGTAAAATATAATCAGATATTTGATATAATGTCCTTTCCTTTTATTGTAGAGAAACTCTAGAGCGAGAGCTGTTATACTGAAATTTTTGCATGCTGAAGAAAACTTGAAAATGTAACTTCTAGGTGGAATGGAATAGCAATATGAAAAGATTCCCTTGTTGTAATTTTTCCTTTTTGTTTGACTATAATCTCTAAATTTAGCAACACTGTTAACTTGGAGATCCTCCCTCTCTCTCTCTCTATATATATATACATATATATATATATACATATATATATATATATATACACACGCACACAAACACACAGAGAGAGAGAGAGCATAAACAAAGGAGGGACCTTGGCTTTGTGTACTTGCATGCTGTAAAGAAAAGAGGATAAAGAAGATATTTCTTTTGGGGGTGGGATGTGGGTGTGATTATAGAGCCAAAAGAAGAGGAGCATGTAACTATTTATTAAACCTATGAGCCTTCAATATATGGATATTAATTCTGAATAATCATTTGAAACAGTATTTTTTGTCCTTCACAGCAGCTGGATTTGTTATAAACACTAAATTGCACATTTATGAACAATAAGTTTGCAAATATTAATTACATATTGGTTTATGTGCACAACTATATTTCTATCCTATTTTTCAAATCTTTATCATACATGTTCAGATTCTTGTTTTCTCAACTAGAGTTGCAAAATGCAAATTGCACAATGTCCTAGCCCCTTTATTATGAGGTCCCATATCTTTGAGCAACGTTAGCCTTACGAGCCTAATAACTTTTCGACCTTACTGTTTGTGGCTCTTGAGAGGAACTTCATACAAATAGGAGGTTTCACCCCGGCCAGAGCAAGAATAGAACTAGCTAGTGTCCATATGCCATCGCCACAAATCAAACCTGAAGCCACTGCTGGTGCAAACGCATCAGCCTTGGCCTTGTCTAACCTCTGCCAAACATAGAGAATCAGTGTTCCAACAAACATATCTATGGCAAAGTAAGGTCCAAGATAAAATGGTATTGCCATTGCCATTGGAAGAGGAATAAACTTAGCCTTCTCCTTTCCAATGAAATCCTTAATTAGGTTTATGAGAATTGCTGCAGCAAAGAATCCGTAGCACAACTTTAGGCAATCTTCTGGCAATGCTGAAAAACCTTCAACTCCCAATTTAGCCATGTTATAGTAAACAATTGCTAAGGGAGCCGGATATGAACTTTTGGGTAGCCCAAGGTCAGGAAAAGCCTTGAAATAGATCCAGAAAACACACGGGGAAACTACACATCCAATTGCAGTGCCAATTACTTGGCTCACAAACATGGACCTTGGGGAAGCCAGGGTCAAGTATCCAGTCTTGAAATCTTGCATCAGATCAGAAGCTGTTGAAACAATGTTCATCATGACTCCACAAGCTGCTAAGCCAGCAAGTACTCCACCATTAGCAGCACCAGCCCATGCTCCTATTGTGAAGATGGCTAACTTTCCATAGGTTGATGCAAGAGACCAATCAGTCAGCCCACATCCAAAAGCATTGCAGAAGGCCAAAACTGGTGCAAAAATGTAGATGACTATAATGTGGTACCATTTGAGCTCATGGAAGATATGAGGAAGAGTTACAGTTGAGATGATTGCAATGGTGACATAACCTCCAGCAGCAAACCATACTGGAATCTGATCTTTCAGGAAGAGGCGAGTTCGGTGTTGATCATCAAAGGTGGGAGATTTGCTAGTAGGTGAAGCATGATTGGCAGTTGGAAGATTCATGCTAGCATTTCTATCATAAATTTTAATAATGATACCGGCTAGGGTTCGACTCAGCACCTTGAAAAAGTTGTAAAGACCATCTCCAAGAATCATAGCAATTCCAATGAAAACCTATAGACTTGTAGGATGAGTTAGAATTCATTACCGAAGAGAAAAAAGGCAAAAAAAATACACAGTGAAGCCTGAATTTCTTGTTACCTTATAGCCCTGAAGGCCCTGCATACTGCTATTGCTGAGGCCTTTAGGATACCAATCACCTTCTCTAGTTGCTATTAGAGGCCACATAATTCCCCAAGAAAGAATTCCTCCCACTAGCACTGAAACGTTTATGATGTGAGGACAGATCATTCCTACTCCAACATAAGTTGCTGAGAAGTCAAAGTAAAACCTGTGATTCCAAAATTTAGACTTGAGGCATGGTGGATGCTGATAAATATAATGAAAGAAAAAAAGAAAGGTATCAGGATTTGTGTATAAGTATAACCCTCATTTTGGTGTTCATTTTATTAGGTTTCTTTTTGGGATTTTGATCAATTCTTGTTATGCCATCAAGTGTAAAGATTATGCTGTTCCACCTCTTTAGCAATGCTGCAACTTCGTTAAAAACAGAAAGGGTAAATTTTTCTTTGATCAAAGAAGATGTCATTTTTACTTGTTTTCATATGCTTTTAGGCCAAATGTGGGGAAGTGTTCAAATCCACAGTCATCAGCAGCAGTGAAGAACCATTGAAAGAAACCCCACAAGAAGCTGAAGGAGAAGAATCTTCCCAAATCCCTCACCTGCTTTCTGCAGACAAGGCAATGAATTCGAACAGTAAGAAATTTCTGACATTTTATTGTTGAAATGTGAACAAATGATTGAAATATGCTTCCATCTTACTTAGCTAGCATGGCCCCTTGAGGTGTATGGAAGCTATTAATTAGATGTGCTGTAGCAGTTCCACTTGGATATGTCAGTTTGAAATCTATTACCATTATCTGCACAGAGTAAATACATACACTGTATTGGTAAAGGACCAATAAACAACCTGAAAGCTAGTTATAGTAACTCCATCGCTGGTGACTTCAACAAGGTGGTCCACATAATAGACCATTCGTGAACCATATTAGAATGCGTAACTGACTCCCAGATAATATATTTTCTTATCAAAATTCCTATGTTTCTCTTGATTAAATTTTAGCATTTTGTTTCTTAGTTTTTTTGTTATATGTGTTGCCAGCAGTGTTGAAAAATACTGTTATTTGCTAGTAGTATTTTTCGACACACGGTTAGAACATGAGAGTGAATAAAATTACTTACCTTTCTTAGTGGAACAACAGAGAAGAGGCCTAAGAAGCTGACCGCAAAAAGAAAGCCAATCATCCAACCCAAATTTGGGTTCTTGTAAATCAAGTTTGTTTTGCCTTTTTCCGATAAGCTAACAACTCTTTGACTCATAGCGTACAGATAAGTTCCAAATCCTCCTGCAAAAAGAAAAAGGAAGGGAAAAGAAAAGATCATCACACATTAGGAATTACAAAATAATAAGCTTGATCATTTACATAACATCTGGAGGTGGCCGGGTTCCTACCGCTAAAGGCTATGCCAGAAGCAGCAACAACACAAGTCTGAATGACGGTGTTTTCTTGACGAGTGAAAGGCTGCTTCAGCATGCCAGATTTGTCGAGCAACTTTGTCCAAGTCTTGACAAAGAAGAAACCCAAAAGTCCGGCAGAAACATTCAGTGATGGAATAATTCCAGTGGTGAGATTCAGCTTCATTACTATGAAGCTGAACATCACAGATAGCATAAAGCTCACTACAAAGGCTCTCGCTGTCAGCTGCTTCTTCCATGAAGGCACTTCTTTGTGCTCAAATATTCTCTCTATGGACACTTCAACATTCTCTCCTTCTTCACCCTGTTTTCCCATCTTTTTCTGGTCTAGTTCTGACAATTCTATGACATTTTTTTCATTACCCTTTTCCATGATCTCCCTCTTTCTCTGACTAGAGGTTTTGGAATCTTGGGTGGGGCGGGGTGAGATTAAGAATTTAGAATCTCATGAAGTAGATATAGAAGAAGTGATCTTTCATACTGAAGAGTTTTTCAATGGTTGAGTAGTCAAATGTTTCTCTCTCTTGGAGTGGAAGTATTGAGTGCTAGTTGTGATGGCTACTTGCACATGCGAACGAATTATAAGTCATTAGACAAATTGGAATTTGGAGCAAAATGATGGAACTTAGTTTCTTTCTAGAATATGGATTTCTTGGTGGTTTTATTTATTTATTAAATTATTATTATGGGAATATGATTAATACTCACTTTCTTTCTATTTTCTATTTTATAATAAATTTTTTTTATTTATTATTAAAATAAATAAATAAATATATTCACTGATGACTTCTTCAATTCTGAAAGATCATTTCCCGTTAACTTACCTCAAACTGCAGTTTTAGTGCTCCTTTCGTCGTTAACCGTCACTAGTCTTTGTCCCTGACCTAAAAGTCCCATATCATAGATTGTTTTTTAAAAATTTTTTTTTCAATATTATTCCAACTTTCTCAATCCTCCTCCATAAAACAATTTTCTCATCTTTCAAGGTCTCTCTTCTATCTCTTATTATTTGCTGTTTGGTGTATCTGTGAGTGGTAGTAGGGGAAAGTCATTAATGTTAATGGACCAGCAGTAGCATCAATGGCAGTAGGGAAAGAAAGCCACAGTTTCTGAACTTGTTAAGTATGCTTAATTGTGGTTACGGATTGGATGAGTCCCTTTCGTCATTTCTTGCAAGACTCAAAGTCAATGATAGCTAATATATGTAACGTGAGCTAGCTGTTGCCCCAGAGACTTCTAATAGATCCATAAAATAATGTAAGCAAGAACATGTAGTTGAACCGATCTTCTTCTTCTTCTTTAATTTCCATCCACCGAATTATGCTTATCAGCCCCATTAATTGGATTCTTTTTTCTGAGGTTTCACATCTACCAACTCTTTTGAGATTAATATTTTGACGTCTTTTTTTTCTTTTTTTCCCTTTCTTTTTTCTAAAAGAATATGAAGCATATTAACCGTAAGAATATTTGAAGGATATATTTATATGCTTTCTCTCTTTTATGATGTTATTTTCGTCATTCTTATAAGAACTTTATGATCTAAAATAGTGAACGAAATTGTAGAAATCTGTTTTTTTTTCCAGGAAAGATGGATCGTGTTGTGAATTTTGTAGAGTCTAAAATGAATTATTCAATCATTAAAAATGCTTCCATTGAAATACAATTCATTCCCGACAATAATTTCACATAAGAGATTTATTTCCATTTGTGTTATCATTCTTGTCATACTAAAAGAAATTTAATACTTATCTTTAAAAAATCAAATACCTTTAGGATTATATGCTAAAAGATTGGAGGTAATTTGTTTTTGCTAAATTCTACGTAGATATATCCCGCTTGTTTTCAAATTATACTTCTTCAGTCCGGAATTGAATGTACTTATTTATATTTTGAATTGTCCTTTAGGGTTAAGTTTAAAATGCGTCAGGTCGATTAATTTTCTTAAAATTTATACAAGTCAAATTGAGACATTCAATTTTGGACGGATGAGGAAGTAGTAAGGATCAAAATTTTTAATTACATGGGGGTATCTTATGGATAAATTTGTATCCAATAATTAGAGTGGATCATTATAGGATGAATGCCTGGTATATACTTGAGGGGAATTGAATTCAAATGTCACATCCCACAGTGCCATGACCTTGAGAACGCATTAAATGGACAAACTTATCCTTTTCAAAGGGCGACAAAGGAAATCTCCTACCCCCTTTGCTCAAATAAATACCAGTAAGTAGGAAATCGATGGACGTTGTCTTCGCTTTGGAATTCCCATTGGAGAGGGATGGGTCTCGTTAATATAATTTGGTACCTTTCCAAGGAAAAATGAATGGATCGGAGTTAGTTTGAAAAGTTTCAATTGCAGAAAAAAATTGGTTGACGCAACCTTGATTGATCACAACCCTTCCCATTAATTACGCCTAGGCTGTGGAAAAAAATGGATTGACTAGGAAAAATTTTACTATTTTTTCCCATGAATATATGACAAATTATCAAGACTAAATTATAACACAAATTTTTGTATTTTTATTTTTCGAAATATAAGTTATTAAGTCATTTTATAATTATTAATATGATGATTTTTTCCTTCTAATATATATATATATATATATATATGTTAATTGTTGCAAAAAATGAAAATTATGATTATAAATGAGAAAAAAAAAGTTTAATTTGTAAGGATATTTCAAATAATGGAGTTATTCTTTATGTATTTTTTTAATTTATTACAATCAAATTGCTAACAAATTACCTATATCATTGATGGAGTTCGAAAATGATCTCCGGGTCATCCTGAATCATGATGGTGCCTGTAATCACAACTGAAAAGAAACTAGACCACCAGAGTGGGTTGTTGTCCTGAGAATAACTTTGATGCCTAAATCAGTATTCGAAGAGAGTAAATTGGATGAAAATTACTTGTATAATTCGTGTGTAATTCGATAATGTATATTGAATAATAAGTAACCTTTTATGTGAAGTTATTTTGTTAGAGTGAATCTCAATTACGTAAAAGTAGACATTTAGAATGATTTTGAGATTTTATCCTGCCATTTGCTCCTAGAATTGTGGAGTTTCCATAATGGAAGATATCTTGCTATGCAAGTTTCTGGTATATGAGCTACAAGCTCACTACTGTCTTATAAATCATCTTCGCGACCTTCCAATGGATCTTGAAGGTCGTGACAAGTGATGTAGTCTTATCATGTGTACCAAGTGTTATAGATACTTAATCGTAGTACGAAAGATTTACGAAATGGATTGGAACTCACTGGTTTGAAGGTTGGGGTTTAGTGAGACCTTCTCCAAGCTTTCTAAAGGTCGGTGACCTAGGAGGTCAACAGCTTGGGACTTCCCTGACTCACTTTTAAAGCTGTTGGATCAGATCTCCTTTATTTGGGTCAGAGCTTGAGTTTATTTTGGGTCGGGTTATTCGAGGTGTACCCGTTTTACCCATCATTATCCCCTTACCTCGACCTCTGAAGAGTCACGCCATTCTTGTAGCGACTAGTTTTGAGTTGTCATATTTTATCAATTTTGGCAATTGTCTCAATTCATGGTTACCATATCTTTCGAGAAATTCAAGCAACTTCTTAAATTAAGGGCAAGTTCCTTGCGGGCGAAACTCTCCACTAGTCACGAAGGCCCCTTGTACCAGTGAGAATGTAAATCGAGGGATGTGCTCACAAAGGCCCCTTGTGCTAGTGAGAATGTAAATCGAGGGATATGCACTGTAGAGGACAGGAGGAGAGGACTATAACGAGTAGGCTGTCATCTCAGAATATTGCCCTTACCGAGACAGCCACTTGTCAAACCAGGTTGGGACTATGCCTTTGTTGAGATTTGAACCCTCGCTAGTCGAGAGGTTTCTGCACCACATCACTCCTGCAGTCACCTATGCCCCTAGGGGCAAATTCAAGAGACTTTTTTCCCATATAAAGAGTAGGATATACAGAATCCTGTCATATAAGTCTCATGTGACCAAATGCAGGGGTATTTTTGTCCAAAAAAAAAAAAAACCAGAACAAAAAGCTCCCAATTCCCATCTAATGATAAATTCAATTCTCTGGTTTGATGGTGTGGGTGGTAAACGCTGTGAGAGTGGAAATACCCCACGACGGAGATTAATTGCTGAAAGTAATGGCGATTGAGATCTTCACCAGGTAGCAACCTTGGCAAAGAGCTCCAGGCCCTTGGCGAATTCCATGACAAAATAGATCTTACTCTTTGTGGTGAGGACCTTGTATAGGCGCATGATGTCCGGATGGCCGATTACATGGGACAATAATTTCCCTTTCCACCTCTTTGTATGTGATTTGGTTTTTGGGGCCATAGCAGAGGGATGAGCAGTTTGTGTCTCCATAGCAGAGAAGGGGAGATCCGAAGAAGGGAGTATTGGCGTGAAGAAAAAGGGGCAATGAGGGTTAGGTTGTAAATCAAAGGAGGCGGTGAGGGGTTTCAAATGGCTGAAGGGCAATAGTGAGAGATGAAACCTAAAGAGGCTCAAGTGCGGCGGCGCATGGGCTGTGGCCAGATCCGATGGAGAGGATAGAGGAGGGGCCAGTGAGGTGGGTGGCCGGAGCCACCCTGCCGGCGATGGGTTTCAGTCAGCCGAGGGCGGATGCGTTGGGTATTGGCGGCACTTCTAGTGGAGTTGTTTTGCTTTTTCTTCAAAATTTTGGATATACTGATAAGAAGAGATGGAAAAATGTCTATTTGCAGATGTTTCCTTTTGGACCTAACTTTATGGGTATCAAAATGATTCCAGTATTTCAATCGATATACATGTTAATTGAGAAATTTTGTTCGTCTAGATTCGCCGGAGAAGATGAATGGAGAGTTTGTAGGCTGCTTCTCTTCTGAAACTTAAATTCTTTGATTTTTTTCCTTCAAAAATATCCCTATATTTGATCACTTGGGATGCATGTGACAAAATTCCGTCCATACTTAATGGGCAATAGGATGGGAGTGTCACTTACGATATTTTTGAAAAGTTTGAATATCTAAAATTATAAAAAAAAAATTCAAGATTTTAAATCAAAAAATGGAAAGGTTTAGGTGCATCTAAGATACTTTTAAAAAGTTTGAATGTCTAAAATTGTAAAAAAGAAAAATAAATAAAAAAATTCAAGATTTTAAATCACAAAATGGAAAGGTTCAGTGCATCTAACGTTTTTTATCCTTTTAAATATTATGCCCTTTCCCATTTTCGTAAATATATCGAGAATTCTTTGATTTCCGGGGGAAGTCCCTTGCGGGCGAAACCCCGCCCACAGGCACAGAGGCCCCTTGTGCCAGTGGGGGTAAATCGAGGGATGTGCACGAGAGGGCAGAGGACTGACGGAGAGGACGCAACGGGAATATATCGAGAATTCTTGATGATATATAATGCGTGTTACATGATAATATTCAATTTAATAAAAAAAAATTTCTACGAGTTTTATATGATATTGTTAATTAACTCAAACGCAAAAAAGTCATCTATTTAGAACGTTAACGTATATTGATTTCTTTTTTTAAAAAAACTAAAATACAAAAAATTATCTTTTCTAAGCAAATAAATATACGATAGTTGGTTGAAAACTAATATTTTGTTTTAATATATAATATCATTTTATACATATTTTTTATTAATAAATAATTATTAAAAATACAAGATTTGGTTGAACCCGATTAAACCAATCTAATCAATTCAACCTTATTCCTCTACTTATCCTGTTTGATGTTTGGTTTGATTTTAAAAACGATATTTAAGTTTTGTACGAGTTTTCACTTAATATTGAAAAATAATATACTCACTTAAAATATTTTGACAAAATAGATATATTTGAAAAGAGACTTCTCGAAAGTTATATTTGGAGATTAATTACTATTGAATAAAAATGAGACTTTTTGTTTTTTTTTTTCTTAGCCACATTGTTCGTTCATCTTGACTAAAGAAAACAAAGAGAGGCATTCATGCGGTGGAGAGAGCTCTTGCTTTCGCCTTCAACGGACCAGACACTCCAACTTATTAGTGGACTCAATTGCATTGTTTTCTTGACTAGTTCCAGAAATTTTGTTCTTGTGGTGGCTAATTAGAAATTTGTTCCCCCGATTTAAATGTCCTATATATAACTTAATGATTTACAAATTTACTAGTAATAAATTAAAAATTAAATAAGTTACAATCCTTTTTTTTTTTTGTTAATTTGTCCTTGAAATATTTAATTTTTAATTAAGATAATGAATTTAATGGTTTTGCTGGTATGTCCTAGTTATGGTTGGGATATTCTACTCCATCTTCTACGTCACAAATAAAATAATATATATTATTTGATAAAGATCAAATACTCACCAGATTTAGTATTTCATTTTAGGATTTTATTAATAAAATATATTTATAAAAGCATTTGTATATATTTATTATTAGTAGTATAAAAAGTAGTATAGAAGAAGGGGTAAAAGATTTGAAACCCATAGTTAGGCCATGCATTCATGCCAATCCTATGCTTTGCATTCTTGTACTTATTAAATTAGTTTACAACTACTCATGTTTGGTAAGGCTCAGTGGCTATCATTGGTTTTATTTTCAATGGAAATTTGACCTATTTAGTCCTCAACAAATTTATGTTTGGTAATTTTGGTTATGTATATGTATATTTGGTATTTTTTATTCCTAACAAATTTAGGATTGATAACATTAGTCCTTTTGGATGGAAATGCTTGGATTCGCCATAAACTAATATTTTTTAAAAATCTTTTCAAAGTAAATATTGACGTGATTAGTCCCTAACAAATTTATTTTTAGTAAGTTTGGTCCTAACTTTTTAATTGGGAGAATAACCTATTTTATACCAAATACTTGGTCCAAAATCCAAATTAGTATTCTTTATTTTATTTTTTGTAAACTTAATACCCAAATAATTTATAGATATCCATTTAGAAATTTTTGACAGATTTTGAATCATTTTCTGGCCACAAGGAGCAACGTACTACTTTTTAAAGGGCATCATAATCATTTCATTGAAAAAAAGTCCATTTTGATATCTAAACTTAGGTAGAAATTTCAAATTGATATCGAATGATTTACTTTGTCCATTAAAGTACATAAGCAGTTAGATTGAAACTTTTAGTTAGAATGAAGCATCTTTTTTATGAAATATCTCTTTCCTACAAAGGATATGTTTTCCATCCAAAAGCATTAAAGTTATTAATCATAAATTTGGGGGTGTTTTCATTTTTACCCAAATTAAAACAGTAATTTCTTATTTATTCAATTCTTCACAACATTTCACAATTACTCATATTTAAAACTAACTTTTCATTCTATACCCATTTTGACTTTTAATTAA